>CM072257.1:15296219-15364261 GCA_036851935.1 Coregonus suidteri | reverse complement strand
ACGTAGAGGCTGAGAGTGAGACAGAGGAGCCATGTGCGTAGAGGCTGAGAGTGAGACAGAGGAGCCATGTGCGTAGAGGCTGAGAGTGAGACACCACCAGAGGAGCCATGTGCGTCCACAAAACAGTGGACCATCCGGTTGGGGTATGTTGAATAAATCTGTGGTTACTTGTAAAGCAGTGCAATTAGTCAGTTTATATGGTGTATAGAAATGTGTTGGTTTATGATTGAAATGACATGATCGCATTTAACATGTTATTGGGCTTGTGATATAGATATCATATGGATTTCAGAAGTTGTCTGATGGCTATGGTATGTGTCTAAAAATTACCCAAATAGATACTTTTAATTATAGTTTTTTTTTCTTCGACAGATATCAGCCAATCCCGGGAGGAGCCACCGGTGCAGCAAGTGATGAACATGGACCCAAGAACTCTGATGGGGGACAGGAGCAGGAGCTTCAAGGCGGCCTGGTACCACATCCACCCCTGGCTTCAATATTCAAACCAATCAGACTCTGTGTTTTTGTTACGCCTGTCTCAGAGACTGGATTTGATTCAAAATTGTGATTTAACAACTGGAAGAAGGCACTTACAAAGAGGGGGGATTCTTGCAATTCATGCAAGGTCTGAGCGGCACAAAACAAGCAATGATTACATGGAGAGTCAATCAGAAAGCTGTAAAAAGTAATGCCAACACTGGTAAATGCCCTAAACAAGGAACACAACAAAACAGGTTCAAGAAATGGGGACTATATTAAAAACAATAGGAGAAGTAACTACTACTACAGCCACACAAAACATTGCACAAAAGAGGACACGATGAGTCTGCAGAGTCTGATAATAAAGGGAAACTTCATGGCAATCCTAGAAACAAATAGCTAAGCATGACACAACTGTGGAAAAAAGGTTGACTTCCATTCATAATGCAAAATACACAAGCAAAGGGATTCAGAATGAGGTTCTGAGTTGTTGGCAGACATGGTTCCAACAGAGATGATAGAAGAAGTGAAAGACAGTGAGGTCTTCAGCATAATGGCAGAACGGAAAACAAAAGATGTTAAAACAAAAGGATCAGATATCTCCAGTACTCAGGTCTACTATTTCAGTGGAGCTGTCCATGAGAGCTGTCTCCACTTTGAATCGGCTGATCCACTAGATGCAGCAGGGCTTACTGACTAAATCATACACATATTAGAAAGTCATGGTCTTGAATACAAAACCAACCTAGTAGGCCAAGCATATGACGGTGCTTCAGTTATGAGTGGCAAAAGCATTCAGGCGTCCAGGGCAACGCATTAAAGAAACAAGCAAAGCCTTTTACCTCCACTGCAGTGTACACTGTCTTAAACTTAGTTTTAGTGGATACAGTCAAAGCTGTCCCTGAGGTAGGACAGTTCTTCTCCTTACTAGAAAAGACTGAATGTCTTCACATCTGGGTCATATGCGCATCAAACATGGCTTAGCGTACAAAGAGAGATGTACCCAGGTGCACCTAGAGAGCTTCAGAGACTAAGTGACACACGCGCTGGGCATGTCGATATATGGCTCTACAATACTATTATGGATAGATTGCCTGCCGTTAAGCGAGTCCTGCAAGACATAGTACAAGAAACACAACGGTGACAGATCTGTTGAGGCACGAGGTCTGCTTGCACAGATTAGATTTACAATTCATTGTGTTCCTTGATACACGGCATAACGTTTTTGGAGAAGCAAACATTTCTATCAGATATGCTTACAGTCTTCAATCACTTGACCTGTCAAAAAGGCTGTTGATTTAGTTGAAGCCTTAGTTCAAACTTTTGAATGACTACAGGGATGAGTAATTTTCTGATGACCTATGGAATGAAAGTGTTGAAACACAGCTGAGCAATGTGATACTGCAAATACAGCCCCCAGCAAAACCACCAAAAAAGCTCTCAATTTAACATGGAGACGGTCCTACTCAGTACAGTAGGTCAGAGGTCAGATTCAGAAATGATAAAAGACAGTTTTCCTACAACCTTTTTCTACCCTGTCTTAGATCAGATGCTCAATGAGCTTAACAGACGATTCTCAAGCAGAAACTGTGTTCATAATGAATGGCATCCAAACTCTAAACCCCAAAAGTGATGCATTTCTCAAAGAGAAGTCCCTGTTTCCATTTGCTAGAATGTATGAATCAAATATTGAGGACTTGGGGGCATGAACTACAAATCAGTTTTCAGAAGAATTTGACAAAGGAAAATCCAGAGTGGCATGCAGAGACCCTCCAGTGTAGTAGAGATAGCATTATTCATTCAGCCTTAAAAAGAAGTTTTCTTTCAGCTCTTTAAACTGTGTAAAATATCTGTTTCAATCCCTGTTAGTACCGCTTCTTGTGAACAGAGTTTTTCTGCTCTAAAGCTGGTGAAAACGTATCTTAGGTCCACAATGTCAGATGAAAGATTAAGCAATTTAGGTGTATTAAGTATTGAGTCAAGGAGGGCAAAGGCCTTGAATCCAGATGAATTTGCGGATCTTTTTGCAAGAAACCACAAAAAAACGTAGAATACAGTTGATGTAACTGATACTGAATATGTAATGCAAATGTAAAAAATGTAATGTAAATGCAAATAATAAATAGTTGAATGATTATAAACATGGTCGTTTGTCTATTGATGCCTGCAATGCAGTGAAGAAAACGACATGACAAAAATAATGTGTGATGTAACTGGCCCCTCTAACAGTACAACTGGCCCCAGCCTGGCCCCTCCCACTGGGAATGTTTCTAGAACCACCACTGCTGCTACGGCTACATTGGCCCAGTTTTTGTTGAATAATAATGAAGCTAGGTCGATTCAATTCAAATAATATAGCTAGTAACTTCGAAATACTTACAGCTGAAATACACTGCCGTTTTCTTTTGTGAACATGGTGAGATGGAGGAAGCCGCATCCACATGTAGAGTTGTTGGGATGGGGACACGTTTCCCAAATAGACACTGGCTTTGGATCAGGTTTAAATTCCCCCCACTAATGATCCTTGTTAGGTTTGGGGGAGGGAAGCTGATCCTAGATCTGTATCTAGGGGAAACTTCACCCCAGCAAAAGAGAGATGGGGGGAAGAGGAGGAGAGGAGAGCGTTGCTCTCAGGATTGACAGATCATGTACAAAATCTACCAGTAGGAAATTGGTGTCAGAATATAATATCTGACCTTTAGCAGTTCTAATGTCTTCATTTGCTCCATTTCATTAGTCTTGTTGATTGATTGCTGATATCTAGTTTCACAGGTGAGATGGTGTTGATGAAGAGCATCCATCCGTTTTAGTACTGCATTAAATAGTAATGCATTCATAGACATATAGTTGATACTGGTGGTCCTACCCATCCCCACTTCACTCCATTAACCCTACACTTGCTGCTCACATGGTGGTTTGTCTCAATGTATCTGACTTTAGGTCAGTTTTTAAGGTTCAGAAGGTAAAGATTGTGTTAGGCTGTGTCAGGAGCACTAGTGGTAGTGCTGCCGCTCCCAGATCAACACATTGCCCTATATAAGTATATACTGTAGCAAGCTGAACCCAACACCTACCCAATTACCACCTTCTGATCTCTCGGTTGTGTAATGGATAAGCTGTTTGGCTTGATAGTCGCTGGACCCCGGGTTCGAGTCCCGGTTGGAGCTATCCCCTTAATTCGTTACATTGGTGTCAGAAGAAGTGGGATCGTGCCTGTGAGGCCATCAAAGAGGCATGTACACGCCGAGAGACTTGCTATAAAGAAGTGTGGGGGCATGCTCTCCCCAAGGAAGGGGGGTAATGTAGCGACCTTAATCCAACACCTAGCCACAACATCGAGAGGTTCGGGACCTCTTGGCCGTAGCGCTTGTTGGGTTCTGACTTCTAAACATGAAATAGACTTATTCATGTCACTGAGGGAGAGAGGGGAATGTATATAACATTTCCATTCTGTCAGGATTATGTTATTGTTAGTCATCAGGGATCCTATTGGAGGAGAAGAGACCACAGTCTGGTACAAGTCAACATGACAGCCGTGAGTTGGGGAGGAGTGAGCAATTTGGGCAGAGGTCAGGTTAGATGAAGTGAGGAAGAACATATATCACTAATCATCTGGATAGCAACAGAGGTGTATTGGCTGTTCAGATGGGGAAGGAGGGGCTCAGCATAGGAGAAGGGTTAAAATACCAGTGCTTGTGTGAATATGTTCTTTGTCTTATGCAGCTGTATGATCCAATGGGTGAAAAAACTTGATTTGAGCTTTACTAAACGTCCCTGAGTTTTACTAGGTTCATTTATAACCTAACACGCTTAAGGTGTTGGCTAGACAGTTGATGGACCCAGGTTCAAAACCTGTTTGGGGCTACCCCCTGAATTCACTACAATATATTTGTTTTGCCTTTGGGCAGGGAGTACCCGGGTTTGAGACGAAAGGGGCATTTTACACCGTTGCTGTTTGCAAAAAAAAAAACACTACATTGGTTGTGATGCACCTGATTGTTTTAATGGTGGGATTGATATGAGTGGAGGCCAAACCGGATGATTCAACAATGAAGATTTTCACACACAGCTGTCTCAACAACCTTTTTCAGTTTTTCTCCTGCGTTTCGCATGAGGGAATGGCTTAAGATAAGACTTGCTCTATGTCAGATCTAAAAGGCCCTGAATGGACCATCCCTGCCTGGGTACGCACTGGAAGAGGGAATTGCTGTGGGCCAGATGATTTGAAAGGTCATACGAAATCTCTTCAGTAGACGTAGATTCCAGGACTCCAAAGTGGCAATTTTAGGTTGTTCTGAATTCAATAGCTCAAATGCCACCAAATATGTTAGTTTGAATATGTATTTTCAAACGCTTGCACAGAGGTCAACTATTTTGTGCCTGTCTTTAGCTTCAAGTGGCGAGATTGGTTTAAGGTGCTTGAATATGATGAAACTAGTGCAAACAGTTTTTCCACCATCGTGAACATTTACGAAGATGGTCCCTTCTGTCCTCAAGACAAAACTTGGGCTTTACTAATGGCAAGAAGGTTGATCTATCATGGAAAAGAAAACATGTGAAACCTTGAAGGCCATGGAGAGCCTGGTGGAAGAGGCAACGTCTGAGTCCCTCACACCTTGAAGACGGGGGATTTGGAGACTGATGGGGGTGTCGGGTTACAAAAGGCCCCTGGGAAAAGGAGAAAAAAAATGCTGATTCTGCTTTTTTTTCTAAGAAAAAAAATAATTATAATAATTATACATTTAAACATGTATTGTTTAGTACGGTGTAGTATTGTGTAATAATACAGTTTATGATCCATATATTTTATTTATTTATTTATTTTTTTATTTCACCTTTATTTAACCAGGTAAACCAGTTGAGAACAAGTTCTCATTTACAACAGCGACCTGGCCAAGATAAAGCATAGCAGTGCGATAAAAAACAACAACACAGAGTTACATATGGGGTAAAATAAAACAAAAATCAAAAAAAATAATACAACAGAAATACAATTAATATACAGTGTGCAAATTTAGCAAGTTTATGGAGGTAAGGCAATATAAAATAGGCTATAGTGCAAAATAATTACAATTTAGTATTAACACTGGAATGATGTGCAAGAGATGATGTGCAAATAGAGATACTGGGGTACAGATGAGCAAAATAAATAACAATATAGGGATGAGGTAGTTGGGCGGGGCTAATTTCAGATGGGCTGTGTACAGGTGCAGTGATCGGTATAGGTGCTCAGACAACTGATGCTTAAAGTTAGTGAGGGAGATAAGCGTCTCCAGCTTCAGAGATTTTTGCAATTTGTTCCAGTCATTGGCAGCAGAGAACTGGAAGGAATTGCGGCCAAAGGAGGTGTTGGCTTTGGGGGATGACCAGTGAGATATACCCGCTGGAGCGCAGACTACGGGTGGGTGTTGCTATGGTGACCAGTGAGCTAAGATAAGGCGGGGGATTTGCCTAGCAGTGATTTATAGATGGCCTGGAGCCAGTGGGTTTGGCGACGAATATGTAGTGAGGACCAGCCAACAAGAGCGTACAGGTCACAGTGGTGGGTATTATATGGGGCTTTGGAGACAAAACGGATGGCACTGTGATAGACAACATCCAATTTGCTGAGTAGAGTGTTGGAGGCCTATTTTGTAAATGACAATCGCCGAAGTCAAGGATCGGTAGGATAGTCAGTTTTACAAGGGCATGTTTGGCAGCATGAGTGAAGGAGGCTTTGTTGCGAAATAGGAAAACCGATTCTAGATTTAACTTTGGATTGGAGATTCTTAATGTGAGTCTGGAAGGAGAGTTTACAGTCTAACCTGACACCTAGATATTTGTAGTTGTCCACGTACTCTAGGTCAGACCCGTCTAGAGTAGTGATTAACTAGTCGGGTGGGCGGGTGCAAAGGTGCAGCAGTTCGGTTGAAGAGCATGCATTTTGTTTTACTAGTGTTTAAGAGCAGTTGGAGGCTACTGAAGGAGTGTTGTATGGAATTGAAGCTCGTTTGGAGGTTTGTTAACACAGTGTCCAATGAAGGGCCAGATGTATACAAAATGGTGTCGTCTGCATAGAGGTGGATCTGAGAGTCACCAGCAGCAAGAGCGACATCATTGATATACACGGAAGAAAAGTGTCGCCCAAGAATTGAACCCTGTGGCACCCCCATAGAGACTGCCATAGGTCCAGACAACAGGCCCTCCGATTTGACACACTGAACTCTATCTGAGAAGTAGTGGTGAACCAGGCGAGGCAGTCATTTGAGAAACCAAGGCTATTTAGTCTGCCAATAAGAATGCGGTGGTTGACAGAGTCGAAAGCCTTGGCCAGGTCGATGAAGACGGGCAGTTTGGAACAGTGCTAAAGCTGTCCATCAACTGTAAACATGGAGTGCAACAGTGGCGCAGTGGGTCTAAGGCACTGCATCGCAGTGCTAGCTGTGCCACTAGAGATCCTGGTTCGAGTCCAGGCTCTGTCGCAGCCGGGCCGCGACCGGGAGACCCATGGGCGGTGCAACAATTGGTCCAGCGTCGTCCAAGGTAGGGGAGGGTTTGTCCGGCAGGGATTTGGGATGATTCCCACGGGGGGGGCCAGTATGAAAAAAAAACACACAAAAAACATGTATGCATTCACTAACTGTAAGTCGCTCTGGATAAAGAGCGTCTGCTAAAATGACTAAAATGTAAATGTAAACAGAACCAGTTACAACTGAAGTGTCTGATCATCAATGAATTCGAGAAAAAAGTTATTCATTCATTTTCAACACAGCAGCCGCAAATCATCAGGTGGGCAAATGTGCACTTGTAAATTATTTTGGGGGAAACTATCATTTTCTAATGTATTCTATTTCATTCCATGATATTGTTGTTACAAAATAGATTTGTGTTGACTGTGATTAGGGCATGGGAATACACTAGCCTCTGCTAGGCTAAATTAACAAACTAGGCATTTATAACTCACCACATGATCCTCAAATCAAAGACTGGCCAAACTCGTGTTTCTAAAAAGTAAATTCAAAGGCACTGTATAGCTTAATAAGGCATGCGTTTTATACAGCCTAAATGCTCAATGTATAGGCATGTTGTTGAAGTGCTGTTGTTCATGTGTTGTTGAAATGCTGAATGCTCCTGCCAGCATGCAGCATGTGACCAATGCTACATGCCATAACTAGGAGGCTACCAGCCGGTTCCTCAACCCTGCACCTTAGAGGCTGCCGCCCGATATACACAGACATGGAATCACTGGCCACATTAATAATGGAACACTAACCACTTTAATAATGTTTACATACTGCTTTACTCATCTCATATGTATATACTGTAATCTATTCTATTCTACTGTATCTTAGTCTATGCCACTCCGACATTGCTCGTCCTAATATTTATATATTTCTTAATTCCATTCTTCTACTTTTAGATTAGTGTGTACTGTTGTGAATTGTTAAATACTACTCCACTGTTGGAGCTAGAAATACAAGCATTTCGCTACACCCGCAATAACATCTGCTAAATATGTGCATGTGACCAATACAATTTGATTTGATTTGAAATGCTTCACAATTGATTTCTTAAATGGCAGGCTATAGCCTTGGAATAATAATAATAATAATAATACAGCCTAAATAATTCATTTTCGTTCCTTAGGCTACCTGGCTTGCTCCTGACTCATTTAGAGTTAGTATGTTGTTTAACAGCCGGTTGAAATGTCGAACATCAATTGATGGTGACAGAATCACACATTGCTTAAGCAAAGTCAATTTTGTTTATCCTATAAAATGTTGTGCAGCCTCTGAATATCATAGACAAATCAAAGATGTCCAATATGCATCGGTCACGTCTTTCGCCTGCATTTTACAGCTTGTTTCTGGCATATAGATCGCTTTATATAATCAGCCATTTTCTTTAACAAAAGCCACAATACCCTCACATACCCCCTCAATTAGAGCCCTGGTTTTAACTTAACACACCAAGTTCTTCACTGACACTGAGATATTTAAGGAGTGCATGGTGATTAGGGTTTGAATAGCGGGAACCGGGTTACCGAGATCTACCGTTCAAACCCACTACCGTTCAAACGCACAAACCGGGTCGATTATAATACATTGTTTAAATTAACAGCAAAATGTAAAATGGAACTGTTAAATTTTATGCAATGTCTAAATCTGGCTTATCGACGGCCTTGTCTCTGCTATCTGCATGATCAATCATCAACCCTCCGGGTGGGGACAGAGCACCTCTCAGGATGGAGCGCAGCACAATGCATGTAGACCTACCATCTCATCATGGTAACTGTTGCTACGGTAACATAAGGACATTTTTTATTGTAAAGACATTTATATTTTTATTTATTGCAGCGGCAGAGTTTTAAAACAGCCTATCACTTGAATATCGTTGCTTTAAATCAATGCACATGCCAGCACTCTCTCGCAGTCTTTCTCTCAAAAATATAAATGCAACAGCAAACAATTTCAAAGATTTTACTGAGTTACGGTTCATATAAGGAAATCAGTCAACTGAATTAAATGCATTATACACCCCCGGGAATAATATGATACTTTTAAAACATTTTCTGACAAGTGACCACTTACAAATGTTCATTTTCACGTTTTTAATCATTATTTTGAATGTTTGGGAATGATGTGTAACTAACTCTATAGCAGTCAGGAGCAAGCCAGAAAGCGGCCGTGCGTTTTGGACAATGAATAGACACTGCAGGAAATAAAACCAAATAAAACCATCTGTCTAGCACATTTCTCCTATTTGTCTGCCTCTTCAGTCCAGGGTGCATTGCATGGTGCCGTTGCCAGAGATATTAGAGAAAACAGATAGGAATCACATTGGGCAATGCACGTCGGAGAGTATAACGCTCCACCCAGCAGACAGACTGTCGACCAATCCCGTTGAAGTTGTCATGCAGCGTCACGCGGTTGCTAAACTAATCGTTGCGCAATCCCTTCTCAAAGTCAGGGTATGGGTCGAGAAACGTGCCTATTTTCCTCGAAAGTACAAAATGTGACGATTCCAAAGCTATACAATATTACAGATATAAAGAGATCAATTATATCATAACTCGGAAAAGATTCGTAATGTTGTACCTTGTTGACGAAATTCGTGTTAATGTTTTTATTTTTTAGCTAGCACTCAATTGCCTCCCATTCACTCCTTGAAGGAGAGCTCTCCTTGTCCCAGAATCGCCCAGAATGCACCGCGCGGCCCATGGACGTAGCATGGGCAATGTACACAATGGGCGTTACCAGGAGTCCAATGGAGTTTCCCCATCTCCTCAAAAGTATCTCTGCCGTTGTGAACGTCAGACTCCACTCTGTGAGGCACATCGATCTGCAGGTTGAACATGGTGAGATTGTAGACCCCTAAATTGATAGTGCAGTTTGTTTAGGCGACTTTACAGCTAACTAGCTACTTCACATGCTGATATTGTATTTGGTATTAATGTGTGTAGCTACGTTTGCTTGCTTGCTAGCTAGCCAGCCAGCCAGCCCATAGAGAGAGCATTGTATTGTGGATTTTGTAGTCGACCTGAGCTGCGACAGATACCCAAAACGATTTTTACATGTTTCTACCAACCTTATTATAACGGCTAAATTAAACATTTGATCACAAAAAAATATTGTTCTCACATATTAGTAATATTATTAGTAGTGTTATTTAACAATGTATATTCTAGGAATGGGTGGATTTCTCCTTTCATAAGGCAACGCATCCCAGTTCTGAGGCGCCACTACAGCCGGCCATGACCGAGCCCATAGGGCAGAGCACAATTGGCCCAGTGCTGTCCAGGGGAGGGTTTGGCCAAGGGGCTTCCCTTGGCTCGCCACGCTCTAGCCCGGGCGCCTGCAAGCTGACTTCAGTTGTCAGTCGAAAGTGTTTTCCTCCGACACATTCGTGTGGCTGACATCAAGCTTTGATGATTTCAATCAGCTGTGTAGTTCTAGGGCAAAAACCACAACGTGCACCCGGGGGGGATGCATGTTCTCTCCCAGCTGCGAAAGCATGCATGTTCTCTCCCAGCTTCATGGTTTGAACAATGTGTGTAATTCCAGTCCATATAATACAGTATAATACCATACAGTACAGTCCACACTCAAAAAGATTAGCCTACTGGAGCTTGTTTCATTGATTTACCTAAAAGAGCATAGCTACATCAATGGGCTTTTATGTTTTTCTGTCGTGCCTAAATTAAAGGAAAAATCCACCCAAAACCACAAATTCCTATAACTTACAGCGTTAAATAACACTAATATGTGAGAACAATGTTTTTTGTGAACAAATATTACATTTTCGTGTTATAGTAAGGTTGGTAGCAACGTGAAAATTGTTGTGGAAATCTGTTGCAGTTAAAGTTGACTACAACATCCGCAATGCTCTCTCTATGGGCTGGTTGGGTAGCTAGCTAGCATTATATGTAAAAAAAATAGTAATATATATATATATATATATAAATTATTTGATAAAATATTGAATTTGGCCTTTACTACTAAAGCCCATATAAACTCATTGAATAACACATTCATAAATGGCAAAAAAAAAGACAGTCAAAAAAATACATCATAAGGAATAAAGTTTTGAAGTGTCTGTCCTGTATCTAGGAGACATAAGACAGATCAGGATTCTTTATTTTTTTTACCCATATAACCCCATATTTATGGGGCACAAAACTACCTCCATACTTCTATTAGTTTGTATGGGATAGCTTCAGACGAGTCCCGTAGCACTTGTGTGGGTCGTAGAGCAAAACGGAGAACACTACCATGTTCATGAGAGTCTCTCCTTTTCATAGTGGGATCATACAGATGCTACAGACATTTTCGTGAGAAGACTAATTTTCGGGATGTCTCATGGTCTGACAAACTCCGCTGTAGATCCGCCACCTTCCACCGCAGATGTGGAAGGCCAACATAGGCGGATGCGGTGGATTGAGACGATATCTCCAGCTTAAACTGACTGATTTTGTTGGGGATTTTTTTATGTTACTTAGGTTACCTGGTGCATCAATATACTATTAAGGGTTAATGGCAAGCCCTGAATAAGCCCTGAATAAGGTAAAAACTTTTTTTTAAGTCTCATGCAATGTAGGCCTGCATTGAACACCACATATAGGATTTGCTCCATTGGTTTGGTTGGTAGGCCTACATTATACTCAAATAGCCACAACAGCCTATTGGCTACTGTCTACAACTGTCAGGGTACAGCCTATTGGCTACTGTCTACAACTGTCAGGGTACAGCCTATTGGCTAAAGAGCTGTCTACAACTGTCAGGGTACAGCCTATTGGCTACTGTCTACAACTGTCAGGGTACAGCCTATTGGCTACTGTCTAAAACTGTCAGGGTACAGCCTATTGGCTACTGTCTACAACTGTAAGGGTACAGCCTATTGGCTACTGTCTACAACTGTCAGGGTACAGCCTATTGGCTACTGTCTAAAACTGTCAGGGTACAGCCAATTGGCTACTGTCTACAACTGTCAGGGTACAGCCTATTGGCTACTGTCTAAAACTGTAAGGGTACAGCCTGTTGGCTACTGTCTAAAACTGTAAGGGTACAGCATCAGTGTTCACTGTAAACGTGCGCCGGAAGTTGCTCAGTGCCCCAAAAATGTTGAGGGAACATTGGTGGATGATCTACTCTGTTAAAGGATCAGTATTAACATCTACAATCTCTCTCTCTCCTTTATCTCTGTAGTGGAAGGTCTACTCTGCCAGAGGATCAGTCCAGGTGTGCAGTGTGTCAGCAGGTGCTGAGGGATCCAGTCTCTATCACCTGTGGACACAGGTTCTGCAGACAGTGCATCACCAGATACTGGGAGAAACCTGCTCCTTCAGGAGACTATGACTGTCCTCAGTGTAGAAAGAGATCCAGAACACGTCCTGTACTACAGCACCTGAGTGAACCCAGTGATGCAAACCCTCAACCATATTTGTTGATATGACATGGCAGGTGGAGAGGGATCCCCATATATAACTCTGTGGGGACACCACTAGGTGGAGTCAGAGTGCCACTGTCACACCACAATTTATTCTCACCACAACTACGAGTTATTGTTTAAATGGAATGGAATAGTCCCAAAAGTGCAAAGATCAGTGGAAATCAAGTTCATCTAAAATACAGTACCTAACATGATGAATCCTTTACCCAAGTCTAGTATGAAGCTATGATTTCAGGATGTTCAGAACAATCCATTTTCAGACAGAAAGGTAGAACTGACCTGAAACAGGATACTGGGCCTCATAGTAGGAGTGCTGATCTAGGATCTGCCCATATAATCTTATTCATTATGATCTAAAAGGCTAAACTGATCCCAGATCAGTACTCCTACTCTGAGATGGTTTGTGGATACGGCCCCTGACCTGAAACAGGATACTTTTCTCTTCATTTAAGCTTTTGTGTTAAAATTCTAAATCCCTGTAGCTCATCAACATGGGCTCCTACTGTAACTATGGCAAACCAGGACCAGATATACTGAATTACTGTGTTGTTGTTGTGTCTCTACAGCTGAACAAACTCTTTCCATAATGGAGGACCAGATATACTGAATTACTGTGTTGTTGTGTCTCTACAGCTGAACAACTCTTTCCATAATGGAGGACCAGATATACTGAATTACTGTGTTGTCTGAACCTGGTCCTGGAGAGCCACTGGGTGTGAGCTCTGTGGGCTACGGAGTGAAGCTACACAAACAGACTGTTGACTGAAAGTCATCTGACCTTGGCAAAGGACATTGAAATCAGTGTGTCCATGGAACTAGCTGCTAAAGAGGCTCACCAGTTGAGTTCATCAGGAAATTTAGTGGGTTCATCTAACAATCCTAATCACCAGCTGATACATTTTAATCTCACACACAGGGTAAACCTTCCACCTAGAAAACATCATTTAATAGAAATCACAACCGCTCCTCTGTGTGATCTATGTAATCAAGGTGGCTTGGGCTCCTTTAATCATATGTACTGGGAGTGACCAGGGGACATGTTTTGGAAAGAGGTATCCTCATACCTTGTTCCCCCAAACTGTTATTACTGAATGATAATTCACCACTGTCATTACAGCAAAGACGTATAATGTTGTCAGGTTGGACAGCAGCTAAAAAGATGTTGGAACTAAGATGGCAACCACCATACCTCATTGGATCAGCACTTTTATAGATATCATTTATTTAGAACTATCCACTGCTAGGATCCATGGGGCTAGCCAAACAACAATTGCAGCTGAAACCATAAAATAACTATTGTAGTGGGTTTTACCCAACAGATTGACCGTTAATTATCATTTTTGTGCAAACGTGTACCTTGATTTTGTATTTAATTTCATGGAGATCAGGTTGGGTGTGTTGGGGGGGTCCCAGGAGGGGTTGGAGGGTGGGTTGGGGTGGTCCCAGGAGGGGTTGGAGGGTGTGTTGGGGTGGTCACACAGGAGGGGTTGGAGGGTGGGGTTGGGGTGGTCCCAGGAGGGGTTGGAGGGTGGGTTGGGGTGGTCCCAGGAGGGGTTGGAGGGTGGGTTGGGGTGGTCCCAGGAGGGGTTGGAGGGTGGGTTGGGGTGGTCCCAGGAGGGGTTGGAGGGTGGGTTGATGCAGCTGAGGTGGGTGATTGTATATGTGGTTTATTATAATTGTATTTATCTGCAATAACTCGTTTCCATAATATACTGATATATATTTTAACAGTATTGTGTCTCTAGCTGTATAACCATTCCTGCTGCTATTTGTTCTGATATATATTTTAACAGTATTGTGTCTCTAGCTGTATAACCATTCCTGCTGCTATTTGTTCTGATATATATTTTAACAGTATTGTGTTTCTAGCTGTATAACCATTCCTGCTGCTATTTGTTCTGATATATATTTTAACAGTATTGTGTCTCTAGCTGTATAACCATTCCTGCTGCTATTTGTTTTTGTCTGTGTTCCTTTCAAATAAATGAAAAGTTGATCACAGAGTTTCAACTGAAAATCAGAGACCAGGAAATCAAGTCACATGCTTCCACTGTGGCAAGGTGGGACATCAGGCTTCTACATGCTGGTGGAAGGACATGGATTGTCCAGCCTGTGGTAAAAAGGACCACATAACCAGGTGTGTTGAATGTAGTCATTCACTGAACTGACCAACTGAGTTAATTGATCAGTTCAGTGAATGCCTAAATTCAACACACCTGGTCTTCCAGGTCAGATAAATCAAAAACATGAAGTGCCTGCGGTACTCCAGGAACAGGATTGCCTACCCCTGCCCTGAACAATATTGACATGGCAGGTGGGCATGGATACCCCTATAGAACTCTGTGGGGACACCACTAGGTAGAGTCAGAGTGTCACTGGCACACCACAATTTACACATCAATACAAGGAGGAACATCAATACAAGGAGACACATAAATACAAGGAGACACATCAATACAAGGAGACACATCAATACAAGGAGAGACATCAATAAAAGGAGAAACACATCAATACAAGGAGACACATCAATACAAGGAGAAACATCAATACAAGGAGACACACATCAATACAAGAAGTCACATTAATACAAGGAGACACATCAATACAAGGAGACACATCAATACAAGGATACACATCAATACAAGGAGACACATCAATGCAAGGATACACATCAATACAAGGAGACACATCAATACAAGGAGCCACATCAATTCAAGGAGAAACATCAATACAAGGAGTCACATCAATGCAAGGAGGTATATCAATACAAGGCGACTCATCAATACAAGGAGAAACATCAATACAAGGAGAAACATCAATACAAGGATACATCAATACAAGGAGACACACCAATACAAGGAGTTTCATCAATACAAGGAGACACATCAATACAAGGAGGCACATCAATGCAAGGAGACACATCAATACAAGGAGACACATCAATACAAGGAGACACATCAATGCAAGGAGACACATCAATACAAGGAGAAACATCAATACAAGGAGACACATCAATACAAGGAGTCACATCAATACAAGGAGACACATCAATACAAGGAGACACATCAATACAAGGAGAAACATCAATACAAACACAATAAAATACTAAACTACAGAACATGATCATAAAACACACTAACACTGACATACACTAAACACAAACTGGACAAACACACTGGACACACACACACACACACAAACACTGTATACACACACACACTGGACACACACACACTGGATACAAACACACACTGGACACACACACACTGGACACACACACACTGGTAACACACACACACACTGGATACACACACACAAACACACACTGGACACACACACACTGACCCACACACACACACACAAACACACACACACACACACACACACACACACACACACTGGACACACACACACACTGGACATACACACGCACACTGGATACACACACCGAACACACACACACTGGACACACACACACATTGGACACACACACACACACTGGACACACACACACACACACTGGACACACACACGCACACTGGATACACACACACTGGACACACACTGGATACACACACTGAACACACACACACTGGACCCACACACACACACACACACACACACACACACACACTGAACACACACACACACTGGACACGCACACACACTGGACACGCATCAACACACATACACTGGATACACACACACACACACACACACACTGGACACACACACACTGGACACACACACTGACACACACACACATGACACACACACACACACTGGACACACACACACCCAATGGACACACACACACACGACACACACACACACACACACACACACACTGGACACACACACACTGGATACACACACACACACGCACTGGACACACACACACTGGACACACACACACACACACTGGACACACACACACACACACACACTGGACACAAACACACACACACTGGACACACACACACACACACACACTGGGGACACACACACACACACACACACTGGACACACACACACACACACTGGACACAACACACACACACACTGGACACAAACACACACACACTGGACACACACACACACTGGACCACACACACAAACACACACACACTGGACACACACACACAGGACACACACACACACACTGGACAGACACACACTGGACACACACACACACACACACATACACATACACACACACACTGGAAACACACACACACTGGACACACACACACACACAAAGGACACACACACACTGGACACACACACACACACTGGACACACACCCAATGGACACACACACTCACACACACACACACACACACACACACACACTGGACACACACACACTGGATACACACACACGCACTGGACACACACACACTGGACACACACACACACACACTGGACACACACACACACACACACACACACACACACACACACACACGCACACACTGGACACACAAACACACACACACACTGGACACACACACACACACTGGACACACACACACACACACACACACTGGACACAAACACACACACACACTGGACACACACACACACACTGGACACACAAACACACACACACACTGGACACACACACACACAACACACTGGACAGACACACACTGGACACACACACACACACATACACACACTGGAAACACACACACACACTTGACACACACACACTGGACACACACACACATACACACACACACTGGACACACACACACACACAAGGACACACACACTGGACAACACACACACACAGGACACACACACACACACACACTGGACACACCCCACACACTGGACACATTTCCATGTTTTGGATTCTGATGAAAGGAAATCCCATATAGCCTACTGGACAGGACTTTGCTATGGGCATCTTCTGTTTGGGTGTCTCAGGTCAGGTCTGAGCCATGATCAGAATGTGTCTCTGTGTCTATTTCCAGCCCTGCCATTTTCTACCGGTCCTGATCTAGTGTTTTTCACCCCTGACCTCCTCACACCGTCTCACTGTCCATGTCTGCTTTTAGCTCCCACCTCTACTTCACCTCACTGTGTTATAATGGACCTTATGCTTGTTATGTCACCTCTGTAACCAGTTATCAAACACATACTGACCTTTCTGACCCTATCCCATGGCCCTACTTTCTACAACTGAACATTTAAATTCCTCTATGAGTTTTGTTTAGTGTCCATTTACTTATCTATGTATTTGTTGTATATTGGGGTTGTGCCGCAGAGCATCATGGGGGTTTGTATGTGTTGAGATGATCACGTTCCAGATAAATGGTTGAACTGATTCCTGTCTCCTGTCTCATCATTATTATTGATTGTTATACAGACGTGGTTATGAAACCAACGAGACATAACAAAAGATTGGTGATGAGTAAGTCTGAATCTACAGGAACTATTCTGTCTGGAAGAAGTGGGTTTTTACAACTGTTTAAAACTGTTATTTTCTGTGGTACAGAATAGGCTAATGTTAGCACAGTGTATTGATAGCAGAGGCAAGTGCATAGTCTAGCTAGCTAAGAAAGAGTTGTCAGGTTGGACAGCAGCTAAAAAGATGTTGGAACTAAGATGGCAACCACCACACCTCATTGGATCAGAACTTTTATAGATATATTTATTTAGAACTATCCACTGCTAGGATCCATGGGGCTAGCCAAACAACAATTGCAGCTGAAACCATAAAATAACTCCTGTAGTTGGTTTTACCCAACAGATTGACCGTTAATTATCATTTTTGTGCAAATGTGTACCTTGATTTAGTATTTAATTGGTAGTCCCAGGAGGGGTTGGAGGTGGGTTTGGGGTGGTCCCAGGAGGAGTTGGAGGGTGGGTTGGGTGGTCCCAGGAGGGTTTGGAGGGTGGGTTGGGGTGGTCCCAGGAGGGGTTTGGAGGGTGGGGTTGGGGTGGTCCCAGGAGGGGTTGGAGGGTGGGTTGGGGTGGTCCCAGGAGGGGTTGGAGGGTGGGTTGGGGTGGTCCCAGGAGGGGTTGGAGGGTGGGTTGGGGTGGTCCCAGGAGGGGTTGGAGGGTGGGTTGGGGTGGTCCCAGGAGGGGTTGGAGGGTGGGTTTGGGGTGGTCCCCAGGAGGGGTTGGAGGGTGGGTTGATGCAGCTGAGGTGGGTGATTGTATATCTGGTTTATATAATTGTATTTATCTGCAATAACTTCGTTTCCATAATATACTGATATATATTTTAACAGTATTGTGTCTCTAGCTGTATAACCATTCCTGCTGCTATTTGTTCTGATATATATTTTTAACAGTATTGTGTCTCTAGCTGTATAACCATTCCTGCTGCTATTTGTTCTGATATATATTTTAACAGTATTGTGTTTCTAGCTGTATAACCATTCCTGCTGCTATTTGTTTTTGTCTGTGTTTCCTTTCAAATAAATGAAAAGTTGATCACAGAGTTTCAACTGAAAATCAGAGACCAGGAAATCAAGTCACATGCTTCCACTGTGGCAAGGTGGGACATCAGGCTTCTACATGCTGGTGGAAGGACATGGATTGTCCAGTCTGTGGTAAAAAGGACCACATAACCAGGTGTGTTGAATGTAGTCATTCACTGAACTGACCAACTGAGTTAATTGATCAGTTCAGTGAATGCCTAAATTCAACACACCTGGTCTTCCAGGTCAGATAAATCAAAAACATGAAGTGCCTGCGGTACTCCAGGAACAGGATTGCCTACCCCTGCCCTGAACCATATTGACATGGCAGGTGGGCATGGATACCCCTATAGAACTCTGTGGGGACCCACTAGGTAGAGTCAGAGTGTCACTGGCACACCACAATTTACACATCAATACAAGGAGGAACATCAATACAAGGAGACACATAAATACAAGGAGACACATCAATACAAGGAGACACATCAATACAAGGAGAGACATCAATAAAAGGAGAAACACATCAATACAAGGAGACACATCAATACACGGAGACACATCAATACAAGGAGACACACATCAATACAAGAAGTCACATTAATACAAGGAGACACATCAATACAAGGAGACACATCAATACAAGGATACACATCAATACAAGGAGACACATCAATACAAGGAGACACATCAATTCAAGGAGAAACATCAATACAAGGAGTCACATCAATGCAAGGAGATACATCAATACAAGGGGACACATCAATACAAGGAGAAACATCAATACAAGGAGAAACATCAATACAAGGATACATCAATACAAGGAGACACACCAATACAAGGAGTTCCATCAATACAAGGAGACACATCAATACAAGGAGGCACATCAATGCAAGGAGACACATCAATACAAGGAGACACATCAATGCAAGGAGAAACATCAATACAAGGAGAAACATCAATACAAGGAGACACATCAATACAAGGAGTCACATCAATACAAGGAGACACATCAATGCAAGGAGAAACATCAATACAAGGAGAAACATCAAATACAAGGAAGACACATCAATACAAGGGGCACATCAATGCAAGGAGACACATCAATACAAGGATACACATCAATGCAAGGAGAAACATCAATACAAGGAGAAACATCAATACAAGGAGACACATCAATACAAGGAGTCACATCAATACAAGGAGACACCTCAATACAAACACAATAAATACTAAACTACAGAACATGATCATCCCCTGCAACACAATCAAGCCCTTAGAGCTTCCCCCCACTAATGCTTTAAATTCCCCTGAACATATTCAACACCCCTGTAGAACATACAAACTAAAAGCATCTCTCCCTAAATCAGAAGCCACCATTGGAAGCACTATCCAATCATCAAATCAAATCAAATCAAATTTTATTGGCCACATGCGCCGAATACAACAGGTGCAGACATTACAGTGAAATGCTTACTTACAACCCCTAACCAACAGTGCATTTTATTTTTTATAAAAAAGTAAAAAAAACAACAACAAAAAAGTGTTGGAGAAAAAAAGAGAGCAGAAGTAAAATAAAAATAACAGTAGGGAGGCTATATATACAGGGGGGGTACCGGGTGCAGAGTCAATGTGCGGGGGCACCAGCTAGTTGAGGTAGTTGAAGTAATATGTACATGTGGGTTAGAGTTAAAGTGATTATGCATAAATATTTAACAGAGTAGCAGCAGCAGCGTAAAAAGGTGGGGATGGGGGGTGGGGGTGGGAGGGAAGTGCAATATGTCCGGGTGGTTTTCCGGGTAGCCATGATTTAGCTGTTCAGGAGTCTTATGGCTTGGGGGGTAGAAGCTGTTGAGAAGTCTTTGGACCTAGACTTGGCACTCCGGTACCGCTTGCCGTGCGGAGCAGAGAGAACAGTCTATGACTAGGGGGGCTGGAGTCTTTGACAATTTTGAGGGCCCTTCTGACTGACACCGGCCTGGTATGGAGGTCCTGGATGGCAGGAAGCTTGGCCCCAGTGATGTACTGGGCCGTACGCACTAACCCTCTCTAGTGCCTTGCGGTCGGAGGCCAAGCAGTTGCCATACCATGCGGTGATGCAACCAGTCAGGATGCTCTCGATGGTGCAGCTGTAGCTGAGGACCCATGCTCCAAATCTTTTCAGTTCCTGAGGGGGAATAGGCTTTGGTCGTACCCTCTTCACGCTGTCTTGGTGTGTTTGGACCATGATAGTTCATTGGTGATTGGACACCAAGGAACTTGTAGTCCACAATCATCTCCTTTGTCTTGGTCACGTTGAGGGAGAGGTTGTTATCCTGGCACCAAACGGCCAGGTCTCTCGGACCTCCTCTCTATAGGCTGTCTCATCGTTGTCGGTGATCAGGCCTACCACTGTTGTGTCGTCGGCAAACTTAATGTTTGTGTTGGAGTCGTGCCTGGCCATGCAGTCATGGGTGAACAGGGAGTACAGGAGGGGACTGAGCACACACCCCTGAGGGGCCCCCGTGTTGAGGTTCAGTGTGGCAGATGTGTCGTTACCTACCCCTTACCACCTGGGGGCGGCCCATCAGGAAAGTCCAGGATCCAGTTGCAGAGGGAGGTGTTTAGTCCCAGGATCCTTAGCTTAGTGATGAGCTTTGAGGGCACTACGGTGTTGAATGCTGAGCTGTAGTCAATGAATAGCATTCTCACGTAGGTGTTCCTCCTTGTCCAGGTAGGAAAAAGGGCAGTGTGGAGTGGCAATAGAGATTGCATCATCTGTGGATCTGTTGGGGCGGTTATGCAAATTGGAGTGGGTCTAAGGGTTTTCTGGGATAATGGTGTTGATGTGAGCCATGACCAGCCTTAAAAAGCACTTCATGGCTACAGACGTCAGTTCTACGGGTCGGTAGTCATTTTAGGCAGGTTATCTTAGTGTCCTTGGGCACGGGGGACTATGGTGGTCTGCTTGAAACATGTTGGTATTACAGACTCAGTCAGGGACATGTTGAAAATGTCAGTGAAGACACTTGCCAGTTGGTCAGCACATGCTCGGAGTACACGTCCTGGTAAGCCGTCTGGCCCTGTGGCCTTGTGAATGTTGACCTGCTTTAAAAGTCTTACTCACATCGGCTACGGAGAGCGTGATCACATAGTCCTCCGTAACAGCTGGTGCTCTCATGCATGCTTCAGTGTTGCTTGCCTCGAAGCGAGCATAAAAGTGGTTTAGCTCATCTGGAAGTCTTGTGTCAATGGGGCAGCCTTGCGGCTGTGCTTCCCCTTTGTAGTCTGTAATAGTTTTCAAGCCCTGCCACATCCGACGAGCGTCGGAAGCCGTGTAGTACGATTCAATCTTAGCCCTGTATTGTACTCTTTGCCTGTTTGATGTAGTCGGAGGGCATAGCGAGATTTCTTATAAGCGCTCCGGGTTAGAGTCCCGCTCCTATGAAAGCGGCAGCTCTACCCGTTTAGCTCGTGTTGCGGTATGTTTCCTGTAATCACACCATGGCTCCTGGTTGGGGGGATGATACGTACGGTCACTGTTGGAGGACGACATCATCGATGCACTATTGATGAAGCCAGTGATTGATGTCGGTGTACTCCTCAATGCTATCTGAAGAATCCCTGGGCAACATGTTCCAGTCTGTGGCTAGCAAAACAGTCGCTGTACCTTAGAAACATCTGCGTCATCTGATCCACTTTTTTTATTAACCGAGTCACTGTGCTTCCTGCTTTAGTTTTATGCTTATAAGCAGGAATCGGTAGGATAGAGTTATGGTCAGATTTGCCAAAATGGAGGGCGAGGGAGAGCTTTGTATGCTTCTCTGTGTGTGTGGAGTAAAGGTGGTCTAGAGTTTTTTTTCCCTCTTGGTTAGCACATTTAACACATGATGGTAGAAATTAGGTAGAACGGATTTAAGTTTCCCTGCCTTAAAGTCCCCGAGCCCACTAGGAGCGCTGCCTCTGGATTAGCGTTTTCCTGTTGATTTATGGCCTTATACAGCTCATCATCAGTGCATATCTAGTGCCAAGCAGGTTGGTTTGTGTCTGGTAAATAGACAGCCTATGGAAAATATAGATGAAAACTCTATTGGTAAATAGTGTGGTCTACAGCTTATCATAAGATACCTCTACCTCTAGGCGAGCAAAACCTTCCTTAGTAGTTGATTTTTGTGCACCAGCTGTTGTTTACAAATATACCCAGAACGCCACCACCTTGTCTTAACCAGGGTCCAGCCGTTCTAGTACTGCCGATTGTAGCGTATAGCCCCGCTAGCTGGTATTGTTTTCCATGTTCGTCGTTCAGCCACGACTCCGTGAAACGTAAGATGTTACAGTTTTTAAATGTCCCGTTGGTAGGATAAGCGTAATCTTAAATCATCCAATTGTTTCTCCAATGATTGAGGTTGGCTAATAGTATTGATGGGAGCGGCAGTTTACCCTCACTCGCCGTCGATCCTTACAAGGCACCCCGACCTACGTCCACGGACAACCCTGTGGAATAAAAGGCGACAACATCTAACACAGTCTCCAGAAACAAAAAAAGAACCGAGAAAAACGCAAAAACGGGAAACAAGAAACAGACATTCCAACGAAAGACAAAATAGACATGTTCAACAATGTTGATAACGGCGAACACTGAGGTGATGTGACTTATCAGACCAGGAAGTCACACTGAAAAATCCTGACTTTTTCCCTGGCGGTCCGTACGGCGCGACTATGTCCTCCCCCTTGCTAAAGGGACAGCCGGTGGGTTATGGAGATTGACACAGGGGCAGCTGCTAAATCTCTTGTGTTCAGAAAAAAGCCACTGAAACACCTGCCACTTTCAGACCAGTTCACCTCGTGGTTAGAAGACTTACACAGGTGAATCCTGTCGCTGTGAGAAGGCATCACTGATGCAACAGTTCAGGTAAAACAGGACAACTGAAAAAGAATGCCAGCTCTAATGTTGTGAAAGGAGACTATGCAGCACTTACTGGGATGTTCATAGATGGAGAAAATCACACTGGTGACTGGCCATCAGTGCATACAATGACACATGGAGACACAGACCTACAGTGGGGGAAAAAAGTATTTAGTCAGCCACCAATTGTGCAAGTTTCTCTCCTTCTTAAAAAGATGAGAGAGGCCTGTAATTTTCATCATAGGTACACGTCAATATGACAGACAAAATGAGAAAAAAATCCAGAAAAATCACATTGTAGGATTTTTTTCATGAATTTATTTGCAAATTATGGTGGAAAATATACGTATTTGGTCAATAACAAAAGTTTCTCAATACTTTGTTATATACCCTTTGTTGGCAATGACACACAGGTCAAACGTTTCTGTAAGTCTTCACAAATTTTTCACACCACTGTTGCTGGTATTTTGGCCCATTCCCTCATGGCAGATCTCCTCTAGATTAGTGATGTTTTGGGGCTGTCGCTGGGGCAACAAGCACGGCCGTTCAACTCCCTCCGCAAGATTTTCTATGGGGTTGAGATCTGGAGGACTGGCTAGGCAACTCCAGGACCTTGAAATGCTTCTTACGAAGCTACTCAAATCGTTGCCCGGGCGTTGTTGTTTTGGATCATTGTCATGCTGAAAGCCCAGCCACGTTTCATCTTCAGTGCCCTTGCTGATTTGAAGAGGTTTTCACTCAAAATCTCACGAATACATGGCCTTCCATTCATTCTTCTCCTTTACACGGATCAGTCTCGATCCTGGTCCGCTTTGCAGAAAAACAGCCCCAAAGCATGATGTTTCCACCCCGATGCTTCACCGTAGTTATGTTGTTCTTTGGATGCCAACTCAGCATTCTTTGTCCTCCAAACACGACGAGTTGAGTTTTTTAACCAAAAAGTTATATTTGGTTTCATCTGACCATATGACAGTTCTCTCCAATCCTCTTCTGGATCATCCAAATGCACTCTAGCGAACATCAAGGGGACGTCACTGGACCAATGTTACTGGCTTATAGCAGGGGGACAACGTCTGGCACTGCTGCAGACTTTGAGGCCCTGGGCGGGCGTAGAGTGTGTTACTGATGGTAGGCTTGTTTATTTTTGGTCCACGCTACTCGTGCAGTTCATTTCACTAGGGTCCCCCCCCGTTGTGGTTCTGGGGATATTTGCTCACTTGTTCTTTGTGAATCCTTTATGAACCCAGCGGGGTTAGATCTTGCGTGGAGCCCCGAGATCGAGGGGAGATTATCAGTGGCTCCTTGTTATGTCTTCCATTTCCTATAGGTTGATCCCACAACCGTTGGATTTCTTCAACCAAGCTGCGCTTACCTATTGCAGATTCAGTCTCTCCCAGCCTGGTGCAGGTCTACAATTTTTGTTTCTGGTGTCGTTTGACAGCTCTTTGGTCTTGGGCCATAGTGGAGTTTGGAGCCCTGTGAACTGTTTGAGGTTGTGGTACAGGTGTCTTTTAATACTGATAACAAGTTGAAACAGTGGCCGGATTAATACAGGTAACGTAGTGGATGAAGAGGACCTCATAGCCTCTAACTCTTCCGAGTCAGGCGGAAAACGCTTCGGCTGCGTGCCAAATCGCGGGGCCGGCTTTAGGAATCGCAGCGTCAGCATCCACACCAAGTGACGCAGAGGGTCTGACCGTCCGATTTCAGCAGAAATGGTAGACCCGAAGATACGTTTTGAGTGTTTGTTTCATGTAATAGGCACCAACTACAACCAAAAGTTATGATAATTTCACTTCCATGAAAAAAGTGCGTCAAAATATGCGACTCTTTTATGAGCAGCTTTGCATTTATTATCAGAACTTTTGTCGTCTCTTGTGATAAAAAGGAACGGAAAAAACGCGTGTGTGCTTGTGCTAACCCGGTTCGTCTTCAGGATGCACACGAGTCTATCATAAACATTCATGTCCGCTGACAACTAGCACATTGTGCGAAAGAACGAACGAGAGGAATTAGTCTACAGTTCATGAGTAGGTTTTGGAGAGTTTTTCACGAGATTTATAGTGCCAATGTTGCAGGAGGCCAAAGACACAGCCACACAGGCAGGCCGCAGGGTTTTGTCACACGCTGTGTAAACAACGTTGACAAGAAGAAGGTGTTGTCACACCATAGGAAGTGCCAAGGCCTGTTGATGTGGATCTCTAGTGGTCATTGTGGACAAGGAACCTTGTTTTGAAGAGGTGGCACAAATAAGGGGTAAAGGCCTGTGGCTATACCTACTTTTTTTGGTAATATAGTTGTGTATTGCTTGTATAATATCTCAAGAATACTTATTATATGTTCAGTCTTTTAGCACTTTGTGGTGTCAATTTGGAAAAGCTGTTTTTTTCATATTTGGACAGAAACTGTTTTGAGGAGTGGCACCAAAAATGTTAGGGTTAGAATAGAAGAAAAAAACGCCAGTGGTTATACCTACTTTTTATTATTGTAATAGTTATTTAATTATTGCTTGTATATATCACCAAAATACTTTTATATATGTTCATAATTTTTAGCACCTTGTGGTTCCAATTTGAAGCCTTTTAACTGCGTGGTTCACCATGTTTGAAGGGTGTTCATATTAAAAAAACATCTTTTTTCTAAACGGACTTTGTGTTTTCTGTGTGGTGTTTGGGTCCAGTGTGTTGTACATAAGTATCGTCAAAGTGAAAAAATTACTAAACAGCATCATCATAGGCTGACGGGTTGTGCTGAAAAAAAAGGATACCCAACATTAGGTCTGGTAAACATTTCTTTGGTGTCGTAGTATATCATGGCAAAATTGCAGAAGGTACCCAAACACGGCCAAAAAAGCTCCAGACTCCGAAGAGTTAAAGAAGAAGTTACAGAGTCTGTGAGAGCCAGAAAATCTTGCTTGTTTTGTATGAGACCAAATACTTATTTTCACACATAATTTGCAAAATTACAATCATTAAAAATCCTACACATGTAGATTTTCAGGAGTTTTTTCTCCGCATTTTGTCTGTCATCAGTTGACGTAGTATCTATGATGAAAAATTACAGGCCGCTCATCATCTTTTTACGATCGGAGAAACTTGCTAGCAATTGGTGGTCTGACTAAATAACTTTTTTTCCCACTGTACCTGCATCTTAAGAAACCTGGAGAGTCTATTAATGGACAGCTGGGTACTATGAACGACATTACAGGGAAGGTAGCATTAAGCCAGACAAAGCAAACCAACGTTTCTGAAAAGCACGACCGAAAGTCCAGGCTGACTTGGACACTTATAGTTCAAGAAACAAAGTATTGGAGCCCAAAAGGGGGGGTTCCCCCCCCCCCCCCAAGGGCATTTTTGGGGGATGTGAATTGCATGAGCCACACCCATCTACCAAGTCATTAACACTAGAACCGTCTGAGCCTTTTCAAGCTAGTAGGGATGGGTAACGCCAATCTTCGGGTGTCACACTTTTTCCCCCATCACCTAGCAAACACCAGCTGATTAAAATGATCGCATTCTAACTTGAAGATTATGAGATTAAAAGTTTCATCTATTTGGAGTCCCAGGTGTGTTAGATGGGGCTTGGGCAAAAGTGTGACACCGATCAGTGCCCCGAGGACTGGACGTAGCCCATCCCTGCACTAGAGCAGAGATGTCTAAACCACACCAATTAGGCCCCGATGACTGGAGTTGCCCATCCTCGGCCACTAATTAGCAAGGTGGGAACCAATCAGGGTCCCCTAGGACTGGAGTTGGCCATCCCCTTATGCAACTATGAGCACGGTGTGACACCAATCAGAGCCCGAGATGACTGGGAGTTGGCCATCCCTGACTAGAGAGCAAGGTGTTTAGTGACACCAATCAGCCGCCTGATGACTGGAGTTGCCCAATCGCCTTCACTAGATGCAAGTGTTCATACCGACACAAATCAGGCCCCCGAGGACTGAGAGTTGCCCATTCCCTGCACTATAGCAAGGTGTGACACCAATCAGATGGTCCCGAGGACTGGAGTTGCCCAATCCCTGCACTTATAGCAAGTGTTGACACACCAATCAGGACGGCCGAGGACTGGTAGTTGCCCACCCGTGCACTAGAGCCAAGGTGTGACCAACAATCAGGCCCAAGAGAGACTGGAGTTGGCCCAATCCTGCACTAGAGCAAAGGTGTGACACCAAATCAGGCCGAGGACTGGAGGTTGCCCATCCTGCCCTAGAGCAAGGTGTGACACAATCAGTCCCCCGATGACTGGAGTTGCCCAATCCATGCACTTAGAGCAGGTGTGACCAGACAAAGAAAAAGACCATCATGCCGAGGACTATGATTGCCACATGCATGCCCTGCACTAGAGCAAGGTGTTACACCAATCAGGCCGCGGCGGCTGGAGTTGCCCATCGCCCTGCACTAGAGCAAGGTGTGACAACCAATCAGGCCCCCGATGAACTGGAGTTTGGCCATCCCTGCACCTAGAGCAAGGTGTGACACCAATCATGCCCTGAGGACTAGGAGTTGGCCATCCCTGCCAACATAGCGCAAGGTGTGACACCAAATCAGCCCCGAGGACTGGAGTTGCCCATCCCTGCACTAGAGCACGTGTGACACCAATCAGGCCGAGAGGACTGGAGTTGCCCATCCCTGCCAACTATAAGCAAGGTGTGACAACATGGTGAGTAAAATAACGCGTGATGAATAGTGCATAAACTATTTGTAAAGTATTAATTGCATGAAGAATATTTGTTGCGAATTATAATATTTTTGTAACTTAAAAAAAAAAAAGTTTATTCTACAAAAGTAAATATAAAAAAGGCCTATATCCCTATTTCTGTTTCCCTTACAATCAAAACATTACAGTGTAATCCTCTGAGTCAACTTTATTTGTAGATTCAATTAGTACTAGAGTTCTAAGTACTTAATATAAGTCAATTTACAGGTTTATGTGTGACAACGTAGAATGAAAATAATATAAATAATAATAATACTATAACCAAGCCAGCGTGTTCAGGCGAGTGAAATTAATTTGCTGTATTTCTAAACAAGCACACCAGTTGCATGACACAATTACTGAAAAGGAGTAGATACCATGAATAAATATTTGTGGGGTGTGTGGGAAATAAAAAAAAAAAAAACAATATATTCTGACAAGATATAAAACAATAATGTGTTGATTGTATCAGACACTGTACAGAGCCATTTACACATGGAACAAATTCTGTCTTCTCTTATATGCTTCATGTCCACAGTCAGCACCAGAGCGCTTCGTGGCTTGTGTGTGAGCAAGCCCCACAAAACAAATCGGTTCCCTGCCACAGCAGTTTGTATGGAACCTTTTTTCCGTCCGCTCCTTACTTTACTTGCATTGTGTCTTTTTCCTCAGTGGGAGCTGTGGTGTTTTGGGTGAAGAGGGAGAACAGTTCCTGCTTGTCTATGACATGTGTATTTTTCCCCAGTTGGGAGCTGTGTTTCTTGGGGAACGAGGGAGATCAGGACCTGCTGTCTTGTGAAATTGGTGTCTTTCCCCAGTGGGAGCTGTATGGTGCTTGGGGAAGAGGGAGAGCAGGACCTGCTGATTTGACATTCGTGTTCTTTATTTTTTAGTTGGCCTCCACGTGTCTCAAAACCCACAGTCTCAGACAGTCGCGCTCACTCGGGCTGGTTCTGGTTTTAATGTCTTTCCTCCAGATATAGGAAAGGGACCACTGAGTAGTGAGGTTTCAACATCGCGTGCTAACAACACAGAGGTCTCCAACATGCCCAAGTCACAAAATAAAAAATTAAAACGAAAAAAAAAAACAAAAGAAAAAGACATTATCAGTTTTATATCTGGTTTTCTATTGGCCATGTCGCCATTGACAACATAATATTATGTTACTAGTTGTTGCTTAGTGAGCCAGAGCATGGCTGGCACTAGAGTGGTCAATGTGCTAAATGATATGAACAGCAGGGCATTGTTGGTGAAAAAGTGACATTTTGAAAATAGAGCCTGAACCTCTGAAATTTGGAGAGTTATAGTGACAAGGTAACTTGTCATAGAACAACTGCAGAATATTGCTCTTGCAGGATACAGCACTATTATAGAAATCAACCATGTTTTTACATACCCTGCAGTGACTCTGAAGGGGGATTGATTAAAGAAGATGCTCCTTTCCCATGCATCTGTCCATTACAAGATCGTCCATCTCTTCCATGGACAATTGACAATTGATAATATTGTCACTCATCAGATTATTGTCATGTATCTTGTCTATAGGCTAACTCTATATTATGTGTGACATTAGTTTAGGTCAGAGTAAGTGATATGATTTTGCCCTTATTCTAAAGTCATAAGTTTTGCAACACAATCTCTCACATGCGTCAATTTGGAGCAAATATGTTACAAAAAAAGTATTTTAGCAGATTTTGGTGCAGTTTTGTGATGGCTTAATTCGCCCCCCGCCCCAAAATGTATTTTCCTATTAATTAATAATGTTTTTTTTCCCCCCGTTTACAAAAATGTGTATTTTCACACGGAAATTAAGTCCACACTAATACCGCACAAAAATCTGCTGGAAATGGTTTTTGTGCATATTTGCACGGATTGAGTGTGAGATTGTGTTGACTGCAAACATAGCATGTTTTTCATTTCCCACAATACATTTAGATTAGTAATAGAGTTACAGTAAATAAAACAGACTCAGTTTATTATTTTTACAAAGGAAATGTGTAAAACAGAATGGTATCACCTGCAAGATGCGGTCAAAGTGATTTGCTGCTGATAAACAGCATAACCACAAACTCATCATTACACTATTGTCTTTCTAAATTAAAATCCACCTCTCCTTATCATTCAGTTGGGCCTAATTTAAATAATTCATGAAGTAACGTTCACAATTTGCCCATTCATCCATTTGCCATTTATTCAGTGAGGAAAGAGAGAGTCATTAGTGCCCTGGCTGGGTACCAACGTCCTACAGCGGATTATTAAAGTGGGAATAGGTTAAAAAACGGGTAAAAGGCTCTAAATACCTTTTCTGTTTGTGATGTAAAAATTCTGACATAATGAGCAGTAAAATACAAACATTGTAGGAAAGAGTCCAGGGAGCAGGACATAGGTTTATTTGGGGTCTGATTCTAGTGTTTAAAAGGCAATTCCGCCACTTTTCAACCTCATATTCATCCTCTCCAGTACCACAACAGTGTCTATATTATTTGTGAAAACAGCACGTTTTTCTATGATCTGTAGTAAAAAGAGACAAGAAGAAAAAGTCTTTATAAAATGTTCTCTCTGTGACATAAAAGTAGAGAAACTGTGATTTTCAAAACCTGCAGTGAGTTTCTAGTTTCCGCCCAATGGAGGGTATTTTATTGCTCCCCCCATCACTGCGAATCTAACTTGTTTTGAAAAGTTTATACTGTTTAAGTTTATAAAAATGTTTATACTTGATTACGTCATAGAGTAAAACTTTTTAACTTTATATATTTTTTACGAAACTTAGAAAAACACCCTTTTCACATATGCTTTAATTAATGTTTACCGCTGCATTTTCACCTTTTAAAGTGAGTTTTATGAATATAGTTTGCAGCAACACCTGCATACTGTCACATAACCAGAGGAGGCTGGTGGAGGAGCTATAGGAGGGACAGCTCATTGTAAAAGACTGGAATGGTGTCAATGGAGCGGTACAAAAACACTTCATTTATTTATTCCATTTTCAGCCATTAAAAATGATACCCGTCCTCCTATAGCCCTTCCCACCAGCCTCCTCTGGTGAAATGTCTCTGTTCTGTAAAAGAGAGTTGATAGTATCACATCTTTGTTTTATTGTATCTACATGTTTATACATTAAACACACAGGTCCTGTTCTGAGGACTGATGGGGAAGAGTGGGGTGGAAAGGCTTTTGGCAACACTACTGTAGGTAGCACAACCCCCTTAGTAATAATTAACTTCCTGTTTTGCTTTGCGATACTTGCGTGGAGGAGGGGGTTCAATGTTATCTTTCTGACTTCCCATTACCTCCCCATGTCTCATTTTCACTGTTATCTTCTGACTACCCAATACCTTCCCCCAGTTCAGAGATGGCTGATGTGGTGAGCATCATAGAGTGTATAGTCCTTTAGTCTCTATGGACACAGATGGGTATGTGTACAGTTCAGAGTGATGGCTTGATGTGTATGAGCAGCATAGAGTGTAATAGTCCTTTAGTCTCTATGGACCAGATGGTAGTGTACAGTTCAGAGATGGCTTGATAGTGTTATGCAGCATAGAGTGTATAGTCCTTTAGTCTCTATGGGACCAGATGGTAGTGTACAGTTCAGGAGATGCTTGATGTGGTGTGCAGCATAGAGAGTGTATAGTCCTTTAGTCTCTATGGACCAAGATGGCTAGTGTACAGTTCAGAGATGGCTTGATGTGGATGTGCAGCCTAGCTAGTGTGGATAGTCCTTTAGTCTCTATGGACCTATAATGGTAGTGTTACAGTTCAGAGATGGCTTGATGTGGTGTGCAGCAATAAGTGTATAGGTCCTTTAGTCTCTATGGGCCAGATGGTAGTGTACAGTTCAGAGATGGCTTGATGTGGTGTATGCGGAGCATAGAGTGTATAGTCCTTTAGTCTCTATGGACCAGATGGTTAAAGTGTACAATTCAGAGAATGGCTTGATATGGTGTGCAGAGTAGAGGGCATAGTCCTTTAGTCTCTATGGACCAGATGGTAGTGTACAGTTCAGAGTTGGCTTGATGTGGTGTGCAGCATAGGAGTGTTATAGTCCTTAGTCCTCTATGGACCAGTCATGGTAGTGTACAGTTCAGAGATGGCTTGATGTGGTGTGCAGCATAGAGTGTATAGTCCTTTAGTCTCTATGGGCAGATGGCCAGTTGGTGGAGGGCTACATCATGGGAGAAAAGAAACTGTTCAGATGGGGGTCTGTATACCATCCAATCACATAGGTTTACAGCAGCTGACAGTTGCTGCTACGTCCATTGCTATAATGCAAAACTGCCTTGGTTTTAGATAAAGACAAGCTCGTACAGATGTAGGATTCTTAATTTATCAGCCTGTTGCGGAGAACTAAAACCATGTTGTGTATTTGAGGGTTAAAAAGGCTTCTGAAGTTTGTAATTTGAATCCACTTTTCCACCTTCCACCCTTTTGAAAAATGTCAATTCAGTATAATCCACATAATAATTCAAATGTCCTTTTTGCTTCAGGATCTATTTTCCTTTTTGTAGCAAACTGGTCTCAAATTAGGGATCTACATCTGTAGCAATATACCTGTCTTTAATTAGTTGTCACTGTGGTAAACCACAACCAACATGCTGCATCTCTGTTTAGGGGTCAGTGGTTCTAAAATGAGTCTCTCTGGGGAGAGAGAGGAGGGGGGCCGGCCCTGCCTCTAAAATGAGTCTCTCTGGGGAGAGAGAGGAGGGGGTTCCTGCCTCTAAAAATGAGTCTCTCTCTGGGACGAGAGAGGGTTAGGGGGTCCCCTGCCTCTAAAATGAGTCTCCTCTGGGGAGAGAGAGAGGGGGGTCCCTGCCTCTAAAATGAGTCTCTCTGGGAACCATGAACACCAAAGCGAAGGGTGAGATTACAATTTGGTTAAGAATTCTTACGTTTATTTACCAAAATGCTATATCCACAATTTCTTTAATTCAGAAATGATTGCCTTGGGTACCTTCAATATTACTGTTCTCAAATTTTTTTTATTAATGAATTGAGATGTGTATAAAAATAAATGTTTTTTTTGCAAAACGCTATATATATCCATTGTTTAGTTGGAATGGAATGTTCGTATCCATATATTTGACTGTGATATGTGGTTGTCTCTCCTAGATATCTTAAGATGAATGCAGTTTACAGATGCCATATCTTAATTGACCCGCAGTTTCTCACAACAGGAAAATAATCCTGCAGCAATAGGAAATGTAAATTATTATGTGCATTATAATTCATAAAAAAAAATTGTAGGGGGTCGGTACTGTTTTCATTAGGGCAAATCAAGTTTTGACCATTTTTAAAGTGGAAACATACAAACTCTAGAAGCCTTTTTAAAGCTTGAATACACTACAATATGGCAAACTGTATTGTGTAAGTCACTCTGGGCCCGGTTTTCCCGATAGCGATGGAATTTAGGCTTACCAGTGTTTAAGATGCATCTTTCTTACAACGGCTGAAGATTGTAAATGTATTTCCCAAGACACCACGCAGAGAGAACGGGTCGCCAAGTGCATTGTTGGAGCATGTCGTTATTTAGAGGATCGAAAGAAAGGGAGCGCTGCTCTTGGATCAGTTTTCTCCATTCAAAATCTTTCCTTAACATTATAATTAGTTCACAATACTGATGACAGATCAGCTCCTAGAGAGATATTCCCACCTACGGCTGCAAATATTGAGGCGGCTTATTCTAAATCCACAGATTTGGCACATCATTGGGCACATTGTAGCCTACACATCATGAAATATATTGAGATAAATTACAGACCGTAGTCTAAATTAGCAAAATAGAACTCAATTGATTGAACATGAAACATATTTCAATTTGATTGATATAGGACTATAGCCTACTGTTTATATTTTAAACAAGTTATATCGGTTTTAATCATTTGAAGCATCATTTTATACATCGCTTGTTTGTCATCAATTGCAAAGACATTTGCAACTTTGTATTTTGTAGTCAACTTTGTTCTGAATTTATCGGGCGGTCACAGAGAGATGGATATAAAACCATGTGATTCTATGTTTAGCGGAGATCTGCTGTGTATAAAGGGTAGCGGGAGGCAAAAAAAAGCATCTAACGACGCACTTGGCTGTTTTACAAGTGGTTCTGAGGCAGGTGTTAGAATTTCGAGCGTTTTCAAGTGCAACTTTAATAACGATGGTTTTGGGAAACAGCTCAGAGATTTAACAATGCTCCTAAGAAAGTTCTAACGATTAACTTAGCCTTACGATGCTTTTGGAAATCAGAAACCCTGGATAAAACATCTGCTAAATTCAAGTGTAAATGTTTTTACATACACATCTAATATTACTGTATTTAATATATATAAAAATATATATATATATATATATATATATATAATCTAATATAATATTAATGATGTCACAAATTGTATCATGTGTACAGGTCTTTATTAAAAATGTTGTTGTTTGTTACATTTACTGTTGTAAAACCTAGCAGTACTGACTTATTTTCTCTGAGAGTGAGACAGATATATATTATTACTGTGTAAAAACCTGAGCAGTACTACTTATTTCTCTGAGAGTGAGGCAGATATATTATTACTGTGTAAAACCTAGCAGTTCTACTTATTTTTCTGAGAGTAGTGAGGCATATATATAGGCATTGTGCAAGAAAACATGATTATTTGTCTCTCTGAAATGAAAACCATCAAGTGATAGATTTAAAAACAAATACATGTCTGTCATTGAACAAACCCCATGCAATGATTAAACAGTGAAAAAACACATCAATCTCTTTCATAATTTTCCTTAAACAATAAAAAGCTCAATTTACCGTTTCTGAAAATGGATATATAGCGTTTTGGATTTGGAATGAAACTCTTCTTATGTTTCCCCATCTGAGCTCTCAGAGTAGATGAGAGACATAATGTTTGTCTCTGTTTGTGTTGAAGTCCAATCCTCAGCAGGAGAGACCCAGCCTTCCCCTGATACCCAGCTGTGTGTCCATGAAGAGTGACTGGTCTATGGATCATCCTATAATGTTTAGAGAGGGGACTGCTTTTCTACTGAACAAAGGTAAGAAGAACTCATGGGTCATGGTCAGTGAGTTAAACAACCCTGTCTCTAGTCATTTCTCCTCTCCCATTTTCCCATTTATTTCTGTTGTTTTCATAATCCATAGGCTAATCATTTTTTCCGTTTTCATAGTCCTGAAACAATATCAAACAAACACAACATTCCCTCCCTGTGTGTGTGTGTGTTTGTTGTGTGTGGTGTGTGTGTGTTGTGTGTGTGTGTGTGTGTGTGTGTGTGTGTGTGTGTGTGTGTCTGTGTCTGTCACTGAGTGTGTGCACTCCCTGGATGAGGAGATGTAATCTCTATCCTGATTGCCTAGTCACTTTTACCCCACCCACATGTACATATTACCTCAAACTACCTGGTACCCCTGCATATTGACTCAGTACTGGTACTCCTTGTATATAGTCTAGTTATTACCTCAACTACCTGGTACCGCTGCACATTGACTCAGTACTGGTACTCCTTATATATAGTCTAGTTATTACCTCAACTACCTGGTACCCCTGCACGTTGACTCAGTACTGGTACTCCTTGTATATAGTCTAGTTATTACCTCAACTACCTGGTACCCCTGCACATTGACTCAGTTCTGGTACTCCTTGTATATAGTCTAGTTTTAGTTATTACCTCAACTACCTTGTACCCCTGTACATTGACTCAGTTCTGGTACTCTTGTATATAGTCTAGTTATTACCTCAACTACCTGGTACCCTGCACATTGACTCAGTACTGGTACTCCTTGTATATAGTCTAGTTATTACCTCAACAGACCTGGTACCCCTGTACATTGACTCAGTACTGGTACTCCTTGTATATAGTCTAGTTATTACCTCAACTACCTGGTACCCCTGTACATTGACTCAGTACTGGTACTCCTTGTATATAGTCTAGTTATTACCTCAACTACCTGGTACTCCTGGACATTGACTCAGTAGTCCTTATAGGCTCATTATTATTATTTTTATTATGTTACTATTTCCTTTTTTTATTTAGCTATTGTTTTTTACTTTTTAAACTAAATTGTTGGGAAAAGGGCTCGTAAGTAAGCATTTCACTGTAAAGTGTACCACTGTTGTATTCGGCGCATGTGATCATACAATTTCATTTAATTTAATTTGCAGGTCATGCGTATAAAAAACATGTCATCAGGTCGAGCAGTCGTCTCACGCCGATTTACGGTCGTCTTCACGCCGAACTGCACATGTGCAGGCCGTCAAATCAAAGGCACTCCTTCCATATAAAAGTTGTTTTTGACTAACATGAAAAACGTGTCAGTTTTGTCACTTCCACGAGGTGTGAAGTAATAATGTGTTTGACTACTAAAGACAGAACATTTATAAAATGAACAAATCAATCAATCCAAATTAGATTTGGCACATGCTCCTAATACAACAGGTGTAGACCTTACTGTGAAATGCTTACTTACGAGCCCTTAACCACAATGCTGAGTTAAATTTATTTTACTAACAACTAAGGAAGTCATTTTACTTCGTTGACTTCTCAAACCCTAAACCCTGGCATGGTCTGCTTCATATGCGTACCACAATTATAGTTTGTCACAAAGTGCTTATATAGAAAAACCCAGTCCTAAAAACCCCCAAAGAGCAAGCAATGCAGATGTAGAAAGCACGGTGGCTAGGAAAAACTCCCTAGAAAGGCAGGGACCTAGGAAGAGAAAAACCTAGAGAGGGAACCACGCTCTGAGGGGTGGCCAGTCCTCCTTCTGGCTTGTGCTGGGGGGAGATTATAAGAGGATATGGCCATTAAGGCCAGATCGTTCTTCAAGATATTCAAATATTCATAGAGGACCAGTAGGGTCAAATAATAATCACTGTGGTTATAGAGGTTGGCAACAGAGTCAGCACCTCAGGAGTAAATGTCAGTTGGCTTTTTTCATAGCCGAGCACTCAGAGGTCGAGACAGCAGGAGTGGTAGAGAGAGAGAGAGGGTCGAAACAGCAGGTTCGGGACAAGGTCGCACGTCCGTTGAACAGGTCAGAGTTCCATATCCGCAGGCAGACCAGCAGAAACTGGATCAGTCACGTCTGGTGGAGCATGTATCGACACTGATAGGATCGAACGAAGGGAGCGCAGCTCTCGGATCAGTTTTGTCCATTCAAATCTTTCCATAACATATGATTATTTCACAATGCTGACCACGGATCAGCTTCTAGAAAGATATTACTACCTACGGCTGCAAATATTGAGGTAGTTTATTCTAATGCTTACACAATAAAAATGCACTAAATCACAGATTTGGCACATCATTGTTCACATGTTAGGCTAAACATCATGAAATATATTGAGACAATAGCCTACAAGTAGCAAAATATAACTAAATATATTGAACATTGAATATATTTCAAAATGATTGTGAAATAGGCCTATAGCCTACTGTTTATATTTTAATGCAGTCATCTCAGTTTTCATTTGAAGCATAATTTGTGTACTTCCCTTGTTTGAATCAATGAAAAAGACATTTGCAACTTTTGTATTTGTATTCAACTTTGTTCTGAATGTATATAGGTGTTCAAAAAGAGACGGGAATAAACCATGTGAATCTATGTTTAGCGGAGTTCTTCTGTGTATAAAGTGACGCGGGAGGGGCAACAAGGCATCTAACGACGCACTTGGCTGTTCTACAAGTGGTCTGAGGCAGGTGTTTAGAATATGAGTGTTTTCAAGTGCAACGTTAATAACGATGGTTTTGGGAAACAGCTCAGAGATTTAACAATGCTCCTACGAAGGTTTCTAATGATGAATTTGGCCTTTAAAATGCTTTGGGAATCCGGACCCTGAATGAAAAACATTCTGCTAAATGTTAAATGACTAATTGACTAAAAAATAAAATGTAAATGTTTTACATACAGATCTCATATTACTGTTTTGAATTATTTTTTAAAAATATTTAAATATTGATGTCACAAAGTGTATCATTTGTACAGTTCTTTATTAAAAATGTAGTTTATTTGTTAAATTTAACTGTGTAAAATCTAGTCAGTACTACTTATTTTCTCTGAGAGTGAGGCAGATATATAGCATTTTGCAAAAAAAACATTTGTCTCTCTGAAATTAAGCTATTAAGTGATCGATTTTAAACAAAACACATGTCTGTCATTGAAACAAACACCATGCCATGATTAGCTTAGTGAGAAAACACAACCATTTATTTGATCATTTCTTTAAACAATAGAAAGCTAATTTACGAGAAAATAAAAATTTCTGAAAATGGATATATAGCGTTTTGGAATGAAACTCTTGTTTCCCCATCTGAGCTCAGAGTAGATGAGAGAATGTAATGTTTGTCTCTGTTGTGTTGAAGTCCAATCAAGCAGGAGAGACCAGCCTCCCCTGTACCCAGCTGTGTGTGTCATGAAGAGTGACCGGTCTATGGCGTCGTCCTATATTCTTCAGAGAGGGAGCCTTTTCTACTGAACAAAGGTAAGAAGAAACTCATGGGTCATGGTCAGTGAGTTAAACAACGCTTTCTTTGTCATTTCTCCTCTCCATTTACCATTTATTTTGGTTGTTTTCATAATCCATAGGCTAATCCCTGTTTCCATTTTCATAGTCCTAAAACAACATTAAACCAACACTACATTCCCTCCCTGTATGTATGTGTAGTGTGTGTGTGTGTGTGTGTGTGTGTGTGTGTGTGTGTGTGTGTGTGTGTGTGTGTGTGTGTGTGTGTGTGTGTGTGTGTGTGTGTTGTGTGAGTGTGAGTGTGAGTGTGAGTGTGAGTGTGTGTGTGTAGGTGTGAGTGTGTGTGTTGTGTGTGTGTGTGTGTGTGTGTGTGTGTGTGTGTGTGTGTGTGTGTGTGTGTGTGTGTGTGTGTGTGTGTGTGTGTACTCCCTGGATGAGGAGATGTAAATCTCATGTTTTTGTCCACAGAAACCAACAGGAGAGATCAGAGGTCAGAGATTCTCAGTGGTCATCTTCCCAGAGTCATCAAACAGACCTGGCCTCCATATTCAGTGTATGTGGTCCTGTTATGTACATTTGTTTTTGTTTACCTCAAGTAAAGTTGATCCGTCAATCATTCATTAATGTGTTAATGAGAAAGCATTTAGGTCTCTTGATTAACTTATTTACTTGATTTATTTCAGTTGCTTGAAGAGAATATTATGACATTTGATGAAGAACGAGCTGAATATGTTCAAGAGGATCTTAGTCCAGAACTCCCCAGAGGCTTTTGAGAGTCAGAAGCAGGATAAGGAAGTGGTGGATGCTGAAGATGAGAAGCAGGAGAGCGGTGCCAGAGAGAGGGGCTCTGAAGATCACACTGCACGTCCTGAGGAAAATGAACCAGAAGGAGCTTGCTGCTGACACACTGGAGAAAAGTAAGAGCTGTCTGCCTCATGTTGAATGCTGTTTTTTTAGAACATTTAAAAGCTGTAGCTAAAGTACAGCTAAAGTAGCTGTGTAACTCAGTGATATTGTAGCAGCCTTAACACAACACCTAGTGACCTCATCAAGTAGCAGCAGGGATGTGTTGTGTGGTTAGTTGTGTAGAGAGAGAGAGAGAGAGAGGAGAGAGAGAGAGAGAGGAGAGAGAGAGAGAGAGAGAGAGAGAGAGAGATGAGAGAGAGAGAGAGAGGAGAGAGAGAGAGAGAGAGATGAGAGAGAGAGAGAGAGAGAGAGAGAGACACAGAGAGAGATAATACCAATAATATTTTAATCAGTCACACCAGTGTGTAATGCATTATGAAAACATTTACACATTTATACAGTCAGTTAAGCGAAGAAATGATTATAATTTTAAATGTTATAACAGTCCTAGAGTACTGTAGGCATTAAAACAGATGTAATATTAATATCCTCTATGTTATTTCTCATTCAGATGCGCTTGCTGTGATTTGCCAACGTGAACTCAAATCTATCTTAAAGAAGAAGTTTCAATGTGTATTTGAGGGGATCGCTAAACAAGGAAACCAAACACTTCTCAATAAGATCTACACAGAGCTCTACATCACTGAGAGTGGAACAGGAGAGGTCAATAATGAACATGAGCTGAGACAGATTGAGACAACAACCAGGAAACAAGCAAGACCAGAGACTGCAATCAAATGTAACGACATCTTCAAACCCTTAACTGGACAAGACAAACTTATCAGAACTGTGCTGACAAAGGGAGTCGCTGGCATTGGAAAAAAACAGTCTCTGTGCAGAAGTTCATTCTGGACTGGGCTGAAGGAAAAGCTAATCAGGATGTCCAATTTGTATTTTCATTCCCTTTTCGGGAGCTGATATTTTGATGAACGGGGATAAACACACTTTGATTGAACTTCTCAATCACTTCTCAATGGAAACCAAAGAATCAAGAATCTCCAACTACGACAAATACAAAGTTCTGTTCATCTTTGATGGTCTGGATGAGTGCCGACTGCCCCTAGACTTCCAGAAGAACAAGATTTGTTGTGACGTCACAGAGTCAACCTCAGTGGATGTTCTGCTGACAAATCTCATCAAGGGGAAATCTGATTCCCTCTGCTCTCCTCTGGATAACTACCCGACCTGCAGCAGCCAATAAGATCCCTTCAGTGTGTGTTGACAAAGTGACAGAGGTACGAGGGTTTCAATGACCCACAGGAAGGATGAGTACTTCAGGAAGAGATTCAGTGATGAGGACCTGGTCCAGCAGAATAAATCTCACACATAAAGACATCAAGGAGCCTCCACATCATGTGCCACATTCCAGTCTTCTGTTGGATTTCTGCAATAGTCCTTGAACACATGCTGAAACATAAAGAGAGAAGAGATGCCCAAGACTCTGACTGAGATGTACACACACCTTGTGGAGTTTCATACCAAACAGAAGAATGAAAAAGTATCTTGGAAAAGAAGAGACATGTCCACACTGGAATAAAGAGAGCATTCTGTCACTGGGAAAACTGGCTTTTCAACAGCTTGTGAATGGCAATCTGATTTTCTATGAAGAAGACCTGAAAGAGGCTGGCATTGATGTCAATGAAGCGTCAGTGTACTCAGGATTGTGCCACACAGCTCTTTAAAGAGGAATGTGGGGGCTGTACCAGGGACAAGGTGTACTGCTTCGTGCATCTGAGCATTCAGGAGTTTTCTGGCTGCTGTATATGTGTTCCTCTCATTCATCAACAACAATGAGAATCTAATGGGCCAAACCTCAATCAACATCCAGCAACTTTTCTGTGATGATCAGACACAAGCGTAAAGTTACCTTCTACAAGAGTGCTGTGGATAAAGCCTTACAAAGTGAGAAAGGAAACCTGGACCTGTTCCTCCGCTTCCTTCTGGGCCTCTCACTGGAGTCCAATCAGAAGCACTTACGAGGTCTACTGACAAAGACAAGAATCAGCTCACAGAGCCATGAAGAAAACAGTCAAGTACATCAAAGAGAAGATCCACTGTCTGAATGAACTGAATGACCATTACTCTAGTGGAGGAGATCCAAAGCTACCTGAGATCAGGAAGTCTCTCAGAAGCCAAAAACTGTCACCTGCACAGTGGTCAGCTTGGTCTTTGTGTTGCTGACTTCAGAAAAGGAGCTGGATGTGTTTGACCTGAAGAAATACTCCAGATCAGAGGAAGGTCTTCTGAGGCTGCTTCCAGTGGTCAAAGCCTCCAGAGCTGCTCTGTGAGTACATACAATTATATTTAAGTACTAATCATCAGAAAGAAATATTCAGTTTAGAGACAAATATATATTATAATATGTATACAATATTATATTGAATATTGAAAAACATATTGAATCACTGCATTGATGTTCACATTTTGTATAACAATATGACCATACAATTCTAGGAGACAGAAGATGAATCTATATGTTGTTTGAGAGAATAAACCAAATTCTGCTATGTTAAATTAAGTGTGTTTGTGAAATCATGATGATCTCTTTGCAGGCTGTCAGGCTGTGGAGTCACAGAGAAAGGCTGTGCTTCTCTGTTCTCAGCTCTGAAGTCAAACCCCTCACACCTGAGAGAGCTGATCTGAGTGACAATGACCTGAAGGATTCAGGAGTGAAGCTGCTCTCTGCTGGACTGGGGAATCCCCACTGTAAACTGGAGACTCTGAGGTCAGTATTCTTGTATTTGGTCAACAAGTGATAATTGTTCACCAGATCCACATGTGTTTACCAGGCACACATAGTCCACACCATATGTGTTTGGACAGTGAAGCTTACAGTTTTTAAATTTGACGCTATGCTCCAGCAATTTGGATTTGAGATATAATGTTTCATATTAGGTGACAGTATACAGTATGTCACCTTTTATTTGATCTTAATGGTGAGAGGTTAGTATGTTTTGTTGTAGCCTCTGTAACTTTATAACTCATTATTATTCATGATTCATTCATGATCTTTCTCAATCATGGCATATCTATTTATGAATAGATATGGCAGGTTTCAGGACACTGATATGTCTTGAAAATGTTTAAATAATATACTGCCACTATTTCACCACCAAAGAAATAGCAGTGTGGTTTTAATATGATTTGACTCTTTGCAGGCTGTCAGGCTGTCTAGTCACAGAGGAAGGGTGTGCTTCTCTGGTCTCAGCTCTGAAGTCAAACCCCTCACACCTGAGAGAGCTTGATCTGAGTAACAATGACCTGAAGGATTCAGGAGTGAAGCTGCTCTCTGCTGGACTGGGGAATCCCCACTGTAAACTGGAGACTCTGAGGTCAGTATTCCTGTATTTGGTCAACAAGTGATAACTGTTCACCAGATCCACATGTGTTTACCAGGCACACATAGTCCACACCATATGTGTTTGGACAGTGAAGCTTACAGTTTTACATTTGGTGCTATGCTCCAGCATTTTGGATTTGAGATATAATAATTCATATTAGGTGTGACAGTACCGAATGTTACCTTTTATTTGAGGTTATTTTCATACATACAGTGGAGAAAAAAAGTCAGCCACCAATTGTGCAAGTTCTCCCACTTAAATAGATGAGAGAGGCCTGTAATTTTCATCATAGGTACACGTCAACTATGACAGACAAAATGAGAAAAATAATTCAAGAAAATCACATTGTAGGATCTTTAATGAATTTATTTGCAAATTATGGTGGAAAATAAGTATTTGCGTCAATAACAAAAGTTTCTCAATACTTTGTTATATACCCTTTGTTGGCAATGACACAGGTCAAATGTTTTTCTGTAAGTCTTCACAAGGTTTTCACACACTGTTGCTGGTATTTTGGCCCATTCCTCCATGCAGATCTCCTCTAGAGCAGTGATGTTTTGGGGCTGTCGCTGGGCAACACGGACTTTCAACTCCCTCCAAAGATTTTCTATGGGTTTGAGATCTGGAGACTGGCTAGGCCACTCCAGGACCTTTGAAATGCTTCTTATGAAGTCACTTATTCGTTGCCCGGGGGAGGTGTGTTTGGGATCATTGTCATGCTGAAAGACCCAGCCACGTTTCATCTTCAATGCCCTTGCTGATGGAAGGAGGTTTTCACTCAAAATCTCATGATACATGGCCCCATTCATTCTTTCCTTTACACGGATCAGTCGTCCTGGTCCCTTTGCAGAAAAAACAGCCCAAAGCATGATGTTTCAACCCCCATACTTCACAGTAGGTATGGTGTTCTTGGATGCAACTCAGCATTCTTTGTCCTCCAAACACAACGAGTTGAGTTTTTACCAAAAAGTTATATTTTGATTTCATCTGACCATATGACATTCTCCCAATCCTCTTCTGGATCATCCAAATGCACTCTAGCAAACTTCAGACGGGCTGGACATGTACTGGCTTAAGCAGGGGGACACGTCTGGCACTGCAGGATTTGAGTCCCTGGCGGCGTAGTGTGTTTACTGATGGTAGGCTTTGTTACTTTGGTCCCCAGCTCTCTGCAGGTCATTCACTAGGTCCCCCCGTGTGGTTCTGGGATTTTTGCTCACCGTTCTTGTGATCATTTTGACCCCACGGGGTGAGATCTTGCGTGGAGCCCCAGATCGAGGGAGATTATCAGTGGTCTTGTATGTCTTCCATTTCCTAATAATTGCTCCCACAGTTGATTTCTTCAAACCAAGCTGCTTACCTATTGCAGATTCAGTCTTCCCAGCCTGGTGCAGGTCTACAATTTTGTTTCTGGTGTCCTTTGACAGCTCTTTGGTCTTGGCCATAGTGGAGTTTGGAGTGTGACTGTTTGAGGTTGTGGACAGGTGTCTTTTATACTGATAACAAAGTTCAAACAGGTGCCATTAATACAGGTAACGAGTGGAGACAGAGGAGCCTCTTAAAGAAGAAGTTACAGGTCTGTGAGAGCTAGAAATCTTGCTTGGTTGTAGGTGACCAAATACTTATTTCCCACCATAATTTGCAAATAAATTCATTAAAAATCCTACAATGTGATGTTCTGGAAAAAAAATTCTCAATTTGTCTGTCATAGTTGACGTGTACCTATGATGAAAATTACAGGCCTCTCTCATCTTTTTAAGTGGGAGAACTTGCACAATTGGTGGCTGACTAAATACTTTTTTTCCCCACTGTGTCTGTTTCACCGTTTAGAAATGAAATCACTTGTGTGTGTGTGTCCATTGTGTGTCTGTGTGTGTGTGTGTCCAGTTTGTGTCTGTGTGTCCACTGTGTGTGTAGGTGTGAGTGAGTTTCCAGTTTGTGTGTGTGTGTGTGTGTGTGTGTCCAGTGTGTGTGGTGTGTGTGTGTCCAACGTGTGTGTCCAGTGTGTGTGTCCGGTGTGTGTGTCCAGCGTGTGTGTGTCCAATGTGTGTGAGTGCTTGTGTGTGTGTGTCCAGTGTGTGTGTGTCCAATGTGTGTGTGTGTGTATCACTCAATGAACACACTGGACACACACACACACACACACTGGACACACACACTGGACACAAAAAACACTGGAGACACACTGGACAAACACACACACACACTGGACTCACACACACAAACACACACGGACAAACACACACGGATAAACACACACACACACACAGACACACACACACTGGACACACACACACACTGGACACACACACACTGGACAAACACACTCTGGACACACACACACTGGACACAAACACACTGGACACACACACACACACACACACAAGACACACACACACACTGGACACACTGGACACAAACACACACGGACACACACACAAACACACACAGACACACACAAACACACACACGCACACATTGGACACACACACACAGGACACACAAACACACACACAAACACACTGTACATACACACACACACACCGGACACACACACACACACACACTGGACAAACACACACACACGCACAAACTGGACACACACAAACACTCACACTGGACACACACAAACACACATACTGGACACACACTTGACATATACACACACACACACACACTGGACACACACACACAAACACTGGACACACACACACACTGGACACACACTGGACACACACTGGACACACACACACACACACACACACACACACACATTGGACACACACGCACACACTGGACACACACAAACACTCACACTGGACACACACAAACACACATACTGGACACACACTTGACATATACACACACACACACACACACACACACACACACTGGACACACACACACAAACACTGGACACACACACACACACTGGACACACACACACTGGACACACACTGGACACACACTGGAACACACACACACACACACACACACACACACACACACACATTGGACACACACACACACACACACTGGACACACCGGACACACACACACATATACACTGGACAAAACACACACACACGCACAAACTGGACACACACAAAACACTCACACTGGACACACACAAACACTCACACCTGGACACACATTTGACATATACACACTTTTGTACTCCTGAGTGGCGCAGTGGTCTAAGGCACTGCATCGCAGTGCTGCTAACTGTGCCACTAGAGATCCTGGTTCGAATCCAGGCTCTGTCGCAGCCGGCCGTGACCGGGAGACTCTCATGGGCGGCGCACAATTGGCCCAGCGTCGTCCAGGGTAGTGGAGGGAATGGCCGGCAGGGATGTAGCTCAGTTGATAGAGCATGGCGTTTGCAACGCCAGGGTTGTGGGTTCGATTCCCACGGGAGGCCAGTATAAAAAAAAAAAATATGTATTCACTAACTGTAAGTCGCTCTGGATAAGAGCGTCTGCTAAATGACTAAAATGTAAATGTATGGACACACATACACTGGACACACACACACACACATACACTGGACACACACACACATACACTGGACACACACAAAAACACACACACACACACTGGACACACACACACACACACATTGGACACACACACACACTGGACACACACATACACTGGACACACACACACACACACACACACTGGACACACACACACACAACACACACACACACACTGGACACACACTGGACACACACACACACACACTGGACACACAAACACACACACACACACTGGACACTAACACGCTGGACACAGTGGACACACACACAAACTGGACACACACACACAATGGACACACAACACACACAAACACACACTCTGGACACACACTGGACACACCGACACTAGGATTAATTTAATAGTGTTTAGAAACAACTACTCACTTAGACAGAAGATGAATCTAGTCATCATGCACCATTCAGTTACTATCGGGCAAAACTTAACCCAAAACACAACCAAAACAAACTGCAAATGCAACCAACGAGTTTGGAACCAACTACGAAACTTTTTGACTACTTTAATACACTATAAGTGAATGGGTCAGAATACTTATGACTTCTTCAAATGGGGGAATAGATACATAAAGTGCTTTCATTTCTAATGGTGAAAACAGATATGTATGAAAATACCTTCAAATAAAAGGTGACATTATATACTGTCACCTCATATGAAAACATTTGATTTAAAATGTTAGCTTCCCTGTCAAAATAGAGATGATGTGACTGTATACTCAATACAATCTAAATCTGATACCTCACTGTCTGTCTTTTGACTGATACTGCTTTTTAAAAACTGGTCTGGTCAGTCTACTCAAATATTCATGCTATACATTTTTTCTCTCTACAAGCAATACTTTGATAATTTCTAATAATGATATTCATTCATTTATGAATAGATATGTCAGGTTTCAGGACACTGATGTATCTCTGAAAATGTTTGAAAAAGTATACTGCCACTCTTTTCACCACCAAAGAATAGCAGTGTGGTTTAAATATGATTTGACTCTTTGCAGGCTGTCAGGCTGTCTAGTCACAGAGGAAGGCTGTGCTTCTCTGGTCTCAGCTCTGAGGTCAAACCCCTCTCACACCTGAGAGAGCTGGATCTGACTTACAATGAACTGAAAGATTCAGGAGTGAAGCTGCTCTCTGCTGGACTGTGGAATCCCCACTGTAAACTGGCGACTCTGAGGTCAGTATTCCTGTAGTTGGTCAACAAGTGATAAACTGTTCACCAGATCCACATGAGTTTTACCAGGCACACATAGTCCACACCATATGTGTTTGGACAGTGAAGCTTACAGTTTTACATTTGGTGCTATGCTCCAGCATTTTGGATTTGAGATCAAATGTTTCATATGAGGTGACAGTATATAATGTTACCTTTTATTTGAGGTTATTTTCATACATATCTGTGTTACTGTTTAGAAATGAATGCACTTTATGTATCTAGTTCTCCCATTTGAAAAAAAGTCGTAAATAATTTGGACATTTCACTTATATTGTATTAAAGTAGTCCTAAGTTTAGTATTTGGTCCCATATTCCTTACCCGCAGTGATTCCATCAAGCTTGTGATTCTACTAACTTGTTGAATACATTTGCAGTTTGTTTGGTTGTGTTTTGGATGATGTTTTTCCCAATAGAAACTGAATGGTGAATAATGTCCTGTCATTTTGGAGTCACTTCACTTGTATTGTCAGTAAGAATAGAAGATGTTTCTGAACACTTCTACATTCATGTGGATGCTGCCATGATTATGAATAATCATTAATGAATAGTGAATGATTGATGAATGAGAAAGTTACAGAGGAACAAGGATCATACCCCCTCTGTTATTGGTAATGGTGAGAGGTTAGCATGTTTTGTTGTAGCCTCTGTAACTTTCTCATTCATAATTGTTCATGATTCATTCATGATTTTTCTTAATCATGGCATCATCAGGATTAATTTAGTAGTGTTTAGAAACATGTTATCTACTCACTTAAACAGAAATATTACTCACCCACCAAAAGAATAGCAGTGTGGTTTTTAATATGATTTGACTCTTTGCAGGCTGTCAGTCTGTCTAGTCACAGAGGAAGGCTGTGCTTCTCTGGTCTCAGCTCTGAAGTCAAACCCCTCACACCTGAGAGAGCTGGATCTGAGTAAACAATGACCTGAAGGATTCAGGAGTGAAGCTGCTCTCTGCTGTCCTGGGGAATCCCCACTGTAAAACTGGAGACTCTGAGGTCAGTATTCCTGTAGTTGGTCAACAAGTGATAACTGTTCACCAGATCCACATGAGTTTACCTGGCACACATAGTCCACACCATATGTGTTTCTGGGACAGTGAAGCTTACAGTTTTACATTGGTGCTATGCTCCAGCATTTTGGATTTGAGATAGAATGTTTCATATGAGGGTGACAGTATATAATGTTACCTTTTATTTGAGGTTATTTTCATACATATCTGTGTTACTGTTTAGAAATGAATGCACTTTATGTATATATCTAGTTCTCCCATTTGAAAAAGTCATAATAATTTGGACATATATTCACTTATATTGTATTAAAGTAGTCCTAAGTTTAGTATTTGGTCCCACATTCCTTATCTGCAGTGATTACATCAAGCTTGTGATTCTACTAACTTGTTGAATACATTTGCAGTTTGTTTTGGTTGTGTTTTGGATGATGTTTTTCCCAATAGAAACTGAATGGTGAAATAATGTCCTGTCATTTTGGAGTCACTTCACTTGTATTGTCAGTAAGAATAGAAGATGTGTTCTGAAACACTTCTACATTCATGTGGATGCTGCCATGATTATGAATAATCATTAATGAATCGTGAATGATGATGAATGAGAAAGTTACAGAGGAACAAGGATCATACCCCTTCTGTTATTAGTAATCGTGAGAGGTTAGCATGTTTTGTTGTAGCCTCTGTAACTTTCTCATTCATAATTGTTCATGATTCATTCATGATCGTTCTTAATCATGGCATCATCAGGATTAATTTAGTAGTGTTTAAAAAACATGTTATCTACTCATTAAACAGACAATTACTCACCACCAAAGAATAGCAGTGTGGTTTTAATATGATTTTACTCTTTGCAGGCTGTCAGTCTGTCTAGTCACAGAGGAAGGCTGTGCTTCTCTGGTCTCAGCTCTGAAGTCAAACCCCTCACACACTGAGAGAGCTGGATCTGAGTAACAATTTTTGACCTGAAGGATGTTCAGGAGTGAAGCTGCTCTCTGCTGTCCTGGGGAATCCCCACTGTAAACCCCACTGGAGACTCTGAGGTCAGTATTCCTGTAGTTGGTCAACAACTGATAACTGTTCACCCAGATCCACATGAGTTTACCAGGCACACATAGTCCACACCATATGTGTTTGGACAGTGAAGCTTACAGTTTTACATTTGGTGCTATGCTCCAGCATTTTGGATTTGAGATCAAATGTTCATATGAGGTGACAGTATATAACTGTTACCTTTTATTTATGGTTATTTTCATACATATCTGTGTTACTGTTTAGAAATGAATTGCACTTCATGTATCTAGTTCTCCCATTTGAAAAAGTCGTAATAATTTGGACATATTCACTTATATTGTATTAACGTAGTCATAAGTTTAGTATTTGGTCCCATATTCCTTACCCGCAGTGATAAACATCAAGCTTTTGATTCTACAAACTTGTTGAATACATTTGCAGTTTGTTTTGGTTGTGTTTTAGATGATGTTTTTCCCAATAGAAACTGAATGGTGAATAATGTCCTGTCATTTTGGAGTCACTTCACTTGTATTGTCAGTAAGAATAGAAGATGTTTCTGAACACTTCTACATTCATGTGGATGCTACCATGATATGAATAATCATGAATGAATTGTGAATGATGATTAATGAGAAAGTTACAGAGGAACAAGGATCATACCCCCTCTGTTATTGGTAATGGTGAGAGGTTAGCATGTTTTGTTGTAGCCTCTGTAAACTCTCTCACTCATTATTATTCATGAATCATTCATGATTATTCTTTAATCATGGCATCATCAGGATTACTTTAGTAGTGTTTAGAAAACATGTTATCTACTCACTTAGACAGAAAAATTACTCAACACCAAAGAATAGCAGTGTGGTTTTAATATTGATTTGACTCTTTGCAGGCTGGTCAGGCTGTCTAGTCACAGAGGGAAGGCTGTGCTTCTCTGGTCTCAGCTCTGAAGTCAAACCCCTCACACCTGAGAGAGAGCTGGATCTGAGTAACAATGACCTGAAGGATTCAGGAGTGAAGCTGCTCTCTGCTGGACTGGGGAATCCCCACTGTAAACTGGCGACTCTGAGGTCAGTATTCCTGTAGTTGGTCAACAAGTGATAACTGTTCACCAGATCCACATGTGTTTACCAGGCACACATAGTCCACACCATATGTGTTTGGAGAATGAAGCTTACAGTTTTAAATTTGGTGCTATGCTCCAGCATTTTGGATTCGAGATAGGATGTTTATTTAGGGTGGGTGACAGTACAGGATGTCACCTTTTATTTGATGTTAATGGTGAGAGGTTAGCATATTTTGTTGTAGCCTCTGTAACTTTCTCATTCATTATTATTCAGGATTTATTCATTATTTTTCTTAATCATGGCATCATCAGGATTTCATTCAGTAGTGTTTTAGAAACATGTTATCTACTCACTTAGACAGAAGATAAATCCAGTCGTCATCCACCATTCAGTTACTATCGGGCAAAAACATAACCCAAAACACAACCAAAACAAACTGCAAATGCAACCAACGGGTTTGGGACCAAATAATAAACTTTTGACTACTTTAATACACTATAAGTGAATTGGTCAGAATACTTATGACTTCTTCAAATAGGGGGACTAGATACATAAAGTACTTTCATTTCTAAACGGTGAAAACAGATATGTATTAAAATATCCTCAAATAAAAGGTGACATTATATACTGTCACTCATATGAAACATTTGATCTAAAATCCAAAATGCTGGAGTACAAGAGCCATCATTTAAAATGTTAGCTTCACTGTCAAAATAGATATGGTGTGGGACTGTATACTCAATACAATCTAAATCTGATACCTCACTGTCTGTCTTTTGACTGATACTGCTTTTTAAACTGCTCTGGTCAGACTACTCAAATATTTGTACTATACATGTTTCTATCTACAAGCAATACTTTGATAATTTGTCATTTCTAATAATGATACATTAATTTATGAATAGATATGTCAGGTTTAGGACACTGATATATCTGAATATGTTGAAAAAATATATACTGCCACTATTTTCACCACCAAGAATAGCAGTGTGGTTTTAATATGATTTGACTCTTTGCAGGCTGTCAGGCTGTCTAGTCACAGAGGAAGGGCTGTGCTTCTCTGGTCTCAGCTCTGAAGTCAAACCCCTCACACCTGAGAGAGCTGGACCTGAGATACAATCACCCAGGCGACTCAGGAGTCAGACTGCTCTCTGTGGACTGGAGGATCCACACTGCAGGTAATGGAGAAAACTCAAGTATGTAGAGGGTTTATGTCATGTTCATATCAGACATGTTGGAGTTATCAGGCTAGTTAAGACAAACATTCTTACCACCACTTGGACAAAGTTATATGCTGACCGTGTGTGTGTGTGTGTGTCCAGTGTTTTTGTGTGAGTTCACGTGTATCCCAGTGTGTGTATGTGTGTGTGTGTGTGCAGGACACAAAACACACACACATACACTGGACACACACACACACATACAAAACACTGAGAGTTCAGGTGTATCCCTCAATGACTGTCTGTTCTTCTGCTTACGCTACAGTGTGGAACATGGTGGAGAGAACACAATGAAACCTGGACTTAGAAAATGTGAGTGTTGACTGCTGTGAAGAATATGACTAAGAATAAGTCTTAATTCAGTGAAGTCAAAGTCAAAGACCACCATCATTACTTACTTGGGTCATATTAAATATCAGCTGTAGTCTACAGAAGCACAAATCAGGGACACCAAAGTTTACAAAGAGTTGCTTTGACAATGTGTGTGTGTCTGTGTGTGTGTGTGTGGCGTGTTCCTGTTAATTAGGAAATGTGTATGTGTGTGTCCAGCGTGTTTGTCCTGTGTGTGTGTGTGTGTTCAGGATGTGTGTGTGTGTGTGGCGTGTTCCATGTTACGTTTGAAATGTGTGTGTGTGTGTGTATGTGTACAGTGTGTGTGTGTGTGTTCAGGATGTGTGTGTGTGTGTTCAGGATGTGTATCTTTGTGTGTGTGTGTGTGTTCAGTTTGTGTGTGTTCAGGATGTGTGTGTGGTGTGTGTGTGTGTGTGTGTGTGTGTGTGTGGTGTGTGTGTGTGTGTGTGTATGTGTGTGTGTGTGTGTGTAATTAATGGGAAATAAGTATGTTTTATTTTACCATACAGTATAACATATGATCATTCAACAAGTCTCAGGTTACCTTAACTTTCCTTTTGATACCTAGAAACATTCTACATTAAATGAACTAGTGAAAAGTGAGTTAACATTCTAATGTGAATGATGATGATTTCTAATATTGTGTCTGGTTTCATCCATCAGATGTCTGTGATCTCACACTGGACCTTAAACACAGTAAACAGACGCCTCTCTCTGTCTGAGGAGAACAGAAAGGTGACACGGAGGAGAGAGGAGCAGCCGTATCCTGATCACCCAGAGAGATTTGAGGTCTATGTCAGGTGCTGTGTAGAGAGGGTCTGAATGGGCGCTGTTACTGGGAGGTAGAGTGGAGTGGGAGTTGGGCTGGTATAGGAGTTACATATAAAGGAATCAGCAGGAGAGGAGGGGGTTATGACTGTATGATCGGATGTAATGAAAAGGTCCTGGAGTCTGTTCTGCTCTGACAACAGTTACTCTGTCTGCCATAATAATATGTCCACTACCATAGACGTCCCCTCCTCCAGCTCCCACAGAGTAGGAGTGTATCTGGACTGGCCAGCTGGCACTCTGTCCTTCTACAGAGTCTCCTCTGACACACTGACCCATTGAGCACATTCCACTCCACATTCACTGAGCCTCTCTATCCAGGGTTTAGTATTCATGATGTTGACTCCTCAGTGTCCCTGTAAATAATAACCATGGTAACACTGGACACACACACACACACACACACTGGACACACACACACTGGACACAAACACTGGATACACACACACTGGAGACCACACACACACACACACACACACACACCACACACACACTGGAAACACACACATACACACACACCCAAACACACACAACACACACACACACACTGGAAACACACACATACACACACACACACACACACACACACACACACACACACACTGGACAAACACAAACACTGGACACACTCACACTGGACATACACACACATACACACACTGGACACACACACACTGTACACACACACACACACACTGAAAACCCACACTGGACACACACACACACTGGACACACACACACACACACTGGACACACACACACACACACGGGACACACACACACACACACTGGACACACACACACACTGGACACACACACACACTGGACACACACACACACACACACTCAACAAAACACACACACACACACACACACACATACACACACAAACACTGGACACCACACACACTGGACACACTCACACGGGACCCCATCACACACACACACACTGGACAAACACACAAATACACACACACACCAGAAACACACACACACACACACACCACACACACATACAACTGGACACACAAAACACACACACACACCACACACATACACATACACACACACACACTGAACACACACACTGGACACCACACACACACTGGACACACACAAACACACACACCACACACACACACACACACACTGGACACACACAAACACACACACACACTGGACAAACACACACACTGGACACACACACTGGACACACACAAACACACACACACAACACACACACACACAATGGACACACACAAACACACAAAACAAACCACACAACCACACACACACACAAACACTGGGACAAACACACACACGGACACACTCACACTGGACATACACACACACGCTGTACACACACACTGGACACACACACACACTGTACACACACACATGTACAAAACACACCACACACACACACTGGTCACACCACACACTGGACATACTCACACTGGACACACACATACTGGACACACACACACACATACATACACTGGACACACACACACACTAGACACACACACACACACTGGACAAACACACACACTGGACACACTCACACTGTACACACACACACACACTGGACACACACACATTGGACACACACACCACACACTGGACACACACACACTGGACCACACACACACACTGGACACACTCAAACACTGGACACACTCACACACTGGACACACACACACCGGACAACACACACACACACTGGACCACACACACACACACACACACACAAACACACTGGACAAACACACACACACACACACACTGGGACAAACACACACCTGGACACACTCACACTGGACACACACACACACACCACACACACCGGACACACATACACACACACACACACTGGACACACACAAAACACAACACACACACCACACACACACACACACACTGGACACACACACACACTGGACACACACCACACTGGACACACACACACACACTAGACACATACACACACTGGACAAACACACACACTGGACACACACACCGGACACACACACACACACATATACACTGGACACACACACACACTTGACACACACACACAAGCACGCACACACACACACACACACACACACACTGAACACACAAACACTGGACACACACACCCACTGGACACACCACAAACACACACACGCACACACATGCATACATACACTGGACACACACATACACACACCACACACACACTGGACAAACACAAACACTGGACACAACACACACTGGACACACTCACACTGGACATACACACACACACACTGGACACACACACACACACTAGACACACACACACACAATGTACACACACACACACACACACACACTGAACACACACACACTGGACACAGACACACACTGGACACACACACACACGGACACACACACACACACACACACAGACTGGACACACACAAACACACACACACACACACACACACACACACACACTGGACACACACACACACACACACTGGACACACACACACACACTGACATACACACACACACACTGGACACACACACACACACACTGGACACACACACACTGAACACACACACACTGGACACACACACACACACACTGGACACACACACACACACTGGATACACACACACACTGGACACACACACAAAAATACAATTGATACACACACACACACTGGACAAACACACAACACACACTGGACACACACACACACTGGACACACACACACACACACTCTGGACACATTTCCATGTGTAGGATTTTGATGAAAGGAAATCCCATATAGCCTACTAGACAGGACTTTGCTATGGCATCTTCTGTTTGGGTGTCTCAGGTCAGGTCTGAGCCATGATCAGAAATGTGTCTCTGTGTCTATTTCCAGCCCTGCCATTCTACCTGTCCTGATCTAGTGTTTCACCCCTGACCTCCTCACACCGTCTCACTGTCCATGTCTGCTTTTAGCTCCCACCTCTACTTCACTGTGTTATAATGACCCTTATGCTTGTTATGTCACCTCTGTAAACCAGTTATCAAACATACTGACCTTTCTGACCCTATCCCATGGCCCTGCTTTCTACAACTGAACATTTAAATTCCTCTATGAGTTTTGTTTCGTGTCCATTTACTTATCTATGTATTTGTTGTATATTGGGATTGTGCTGCAGAGCATCATGGGGGTTTGTATGTGTGAGATGATCACGTTCCAGATAAATGGTTGAACTGATTCCTGTCTCCTGTCTCATCATTATGAAATTGTTATACAGACGTGGTTATGAAACCCACGAGACATAACAAAAGATTGGCGATGAGTAAGTCTGAATCTACAGGAACTATTCTGTCTGGGAAGAAGTGGGTTTTTACAACTGTTTAAAACTGTTATTTTCTGTGGTCCAGTCTAGGCTAATGTTAGCACAGTGTATTGATAGCAGAGGCAAGTGCATAGTCAAGTTAGCTAAAGAAAGAGAGTTAACCAGTGGGTGTAAAGTAGTACTTAAGTAAAATAACTTTAAAGTACTACTTAAGTCGTTTTTGGGGGGTATATGTACTTTACTATTTATATTTTTGACTACTTTTACTTTTACTTCACTACATTCCTAAAAGAAAATAATGTACTTTTTACTCCATACATTTTCCCTGACACCCAAAAGTACTCGTTACATTTTGAATGCTTAGCAGGACAGAAAATGGTCCAATTCACGCACTTATCAAGAGAACATCCCTACTGCCTCCCCTGATCTGGCAGACTCACTAAACACAAATGCTTTGTTTGTAAATTGTCTGAGTGTTGGAGTGTGCCTCTGGCTGAACGTACATTTTAAAAACAAGAAAATTGTCTGGTTTGCTTTATGTAAGGAATTTGAAATGATTTATACTTGTACTTTTACTTTGATACTTTTGTATATTTTAGCAATTACATTTACTTTGATACTTAGGTATTGAAAACCAAATACTTTTAGACTTTTACTCAAGTAATATTTTACTGGGTGGACTTTCACTTTTAGTTGAGTCATTTTCTGTTAAGGTATCTTTACTTTTACTCAAGTATGACAATTGGGTACTTTTCCACCACTGGAGTTAAACATCATGGACGGCAGAAAAGGATTGGAGACGGACATCGGAGTGGGAAAACAACGTGATTAAAAAGGGAGGAATATACAGTGATTAAAGGAAAATACATTTATTCAACTGTGAAGACAAACCCTTTTAATTAAATCTGCTAAATGAGCGAATTTAGGAGGAAACGTCAGTGAGTGAAGTGAATGAAGATCACGTGGACTGAGGAAAATATTGCTTTGGTTGAGGACAATATTGAAGTGAGTGACAATCAGGAGCTTATTGAGAAATGAACAATTATTGGAATTGATGGAAACATTGGACAGTTTGATAAAAGTATTGAACAGTGGAGCTCATATACAGAACGGTTTGAATATTTTGTTCTTGTAAATGACATGGATCAGGACAACATTGTGCCTCCATGTTTTAGTGTAATGGGGCCAAAGACATTTTAATTTACTAGGCAGCCTGCTACAGCCAGACAGAACAGGTAATAAAACGTAGGGGGACATTTTCACCAGAACCAATAGTTACTAAGACTTTTCCTAGCTCGTTTGTGAGAAACCAGTTTTAGTCTTCAGTCCTAGTTTTTTTTCACCTGCCTGTTTGCCTACCTGTGTATGACCATTGCCTGCCTGTGACCACGATTCCTGTCTTCTGTAAAGGCGTAATAAACACCTGCTGCGCTCTGCGCGTGAATCTACACCTTTTTCTCCCTGAGTATTCATTACAGTACCCTAATGTTAAGTGTCATAAATGTATAGTTATTAGGTGCTGACATCTTTAAAGATAATAAAAAAGAGGGAAAAAGATAAACTAAATGAAATGATGAAAGTATAAAATAGTAACCATCTGGTGAGCTAATACCCCTGACCCTACCACAAACCCACCAACCCCCTCCCAACTGAGGGAGTTAATAAACCATACCCTTAGACGCTAGTCTTTAAGCTAGATGTACCTGCTATGCATAGCATCGCCCCAAAGAGGTTCATTCTAAATTATATGGATATGGCATTAGAAGTGCATTGACGTTCCCTGTAACATGAATATATTGTTAGTCGAGTCACAAAATACAATTTGAATCAAAGCGACAAACATCGGGCAACAATAATGACTGGGACTATTTAGCCCCACTTGAGCATGTTCAACAACAACAAACAACAACAACAACAACAGAGGATGCGTTCATAGTCACCAACAGCGCCTACCCGCACACACAAACGTCAACCAAATCAGCATTTTTATGTTATTTTATTTATATTTCACCTTTATTTAACCAGGTAAGAAGCCAGTTGAGAACAAGTTCTCATTTACAACTGCGACCTGGCCAAGATAAAGCACCACAAGGCGCCCTGAAACCTGCGCTGTGAAACAAACGCACCCAAGCAGCACAGGAAAAAAAGACGTCAAGCTATGATGAATAAATGAAAACCTTTACCAGACGATAACTATTATCCCCTCAAATATAAAATAGAGACAATTAGTTTTAAACAATCACCATCCTCCTGAGTTCACCCCTCCCAACCCCACATTATATATATTTATATACACATGTACACACACACACAACTGTCCAGCTATCAGCTAGCTGGCAATTAGGTGTCCAGCCAGTGAGTAGCTTCTCCCTGCCTCGGTATCACTAACGCTAGCATACATCTCTAACAATAAACAAGCCAGCAAACGTAATAGTAGCTGAAAATTCCCTGAAGTAATATAAACAAAGCAGTTAGGCTTGAAACCCAGTCAAAAGCCACATCACTATTAACCAAACCCCACTGGACCTCTATGGGTAAAAATAAAAGTATCCAGAAAGAAAATGTAACTACCTGGCATAGTGTGGCTGTAGCTATAGTAACACCCTGGTAAACTTAGCGAACTGGCTAAATAGCGCAGTCAACATTAGCTATGATCCAACTTTACCCCGCCTGTCATTATGGCGCAAGCCATCTAGCCAGCCAGCCAGTCAACATTAGCTATGATCCAACTTTACCTGGCCTGTCTTATGGCGCTAGCCATCTAGCCAGCCAGGCCAGTCAAACATTAGCTATGGATCCAACTTTACCTGGCCTGTCATTATGGCGCTAGCCATCTAGCCAGCCAGCCAGTCAAACATTAGCTATGATACAACTTTACCTGGCCTGTCATTATGGCGCTAGCCATCTAGCCAGCCAGCCAGCCGATGATCCTATGAGTCATTTGGTTATATCCTCATGTTCTAACAGTTCACTATCCACTGTATCCAAGTTCAAAAGACAGTTCCTCCTGATGTAGTAGACGGGAACAAGTCAGGGGAGTTCTTTCCTCATCTATGTTTCAGCCGTCTTCACAGAGTCAAATGTTGCGCTCACCATTCTGGTTTACGTCCACAAAGTCGTCGGGTAGCAGCAGGCCGTATGCCGAGCCAGCCTGCCTGCCGCAGAAGCCTCTTCAGTGGGGAGAAAGCCATCCTGCCTTTGTGTAGTATGGGAGAGAAAGATCGGAAAGATCATGATTCTGGCATCTCCGTACTTGAGCTCTCCCTTTGCTCGGGGCAGCAGAGAGGGATGCGGAAAGTGTCCTGGTACCGTAGAAATGTAATGACAAATGCCCTGGGTGCAACCTGGCCAGGCAGCCGCCTCCGTAGGGTGCGATGGACCCCCTCTCGATTTCCAGTGGGTGCACGGAAGGGGGTAGATTCCAGAATTTTGTGACTCCATTCCTGTAGAAAGGAGATGGCGTCTCTTCCCTCCACGGCCTCCGGGAAACCTTGAAATCTCAAATTCAAGCACTTTTGGAAATTTTCGTGAGAATCTAATTTCTCGAGTTTAGAGATGGCGTCTTCCAACTCCTTGTGCTTTTGATCCACTTCCAGGCGGACGTCCAGGATGGCAGCTGTTTTGGTCAGCATGGTCTTTTTTAACTTTGTCACTCGTTCCCTTTGTGACTTTCTGGTCTTCGTGGTATTTATCGACCAGCACATCAATTTTGCTGAGGCGTTTCAGAAAGTGTCTCTTGGATTTTAGTTATACCGTTGTCCATCACCATTCTGAACCATGCTGGTGCTTCTTCTGAGCTAGCATCCGCCGAGCCGAGAGAAGGGCTGTTAGACACTAGCGGTTGGGGTTCTGGGGGGGCCAGTTGCCCCTGTGACAAACAAGCTTGGGACCCCCTTGTGGCCCCTCTAAATGCGGGTCTGAAATATTATCACAGAATTATTTTTTTGCGGATCATGTCTCTTTTTTATTTTTTTTTTATATATTATTTTTTTACATCCGTTATTAGACAGTGGCAAAGCGGAACAAATGAAGGAATTGGCTTGAATCCTGGGCTATGTGTTCGTTTGCACTGTTTTGGTTTAGTTTTGTAGCATCGAAAATGTATGGCAATATGAAAAAGGGTATAATATTTGATCAAAAAACGCATGTTGCTGTGTGCTTTTACTTAAACCACACTCAGTAAACTAATTGTAACGTTAAAAAAGGTTAGACATGAAAGCTAGCTACCTAGCGAGTCAGTTATTTTCAGTAAATGAAAGAATAAGCTTGGTCCCCATTGCTTTTGCTCTATAGTTGTCACCAACATGAAGAGAAAAAAGGACATCATGTTTCTTCCAAAGAAAAGACAAGGCAGAAAGTCAGACAGAGCCAGCGAGGGTTCAGGTGTGGAGAGAGCAAGAGAGAGCAGAGAGAGACCAGCAGGGAAGACCATTGGAGAGACTGAGAGTGATGTCAGCCAATCCCGGGAGGAGCCACCGGTGCAGCCAGTGATGAACATGGACCCAAGAACTCTGATGGGGGACAGGAGGAGGAGCTTCAAGGCGGGGCCTGGTACCACATCCAACCCCTGGCTTCAATATTCAAACAAATCAGACTCTGTGTTTTGTTACGCCTGTTCTCAGAGACTGGATTGGATTCAAAATGGGGTTTTAACAACTGAAGAAGGCAACTTACAAAGACGGGAGGATTTGCAATTCATGCAAGATCTGAGTGCCACAAACAAGCAATGATTACGTGGAGAGTCTATCAGAAAGCTGTAAAAAGTAATGCAAACACTGGTAAATGCCTAAACAAGGAACACAACAAACAAACCCCCCCAGTTCAATAAAATGGGGACTATATTAAAACAATAGGAGAAGTAATATACTTACAGCCACACAAAACATTGCACAAAGAGGACACGATGAGTCTGCAGAGTCTGATAATAAAGGGAACTTCATGGCAATCCTAGAAACAATAGCTAAGCATGACACAACTGTGGAAAAAAGGTTGACTTCCATTCATAATGCAAAATACACAAGCAAAGGATTCAGAATATGGTTCTGAGTTGTTTGGCAGACATGGTTCCACAGAAGATGATAGAAGAAAGTGAAAGACCGTGAGGTCTTCAGCATAATGGCAGACGGAAAACAAAAGATGTAAAAACAAAAGGATCAGATATCTCCAGTACTCAGGTACTATTTCAGTGGAGCTGTCCATGAGAGCTGTCTCCACTTTGAAATCGGCTGATCCACTAGATGCAGCAGGGCTTACTGACTAAATCATAAACACATATTAGAAAGTCATGGTCTTGAATACAAAAACAAAACCTAGTATGCCAAGCATATGACGGTGCTTCAGTTATGAGTGGGCAGCATTCAGGCGTCCAGGCAACGCATTAAAGAACAAGCAAAGCCTTTTACCTCCACTGCAGTGCACACTGTCTACACTTAGTTTTAGTGGATACAGTCAAAGCTGTCCCTGAGGTAGGGACGTTCTTCTCCTTACTAGAAAAGGACTGTATGTCTTCACATCTGGGTCATATGTGCATCAAAAAATGGCCTTAGCGTACAAAGAGAGATGTACCCAGGTGCACCTAGAGAGCTTCAGAGACGAAGTGACACTCGCTGGTCATGTCGATATATGGCTCTACATACTATTATGGATAGATTGCCTGCCGTTTAAGCGAGTCCTGCAAGACATAGTCCAAGAACACAACGGTGAACAGACTCTGTTGAGGCACGAGGTCTGCTTGCACAGATAGATTTTACAATTCATTGTGTGTTCCTTCGTTCCATGCATAACGTTTTGGAGAAGCCAACAACAACATTTTCTATCTAAGAGATGCTACAGTCTTCATCACTTGACCTGTCAAAGGCTGTTGATTTAGTTGAAGCCTTAGTTCAACTTTGGAATGACTACAGGGATGAGTCATTTTCTGATGACCTATGGAATGAAGTGTTGAAACACAGCTGAGCAATGTGTGATACTGCAATACAGCCCCCTGCAAAACCACCAAAAAAAGCTAAGCTCTCAATTTAATGGAGGACTGTCTACTCAGTACAGTAGGTCAGAGGTCAGATTCAGAAATAGATAAAGACTGTTTTCGTACAACCTTTTTCTACCCTGTCTTAGATCAGATGTTCAATGAGCTCAAACAGATGATTCTTCTAGCAGAAACTGTGACATAATGAAAAAAAAAAAGGGCGTCCAAAACTCTAAACCCCAAAAGTGATGCATTTCTCAAAGAGAAGTCCCTGTTTCCATTTGCTAGAAGTATGAATCAAATATTGAGGACTTGGGGCATGAAAACTACATCAGTTCAGAAGAATTTGACAAAGGAAAATCCAGAGTGGCATGCAGAGACCCTCCAGTGTAGTTAGGATATAGCATTATTCATTCAGCCTTATAAAGAAGTTTTCTTTCAGCTCTTTAAACTGTGCCAAAATAGCTGTTTCAATCCTGTTAGTACCGCTTCTTGTGAACAGAGTTTTTATGCACTAAAGCTGGTGAAAACGTATCTTGGTTCACAAGTCAGATGAGAGATTAAGGAATTAGGTGTATTAAAGTATTGAGTCAAGGAGGGCAAAGGCCCTTGAATCCAGATGAATTTGCGGATCTTTTTGCAAGAAACCACAAAAAAAAACCGTAGAATACAGTTGATGTAACTGATAGTGAATATGTACTGCAAATGTAAAAAAGTAATGTAAATGCAAATAATAAATAGTTGGAATGATTATCAAACATGGTCATTTTTTGTCTATTGATGCCTGCAAAATGCAGTGAAGAAAACGACATGCATGACAACAATAATGTGGATGTAACTGGCCTCTAACAGTACAAAACTGGCCCCAGCCTGGCCCCTCCAACTGGGAATGTTGCTCTAGTTGTTTTTTTCTCGAAGCCACCACTGACTGCTACGGCTACATTGGACCCAGTTAATTGTTGAATAATAATGAAGCTAGATCGATTCAATTCAAATATATAGTTAGTAACTTCAAAATACTTACAGCTGAAATTACCACTGCCGTTTTCTTTGTGAACATGGTGAGATGGAGGAAGCCGCATCCACATGTAGAGTTGTGGGGGAGGGGACACGTTTCCCAAAATAGACACTGGGCTTTGGATCAGGTTAAATTCCCCCTCACTAATGATCCTTGTTAGGTTTGGGGGAGGGGGAAGCTGATCCTAGCTCTGTATCTAGGGGAAACTCACCCCAGCAAAGAGAGATGGGGGAATAGGAGGAGATGAGAGCGTTCTGCTCTCAGGATTGACAGATCTATGTACAAACACCTACCAGTAGGAAATTGGTGGAAGTTAGAGAATTAGTCCAGTAACTGAAAGGTCACTGGTTGATTGAGTCCTGAGCCAGACAACAAAACGTGGGTGGATTTTGATCTGAAACTGGCAGATCGGTGAACAACCCCTTCAGAAAGACAAATTCCTTTGTTCCCCTGTAAACATGGACTAATAAAGTTGTACTGTGCTTGTGCTGTGCTGTGCTGCACTTTATTTAACCAACGTTAGCTAAGCTTGTGATGAAATTTTGTGATGTTTACTAATTGCTGCTTTTGAAATTAAACATTGTTGTGTTTTTTACCAGGACACTGTCCTACGGCCGTAGGCAGACCCTGGCTCTCAAGAGAAGACAGGCTATGTGCACACTGCCCACAAAATGAGGTGGAAACTGAGCTGCATTTCCTAAACCTCCCTGCCAAATGTTATGGACCATATTTAGAGACACATATTTCCCTCAGATAATACAGAGATCCACAAAGAATCGAAAACAAGCCCAATTTTTTGAAAACTCCCTTATCGACTTGGTGAAAAAAACCACAGTCGTGCAATCACAGCAGCCAGATTTGTGACCTGTGCCACAAGAAAAGGGCAACCAGTGAAGAACAAACACCATTGTAAATACAAACCCCATATTTATGTTAATTTATTTCCCTTTGTACTTTAACTATTTGCACATTGTTACAACACTTGTATATAGACGTAATATGACATTTGAAATGTGTTTATTCTTTTGGAACTTCTGAGTTGTAATGTTTACTGTTAATATTTATGGTTTATTATCTTACTTCACTTGCTTTGGCAATGTTAACATATGTTTCCCATGCCAATATAGACCTTACATTGGAATTGAAAATTGAAATTGAAATTGAAGAGAGAGAGAGAGAGAGAGAGAGAGAGAGAGAGAGTGAGAGAGAGAGAGAGAGGAGAGAGAGAGAGAGAGAGAGAGAGAGAGAGAGGAGAGACGAGACAGAAGAGAGGAGAGAGAGAGAGAGAGATCGGAGAGAGAGAGAGAGAGAGGAGAGAGAGAGAGAGATGAGGGATTCAGTGCTATTGCTATTTCTCCCTGAATGATAGGACTGAAAACACACTGAGATTTAAAAAGCAGAAAAGAAAGAGAAGCGCGGTAGTTCACAGTGACGGAGTGTCCCTCAGACAAAAATGTGACAGCCAATAGGGCTTTAGGAGGAGGAGATATGCTTCTATTGGGGCTATTGTCGGTGGAAATGAGTTTGTGACACCAGGTTATATTGAAATTCTACTGATTAGCACCTACTAGGCGTAATAAGGCGATGTTAGCCTTTAGGCTCACATGTCAACAAGAGCAGGAAAGGACAGGGGACAGCAGAGAAGGATAATTACCAGATGGAGAAAGTGCCGTGTCAGTGACACAAATTACCATCCAATAAAAACATATGCTTTTCCCATACCGTCATGACTGTAGCAGATATTTCAAAACTGTTAAAAACAAGTCATTTTAAAGGATCTTAATACACATTTCCATCAGAAACCATCAGAAAAACTCATAGCTATAAAGCAGTTGGATACAAGCTTACCTCATGCTTCAGATCGATAGTGAAGTCTAGTCTTGAGTGGGTCCTCTTTCCCTTGTTTGAAGCTTACTCATGCTCAGATCGATAGTGAAGTCAGTCTTGAGTGGGTCCTCTTTCCCTTGTTTGAAGCTTACCTCATGCTTCACAGATCGATAGTGATGAAGTCAGTCTTGAGTGGTTCCTCATTTCCCTTTGTTTGACGCTTACCTCATGCTTCAGATCGATAGTTTTGAAGTCAGTCTGAGTGGGGTCCTCTTTCCCTTTGATTGAAGCTTACCTCATGCTTCAGATCGATAGTGAAGTCAGTCTTGAGTGGGTTCCTCTTTCCCTTGTTTGAAAGCTTACCCTCAGCTTCAGATCGATAGTGAGTCAGTCTTGAGTGGGTCCTCTTTCCATTTGTTTGAAGCTTACCTCATGCTTCAGATCGATAGTGGAAGTCAGTCTAGAGTGGGTTTCCTCTTTCCCCTTTGTTTGAAGCTTACTCATGCTTCAGACTCGATAGTGAAGTCAGTCTCTTGAGTGGGTCCTCTTTTCCCTTTGTTGGAAGGCTTACCTCATGCTTCAGATTCGATAGTGAAGTCAGTCTTGAGTGGGTCCTCTTCCCTGATGTTGAAGCTTACCTCATGCTTCAGATCGATAGTGAAGTCAGTCTTGAGTGGGTCATCTTTCACTTGTTTGAGAGCCTGGAACATAAAATCACTGTGCTATTGGAATTCATAGTTAGAACTGAATACAATGATTATTACTTTCCCTCGACCACTAGGAATGTTGATGATAGACTGAAACAAAACAGTATAACAAAAGGTTTTGTCAGCAGAACACACATCATACTGCTGAGAGTGGGGTGCTATGCAGGTTTCTAAAGACCACTTAGGAAAAAAACAAGGGTCTATGTTAGAAGGGATAGAATAGGCTTAAAGGACGACAGATGGAGACCAGGGTTACAGGAGGGTAGAAGGAGACTAGTTTTAAACGGAAGGTAGATGGAGAGTAGGGTTAAAGGAGGGTAGAAGGAGACTAGTTTTAACGGAAGGTAGATGGATGACCAGGGTTAAAGGAGGGGTAGAAGGAGACTAGTTTTAACGGAAGGTAGATGGAAGACCAGGGTTTAAGGAGGGTAGAAGAAGGAAATAGTTTTAACAGAAGGTAGATGGAGACCAGGGTACAGGAGGGTAGAAGGAGACTAGTTTTAACAGAAGGTAGATGGAGAACCAGGGTTAAAGGAGGGTAGAAGGAGGGACTAGTTTTAACGGAAGGTAGATGGAGCGTAGGGTTAAAGGAGGGTGAAGGAGACTAGTTTTAACGGAAGGTAGATGGAGACCAGGGTTAAAGGAGGTAGAAGGAGACTAGTTTTAACGGGAAGGTTAGATGGAGACCAGGGTTTAAAGGAGGGTGAAGGAGAACTAGTTTAACGGAAGGGTAGATGGAGAGTAGCAGTGAAGAAAACGACATGACAAACAATAATGTGTGATGTAAATGGCCCCTCTAACAGTACAACTGGCCCCAGCCTGGTCCCCTCCCACTGGGAATGTTCTAGAACCACCACTGCTGCTACGGAGTACATGGGCCCAGTTATGTTGAATAATAATGAAGCTAGTTCGATTCAATTCAAATAATATAAGCTTAGTAACTTCAAAATACTACAGCTGAAATGCACTGCCGTTTTCTTTGTGAACATGGTGAGATGGAGGAAGCAGCATCCAGTCATGTAGAGTTGTTGGGGAGGGGACAAGTTTTCCAAATAGACACTGGCCTTTTGGATCAGGTTCAAATTCTTCCCATAAATGATCCTTGTTAGGTTTGGGGGGGGGGGAAGCTTGATCCTAGATCTGTATCTAGGGGAAACTTCACCCCAGCAAAGAGAGATGGGGGAAGAGGAGGAGAGAGAGCGTTTGCTCTCAGGATTGACAGATTACGTACAAAATCTACCAGTAGGAAATTGGTGTCAGAATATAAATATCTGACCTTTAGCAGTTCTGATGTCTTCATTTGCTCCATTTCATGAATCTTGTGATTGATTGCTGATATCTAGTTCACAGGTGAGATGGTGTTGATAAAGAGAATCCCATGCGTTTTAGTACTGCATTAAGTAATGCATTCATAGACATATATTGATACTGGTGGTCATACCCATCCCCCACTTCACTCCATTAACCCTACACTTGATTGCATCACATGGTGTGGTTAGTTCATGTACTGATTAGGTCTCTCAGTTTTAAGTTCAGAAGGAAAGATTGTGTTAGGCTGTGCTGGAGCACCAGTGGTAGTGCTGCCGCCTTTCCCCCCGATACACATTTCCCCATAAAATATATACGTAGCAAGCGAACCCAAAAACCTACCCAAATTTCTACCTTCGATCTCTTTGGGGAATGGATTAAACTGTTGGCTTGATAGTCCCCTGGACCCGGGTTTTTTAGTTCCCCGGGTTTGGGGCTACCCCCCTAATTGGTTTCATTTGGGGTCAGAAGGGGGTAGTGCCTGTGGGGGCCATCAAAGGGCATGTAAATG
>CM072257.1:15223641-15295719 GCA_036851935.1 Coregonus suidteri | reverse complement strand
GGGTTCCGAAAACCCCAAAAACTAAACCATTGACAGAGGGAAAGCAAAATAAAAATTTTTTCCCTTTGGGCCGGGCCCTTTAAGATTTAAAATTTGGGTTTTTAAATTTAAAATGCCCGTTTAAAAAATGGGCATGAATGGGGGGGAAAACGCTCGACTAGGAATGGGGGTGCTTTCCTGCCGTTCGTTTTTATTTTTTCAATCATAGCTGTGTTTATTTTGGTTTATTTCCCCCCAAACATCCACCCGGGTTGAGGGGGCCATGCAGCCCTCGCGCCCGACAGGTGAATTCCCCCCAAAAACTCTGTTCCCAAGGGGCTCCCCCCCTGTTCCTGGGTACCAGTGCTTTTTTTGGGGAAACCAGGGGAATCTGTTTTGGATCATCAATGTAAAAAGGGTTTTTCAAAAGGAAAACATTTTTTAAACAAAACCCTTTGCCAGTTTTTTCTCCCCTGCCGCTCAAAAAAATGAATGAAGGATAGGGGGGAAAGGAGAGGAAAAACACACGGTGGTGAATTTTCTGTAGCTGGGGGTAATAGTCCCCCTATTAATTATGAAAAATATTAGTTTTTTTCCTATTACTAGACTATATTAAAATCTAATTCTGGAAACCGCGAAGGCTAATCTGTAAGCTGCACCTGCACAATCCAATGAACAACAGCAGCGCCGGGACCTAACGTTTCTCTACAGAACCTCATGGATAGGAAGTGTGAGGGTAACATGACGGCAAACCAGTCAATCCAGTATGTATAATAATACAGTCATCACTCAAAGGACATTACTAGAATTTAGTGTTATTGTGGAGTCAAGGCTAAGACCAATTTAATGTACTGAAGACATCTTCAATCCTTTTTCAGTGTTTAATGTTTTTCTGTGCCGTGTGGTAATATGCAGTAGGTTTATGTATGGATAATGGTTCAATCATTATTTTATCCATTAGCTTTATTTCGGTTTGGTCTCTAATAGATAGCCTATGCGTATATACATAAACTCTAATATATCAACATCCACAACAACCCATTGTTTTTCACTGTTTCAAACTGTTGAACTTCTTTCTTTTCAAAATGGATCAATCACAGTGATGTGAGTTTAAAAAAGCAAAGACCACATACTGTTATGATAATAAATGTTGATGTGAATTGTTTTGTGTGGTCCTCTGTAGCTCAATTGGGTAGAGCATCGGCGCTTGTAACGCCATGGTAGTGGGTGTGGATACCTCCGGACCGCCACCCATATGTAAAAATATATATGTATGGCGCACATGATTGCAAGTCGCTTTGGATAAAAGTGTCTGCTAATTGGCATATTTAAGTTTGTGTTGTGTGAGAGAGAGAGTCTTGTCTTGAAGTTGTTGAAGTGGTTTATGGCAATACACTGTTAGATGTAGGAGTGGGGAAAAAAAAAAGTATTTAGTCCAGCACCAATTCTTGCATGTTCTCCGCACTTAAAAAGATGAGAGAGGCATGTAATTTTAATCATGAGTTACACGTGTCAAACTAATGACAGACAATGAGAGAGTTTTGTCTACCAGAAAATCACAATTGTAGGAGTTTTTATATGAAATTTATTTGCAAATTCTGGTGGAAATATAGTATTTGGTCAATAACAAAAGTTTCTCAATACTTTAGTTATATACCCTTTGTTTGCCACTGGGGGGACAAACACCCCAGGGGCTCAAACGCTTCACTGTAAAGTCTGCACAAGGTTTCACACGCACTGTGTTGCTGGTTATTTTTGGCCTCATTCCCTCCATGCAGAGTATCCTCTAGAGCAGTGTGATGTTTTGGGGCTGTCGCTCGGGCGACACGGACATTCACTCCCTCCAAAGATTTTCTATGGGGTTGAGATCATGGAGACTGGCTAGGGCCACCTCCAGTGACCTTGAAATGCACTTCTTACAACGCCCATCTCTTCGTTTGCCCCCGCGCACCGCGGTGTTTGGGATCATTGAGTCATGCTGAAAGACCCAGCCTACGATTCAATCTTCAATGCCTCTTGCCTGATGTAAGGAGGTTTTCACTCAACATCTCACTACTACTATGGCCCCCATTCATTCCTTTCCTTTACACTGGATCCAAGTCGTCCTGGTCGCTTTGCAGAAAAACATCCGCAAGCATGATGTTTCCATCCTCCCATGCTTCACAGTAAGGTACAGTGTTCTTTGCATGCAACTCAGCATTCTTTTGTCCTCCAAACACGACGCGTTAGTTTTCCACATAAAAGTTATATTTTGGTTTCATTCAGGACCATATACATTTCTCCCAATCCTCTTCTGGATCATCCGAATGCACTCTAGCAAAACGTCACACGGGCGATGGACATGTACTGGCTTAAGCAGGGGGACACGTCTGGCACTGCAGGATTTAGAGTCCCTGGCGCGTAGTGATGTTACTGATTGGTAGGCTCTTTGTATAACATTTGGTCCCAGCTACTCTGCAGGTCATTCGACTAGGTCCCCCCGATGTGGTTCTGTGGATTTTTGCTCTCAGTTCTTGTGATCATTTGACCCCACGGGTGTGAGACTTGCGTGGAGCCCCAGATCGAGGGAGATTATCAGGTGGTCTTGTATGTACTTTTCCATTTCCTAATAATTGCTGTCCCACAGTTGATTTCTACAAACCAAGCTGCCACAAGTACACCCTATTGCAGATTCAGTCTTCCCAGCCTGGTGCAGGTCTATACAATTTTGTTTCTGGTGTCCTTTGAAAGATCTTTGGTCTTGGCCATATAAGATGGAGTTTGAAGTGCTGACATATTTGGAGGTTGTGGACAGGTGTCTTTCTATACTGATAACAAGTTCAAACAGGCTGCCATTAATACAGGTAACGAGTGGAGGACAGAGGGAGCCTCTTGAAAGAAGAAAGTTACAGGTCTGTGAGAGCCAGAACATCTTGATTTGTTTGCCAGGATGACCAAAATACTTATTTTTCCACCATAATTTGCAAATAAATTCATAAAAAAATCCTACAATGTCTGATTTTCTGGAGGAGAAGAAAAAATCTAAATATTTGTAACTGTCATAGGTGACGTTGTACACTATGATGAAAAATTACATGCCTCTCTCATCTGTTTTTAAGTGGAGAGAACTTGCACAATTGGTGGCGGACTAATACTTTTTTTCCCCACTGTATGTTAGGAGAGTGTTCCAGAGAGTAGAGAGTGTTCCAGAGTAGAGAGTGTGTCCAGAGTAGAGGAGTGTTTCCAGAGGATAGAGAGTGTTCAATGTAAGAGAGTTTTTCCATGGTAGAGAGTGTTCCAGAGCTAGAGAATCGTCAATGGTAGTGAGAGGTTCCAGAGTAGAGCGTGTGGTCAGAGTAGAGAGTGTTCCATGGTTAGAGAGTGTTCCAGAGTAGAGAGTGTTATCCAGAGTATAGAGTGTTTCATTGTAGAGTGTTTCCATGGTAGAGAGTGTTCCAGAGTTAGAGTGTTCCATTGTAGAGTGTTCCATGGTAGAGAGTGTTCCAGAGGAGAGAGTGTTCCCAGAGTAGAGAGTGTTCCAGAGTAGAGAGTGTTCCGAGTAGAGTGTTCCAGAGTAGAGAGGTGTTCCAGAGTAGTAGAGAGTAGAGTTCCAGAGTAGAGAGTGGTTCCTGAGTAGAGAGTGTTCCAGAGTAGAGAGTGTTCCAGAGTAGACAGTGTTCCAGAGTAGAGAGTGTTCCAGAGTAGAGTGTGTTCCAGAGTAGAAAGTGTTCCTGAGTAGAGAGTGTTCCAGAGTAGACAGTGTTCCAGAGTAGAGAGTGTTCCAGAGTAGAAGTGTTCCTGAGTAGAGAGTGTTCCAGAGTAGAGAGTGTTCCAGAGTAGAGTGTGTTCCAGAGTAGAAAGTGTTCCCTGAGTAGAGAGTGTTCCAGAGTAGAGAGTGTTCCAGAGTAGAGAGTGTTCCAGAGTAGACAGTGTTCCAGAGTAGAGAGTGTTCCAGAGTAGAGAGTGTTCCAGAGTAGAGTGTGTTCCAGAGTAGACAGTGTTCCAGAGTAGAGAGTGTTCCAGAGTAGAGTGTTCCTGAGTAGAGAGTGTTTCCTGAGTAGAGAGTGTTCCAGAGTAGAGAGTGTTCCAGAGTAGAGTGTTCCAGAGTAGAGTGTGTTTCCAGAGTAGAGAGTGTTCCAGAGTACAGAGTGTTTCCTGAGTAGAGATGTGTTCCAGAGTAGACAGTGTTCCAGAGTAGAGAGTGTTCCAGAGTAGAGAGGGTTCCTGAGTAGAGATTGTTCAGAGTAGAGAGTGTTCCAGAGTAGAGAGTGTTCCATGGTAGAGAGTGTTCCAGAGTAGAAGTGTTCCAGAGTAGAGTGTTCCAGAGTAGACAGTGTTCCCAGAGTAGAGAGTGTTCCAGACTAGAGAGTGTTCCAGACTAGAGAGTGTTCCTGAGTAGAGAGGGTTTCAGAGCAGAGAGTGTTCCAGAGTAGAGAGTGTTCCAGAGTAGAGTGTTCCAGTGTAGATAGTGTTTTTTTTTTTTTTTTTCAGAGAGTGTTCCAGAGTAGAGAGTGTGTCCAGGAGTAGAGAGTGTTCCAGGGTAGAGAGTGTTCCAGAGTAGAGAGTGTTCCAGGAGTAGAGAGTGTTCCAGAGTAGAGAGTGTTCCAGAGTAGAGAGTGCTCCAGAGTAGTAGAGAGTGTTCCAGAGTAGAGAGTGTTCCCAGAGTAGACAGTGTTCCAGAGTATAGAGTGGTTCCAGAGTAGAGAGTGTTCCAGCGTAGAGTGTTCCAGACTAGAGAGTGTTCCAGAGTAGAGAGAGTGTTCAGAGCAGAGAGTGTTTTCCAGTAGTAGAGAGTGTTCCAGAGTAGAGTGTTTCCAGAGTAGATAGTGTTTCAGAGCGAGAGAGTGTTCCAGATTAGAGAGTGTTCCAGAGTAGAGAGTGTTCCAGGGTAGAGAAGTGTTCCATGGTAGAGAGTGTTCCAGAGTCAGAGAGTGTTCCTGAGTAGAGAGTGTTCCAGAGTAGAGAGTGTTTCCAGAGTAGAGAGTGTTCCAGAGTAGAGAGTGTTCCAGGTAGAGAGTGTTCCAGGGTAGAGAGTGTTCCAGAGTAGAGAGTGTTTCTCCAGAGTAGAGAGTGTTCCAGAGTAGAGGAGTGTTCCAGAGTAGAGAGTGTTCCAGAGTAGAGAGTGTTCCAGGGTAGAGAGTGTTCCAGAGAGTAGAGAGTGTTCCAGAGTAGAGAGTGTTTCCAGAGTAGAGAGTGTTCCTGAGTAGAGAGTGTTCCAGAGTAGAGAGTGTTCCAGAGTAGAGAGTGTTCCAGGGTTCCAGAGTAGAGTGTTCCAGAGTAGAGAGTGTTCCTGAGTAGAGAGTGTTCCAGATGAGAGCGTAGAGAGTGTTCCAGAGTAGAGAGTGTTCACAGACTGTAGAGAGTGTTCCAGAGTAGAGAGTGTTCAAGAGTTCCAGAGTACAGTGTTCCATGGTAGAGAGTGTTCCATGAGTAGATAGTGTTCCTGAGTAGAGAGTGTTCCTGAGTAGAGAGTGTTTCCAGAGTAGAGACCCACAGTAGCAACTGTAATTGAGTACTGACAGTGTCTGCTGTGGCAGGTGGGAAGGTGCAAGTAACCTGAGAAATATCTAACTCTCAATGTTCTAATCTCTCAATGTTACATCTCAAAGTGCACCAAATTCATGCATTTAGCTGTTGAAATGCCCTGAAACCCCCCCATACTGGCATTGTGTTCAAATCCTAGAAAAGCCCCTGGACAGGCCTCACTCCAGTCAAGAGCTACAACCACCACCACTGACTGCCACTACTGCCTACCTCTGGGAGAGAGGAACTTCTACCCCTGAGAGAGAGGAGTTGTTACCCCTGGGGAGAGAGGAGCTGCTACCCCTGGGGAGAGAGGAGCTGCTACCCCTGGGGAGAGAGGAGCTGCTTACCCCTGGGGAGAGAGGAGCTGCTACCCCTGGGGAGAGAGGAGCTGCTACCCCTGGGGAGAGAGGAGCTGTTACCCCCTGGGGAGAGAGGAGCTGCTACCCCTGGGGAGAGAGGAGCTGCTACCCCTGGGAGAGAGGAACTGCTACCCCCCGGAGAGAGAGGAGTTGCTACCCCTGGGGAGAGAGGAGCTGTTACCCCTGGGGAGAGAGGAGCTGCTACCCCTGGGGAGAGAGGAGCTGCTACCCCCTGGGGAGAGAGGAAGCTGCCCCTGGAGAGAGAGAGCTGGGGAAGAGAGAGGAGCTGTTACCCTGGGGAGAGAGGGAGTTGCTTCCCCTGGAGAGAGAGAGGAGCTGCTACCCCTGGGGAGAGAGGATCTGTTACCCCTGGGGAGAGAGGAGCTGATACCCCTGTGGAGAGAGGAGCTGCTACCCTGGGGAGAGAGGAGTTGCTACCCCTGGGGAGAGAGGAGCTGCTACCTCTTGGAGAGAGGAACTTCTACTAGACCCTGAGAGAGTTATGGGAGGAGTTGCTACCCCTGGGGAGAGAGGAGCTGTTACCCCTGGGTGAGAGAGGAGTTGCTACCCCTGGGGATTAAGAGGAGCTGCTACCCCTGGAGAGAGATGGAGCTGCTAACCCCTGGGAGAGAGGAGCTGTTTACCCCTTGGGAGAGATTAAGCTGCTACCCCTGGGGAGAGAGGAGCTGTTACCCCCTGGGGAGAGAGGAGCTGTTACCGCGCTGGGGAGAGAGTGAGCTGCTACCCCTGGGGAGTGGGGAAGTTATAATAATAATATGTGTATTAATATAGTTGATGATATTGTTATGGTTTTTTCAAATAGTTGATGATCACTGTTATGTGTATCAATATAGTTGATGATATTGTTTTGTGTATTAATATAGTTGATGATATTGGTTATGTGTTCATATAGTTGACGATGTTTGTTATGTATATTAATATAGTTGATGATATTGTTATGTGTATTAATATAGTTGATGATATTGTATGTGTATTACCATGTAGTTGATGATATTGTTATGAGTTATTCATATAGTTGATGATATTGTTATGTGTATTAAATATAGTTGATGATATGTTATGTGTATTAATTTAGTTGATGATATGTTATTGTAATTATATAATTGATGATATTGTTATGTGTATTCATATACCGTTGATGATATTGTTTATTAGTGTTATAATAGGCCTACTCTCCTTAACATGTTTTAAATATAAATTAGATGCGGGGATGTATGAATTCGTTCTGTGCCCAGTGTGCCCCAGGGTGATCAGCCTACACTATCTAGAATCTAAAAGGGTTCTTGGCTGTCCCCATAGGAGAACCCTTTGTGGAACCATTTTTGTGTCTAGGTAGAACCCTTTTGGTACTAGGTAAAAACCCTTTCCACAGAGGGGTTCTACATGGAAGCCAGAAGGTGTTTAACCTGGAACCCAAAAAGCGTCTCCTATGGGGACAGCCAGAGGACCCTTTTGGAACTCTTTTTCTAAGAGTGTACTGTATCATAGGTCTATAGACTTGTCTTCTCAAAACAGGCTTAAAACACAACAAGCAACAACATTTTCTCTTTCTAATCTACTGTTAACTCTTTTCACTCAGGAAGGTATTTTGTGTGAAAGAGAGACAAAATAAATACTTGTGGAAAGGCTGTGTGTTCATTAGTGCCCACCGTATAGCAAAACGTTTGGCAACAGAAACGTTTAGGTCACGTTGTACAGCTTATGTACTGTTTATGCAACATTTTAAAACGGTTGTCTGTGGTGTAAACTAATGAATACGACCCAGGTAGTAGCCTACAACTCGGCTGTTGATGCCTGCTGCTCATGCTGAATACCTGTATGTAGCCTGAGGGGTGGACTATGATGCAAGCTAGATATACTGTTTTTTTCAAAGCTTATCTACATTTCAGTTAGCTTCACATTCCAGATCAGACTTCACCCATAAGAATACACAGAGTGCTAGTCATCAGGAAGGTGCTCTTTCAGCAGAACTGAACATATCTCAATGACTTGACATGTTCTGGTTGTTGAATTCAGGCTACAAGGTGAGAATCTTTCCAGGGATTATTATAAAGTGGTAGAGAAATGTAATGTCTGGTGTAATTATAGTACAATGAATGTATGTAAAACACTCAGACCTAACAGTCTACTTCTACTGAGACAGGTACGTGTCAGTTTAAATCATACAAAATGGAGCTAACTGAATGTGGGCAAGTCAAATTCAATATATGTATATATTATAGTTCTACATTTAACATTTGATATGATAAATGTAATTGTATCATAGTTCTACTATATTGTAGTGATCCTCGCTAAATGAGCCACGTCACAATTCCAACCAAGTAACCCAATTGGCGCCAACGGCGCGATGCGTAGGATGTTTTGCCTTTTACACATGCAACTGGGTTTCGCTTCCTGCCCCACTGTTCGCTACATTGTGTCAGAAGTGGTATGGTGTCTGTGAGGCCATCAGAATTTATGGCCCGGACATGTGAGGGGTCTGAGTAGTCGAAGCACGGGACTTTTGTAGGGGGACAGTGTGAGTCAGGTTACAATTCCCATTTCTGCGATGCGTAGGTGTTTTGCTTTTTTTTTTCGCCAGCGACCTGGGTTTACCGCCCTGCCCGCTGTTTTCTACACTATTGATATCATAATTTCCCGACATTGTTTTGGACACACCTACTCATTCAAGGGTTTTTTCTTTATTGTTTACTAATTTTTAACATTTAAGAATAATAGTGAAGACATTAAAACTATAAAATAACACATATGGAATCATGTAGTAACCAAAAAAGTGTTAAAACAAATCAAAATATATTTTTTATTTGAGATCTTCAAATAGCCACCCTTTGCCTTGATGACAGCTTTGCACACTCTTGGCATTCTCTCAACCAACTTCATGAGGTAGTCACCTGGAATGCATTTCAATTAACAGGTGTGCCTTCTTAAAAGTTAATTTGTGGAATTTCTTTCCTTCTTAATGTGTTTGAGCCAATCAGTTGTGTTTGTGACAAGGTAGGGGGGTATACAGAAGATAACCCTATTTGGTAAAAGACCAAGTCCATATTATAGCAAGAACAGCTCAAAAAAGCAAAAATAAATGACAGTCCATCATTACTTTAAGACATGAAGGTCAGTCAATACGGAACATTTCAAGAACTTTGAGAGTTTCTTCAAGTGCAGTCGCAAAAACCATCAAGCGCTATGATGAAACTGGCTCTCATTAGGACCGCCCCAGGAATGGAAGACCCAGAGTTACCTCTGCTGCAGAGGATAAGTTCATTAGAGTTACCAGCCTCAGAAATTGCAGCCCAAATAAATGCTTCACAGAGTTCAAGTAACAGACACATCTCAACATCAACTGTTCAGAGGAGACTGTGTGAATCAGGCCTTCATGGACGAATTGCTGCAAAGAAACCACTACTAAAGGACACCAATAAGAAAAAGAGACTTGCTTGGGCTAACAAACACGGGCAATGGACATTTAGACCTGTGGACATTTGTCCTTTGGTCTGGAGTCCAAATTGGAGATTTTTGGTTCCAACCGCCGTGTCTTTGTGAGAAGCGGTGTGGGTGAACGGATGATCTCTGCATGTGTATTTCCCCACCGTAAAGCATAGAGGAGGAGGTGTTATGGTGTGGGGGTGCTTTGCTGGTGACACTGTCCGTGATTTATTTAGAATTCAAGGCACACTTAACCAGCATGGCTTCCACTGCATTCTGCAGCGATACGCCATCCCATCTGGTTTGGTTTAAGTGGGACTATCATTGGTTTTTCAGCTGGACAATTACCCAACACACACCTCCAGGCTGTGTAAGGGCTATTTTACCAAGAAGGAGAGTGATGGAGTGCTGCATCAGATGACCTGCCCTCCACAATTCCCTGACCTCAACCCAACTGAGATGGTTTGAGATGAGTCGGACCGCAGAGTGAAGGAAAAAACAGCCAACAAGTGCTCAGCCATATGTGGGAACTCCTTCAAGACTGTTGGAAAAGCATTCCAGGTGAAGCTGGTTGAGAGAATGCCAAGAGTGTGCAAAGCTGTCATCAAGGCAAAGGGTGGCTATTTGAAGAAAACTCAAATATAACGTATATTTTGATTTGTTTAACACTTTTTTTGGTTACTACATGATTCCATATGTGTTATTTCATAGTTTTTGATGTCTTCACTATTATTCTACAATGTAGAAAATAGTAAAAATAAAGAAACAATGGTTTTTGGGAAAGAGCTTGGAGATTTAAACAATACTCCTACAAAGGTTCTAACGATTAACTTAGCCTTCAGGTGCTTTTGGGGAAACCGGGCCCCAGTGGTCTCTTTAGGAAATGTTTTGAAAATATTTGGCCTAGGCTACATGCCCTGTTATTTGGACTTAAAACCGATTTGTAGGTGATCAATCCTGCTGCTGATAGCCTATGTGAACTGATATGAACATGTTTAGGCTGGTCATCTAGGATATGAAGGCTACATCTGAAGTACAGTACCAGTCAAAAGTTTGGACACTACCTACTCATTATAAAGGATTTTTCTTTATTTTTACTGTTTTCTACATTGTAGAAAAAAACCTTTCTGAAGACTTTAAAACTATGAAATAACACATAACACATATTGCTCATACCTCTGCTACATGCTCTGTCCTTGCTACTGGTAGGCCTGAAACGTTATGGTCCTACTGATCTGAACAGGTTTAGGCTGGTCATCTAAGGATATGTAGGCTATAGCTGAGGTATAGACCTCCATCTGCATATCACTAACAAACCGCTATTATATATTATAACCTAGCCTACTTTACATAATATAAATCTCCTACTTGTTGCAAAAAGGCTTTTGAATTATCAATGATTTCTCCTCAGATCAATCATTGCACGTTTTAGCAGCCCTTCTGTCTACATTCTCAGATACGTTTAGAAAAGAACAGATTGAAAGAAATAGTCTACTTTTAATAAATACACATGTAGCCTGAGAGAGTGGAAGGGCTGAGAGGAAATGTGGCCTTGTGTTGCTGCACTGTCTATAACTACCTAAACAAACAGTAACAGGGAGATGAGGTGAAAGATATCAGTCACGACTACATGTTGTTACAGGCTTTGGTATTTCCATTTATATTTTGAGGTTGGACGTTAGCACGTTGGCCGCACCTCTTGGCGCCACCTCAATAGACAGTATGCTTATGCCTGTGCTGGCTTGTCATCTCTTTAGTCAGAAGGGTTCCATCTGTTATGTGATATTGAAGAGCAGCTGGTCCAGTGTTCTGGTTGGGCCTTAGAGATGTTAGAAGACTGGCATCTCTTTGTAGCTCTGCTTCTTTAAGTTGAAGAACAAAGTCTTTCTGTCTTGTATCTCCCAGGGTTTGGTCTGGTTTGGTCTGGTTTTGGTCTGGTTTGGTCTTGGTCTGGTTTGGTTTGGTCTGGTTTCTGGGTCTGGTCTGGTTTGGTTTGGTCTGTTGGTTTGGTTGGGTCTGGTTTGGTCTGGTTTGGTGTGGTGGTCTGGTTTGGTCTGGTTTGGTCTGGTTTGGTCTGGTTTGGTTTGGTTTGGTCTGGTTTGGTTTGGTTTGGTCTGGTGTGGTCTGGTTTGGTCTGGTTTGGTTTGGTTTGTTTGCTCCACTTGTTTTTTTACTCCATATTGTAAGTTGGAGGGTTTTTATTTCAGATCTCCTCGTCTGGAGCCACTTCAATGGGCACTCATGGTGGGTGTCCTGTAGGTACCACTTTCTTGTTGCTAGTCAACATTCAGTGGACACTAGGGATTGGACGATTAATACCGGAGGTTCTGATGCGCCGTTGCAGTTTTCAAAGCACTATCTGATTGGACACAACGTATCAATGCTTCTATCAAAGTAACAAACACTACGTGATGATGACGGTCGAAGCTTCGGACATCACACTACCATCTGACAGGTGTCAGAAGAGCACTGACCTCTGCTGGAAGCTTTGTGTTTTTATCTATACTGAACAAAAATATAAACGCAAAGGTTCATGTAAAGTGTTGGTCTCATGTTTCATGACCTGAAATAAAATATCCCAGAAATGTTCCATACGCACAAAAAGCTTATTTCTCATCCAATTTTGTGCACAAATGTGTTAACATCCCTGTTTAGTGAGCATTTCTCTGTTGCCAAGATAATCCATCCACCTGACAGGGTGGAATATCAAGAAGCTGATTAAACAGCATATTCATTACACAGGTACACCTTGTGCTGGAGACCAATAAAAGGCCACTCGAAAATGTGCAGTTTTGTCACAAACACCAAATGCCACAGATGTCTCAGGTTTTTGAGGGAGCGTGCCATTGACATGCTGACTGCAGGAATGTCCACCAGAGCTGTTGCCAGAGAATTACATTGGTGTCAGAAGTGGAATGGCGGCTGTGAGGCACATCAGACTGGCCCCGGACGTGTGAGTAGTCGACTCTTCCTGGTCAGAGGGGGCAGTGTGAGCCACATTTACCCAATTCCCACCATGTGGGTTAACCCTATTGGTGCGATGCGTAGGTTGTTTAATTTTTACACCCTGCAACCTGGGTTCGCTTCCTGACCCGCTGTTTGCTACATTGGTGTCAGAAGTAGTATGGTGTCTGTGAGGCCATCAGAATGCACGGCCCGGATGTGTGAGGGGTCTGAGTAGTGGAACCACAGGACTTGCATTTATAGGGGCAGTGTGAGACAGGTTACAATTAGGTTTAACCCTATAGACAGGTTATAATTAGGTTTAACCCTATAGACAGGTTATAATTAGGTTTAAACCCTATAGACAGGTTATAATTAGGTTTAACCCTATAGACAGGTTATAATTAGGTTTAACCCTATAGACAGGTTATAATTAGGTTTAACCTATAGACAGGTTATAATTAGGTTTAACCCTATAGACAGGTTATAATTAGGTTTTAACCCTATAGACAGGTTATAATTAGGTTTAACCCTATAGACAGGTTATAATTAGGTTTAACCTATAGACAGGTTATAATTAGGTTTAACCCTATAGACAGTTTATAATTAGGTTTAACCCTATAGACAGGTTATAATTAGTTAGTTTAAACCACTATTTGCTGCGATGCTTAGGGTGTTTGCCTTTTTGGCCAGCGACCTGGGTTCACTGCCCTGCCCCACTGTTTTTCTACACTATTAATATCACAGACTAGCCGACGTCCGTTGAACAAAGAGACACAACAATATGAGTGAAAGGATTTTAGGATAATATCAGTTAGTGTTTATTTAGAGTTGTCTTCTGGGTTCAGCCTTCTAGCTTCCTTTATCAATTGGGTGAAATATAACAAATGACATGGTCTCAGAGTTTGGAGATAACCAGTCCCAGTTTAAATCACTATGACAACCATTTCATTATTTCCCCAGAGCAGCAAGGGAATCTAGAGACTTAACCTTTTGCAGAATCAGAATCACCTTTATTCGCCAAGTATATTTGCACATACATATGTAGGATCTTAATTTGAGCCAGTTTGCTACAGCAGGAAAATATTACTGCAGCAACAGGAAATGTAAATTATATGTGAATTATAATTAATGGACATTTTTTGTAGCGGTTGATATATTTTTATTAAGGCGAAACTCAAGTCTGGCATTTCTAAGTGGAAATTAAAAACTTCAGAAGCCTTTTAAAAACCTCAAATACACTACAAGTTTTACATTTCTTGCATTGCGGGAAAGTTATTCTGCGGTGGGGGGGTGAACAAGTTAAGATCCTAAGTCCGTACACATAATTCTACACGGTGATAGTGACAGACAACATTTAGAGACAGAATACAGACAGAAGAGTTTACACAAATGTCTGTACAACATTATACACAACTAGGAAGAGTGAGCATAGAGCTATAAGATAATGAACAGTGGATATACAGATATACAGTACAGTGGGAATACAGTTGATATACAGATATACAGTACAGTGGGAATACAGTTGGTATACAGATATACAGTACAGTGGGAATACAGTTGGTATACAGATATACAGTACAGTGGGAATACAGTTGGTATACAGATATACAGTACAGTGGGAATACAGTTGATATACAGATATACAGTACAGTGGGTATACAGTTGGTATACAGATATACAGTACAGTGGGAATACAGTTGGTATACAGATATACAGTACAGTGGGAATACAGTTGATATACAGATATACAGTACAGTGGGAATACAGTTGATATACAGATATACAGTACAGTGGGAATACAGTTGGTATACAGATATACAGTACAGTGGGAATACAGTGGATATACAGATATACAGTACAGTGGGAATACAGTTGATATACAGATATACAGTACAGTGGGAATACAGTTGGTATACAGTGGATGTCCACATGTACAGTACCAGTATATCTAAAGAGAGATGAAAAGAGTGCTAATGTAGTATAGTTCAGTTATTTAGTGTACAGTTCAGAGATGTGCTTGATGTGGTGTGCAGCATAGAGTGCATAGTCCTTTAGTCTCTATGGGCCAGATGGTAGTGTACAGTTCAGAGATGGCTTGATGTGGTGAGCAGCATAGAGTGTATAGTCCTTTAGTCTCTATGGGCCAGATGGTAGTGTACAGTTCAGAGATGGCTTGATGTGGTGTGCAGCATAGAGTGTATAGTCCCTTTAGTCTCTATGGGCCAGATGGTAGTGTACAGTTCAGAGATGGCTTGATGTGGTGTGCAGCGTAGAGTGCACAGTCCTTTATTCTCACTGGGCCAGATGGTCGGTTGGTCAGGAACACACAGCATGGGGGAAAGAACTGTTCAGATGGGGGTCTATAACATCCAATCACATAGGTTTACAGCAGCTAACAGTTGCAACTTTCATTGCTAATAACTCAAACTGCCTTATTTAGATAAAAACATAATCTCTGTACAGATGTAGGATCTTAATTTGATCACCCTGTTGCAGGATAACTAAAACTTGTATTGTATTTGAGTGTATTTAAGCTTTAAAAAAATGTTTCTGAAGATCATCAATTGCACTTTTCTATTTAAATGTTTTTTCATTAATTATAAATGTTTTGTAAGAGATAATAATAAATGATAACAATTCACATTTAAGAATTACTGTGTTAACTACAACCAACATGTTGGATCTCTGTTTAGGGGTCAGTGGTCTAAAATGAGTCTCCTCTCTGGGAGAGAGAGGAGGGAGGCCATAGCCTCTAAAATGAGTCTCTCTGGGGAACATGACACCAAGATATAGAGGTGAGATGAAAATATTGTTTAAGAATTATTAAGAATGTATTTCCTAATTGCTATTTCCATAATTTTTCACATGTGTTATTTAATCAGAAATGGTTGCTTATGGGTACCTTCAATATTACTGTTCTCAGATGTTTAATTAATAGATTTTAGATGTGTATAATTATTATTATTATTATTATTGCAAAACGCTATATATCCATGTTTTAGCTGAAATGGAATGTTCGTATCCTGTATATTTGACTGTATTATCTGGTTGTCTCACCTAGCTATCTTAAGATGAATGCACTTACTGTAAATCGCTCTGGGTAAGAGCATCTGCTAAAAACAGGTGGGGCTCTGCCCTGAATGACAGGTCACCACTGACTCCCAAAGCAATTACATGTTGCACAGGAACCACTGACTCGCTGCATGTTTCTATTATCAAGACCTGCTGGTACCTCTTAACTGGTTAGGACAGCTCATGAGGTGTCCTAAAATATCTGCCAATTAGGTGGGACACTTATGAATAAAGAGGCTTCATGCATAGCTTTAATTTATACCCATAAGAGTAGGACTAAAATGGCTTTATTCTCAGCACTTATACGACACATTTCTACTCTGAGACGCTTTTTTGGATATGGGCCCAGATCTCAAATATTGTAACGACCCAGTATTAAATGAGTCTGTCTGGGGAGAGAGATGACCAATTTTTATATTCTGAGACGCTTTTTGGATACGTGCCCAGATCTCAAAATATTGTTTTAAAAACGATTTTCTTTGTTTGACATAATAAAAAAAGAATATTACTAATGTACCCGACTTTAAAGACTGGGTTTAGTTTATTGTGTGGCAGTGCTCATGTCCGCGTTCTGAAACTGTCCGCGTCCCTGTACAGAACTGTCCGCGTCCACGTACGGTTTGGCGCCAGCATATTGTCCAGTTACGCGCAGAGTGGTCTGAGGTGATCTTGGGGAACAACGACGGAGTTCGATACAGTGTTGAGACACACGAAGTTTATTGTTAAATTTGCTTTTTTTACGTAATGGTCATGTGACAGTATGAGTGTAGCCAGATCCTTTTCACTCGCTATTCTTGTTTAATTGTGTGGTTCACCGGATTCGTCATCATCCTCGAGGGACAGAAGAATGACCTGCTAGCTATCCAAGCTAGTCGGTACAGCTAGCTAAGCTAGCTACTCTACCAGCAGCATCCTAGTTATCCTAGCTACCACTACATCATCACCGGCTGCCTGCATTTCTTGTGGACCGATGGAGATCCTTGGTTGTTTCTTCCACCTGTTAAATCCCGTGGAGGGCTTCTCCCTCTCTCGTTGACGGATGCTGGCTTCCTACGCTCCCTCTGTCCGGTTTCTCCTCTCTTCACTAGATGGACGGTAACTTTAGTGTTTAACCCCTCTGTGTCCAAGGACTGCACTTTTGAATATAAAATTAGTTAATTGCATCCGCCATGGAGCCCAGTTTCATAATATTACCTTCTGTCCCTGGTTATGAAGTAATCGCGAAAAACAAGCCTTATGTTTGGGCATTTTTCACCCTACCAGCTCCTATTAGTTCTATTGAGCTCCGTGACACCGACTCGCCTTCAGAACGTTCTATTCCCAGCCCATTGTTCTGCGTCACAATGCCAGCATCACTATTGTTATCAATGAGACCTGCCTACGTTAACCCTGTAGGTTTACCTCAGGTAACTGATTATTAACAAGGTTACGGCTACTTGGTGAGCGCGCGCACACTGTTTCACTTTCTGAGTACATGTTGTGGTCACCTATAGTGAGGTGAGACACAGTTTAAGAGGCGATGGCTGGCGGATAGCCATCAAACATTAAACATTTTTCTGATCATGGTTAACCATATTTGTTTTAAGAAAAAAGTGTTACAATCTAAAACAAAAACGCATGTCCCTGTCCTCTTTTTCAAGATGTGGCCGATTTAAACAGCCAGAAGACATTTTTTAATTAAGAAATAACAAAAAAAAATTGACGACTTGTTGTTTCTAAGTGGCTGCTGGGTAATTTGATATGCATCGAACTCTTCCTTCGTAGGCATCAAATTGACCCGAATGCTGCGCAGGTTCACTGAGTTGCAAACCAAATGGGTATAATGGGGTGATTGTTGTCTAATCGGGTGGTCTAGGGAATGGATTTGTAGATCTGACGCAGTTGCTACCTCAGATTATGAGCCTAGCAAGTGTCATGAATGAGTTATGTAGTACCCACATACGGCCACAAGGAGGAGCAAGAGTGCATAAACCCATACTGTTTTTTTGCCATATAAACCCTAAACCTAACAATCAACCAAATGTATTTATTAAGCACTTTTTACACCAGCAGATGTCACAAAGTGCTATACAGAAACTCTTACCCTACTTATAACCTATTTTAGCCGTAACCCTAACCCCTAATTCTAGGGTAGGGGTAGCCTAGAACACTTTTAGAAACTATTATAGTAATAATATTATCTTAGTAAATACAATTATAGTATTAAATAGCGTTTTGATTATTTTGTCGTTATTTTATTATATGTATAATTGCAAGACAGAACACTTGATAAATAAGACACATTTGTTTTATTTTTCAAATGTGGTTTACATTGGGTGACCTAGTAACCTCTGTGTGAAAGTCCAGCAATTGGCGTGGGGCAGGTTTGAGACTGATCTAATACACTTTATTTCTCAGCTGCTCACCAATATCTGTACGTGAATTAATAACTTTTAATTGCTAAAAATTTCAAATAGATGGCAGCATAAGACCACGAAGCATCAGTTATAGGCTACAAGCAGCAATATGATTGACAGAAATATATTATGCAACCAAATACTAAATGTCCCATGATTATCTAAAATGGTCACTCATTACATTAGCTAGCTATATATCTCGTATTAGGCCCTGTGATGCTTTTGGAAGAGCAATTAAATAGTGACTATAGCAGGTGTTGAACCCCGGGTAAATAATCACTAGTCAGATGCTCCAACCTCAACCTAGTATACATGCATTTTTAAATATCTAATATTGCGATTAAACAACCTCGGAATAGATAAGACAAGAGTTCGTCTTCCAGCCCACCAATAAATTACATCATGCAACCCTCCCAGTTAGCAAATGTACCTCAACATGCCCCTCGCTTGTGCTAGAAGGCAGAGTGCTTGCTGCTGGTTGATGAATCTGACAATGAATATACTAGGAAAATACGTTTTTCTCGACCAGAGGTGACTAAATTAATGTTCAGGCTTATTGATAATCGTTATAGTAATGAAGTATTATTTCTAAACATGAGCATAAAAACAGCTAATAATAAACATGAATCATCATTATATTATTTCACAGTAATCTGTTAATGCTTTTTCAGTCGTTCCTCTTGCATTAGCAGTGTGGAAAGGGACAGTAAAAAAGCGTGTGCAGGAGTTTTCCTGTGAAGGCGAGTGGTGGTGTATCCAGGGAGAAAACTAAACTAACCTTCTGAAATGTCATTTGTGGTCTTATGCTGCCATCTATTGGAATTATTTAGTAACTGCAGTGGTACTGAATAAAGTATATCCTTACTAAAGTAGTAATTACTCAGAATTACAAAATATGACATTTTCTAGTTCATTTTATCACTTACAACCATAAAATAACAATTTATAGCATAACAAACAATGAAACTGACAAAAACCAAAAACACCATATATTTAGTTAACTATATATAATATACTATTTATTTAGATGGGTGACATTATCTGCCAAAGTAAAACCACTGTAGATAAAGAAGAGCTCTCCAGTAGGTGAACCAAAACATTTAAAGGCCATTTTCTCAAACATGAGGTTACAAGTTTTATCATCTTTCAAAGCAGAATTACTTTCCCATTGTTCCTCAACTGTAGTGTGTGATATACCTTTTTGTTAAGTGAATTATTTAACAAACTATTTTAGTGTCTCTGTGCGTCTCCCAAAAGGTTGTAAGTCTTTTGGGATTTAAGTAACGGCCAGAGTCCCGGTCTGCATGGTCAGAGATATTTATTCATTGAGAATTCTGCCATCACAATTTCAGAGTCCATCTTTTTATACTCATACGTCATACAAAAAGAAATCCCTTCCTTCTGTAGGCGGGCTGTAGTTTTCCACTCTAAAAACTGCTCTACTGACCTTCAGTTCACACACACACACACATATACACACATGCATACACACATACATACACACACACACACACACACATATCCTACTCCCTGCTTTACTCAGTTATTGCCGTTCTCACAATATTCTGCACCATGTTTTTCATATCAGTTTCTCCCCTCCCCTAAATTGGGAGGCCTCTTTATCTTAGTTTCTCAGTTGTCTTTGTTGTCTGGCCTGACTCTTACTCACATTGCTAAATAGTGGCTCAATGCCATAGCCTTTACTGGTCCTACACTCACACATTTCTAACACATTATATACAGTTTCAGGGTGTAATAATTAGTCATTAATAATGAATCTATCAATTCCACCCCTTTTGACTAAATATTACACACATACAAAATATATGTTTGTTATAGAAATGAATCACACTCATTGAAGTATATAAGTTGGTTTGCATATTAAAACATTACAGGTTCATCAGTGTTACCCCCCCATGATTAAAAGCGTAACGTTACTTTTTAGCAATGGTAACTAGTACATCATACTTAAAACGAGACTTTAAATACACAAAAGATCATTACAATAACTTTTAAACTAGAATTTATAGTTCTAGGAAAACATCCAGTCTCAAATTATCTAGATCGTCGTCGTCCTCCACCAAGCCTGGTAGGTCATATCCTTCATTCCTTAGGTCGGAGTCCGGGATTGGGCCGTATCTCACCATCTGTTGGGAAACCGCCTTGCTCACCAACCCTCAGACACAGGGAATAAGACAACATCCACAAAGAACAAGTATACCCATAGAAGCTATAACTTCACCCAGAATAGTTACAACATAGTTTTCCATTTACCAAATATGTTATCAAACTAACCGTTTAGGGAGCTATCAATACCAGAGTTCTCAGCCAGTTCGTTCGCCAGCGTGCTGAGTCCCTGAAGTGCTTTGGTCACGGACCCGTCCGGTGCTGTATTGTTTGGGGATGAAAGTACAGCACATAGATCCAAACAGAACACAAACCCCGTCCCGCTCAGCCAAAAGCATATCTAAAGCTATTCTATTCTGCCATGCTATTAAGCTAGTTGCCGCTGTCTGCTCAGCTAATCCCTTTATTGCATCACGAGTATGGTTTATAAATCTTTGCTGGTTATAGTAAATATATTTTTTGTATTAATTGTTGACCACCAGAAAAGACTTGATTCAAACCCAGCTGCAATCTGATTCCTAGCTTTGAATTCTTCTGGAACCCCTGGAGGTACTCCTATCCCATCAATATATATCCTTTCATCAAAGGATCCCGGGAGGAGGTCCCACTTTCTACGTGACAACTCACCAATCTCTGACACGTTTGATTGTTTGCGTATGTAGGTGAGTTCACAATCTGGCTGCAACAAAGAGGAGAGATTAGTCATGGTCTCTTTTAGTTGTGATATTCTCTGTGTGGGAGCAGGAGCTAAGAGGCCCTACCCTGTATTCTGTTTACTAGTCCTAGAAAAATAATTAGAATCCCCTGTGATTTTCAAACTGAGGCAACCCAGGTCGGGATGACTTTGTTTATCGGGGAAACAGATAGTGCAAGTTACCATAAGACTCTTTCACCACATTCCCAGGTGGCTTGCATGGAGGATAAACCTGACAGAGAGTTAAAGCCTGTCAAGGGGAACGGAGTAGTTGTCAACCTTGGTTTGGCTGTCCTACAGGCATAACAGTCCTCTTTAGACCGTATACTGAATCCATTCCAACCACAGGTTAAAATCTATTTACTCCGTCTCCATCTGTACTACTTCCTTCAGGTCTATAGTTTGCACTGTCTCACCACGGCCCCGGTCTCACTACCTCCCTCAGAGAGGTTTACTCTATAGGGTGCCCCAGTTGAAGAGGATATCTCACTTGTCAGGTCTGTAACATCTGCTGGGTTGATTACTACCCAGAAAGCCACTAATGGGTCTCCACAACATTTGCGGTCAAATCCTATGTACCACATTCCCTCATCCGTAGCCTTTACCTGTTTTAGCGTAATTCGGACTTTCAGACAGTACCTACCCTTATATGGGTCGCACTGCCATTTCTGGTAATTCCCTACTTTCACAATACTCCACCTGTCCTTAAACTGTGTGGTATGGAGATTGACATATCCCCCTCGCTCGGTATGAGCAACTACATGGTCCCAGGACGTACATGGTGACATACATATATATCTCCATCCTTTATGATACTACCAGCCAGTAGTCCCCAACTTCCCAAACTGGTCCGCAAAGACCTCAAAGGTGATGTCCTTCCTACAGTCCCTAGTACTTCCCCTTTCCCTACATCTAGCTGTCTCCTATGCCTTCGTAGACTGTGCTCAGGTATTATTTTATCAACTTGTGTTAGGTTAACTACTACTTCTTGGCGGATCAGGAGGGTTGAGTGTGTTAGGAATATGGCCCCCACAATCAGACAGCTACCTACCGTCAGGAGACCTGTGAATCCCCACCCTCGCCCTGAGAACATGTCAGATGCCAGAGGCCAACCCATTGCTTTACCTTCTATCGAACTCACACAGGGATGATCAGACAGGGTAAGGGAATCTTCGTTAAGGAGCCAACCCCCGAGCCCTAGTGGTGATCGGATCTTTCTCCTAACTCTGTGTTTGTTCGTCAGGTGTAGCTGGTTTTTAACCTTTTTACAGTGTGTGACATGCACCCAGATGGATCTCTCAGCTATTCTGCTGGCAAAGGCAGTACTTGGTAGGGCCCTTCCCGCCAGGCCTGCTTCAGTCTCCTGGTTAGATAGAGTGGGTCACCTTCTCCTTTAATTCACCTGTGGGGGCACAAAACCTCTGACATACAGGTGTGGTTAATAAACAACCTTCTCACGTGTTCTGCTAGGGTGCTCTCTAGTTCTATGTCTGCCTGTCTGGTCCCTGCCAACTGTGGCATTCTGTAAGGTCTTCCAAACACTTTCTCAAAGGGGGATAACCCATCTTTTATCTGGGGTTACTCTAAATTTCTTCCCTTCACTCCGTGATAACTCTATATAAAATCCATTTCCAATTGCTGGAAAAGGGTATTTAGCCGGAGGATACTCACCCTGAGGTGCCCTTTGTCTGCCCTGGTGATTATTTTGAGCACAGATAACACATCTTTTTTTTAAAATAATTAGTAATCCCATGTGCAACAAAGTGTTGTCTAATCTGTTCTACCATCCATCCCTCCTTTTGACACATGTCACTGCCCATGTGTCAATATTATCACCTACCTAACAATCACTTAGGTAATATTGGTAATTTATCATCCAATTGCCATTCCTCCACTCTCTCTTCTGTTATTTTATGGTTCAAATCAAATATATTATTACCAAATTATAATCTTCTCACAATTTTCACAGTACTATAAATTACCCTCAACTTAGTAAAATAAACTATCTTAAAGTCCTGCCATGCCTTTAGAATTTACTAGTGTGGATGATTAATTAACACCAGAATGTTAAAACAGAGTTCAGAGGCAATTGAAATCATTTAACGAACTGTTTAATCCCATAGTATACTAAACATTACCATTATTCTAAATATTTCATAAATGTTAGTTATCCCAAGTGTTCATTAAGTCCTCATGACATTCATTCTCATAAAGAAATCATATATATCCCAAACTCAGCCAAAAGCTAAAAAAACTCCATAAATTCACTGTGTGCTCCTCTAAGACCTATCACCCTTGACCTGCTGAAAACCCCCCAAAATTGAAACAACAAGGCTTTATAAACATCATACTAGGTGTGTTGTTTTTTATTTGAAAACCCCAATTAAAAAACAACAACCAAACAGCCAGGTCATGAGGACTCCTGATTTCTCTCTTCCCCTTCTGCCTACAGTTTCTTAAACTGGTGCCCTTTCCTTGCACAGTAACTACACGGTTCCTCACATTCTCTAGCAAAAATGTCCCGTTTTGTCACAATTGTAACACTTCCACTCACTCCTGTCTCCACTATTACCATTTCCTTCTTGTCTGTCTTTGCTACCGTAACCTCTCTTCTCTCCTAGGTATTGACTAATAGTCTCACTGTCTCTAATTCAACACAAAACCCCATCATCCAATGTACTCCCAGCAGAACTGAAAAAAACAAAAAAAAAACAGACTGTGATTTCCAGGACACTGCACCTTTGTTTCTGGCCTCACTATCTCTCCGGGAATTGGCCCTCCCTCAAGGTCCCTCCCAATCTGCTCTTGGTAAACTGCAAACCTTGTATTGCTTCTGGTTACATAGGGTATTGCTTCTGATATGGCCTATGATTAGATTTGGGTATCACCTGTACTGGAATTACCCCTTTTATTAATCCTACGTCTGCTGGACCCCGGGACCACAAATGCTCTGGAACTTCTTTTAAGTCTGACTCCTGTTGTTCTGTCAACAGGTATTCCTCTCCTCAGTATCTGCTATTCTCATCTAAATGTACTATCTGTGGATGGGCTGTGTTGATCTCCACTCACAATATTGACCCAATCAGTGATCCTCTTACCCTTGGATACCCACTGGCCCATGTCTTTCCAGTCCTCTGCTGGCTCCTTTGCTAGGGACACATGTGGGCTCCATATTTCCCTGAACAGTCTCTGACTTTGGGGCCCTAGTTCCACCTCCACTACTGCGTGGGTGTTGTCATAGTGAAACCATTTCAAGGCTATAGTCCTTTCTGTGGTTTTAAATAATGCTTTCTCATAGATTGCATCTGGACCTGGGTGTTTGTTATACCAGAGAGTACAGTGTAGGTCATCGGGGGACATTTTAGTGGGGCCTGGTACTACATCATCAGCAAGTTCCATCAAGGTTCGGGGAATATCAGTTATTCCCACCCTAAACAAATCTTGCCTATCCCAATAACATGGCTCCCCTTCCCCACAGACCACCATATTGTCTCTGACTATGTGTACTTTCATTCCCCTCTCAGCGGAAATGACAGGCCACATTCAATTTAGTCATTACATCACGTCCTAGTAAATTTACCCGACACAGCTTAGATATCAGGATGGGTATGGTTTGCCTCTCATCCTGATTGGTCATGTTTTAGGGTTATTGGGGCTGATAACCTTTCAATAAATTGATGACCAGAGGCAGATCGCACTATGATTTTCTCCTCATCAATCCTGACTCCATCTGGCTTGTCTGTTGCACAGGTTGCTGTCCTGCAGGCTCCCGTATCACAAAGGAATTTAATTTTCATACCCATTACTGTCAATGTCAAATAAGGTTTCTGTTCCTGTTGAAGTGCTAAGTCAATAGTAGCCAATTCAAAACACCTCACAATTTGGATCAAAGGGTTCCTTAGTCTTCCCCCCACTAGAGTCTACTATTTCTCCCTCAAGGACTAGTCATGCCTTATCTTCCTCTTCCCTCACGCTCAAAGCTGGGGGATGGACTTCTCTCTCCCTCTCTTCTCTCTTTTCTCTCTTTTCTCTCCTGTCTGACTTTCTCTGCCCTTGTCTGGTACTCCTCTACCTCTGGCTCTTCCTCACCTTCATCTTCCCGTCCTCCTCCAGCCCCTTCTTCCTCATAGGGAGGTGGGGCCGGTTGGGGGCAACATTATTCCCCTGCACTCTCCTTCTCCTCCCTACGTATTCATCATCTGGATTTTCTCTCCATGCCTGGTCTGCCAAATTTGGATATAACCTTTCTGCGCTCTGCTCTGGGGGAGGCACGAAGACCTCAACCTTCACTTCTCTTTCCCTCTCACTCACTTCTCTTTTCTTCCTGCCTTATCTCCTCTCTCTCCTAAGTTTCTAGTTCTACCCGCCATCTCTCCCAGAGTGGCAATTAGTTACTCTGCATCTTCCTCTTCTTTCTTGGCTCTGTCCTGTCTGTTATTCTGCTCATGATGGATTGCATGTCTCTCTGAGGCTATTACACAATTCAGTTATTTTCCAACATACTCTCCGTAATCGGCCCATGGCAAAAGTGTCCTCTGGGCATCCCCTGAAACCCACTGCCCTCTAACGGCAGCCCAAACCTTACTATTCCTGTTTCGGGGTGGGTCATTCCTTCTACCCGCTCTGGCCACGTCCTCTGTGTTCATGGCCTGTCTGCTAAATGGCATATTATTATTATTACTGTATACATCTAAGGTTGCTGGGGCCCCTTTCATTCCCCGCCAATAGATTAGGTAAGGCTATCAGTGGGTACTGGCCCCCTCCTACTCTCTCTCTCTCTCACTGCTTATTTCTCCTTTACACACCTTATGTATATGTTTAAGCATGGATTCGAGTTTATCTGCGTCTAGTCGTCCCTCAAAACCATACCTCTCCCTCCCACCTGGTTACATAATGGACATTTCTTCTATCCCTGGATTCCATTTTAATTGCATCAAGTATTTCTCGTCAGTAAATTCTGGGACCTCTTGTGAGGATTTGCCCCCCCCCATGGTTGGTACTGTTAAAAATCCCTTAGCCACCTCTTCTATATAACAAGTCAATTTAACAAGTAATTCAAAATAGCTTCACACAACAACACCTTGAATCACCCCTTCCTGTATATGTAATCTTGACTAGTCCCCCAGAATTATCTCATACTTTTACAGAGGGATTGATACCCACAATGTAATCTTGATAATTCCTGACAGTCTCATACAACAGGAATGGGTTCTCCCTCCTCTATACAACCACCTCTCCCTGTATATGTAGTCTTGACTAGTCCCCCAGAATTATCTCATACTTTTACAGAGGGATTGATCCCCACAATGTAATCTTGATAATTCCTGACAGTCTCATACAACAGAAATGGGTTCTCCCTCCTCTATACAACCACCTGGAATTATTCATGTGACTTTTGAGCAAACATTAGGTCTCACACGTATACAACCTTACATGATTATTGGTGTTGTATCGGTAACCTGGAGTTTATAAGGCTCCAGAACGGATAGAGTTACAGCAAAATCTACAGTTGTTTGTGACTTTTGACTTAACTAATATTCTATTTCTCACACATGCTATTTTAATTCCTTCTGGTGTAATTTTTGTATTTGTTTAACCCGGATTATTTGTTGACTGCTCAATAATCTCTTACAGGTTACATCCCCATAGGTGTACTTTTAATAGTTCCTTCTATTTCAACACCGGGTAGTTTCTTTTGGTAATGGCCTATTACCGTGAATCATTACGGACCCACCACCAGGTTGACTAGTCCCCCAGAATTATCTCATACTTTACGGAGGAGTCTATCCTCACAATGTAATCTTGATAATTCCTGACAGTCAACCCCACATTTCACTTAAAATGGCTAAGCATTGATCAATTTGCTACTTTTCAATATTTTAGCAAGTCCTCAAATCAATTTCACCAAGTTAATGAATAAAGACTACTGACCTTATCCTTGCAGCCGAGATTCAATGTAGGTTTGGATTCCGTCACCGTCTCTGTCATTAATCAGGTGTCCTCTGGCCTGTTTTAACCCTTAATGTCAAAGGGCAGGACTTTCTATTTACGAATGTATCATTCGCCCGTCGACGGTTTTCAGAGTTACCTGGGAATGACAGAAACAGGGTATTGGAGTCCGGCTCAGAAGGACCAAGCTGTTAAGTGAATTATTTAACAAACTATTTTAGTGTCTCTGTGCGTCTCCCAAAAGGTTTGTAAGTCTTTGGGATTTAAGTAACGCCAGAGTCCCGGTCTGCATGGTCAGAGATATTTATTCATTGAGAATTCTGCCATCACAATTTCAGAGTCCATCTTTTATACTCATACGTCATACAAAAATAAATCCCTTCCCTCTGTATGCGGGCTGTAGTTTTCCACTCTAAAACTGCTCTACTGACCTTCAGTTCACACACACACACATATACACACATGCATACACACATACATACACACACACACACACACACATATCCTACTCCCTGCTTTACTCAGATATTGCCGTTCTCACAATATTCTGCACCATGTTTTCATAACAGTTTCTCCCCTCCCTAAATTGGGAGGCCTCTTTATCTTAGTTTCTCAGTTGTCTTTGTTGTCTGGCCTGACTCTTACTCACATTGCTAAATAGTGGCTCAATGCCATAGCCTTTACTGGTCCTACACTCACACATTTCTAACACATTATATACAGTTTCAGGGTGTAATAATTAGTCATTAATAATTAATCTATCACTTTTCTAGCTGAGTCTCTACTTTTATCCAATGTAAAAAACACAATTTCAAATTTTGCTACATAAGATCGAATCGAGCCGGTCGGTCACATTTGACTGTGTAAAACCTAGCAGTACTACTTATTTCTCTGAGAGTGAGACAGATGTATATATTATTAGTGTGTAAAACCTAGCAGTACTACTTATTTCTCTGAATGAGGCAGATATATAGCATTTTGCAAAAAAACATGATTATTTGTCTCTCTAAAATGAAACCATCAAGTGATAGATTTTAAACAAAATGCATGTCTGTCATTGAACAATCCCATGATTAGCTACTGAAAAAACACACCAATCTCTTCATAATTTCTTTAAACAATAAAAGCTAATTTACGAACATTTCTGAAAATGGATATATAGCGTTTTTTTAGAATGAAACTCTTGTTTCCCCATCTGAGCTCAGAGTAGATGAGAGACGTAATGTTTGTCTCTGTTGTGTTGAAGCCCAATCAGCAGGAGAGACCAGCCTCCCCTGTACCCAGCCTTGTGTGTCCATGAAGAGTGACAAGTCTATGCATCAACCTCTATCCTTTAGAGAGGGAGACTTTTCTACTGAACAAAGGTAAGAAGAACTCATGGGTCATGGTCATTGAGTTAAACAACACTGTCTCTAGTCATTTTCTCCTCTCCCATTTTCCCATTTTATTTTTGTTGTTTTCATAATCCATAGGCTAATCCTTTTTTCCATTTTCATAGTCCTGAAAACAATATTAAACAAACACAACATTCCCTCTGTGTGTGTGTGTGTGTGTGTGTGTGTGTGTGTGTGTGTGTGTGTGTGTGTGTGTGTGTGTGTGTGTGCACTCCCTGGATGAGGAGATGTAATCTCATGTCGGCCGCGACCGGGAGACTCATGGGCGGCGCACAATGGCCCAGCGTCGTCCAGGGTAGGGGAGGGAATGGCCGGCAGGGATGTAGCTCAGTTGATAGAGCATGGGCGTTTGCAACGCCAGGGTTGTGGGGTTCGATTCCCACGGGGGGCCAGTATAAAAAAATATGTATTCACTAACTGTAAGTCGCTCTGGATAAGAGCGTCTGCTAAATGACTAAAATGTAAATGTAATGTTTTGTCCACAGAAACCAACAGGAGAGATCAGAGTCAGAGATTCTCAGTGGTCAGTCTTCCCAGAGTCATCAAACAGACCTGGCATCCATATTCAGTGTATGTGGTCTTGTTATGTACATTTGTTTTTGTTTACCTCAAGTAAAGTTGATCTGTCAATCATTCATTCATGTGTTAATGCGAAAGCATTTAGTCTCTTGCTTAACTTATTGACTTGATTCATTTCAGTTGCTTGAAGACAATATTATGACATTTGTGAAGAAGGAGCTGAAGATGTTCAAGAGGATTCTTAGTCCAGAACTCCCAGAAGGCTTTGAGAGTCAGAAGCAGGATAAGGAAGTGGTGGATGCTGAAGATGAGAAGCAGGAGAGCAGTGCCAGAGAGGGGGCTCTGAAGATCACACTGCACGTCCTGAGGAAAATGAACCAGAAGGAGCTTGCTGACACACTGGAGAAAAGTAAGAGCTGTGTGCCTCATGTTGAATGCTGTTTTAGAACATTTAAAAAGCTGTAGCTAAAGTACAGCTAAAGTAGCTGTGTAACTCAATGATATTGTAGCAGCCTTAACACAACACCTAGTGACCTCATCAAGTAGCAGCAGGGATGTGTTGTGTTGATTAATTTAGACAGAGAAGAGGAGAGACAGAGTAGAGAGAGAGACAACATTAATAATACTTATATTAATAATAAGTATAATAAACAATATAATACTTTTATTTAAAATTTTATAACAGTCCTACAATACTGTAGGCATTTAAAACAGATGTAATATTAATATCCTCTGTGTTATTTCTTCATTCAGATGAGCTTGCTGTGATTTGCCAACGTGAACTCAAATCTAATCTAAAGAAGAAGTTTCAATGTGTATTTGAGGGGATCGCTAAACAAGGAAACCAACACTTCTCAATAAGATCTACACAGAGCTCTACATCACAGAGGGTGGAACAGGAGAGGTCAATAATGAACATGAGCTGAGACAGATTGAGACAACAACCAGGAAACAAGCAAGACCAGAGACTGCAATCAAATGTAACGACATCTTCAAACCCTTAACTGGACAAGACAAACTCATCAGAACTGTGCTGACAAAGGAGTCGCTGGCATTGGAAAAACAGTCTCTGTGCAGAAGTTCATTCTGGACTGGGCTGAAGGAAAAGCAAATCAGGATGTCCAATTTGTATTTTCATTCCCTTTTCGGGAGCTGAATTTGATGAAAAAAGGAAAAACACACTTTAATTGAACTTCTCAATCACTTCTCAATGGAAACCAAAGAATCAAGAATCTCCAACTACGACAAGTACAACGTTCTGTTCATCTTTGATGGTCTGGATGAGTGCCGACTGCCCCTAAACTTCCAGAAGAACATGATCTGTTGTGACGTCACAGAGTCAACCTCAGTGGATGCTCTGCTGACAAATCTCATCAAGGGAAATCTGCTTCCCTCTGCTCTCCTCTGGATAACTACCCGACCTGCAGCAGCCAATAAGATCCCTTCAGGGTGTGTTGACCAGGTGACAGAGGTACGAGGGTTCAATGACCCACAGAAGGAGGAGTACTTCAGGAAGAGATTCAGTGATGAGGACCTGGCCAATAGAATCATCTCACACATAAAGACATCAAGGAGCCTCCACATCATGTGCCACATTCCAGTCTTCTGTTGGATTTCTGCAACAGTCCTTGAACACATGTTGAAACATAAGACAGAAGAGATGCCCAAGACCCTGACTGAGATGTACTCACACCTTGTGGAGTTTCATACCAAACAGAAGAATGAAAAGTATCTTGGGAAAGAAGAGACAGGTCCACACTGGAATAAAGAGAGCATTCTGTCACTGGGAAAACTGGCTTTTCAACAGCTTGTGAATGGCAATCTGATTTTCTATGAAAAAGACTTGAAAGAGGCTGGCATTGATGTCAATGAAGCCTCAGTGTACTCAGGATTGTGCACACAGCTCTTTAAAGAGGAATGTGGGCTGTACCAGGACAAGGTGTACTGCTTCGTGCATCTGAGCATTCAGGAGTTTCTGGCTGCTGTATATGTGTTCCTCTCATTCTTCAACAACAATGAGAATCTAATGGCCAAACCTCAATCAAAGTCCAGCAACTTTTCTTCGCTGTTCAGAGACTACAAGCCTGAAGTTACTGTCTACAAGAGTGCTGTGGATAAAGCCTTACAAAGTGAGACAGGAAACCTGGACCTGTTCCTCCGCTTCCTTCTGGGCCTCTCACTGGAGTCCAATCAGAAGCACTTACGAGGTCTACTGACAAAGACAAGAAGCAGCTCACAGAGCCATGAAGAAACAGTCAAGTACATCAAGGAGAAGATCAGGAAGAATCCTCTCCAGAGAGGTGTATCAATCTGTTCCCTGTCTGAATGAACTGGATGACCATTCTCTAGTGGAGGAGATCCAAAGATACCTGAGATCAGGAAGTCTCTCAGAAGAAGAACTGTCACCTGCACAGTGGTCAGCTGTGATCTTTGTGTTGTTGACTTCAGAAAAGGAGCTGGATGTGTTTGACCTGAAGAAATACTCCAGATCAGAGGAAGGTCTTCTGAGGCTGCTGCCAGTGGTCAAATTCTCCAGAGCTGCTCTGTGAGTACATAAAATTACATTTAAGTACTAATCATCAGGAAGAAAAATATGTATTATAATATGTATGTAATATATAATATTACATTGAAAAACTTACTGAATCAGTGCATTGATGTTCATATTAGTATAACAATATGACCATACAATTCTAGGAGACGGAAGATGAATCTATATGTTGTTTTAGAGAATAAACCAAATGCATCTTCCATTGTCCTTCTACACTACTGGTGTTATATTAACAGTGTGTTTGTGAAATCATGATGATCTCTCTGTCAGGCTGTCAGGCTGTCTAGTCACAGAGGAAGGCTGTGCTTCTCTGGTCTCAGCTCTGAAGTCAAACCCCTCACACCTGAGAGAGCTGGATCTGAGTAACAATGACCTGAAGGATTCAGGAGTGAAGCTGCTCTCTGCTGGACTGGGGAATCCCACTGTAAAACTGGAGACTCTGAGGTCAGTATTCCTGTAGTTGGTCAACAAGTGATAACTGTTCACCAGATCCACATGCGTTTTACCAGGCACACATAGTCCACACCCATATGTGTTTGGACAGTGAAGTTTACAGTTTTAAATTTGGTGCTATGCTCCAGCATTTTGGATTTGAGATAAAACCGTTCATATTAGGCAACAGTACAGAATGTCACCTTTATTTGATGTTAATGGGTGAGAGGTTAGCATGTTTTGTTGTAGCCTCTGTAACTCTCTCACCCAGTATTATTCATGATTCATTCATTATTTTTCTAATCATGGCATCATCAGGATTAATTTAGTAATGTTTAGAAACATGTTATCTACTCACTTAGACAGAAAATTACTCCAGTCATCATCCACCATTCAGTTACTGTTGGACAAAACATACCCAAAACACAACCAAAACAAACTGCAAATGCAACCAACGAGTTTGGAACCAACTACGAAACTTTTGACTACTTTAATACACTATAAGTTAATTGTTCAGAATACTTATGACTTCTTCAAATAGGGAGACTAGATACATAAAGTAATTTTATTTTTCTAAATGGTGAAACAGACATGTTTAAAGATAACCTCAAATGAAAAGTGACATTATATACTGTCACCTCACATGAAACATTTGATCTCAAATCCAAAATGCTGGAGTATAGAGCCACATTTAAAATGTTAGCTTCACTGTCAAAACTAGATATGGTGTGGGACTGTATACTCAATACAATCTAAATCTGATACCTCACTGTCTGTCTTTTAACTGATACTGCTTTTTAAAATGCTCTGGTCAGTCTACTCAAATATTAGTACTATAAATGTTCTCTCTATAAGCAATACTTTGATCATTTCTAATAATGATACATTAATTTAGGAATAGATATGGCAGGTTTCAGGACACTGATCTATCTGAATATGTTGAAAAAATATACTGCCACTATTTTCACCACCAAAAAATAGCAGTGTGGTTTAATATGATTTGACTCTTTGCAGGCTGTCAGGCTGTCTAGTCACAGAGGAAGGCTGTGCTTCTCTGGTCTCAGCTCTGAAGTCCAAAACCCCTCACACCTGAGAGAGCTGGACCTGAGTAACAATGACCTGAATGATTCAGGAGTGAAGCTGCTCTCTGCTGGACTGGGGAATCCCCACTGTAAACTGGAGACTCTGAGGTCAGTATTCCTGTAGTTGGTCAACAAGTGATAACTGTTCACCAGATCCACATGTGTTTACCAGGCACACATAGTCCACACCATATGTGTTTGGACAGTGAAGCTTACAGTTTTACATTTGGTGCTATGCTCCAGCATTTTGGATTTGAGATAGAATGTTTCATATTAGGTGACAGTACAGAATGTCACCTTTTATTTGATGTTAATGGTGAGAGGTTAGCATGTTTTGTTGTAGCCTCTGTAACTTTCTCATCATTATTATTCATTATTATTCTTAATCATGGCATCATCAGGATTCATTTAGTAGTGTTTAGAAACATGTTATCTACTCACTTAGACAGAAAATTACTCCAGTCATCATCCACCATTCAGTTACTATCGGGCAAAACATAACCCAAAACACAACCAAAACAAACTGCAAATGCAACCAACGAGTTTGGAACCAACTACTCAACTTTTGACTACTTTAATACACTATAAGTGAATTGGTCAGAATACGTTTGACTTCTTCAAATAGGGGGACTAGATACATAAAGTGCTTTCATTTCTAAACGGTGAAACAGATATGTATGAAAATACCCTCAAATAAAAGGTGACATTATATACTGTCACCTCATATGAAACATTTGATCTCAAATCCAAAATGTTGGAGTATAGAGCCAAATTTAAAATGTTAGCTTCACTGTCAAAATAGATATGGTGTGGACTGTATACTCAATACAATCTAAATCTGATACCTCACTGTCTGTCTTTTGACTGATACTGCTTTTTAAACTGCTCTGGTCAGTCTACTCAAATATTTGTACTATACATTTTTCTATCTACAAGCAATACTTTGATAATTTGTCATTTCTAATAATGATACATTAATTTATGAATAGATATGTCAGGTTTCAGGATGCTGATATATCTGAATATGTTGAAAAAAATATACTGCCACTATTTTCACCACCAAAGAATAGCAGTGTGGTTTTAATATGATTTGACTCTTTGCAGGCTGTCAGGCTGTCTAGTCACAGAGGAAGGCTGTGCTTCTCTGGTCTCAGCTCTGAAGTCAAACCCCTCACACCTGAGAGAGCTGGATCTGAGTAACAATGACCTGAAGGATTCAGGAGTGAAGCTGCTCTCTGCTGGACTGGGGAATCGCCACTGTAAACTGGAGACTCTGAGGTCAGTATTCCTGTAGTTGGGTCAACAAGTTATAACTGTTCACCAGATCCACATGTATTTACCAGGCACACATAGTCCACACCATATGTGTTTGGACAGTGAAGCTTACCGTTTTAAATTTGGTGCTATGCTCCAGCAATTAGGATTTGAGATATAATGTTTCATATTAGGTGACAGTACAGAATGTCACCGTTTATTTGATGATATTTTCATACATATCTGTGTTACTGTTTAGAAATGAAACCACTTTATGTATCTAGTTCTCCCCATTTGAAAAAGTCTTAATAATTTGGACATATTCACTTATATTATATTAAAGTAGTCATAAGTTTAGTATTTGGTCCCAACTCCTTACCTGCAGTGATTACATCAAGCTTCTGATTCTACAAACTTGTTGAATGCATTTGCAGTTTGTCTTGGTTGTGTTTTGGATGATGTTTTTCCCAATAGAAACTGAATAGTGAATAATGTCCTGTCATTTTGGAGTCACTTCACTTGTATTGTCAGTAAGAATAGAATATGTTTCTGAACACTTCTACATTCATGTGGATGCTACTATGATTATGAATAATCATGAATGAATCGTGAATGATGATGAATGAGAAAGTTACAGAGGAACAAGGATCATACCCCTCTGTTATTGGTAATGGTGAGAGGTTAGCATGTTTTGTTGTAGCCTCTGTAACTTTCTCACTCATTATTATTCATGATTCAAATCATGATTTTTCTTAATCATGTCATCATCAGGATTTAATTTAGTAGTGTTTAGAAACATGTTATCTACTCACTTAGACAGAAAATTACTCCAGTCATCATCCACCATTCAGTTACTATCGGGCAAAACATAACCCAAAACACAACCAAAACAAACTGCAAATGCAACCAACGAGTTTGGGACCAAATACTAAACTTTTGACTACTTTAATACACTGTAAGTGAATTGGTCAAAATACTTATGACTTCTTCAAATGGGGGGACTAGATACATAAAGTGCTTTCATTTCTAAAACGGTGAAAACAGAATTGTATGAAAAATACCCTCAAATAAAAGGTGACATTATATACTGTCACCTCATATGAAACATTTCATCTCAAAATCCAAAAAAAATGTTATCTTCACTGTCAAACTAGATATGGTGTGGACTGTATACTCAATAAAATCTAAATCTGATACCTCACTGTCCTGTCTTTTGACTGATACTGCTTTTTAAACTGCTCTGGTCAGTCTACTCAAATATTAGTACTATAAATTTTTCTGTCTATAAGCAATACTTTGATCATTTCTAATAATGATACATTAATTTAGGAATATATATATGTCAGGTTTCAGGACACTGATATATCTGAATATGTTGAAAAAATATACTGCCACTATTTTCACTACTAAAAAATAGCAGTGTGGTTTTAATATGATTTGACTCTGTGCAGGCTGTCAGGCTGTGTAATCACAGAGGAAGGCTGTGCTTCTCTGGTCTCAGCTTTGAAGTCAAACCCCTCACACCTGAGAGAGCTGGACCTGAGCTACAATCACCCAGGAGACTCAGGAGTCAGACTGCTCTCTGCTGGACTGGAGGATCCACACTGCAGACTGGAGAAAATTCAAGTATGTAGAAGGTTTATGTCAATGTTCATATCAGACATGTTGGAGTTATCAGGCTAGTTAAGACAAACATTCTGACCACCACTTGGACTAATTTATATAAAGACTGTGTGTGTGTGTGTGTGTGTGTCCAGTGTGTGTGTGTGTGTGTGTGTGTGTCTGTGTCTGTGTGTGTGTGTGTCCAGTGTGTATGTGTGTCCAATGTGTGTGTGTGTGTGTGTGTGTGTCCGGTGTGTGTGTGTGTCCTGTGTGTGTCCAGTGTGTGTTTGTGTGTGTGTGTGTGTGTGTCGTGTGTCGTGTGTGTGTGTGTTTGTCCAGTGTGTGTGTGTGTACGTGTATCAGTACACACACTGGACACACACACACACACACTGGACACACATACACACTGGACACACACACACACTGGACACACACACTGTAAACACACACACTGTACACATACACACAATGGACACACACACACACAAAGGACGCACACACACACACACACACACACACTGGACACACATACACACTGGACACACACACACACACTGGACACACACACTGTAAACACACACACTGGACACATACACACAAAGGACACACACACACACAAAGGACGCACACACACACTGGACAAACACACACAACACTAGACAAACACACACACACTGGACACACACACACACACACTGGACACACACAACACACACACACTAGACATACACACACTGGACACACACACAATGGACACACACACACACTGGACAAACACACACACACACACACACACACACAAACACACACACACACACACACACACACACACACACACTACACACACAACACACACACACACACTGACACACACGCACACACACACACTGGACACACACACACACAGACACACACACACTGGACACACACCGGACACACACACAAACACAAACACACACTGGACACACACAAACACACACACACACTGACACACACTGGACACACACACACACACAGACTTACTCACACTGTAAACAAACACACTGGACACATACACACAAAGGACACACACACACACAAACACACACTGAAAACACACACACACACACACACACACACTGGACACACAAACACAAACACTGGACACACAAACACTGGACACACAAACACTGGACACACACACACACACTGGACAAACACACACACACTAGACACACACACACACAATAGACATACACACACACTGGACACACACACACAATGGACACACATACACACACTGGACAAACACACACACACACACACACACTGGACACACACACACTGGACACACACACACACACTGGAAAACACACACACACACACACACACACACACACAACTGGACACACACACACACACACACTGGACACACACACACACACATACTGGACACACACAAACACACACACACACTGGACACCCACACACACACACACACTGGACACACACTGGACACACACACACACACACACACACACACTGGACACACACACACCACACATGTACACACACACACACACTGGACACACACAAACAGTGGACACACACACACACACTTGGACAAATGTATATTCTGACTGTGTGTGTGTGTGTGTGTGTGTGTGTGTGGTGTGTGTGTGTGTGTGTGTGTGTGTGTGTGTGTGTGTGTGTGTGTGTGCGTGTGTGTGTGTGTGTGTTTGTGTGTGTGTGTGTGTGTGTGTGTGTGTGTGTGTGTGTGTGTGTGTGTGTGTGAGTTCAGGTGTATCCCTCAATGACTGTCTGTTCTTCTGCTTACCGCTACAGTGTGGAACATGGTGGAGAGAACACAATGAAACCTGGACTTAGAAAATGTGAGTGTTGACTGCTGTGAAGAATATGACTAAGAATAAGTCTTAATTCAAGTGAAGTCAAAGTCAAAGACCACCATCATTACTTACTTGGTCATATTAAATATCAGCTGTAGTTCTACAGAAGCACAAATCAGGGACACCAAAAGTTTACAAAGAGTTTGCTTTGACAATGTGTGTGTCTCTGTGTATGTGGTGTGCGTGTTCGTGTTACATAAGAAATGTGTGTGTGTCCAGTGTGTGTTCAGGATGTGTCTCCAGTGTGTGTGTGTGTGTGTGTGTGTGTGTGTGTGTGTGTGTGTGTGTGTGTGTGTGTGTGTGTGTGTCCAGTGTTGTGTGTGTTCAGGATGTGTGTGTGTGTGTGTGTGTGTGTGTGTGTGTGTGTGTGTGTGTGTGTGTGTGTGTGTGTGTGTGTGTGTGTGTGTGTGTGTGTGTGTGTGTGTGTGTGTAATTAATGGGAATAAGTGTGTTTTATATTACCATACAGTATAACATATGATCATTCAACAAGTCTCAAGTTACCTTTACTTCTCCTTTTGATACCTAGAAACATCAACATTAAATGAATTAGTGAAAAGTGAGTTAACATTCTAATGTGAATGATGATGATTTCTAATATTGTGTCTGGTTTCATCCATCAGATGTCTGTGATCTCACACTGGACCCAAACACAGCAAACAGACGCCTCTCTCTGTCTGAGGAGAACAGAAAGGTGACATGTAGGAGAGAGGAGCAGCACGTATCCTGATCACCCAGAGAGATTTGAGGTCTGTAGACAGGTGCTGTGTAGAGAGGTCTGACTGGGCGCTGTTACTGGGAGGTAGAGTGGAGTGGGAGAGGGGCTGATATAGGAGTGACATATAAAGGAATCAGAAGGAGAGGAGGGGCTATTGACTGTTGTCTTGGAGACAATAACAAGTCCTGGAGTCTGTTCTGCTCTGACAACAGTTACTCTGCCAGGCACAATAATAAGTCCACTACCATAGACGTCCCCTCCTCCAGCCCCCACAGAGTAGGAGTGTATCTGGACTGGCCAGCCGGCACTCTGTCCTTCTACAGAGTCTCCTCTGACACACTGACCCACCTGAACACATTCCACATCCACATTCACTGAGCCCCTCTATCCAGGTTTTTGGGTTTATGGTGACTCCTCAGGTCCCTGTAAATAATAACCATGGTAACACTGACACATACACACACACACACACACACACACACACACACACTGGACACACACACACACACTAGACACACACACACACACACACACACACACACACACACACACATACACTGGACACACACCACACACACTGGACACACACACACACACTGACACACTGGACACACACACACCACTGGACACTCACACACACACACTGGACACACACACACACACACACTGGACACACACACACACACACACTGGACAAACACACACTGGACACACAACACACTGGACACACACTGGATACACAAACACAATGGACACACACACACTGATCACACACACACACGCTGAACACACACACACACACACACACACTGGACACACACACTAAACATACACGCTGGATACACACACACACACTGAACACACACACGCTGAACACACACACACACTGGACACACACACACACACACTGAACACACACACACACACTGGACACACACACACTGGACACACACACACACTGGACACACACACACTGGACACACACACACACACACTGGACACGCATCCACACACACACACTGGACACACACACACATACACACACTGGATTCACACACATGCATACACATTGGACACACACACACTGAACACACACACACACTGGACACACACACACACTGGACAAACACACACAGGACTCACACACACACACACACACAACACTGGACAGACACACACTGGACACACACACACTGGAAACACACACTCACACACTGGAAACACACACACTCACACACTGAACACACACACACACACTGACACTGAACACACACACATACTGGACACACACACACACAGGACACACACACACACACACACACACACACACTGGACAAACACACACTGGACACACACACACACACACACACACACACACACTGGACACACATACATACACTGGACACACACACACACACTGGACACACACACTGAACACAACCAGCCCTGCCATTTCTACCTGTCCTGATCTAGTGTTTCACCCCTGACCTCCTCACACCGTCTCACTGTCCATGTCTGCTTTTAGCTCCCACCTCTACTTCACTGTGTTATAATGGACCCTTATGCTTGTTATGTCACCTCTGGAACCAGTTATCAAACATACTGACCTTTCTGACCCTATCCCCATGGCCCCTACTTTCTACAACTGAACATTTAAATTCCTCTATGAGTTTTGTTTAGTGTCCATTTACTTATTTATGTATTTGTTGTATATTGGGGTTGTGCTGCAGAGCATCATGGGGGTTTGTATGTATTGAGATGATCACGTTCCAGATAAATGGTTGAACTGATTCCTGTCTCCTTTCTCATCATTATTGAATTGTTATACAGACGTGGTTATAAAACCCACGAGACATAACAAAAGATTGGTGATGAGTAAGTCTGAATCTACAGGAACTATTTTTTTTTTCTGGAAGAAGTGGGTTTTTACAACTGTTTAAAACTGTTATTTTCTGTGGTACAGAATAGGACTAATGTTAGCACAGTGTATTGATAGCAGAGGCAAGTGCATAGTCTAGCTAGCTAAGAAAGAGAGTGAACCAGTGGTTATAATAAAGTACTTAAGAAAAAATACTTAAAGTACTACTTAAGTAGTATTTTTGGGTATATGTACTTGACTTTACTATTGATATGTGTCGAAAAGTACTCGTTACATTTTTCTGAATGCTTAGCAGGACAGAAAAATGGTCCAATTCACACACTTATCAAGAGAACCTCCCTACTGCCTCTGATCTGGGGGGACCACTAAACACAAATGCTTTGTTTGTAAATTGTCTGAGTTTTTGGAGTGTGCCTCTGGCTGAACGTACATTTTACAAACAAGAAAATCATCTGGTTTGCTTTATGTAAGGAATTTGAAAATGATTTATACTTGTACTTTTACCTTTGATACTTTAGTATATTTTAGCTATTACATTTACTATGATACTTAAGTATATATATAAAACCAAATACTTTTAGACTTTTACTCAAGTAGTATTTTACTGGGTGACTTTCACTTTTAGTTGAGTCATTTTCTATTAAGGTATCTTTACTTTTTACTCAAGTATGACAATTGGGTACTTTTTCCACCACTGGAGTTAACATCGTCACGGCAGAAAATGACTCGAGACAGACATCCTGAGTGGGAAAACAACGTGATTAAAAAGGAGGAATATACAGTGATTAAAGGAAAGGACATTTATTCAACTGTGAAGACAAACTTTAATTAAATCTGCTAAATGAGCGAACTTAGGAGGAAACGTCAGTGAGTGAAGTGAATGAAGATCACGTGACTGAGGAAAATATTGCTTTGGTTTAGGACAATATTGAAGTGAGTGACAATCAGGAGCTTATTGAGAAATGAAACAATTATTGGAATTGATGGAAATATTGGACAGTTTGATAAAAGTATTGAACAGTGGAGCTCATATACAGAACGGTTTGAATATTTTGTTCTTGTAAATGACATGGATGAGGACAACATTGTGCCTACATGTTTTAGTGTAATGGGGCCAAAGACATTAATTTACTAGACAGCCTGACAGCCTGCACAGAGTCAAAATTATATTAAAACCTCACTGCTATTCTTTGGTGGTGAAGATATTGACAGTATATTTTTCACATTTTCATTTAAATCAGTGTCCTGAAACCTGCTCTATCTATTCATAAATGGATGTTTCATTATTAGAAATAACAAATTATCAAAAGTATTGCTTGTAGAGAGAAAAAAATGTATAGTCCAAATATTTGAGTAGACTGACCAGAGCAGTTTAAAAAAGCAGTATCAGTCCAAGACAGACAGTGAGGTATCAGATTTAGATTGTATTGAGTATACAGTCCACACCATATCTACAGTGCATTCAAAAAGTATTCAGACCCCTTGACTTTTTCCACATTTTGTTAAGTTACAGCCTTATTCTAAAATAGATTAAATTAGTTATTTTTCCCCATCAATTTACACACAATACCCCCATAATGACAAAGTGAAAACAGGTTTTTAGACATGTTTGCAAATATATAGAAAATATCTTATTTACATAAGTTTTCAGACCCCTTGCTATGAGATTCGAATTGAGCTCATGTGCATCCTGTTCCGTTGATCATCCCTGAGATGTTTCTACAACTTGATTGGAGTCCACCTGTGGTAAATTCAATTAATTGGACATGATTTGGAAAGGCACACACCTGTCTACATAAGGTCCCACAGTTGACAGTGCATGTCAGAGCAAAAACCAAGCCATGAGGTCGAAGGAATTGTCCTTAGAGCTCCGAGACAGGATTGTGTCGAGGCACAGATCTGGGAAAGGGTACCAAAAAATGTCTGCAGCATTGAAGGTCCCCAAGAACACAGTGGCCTCATCATTCTTAAATGGAAGAAGTTTGGAACCACCTAGATTCTTCCTAGAGCTTGCGCCGCCCGGCCAAACTGAGCAATCGGAGAAAGGGCCTTGGTCAGGGAGGTGACCAAGAACCTGATGGTCACTCTGACAGAGCTCCAGAGTACCTCTGTGGATATGGGAGAACCTTCCACTGAAGGACATCTCTGTAGCACTCCACCAATCAGGCCGTTATGGTAGAGTGGCCAGACGGAAGCCACTCCTCAGTAAAAGGCACATGACAGCCCGCTTGGAGTTTGCCAAAAGGCACCTAAAGACTCTCAGACCATGAGAAACAAGATTCTCTGGTCTGATGAAACCAAGATTGATCTCTTGGCCTGAATGCCAAGCGTCACGTCTGGAGGGAACCTGGCACCATCCCTACGGTGAAACATGTTGGTGGCAGCATGCTGTGGGGATGTTTTTTTAGTGGCAGGGACTGGGAGACTAGTCAGCATCGAGGGAGAGGTGAACAGAGCGAAGTACAGAGAGATCCTTGATGAAAACCTGCTCCAGAGCTCTCTGGACCCTCAGACTGGGGGTGAAGGTTCACCTTCCAACAGGACAATGAGCCTAAGCACACAACAAGACAACACAGGACTTCTAAAAACCCCTTGTCATTAACTTTGTCATTTATGGGATGTTGTGTGTAGATTGATGAGGGAAAAAAAAACAGTTTTAGAATAAGGCTGTAATTTAACAAAATGTGTAAAAAGTCAAGGGGTCTGAATACTTTCCGAAAGCACTGTGTAACTATACACTATATATACAGCAGTATGTGGACACCCTTTCAAATTAGTGGATTTGGATATTTCAGCCACACCGGTTGCTGACAGGTGTATAAAATCGAGCACACAGCCATGCAATCTCCATAGACACTAAGCGGTCCCGTTCTGTGAGTTTGTGTGGCCTACAATTCACGGCTGAGCCGTTTGTTGCTCCTAGACGTTTCCACTTCACAATAAAAGCACTTACAGTTGACCGGGGGCAGCTCTAGCAGGGCAGAAATGTGACTTGTTGAAAGGTGGCATTCTATGACGGTGCCATGTTGAAAGTCACTGAGCTCTTCAGTAAGGCCATTCTACTGCCAATGTTTGTCTATGGAGATTGCATGGCTGTCTGCTCGATTTTTATAACACCTGTCAGCAACGAGTGTGACTGAAATAGCCGAATCCACTCATTTGAAGGGGTGTTCCACATTACTTTGTATATATAGTGTATTTTTCCCTGGGATATTACTCATGTCTCATCGTCCAGTTATGCTGCTCTGGCGCCATCCTGTGGACAACTGGGAACACAACTTCAACTCCATTACATTCAATGTATCCCCCCAAAGTGCCACTTGGCTGGACAAAGCAGTCTGAATGGAAATCAGGTCCATATATGAATACAGGCAGACACACAGCCTTACATGTCATATCACTGAGTCTCAGTTTAAATCACGGTTTAAACATAACAAGTCATTGCAAGTGAAAACATTTCTCAATTAGGTTTATAAACAGGTAAAAACAGTGTTCAGGTGCGGCTGGAAGCTCAAAAGGGCTGATATGAAAATAAACAGGTAAAAACGGTGTTCAGGTGAGGCTGGAAGCGCAAAAGGGCTGATATGAAAATAAACAGGTAAAAACGGTGTTCAGGTGAGGCTGGAAGAAAAACCATGTTTGATTATGTATGTGTGTGTGAGAGAGAATTAGGCTACATGGAGGATTATTGGGTAGTTTGGTTCATCAGGCTGACCCCCAGTCTTCATGGAGGGGATTATTGGGTAGTTTGGTTCATCAGGCTGACCCCCAGTCTTCATGGAGGGGATTATTGGGTAGTTTGGTTCATCAGGCTGACCCCCAGTCTTCATGGAGGGGATTATTGGGTAGTTTGGTTCAGTTTGGTTTAGCAGTAGGCTAAACTAGCTAGCTGCATTTGCTAGCTAAGTAAGTGAAACTGAAAAAAAATGACAATCTTTCTCTCTCTCTCTCTACTCACCACATTTTATGCACTGTAGTGCTAGCTAGCTGTAGCTTATACTTTCAGTACTAGATTCATTCTCTGGTCCTTTGATTGGGTGGACAACATGTTTGTTCATGCTGCAAGAGCTCTGATAGGTTGGAGGACGTCCTCCTGTCATAGTTACTGTGTAAGTCTATGGAAGGGGTGAGGACCATGAGCCTCCTAGGTTTTGTATTGAAGTCAATGTACCCAGAGGAGGATGGAAGCTAGCTGTCCTCCGGCTACACCATGGTGCTACCCTACAGAGTGCTGTTGAGGCTACTGTAGACCTTCTTTGCAAAATAATGTGTTTTAAATAATTAATTGGTGATATGTGATTGTATTTAGTATAGTTTTATCTAAAAATGATTTTATTTTTATGAAATTCAGTGAGGAGGATGGTCCTCCCCTTCCTCCTCTGAGGAGCCTCCAGATCACTGACTTCCTGAAATGTTTGAGGGAAACTCGTTGGGTACCTCCCTCTTTTCCAAAGAGGAGGAAGAAGGGAGAGAACCCAGTTGTCATCTGCTTCTTGGTCCTCAGCCCAACATGATGGACTCTAAACATTCAGGCCACCTTTCAGGCTGCCCATCCACCAGAGGGTCCTGAAAATACAAGTACAATTGTTGGACATCTGACAGACATGGTAGAGGCCAGATTGCACACCTCAATACTTAGAATGTATAGCAGGTTGTCACTGTATACAGTCTTAGTACCTACCTTTGAACGGTTCCATTCATCCACCTGGTGAAGTAGTCCCCCATTGTGCAGATGTAGGTGTAGTTTCCACTGTTGGGTACAAGTGGCCCACCAGGTCCATTCCCCAACTCCCAGGGTTCTGAGGTCTGAAAAATAATTCCATACTTTGCCTTAATAACTGACGGCTAGTGTTGAGATTTATCGCTTTTAAATCATTGACATTGGGATGATTCATAGACAGCTCCATCATTATAATTGTACCTTCACAGATTTATAATTCACTTCCTGAATGGCACAGCCAGAATTCCACCTCTGCCTTCTGTTCAACAATAGGTCTTTCCCCTGGCAGTTAGGACATTGGGACAGCTCTCCCTCTGTTTACAATAGGTCTTTCCCCTGCAGTTAGGACATTGGGACACCTCTGTATTCTGTTTAACAATAGGTCTTTCCCTGGCAGTTAGGACATTGGGGACACCTCTCCCTTCTGTTTAACAATAGGTCTTTCCCCTGGCAGTTAGACATTGGGACAGCTCTCCCTTCTGTTTTACAATAGGTCTTTCCCCTGGCAGTTAGGACATCGGGACACCTCTCCCTTCTGTTTAACGATAGGTCTTTCCCCTGGCAGTTAGGACATTGGGACACCTCTCCCTTCTGTTTAACAATAGGTCTTTCCCCTGGCAGTTAGGACATTGGACACCTCTCCCTTCTGTTTAACAATAGGTCTTTCCCCTGGCAGTTAGGACATCGGGACACCTCTCCCTTCTGTTTAACAATAGGTCTTTCCCCTGGCAGTTAGGACATTGGGACACCTCTCCCTTCTGTTTAACAATAGGGTCTTTCCCCTGGCAGTTAGGACATTGGGACACCTCTCCCTTCTGTTTACAATAGGTCTTTTCCCTGGCAGTTAGGACATTGGGACAACCTCTGCCTTCTGTTTAACAATAGGTCTTTCCCCTGGCAGTTAGGACATTGGGACACCTCTCCCTTCTGTTTAACAATAGGTCTTTCCTCTGGCAGTTAGGACATCGGGACACCTCTCCCTTCTGTTTAACAATAGGTCTTTCCTCTGGCAGTTAGGACATAGGGACACCTCTCCCTTCTATTTAACAATAGGTCTTTTCCCCTGGCAGTTAGGACATTGGGACACCTCTCCCTTTGTGGTTAACAATAGGTCTTTCCCCTGGCAGTTAGGGACATTGGGACACTTCTCCCTTCTGTTTAACAATAGGTCTTTCCTCTGGCAGTTAGGACATTGGGACACCTCTCCCTTCTGTTTAACAATAGGTCTTTCCCCTGGCAGTTAGGACATTGGGACACCTCTCCCTTCTGTTTAACAATAGGTCTTTCCTCTGGCACCTTAAGAGAAGATACATACAAGACGTTGTGTGGCATGTTGAAAGCCTCCTCATTTTTCTCTAAGGACACCAAATCAACTAAATGCACTTCATCTCCATGAATAACAATGAACAAGCAGAGTTGACTCAAAGGTGTGTGACCATTAACATTGGCTGCATATCCATTGTCCTTCTACCAAAGTGTGGACTTGCACATTTCTTCTGCTCTCAGGGATTTTACCAATGGTGTAAAGTAGCTCAAACCAATTTCAGGTATTCAACAGACGGAATGTATTCCACATTTTGACCAGGGCCCATACGGTTCCATAGGGTTCCACAGGGTCCCAAAGGGTTCCATAGGGTTCCACAGGGTCCCACAGGGTTCCACAGGGTCCCACAGGGTCCCACAGGGTTCCATAGGGTCCCACAGGGTTCCATAGGGTTCCACAGGGTTCCATAGGGTTCCACAGGGTCCCACAGGGTTCCACAGGGTCCCACAGGGTTCCACAGGGTTCCACAGGGTCCCACAGGGTTCCACAGGGTCCCACAGGGTCCCATAGGGTTCCATAGGGTTCCATAGGGTTCCATAGGGTCCCACAGGGCTCTGGTCAAAAGTAGTGTATTATACAGGGCAAAGTTATAGGGAATAGGGTGCCCTTTGGGACGCATTCCTCCAGTTGGGCCCCACCCTGCCTATTGTAAATCATTTCTCCATCCACATTCCTCCAGTTGAGCAAATGAAGAGGAAAGGCTGTGACTATAATTGATGTAGTAAATGAATCTTCCCGTCAATAACTTATTTGATAAACTTCCTTTATTGTATTGGTGTGTGTCACTTTGGAAGGTTTAATAAAACATTAATCCAGCCAAGAAATCCATCTTTTCATTGATGGAATATTCAATAGACTGAATATGAATGTACTAATGAGATGAATGAGTTGCATTTCAGTCATGTGTGGTGTTGTTGCCATTCAGCCACATCTAGCCTTGGTGTGGAACAACTGATAACTGACTAAATACCTCAGCCTTAGGAAATCACTGGGGAAAGAAGTCACACTTCCACTTTTCACTCATCTCTATTTTGACTTGCTGTAATACAGAGATACAGGCCCGTATTAAATCATACATTACATCTCTAACCAGAGATACGGGCCGTATTAAATCATACATTACATCTCTAACCAGAGATACAGGCCGTATTAAATCATACATTACACATCTCTAACAGAGATACAGGACGTATTAAATCATACATTACATCTCTAACCAGAGATACAGGCCGTGTTAAATCATACATTACATCTCTAACCAGAGATACAGGCCGTATTAAATCATACATTACATCTCTAACCAGAGATACAGGCCGTATTAAATCATACATTACATCTCTAACCAGAGATACAGGCCGTATTTAAATAATACATTACATCTCTAACCAGAGATACAGGCCGTATTAAATCATACATTACATCTCTAACCAGAGATACAGGCCATATTAAATCATACATTACATCTCTAACCAGAGATACAGGCCGTATTAAATCATACATTACATCTCTAACCAGAGATACAGGCCGTATTAAATCATACATTACATCTCTAACCAGAGATACAGGCCGTGTTAAATCATACATTACATCTCTAACCAGAGATACAGGCCGTATTAAATCATACATTACATCTCTAACCAGAGATACAGGCCGTATTAAATCATACATTACATCTCTAAGCAGAGATACAGGCCATATTAAATCATACATTACATCTCTAACCAGAGATACAGGCCGTATTAAATCATACATTACATCTCTAACCTTTTCTTCATTTGTCTTCATTGAAAATGAAAGCATTGTCTTCCTTTATTCCCCATTTCAATAAGTAAAGAGCAATACCAGTTTTAATGGCCAGAATCAGGGACACCAAAGTTCAGAAAAGAGTTGCTTTGACAATGTGTGTGTGTGTGTGGCGCATTCGTGTTTACTTTAAAAATGTGTGTTTTGTGTTTCATGCACATTTAACAGATAGGGGTCTATATTATAGACAGTTGTCCTAACCCTAACCCTGTTGGGTGATGGTATATATATATATATATATATATATATATATATATATATATATATATATATATATATATATATATATACATCTATATCTATATTATAGATTACAGCAAACCAAAGTTTCTGAAAGCAGGACCTGTACCTTATGCTATCAGACCAAAGGTCAAGGCTGACTTGGAGGCTTTAGTCAAGAACAAAGTACTGGAGCCGGTCAGCATGAGTGAATGCATGAGCAACACCCATCTACCAGTCCCTTAACACTAGAACCGCCTGTTCTTTCAGCTAGTAGGGATGGGTAACTCCAATCTTCGGGGTGTCACACTTTTTCCCCCATCCCTAGCAAACACAGCTGATTAAACTAATCGCATTCTAAATTGAAGATTATGATTAGTTAATTATTGGAGTCAGGTGTGTTAGCTGGGGCTAGGGCAAAAGTGTGACACCAATCAGGCCCCGAGGACTGGAGTTGTCCCATCCATGGCACTACAGCAAGTTGTGACACCAATCAGGCCCCGAGGACTGGAGTTGCCCATCCCTGCACTAGAGCAAGGTGTGACACCAATCAGGCCCCGAGGACGGAGTTGCCCATCCCTGCACTACAGCAAGTTGTGACACCAATCAGGCCCCGAGGACCTGGAGTGCCCATCCCTGCACTATAGCAAGGTGTGACACCAATCAGGCCCAGAGGACTGGAGTTGCCCATCCCTGCACTAGAGCAAGGTGTGACACCAATCAGGCCCCGAGGACTGGAGTTGCCCATCCCTGCACTATAGCAAGGTGTGACACCAATCAGGCCCAGAGGACTGGGTTGGCCATCCCTGCACTAGAGCAAGGTGTGACACCAATCAGGCCCAGAGGACTGGAGTTGCCCATCCCTGCACTAGAGCAAGGTGTGACACCAATCAGGCCCCGAGGACTGGAGTTGGCCATCCCGCACTAGAGCAAGGTGTGACACCAATCAGGCCCCGAGGACTGGAGTTGGCCATCCCTGCACTAGAGCAAGGTGTGTGACAACATGGTTGATAAAATAAACGCTTGATACATAGTGCATAAACTATTGTAAAGGATTAATTGCATGAAGAAATATTTGTGGAAATATATATTTTTTGTAACTTAAAAAAAGTTTATTCTACAAAGTAAAATAAAAAAAGGCCTATATCCTGTTTCTGTTTCCCTTACAATAAAAAACATTACAGTGTAATCCATCTGATCAACTTTATTTGTAGATTCAATTAGTAATAGAGTTATAGTACTTAATAAAGTCCATTTACAGTTTATTTTGGACAAAGTAGAATGAAAAATAAATATAATAATAATAATAATAATAATAATAATAATAATAATAATAATAATAATAATAATAATATAACCAGCCAGGTGTTCAGGTGAAATTATTTGCTGTATTTCTAAACAAAAGCACCAGTGCATGAACAATTATAAAGGATTAATTCCATGAATAAATATTTGTGTTAATATATTTATGATAAGATGTTAAAAAACAATAATGTGTTGATTGTATCAGACACTGTACCGAGCCTTTACACATGAACCAATCACGTCTCTCTTTATGCTTCAGGTCCACAGTCAGCACACAGCTTCGGGGCTTTGTGTGAGCAAGCCCCACAAAAACAAATCGGTTGCCCTGCACACAGTTTTTATGGGACTTTTCCGTCCACTCTTACTTACTTGACATTGTGTCTCCTTTTTCCACAGTGGGAGCTGTGGTGCTTGGGGAAGAGGGAGAGCAGGACCTGCCTGACTTGACATTGTGTCTTTTTTTTGGGCTCCACGTGTCTCAAAACCACAGTCTCAGACAGTCGCCACACCCGCTGATCTGGTTTCTTCTTTTCCCCAGATACGGAAAGACACTGAGCAAGTTGGTTTCAACATCTGCGGCTAACCAAAACAGAAGTCACATGCATCATTATCAGTTTCTATCTGGTTTCTATTGGCCATTCATCCATTGACGACAGAACAGCATATTTTAAACTGGATGATGTTACTAGTTTTTGCTTAGTAACCAGAGCAATGCTGGCACTAGAGTGGTCGTGTGCTAAATGAATGAACAGCAGGGATGTTGGTGAAAAAATGATATTTGGAAATAGAGCTGCACCTCTTGAATTTGGAGAGTTATTTGATAAAGGTAAGTGTCATAGAAACTGCAGAATATGCTCTTTCAGATACAGCACTATATAGAAATCCCAATGTTTTACCTGCATGTGACTCTGAAGGAGGATTTGGTAAAGAGATGCTCCTTTCCCTGCATCTGTCAATTACAGACTATTGTCAATTTCATCTGGTCTATAGGCTAACTCTTATTATGTGTGACATTAGTTTAGGTAGAGTCAATGATATTTTTTGCATTATTCTAAAGGCATATGTTTTGAAACACATTCTCACACTCAATTCGAGCAAATATGTACAAAAAGTATTTTTGAGCAGATTTTGTGCGTTTTTGTGTGGCTTAATTCGCCCCCCAAAAATGTATTTTCCTATGAATTAAGTCGTACCAAAATGTGTATTTTCACAAGAATTAAGCCACACAAAAATGCACAAATACGCACAAAATCTGCTGAAAACGTTTTTGTGCATATTTGCACGGATTGAGTGTGAGATTGTGTTGACTGCAACACATAGCATGTTTTCGTTTCCCACAATACATTTGATTAGTAATAGAGTTACAGTAAATAAAACAGTCCTGTAACAGTTTATTTTACAAAGTAAAATGTAAATCAGAATGGTATCAACCTGCAAGATGCGGTCAAATGATTTGCTGCTGATAAACAGCATAACACAAACTCATCATTACACTATTGTTCTAAAAATTCAACATCTGCACCCTCCTTATCATTCAGTTAAGCCTAATTTAAATTAATTTATGAAGTAACGTGTACAATTATCTCCCATTCATCCATTTGCCATTTATTCAGTGAGGAAAGAGAGAGTCATTAGTGCCTGGCTGGGTACCAACGTCCTACAGCGGATTAAATTGGGAATAGGTTAAAAAACGGGTTAAAAAAACAAAACAAAAACGGGTAACAAGGCATAGAATACTTTTCTATTTGGATTTTAAAATTCTGACAAATGAGCAGTGTAAAATACAAACATTGAGGAAAGTCAGGGAGCAGGACATAGGTTTATTTGGGTCTGATTCTAGTGTTAAAAAGGCAATTCCGCAACTTTTCAACCTCATATTCATCCTCTCCAGCACCAAAACAGTGTCTATATTTGTGAAAACAGCACGTTTCTATGATCTGTAGTTAAAAAGACAAGAAGAAAAGTCTTTACAAAATGTGACATAAAAGTAAAACCTGTGATTTCCACCTGCAGTGAGTTTCTAGTTTCCAGCCCAATGTAGTAAACCCAGTGATTTCCACCTGCAGTGAGTTTCTAGTTTCCAGCCCAATGGAGTAAAACCCAGTGATTTCCACCTGCAGTGAGTTTCTAGTTTCCCAGCCCAATGTAGTAAACCCCAGTGATTTCCACCTGCAGTGAGTTTCTAGTTCCAGCCCAATGGAGTAAACCCAGTGATTTCCACCTGCAGTGAGTTTCTAGTTTCCAGTCCAATGGAGTAAACCCAGTGATTTCCACCTGCAGTGAGTTTCTAGTTTCCAGTCCAATGGAGTAAACCCAGTGATTTCCACCTGCAGTGAGTTTCTAGTTTCCAGTCCAATGGAGTAAACCCAGTGATTTCCACCTGCAGTGAGTTTCTAGTTTCCAGTCCAATGGAGTAAACCCAGTGATTTCCACCTGCAGTGAGTTTCTAGTTTCCAGTCCAATGGAGTAAAACCCAGTGATTTCCACCAGCAGTGAGTTTCTAGTTTCAGTCCAATGGAGTAAACCCAGTGATTTCCACCTGCAGTGAGTTTCTAGTTTCCAGTCCAATGGAGTAAAACCCAGTGATTTCCACCTGCAGTGAGTTTCTAGTTTCCAGTCCCAATGGAGTAAACCAGTGATTTCCACCTGCAGTGAGTTTCTAGTTTCCAGTCCAATGGAGTAAACCCAGTGATTTCCACCTGCAGTGAGTTTCTAGTTTCCAGTCCAATGGAGTAAACCCAGTGATTTCCACCTGCAGTGAGTTTCTAGTTTCCAGGCCAATGGAGGGGATTTTATTGCTCCCCACACCACTGCAAATCTGATTGGGTTTGAAAATCACTGGTTTTAAAATGTTTAAACTTTTAAATTAGGTCTTCGAGGATCACTTTTTAACTTTATATTTTTTTCTACAAAAATGCACAATTTTCACATATGATCTTATATTATTTTTGGACTGGCTGTTATGGTTTGGCCTTTACAAGGTCGTTTTTTAAATTCATTGTAAAGACTGGAATGGAATTAATGGAACGGTATCAAAACACTTAATTTATTTATTCAATTTCAGTAAAATGAACCCGTCCTCCAATAACTCTTCCCACCAGCCTCCTCTGGGAAATGTCTCTGTTCTGGTAAAAAGAGAAGTAGATAGTATCACATCTTGTTTCTGTTGTATCTACATGTATCTACATTAAACCACAGGTTCTGTTCTTGAGGCTGATTGGGAAGAGTGGGGTGGAAAGGCTTTTTCAACACTACTGAAGTTAGCACAAATGTGACTAACTTAACTTTTTAAAAATAATATACTTGCAAGGGGGGAGGGGGGGGGGGGGGGGGGGGGTTCAATGTTATCTTTCAACCTTCCCAATACCCCCATGTCCCATGATTCACTGTGTCTTTCAAACTTCCCAATGGCTTCCCCTGAAATGAGTGTGGTGTGCAACTTAGAGTGTAAAGTCCTTTAGTCTCTATGGGGCCAGATGACCAGTTGGTGAGGGCCACAGCATGGGGAAAGAAAAACTGTTCAGATGGGGGTCTATAACATCCAATCACATAGGTTTACAGCAGCGGACAGTTGAAAATGCATCGCTACTAACTCAAACTGCCTTGGTTTGGATAAAGACAATCTCTGTACAGAAGTAGGATCTGAATTTGATCACCCGGTTGCAGGAGATCTTTCCTGCAATGTAGGGAATTTAAAACTTGTAGTGTATTTGAGATTTATATAAAAAGGTTTTTGAAGTCTGTAATAGAGGCTACTTCTTTTGCAAGAAAACAGTGACCGTCACAAAATATGTGAATATGTAAATAAGCTTGTAGCCTACGCAGTTACAAAATGGCTGTAGAAACAGTGGCACACATTTCTCTGCACAATTAGAAATCAGATAAATGTGTTGATTTGAAGGAAAGACTGGCAAACTCTTTCAAGTCTAGGCTAACTATTATGAAGTTCGGTCGTCAAACATTCAATAGAGTAGCCTTGAGATATGATCCTTTATATTGCTGAATGACCTGATGGTCTCCGTAGGATAAAAATATAAATATCACTACATGCTCAGTTATTTAGAATTAAACTGATTTGAAGGTGATAAGTCCTGCTACTAATGGACTATGTGAACACTGTAGGGACCTACTTGGGGGTCCAGGTGGGTCGCAGGATGACATTGCCCAAAAAAAATACTAGTTTCAGTATAAACTTAAAACGACTAAAAACCAAATATAAAGTATGTCGAAAAGATAATGGACTTATACATTTTTTTTCAGTAATAATGAATTCTAGAAAATTAGCTTAAAAAAATGAAAAAAAAAAAAATATCTCAGCTTGCATAGAATTGCTTTAGAATTGCTTTAAAATGCATTACACTTGGCAGGATGTGTGGAATTGCAGGAGATTAACGTTGAAACATTTTCTGTTCCCTGCCAAGATAATACTTTTGACTTATTCTTTGGTCTGTGTATGTTTTTTCTTACCGTTATTTTACCGTTCAACCATTATGGTGGGCTGCGACTCAAAAAAACACCTCAGTTGGTGGGTCATGAAGCAAAACAGTTTGGGAACCCATGCCTTAACAAACAGTGACAAATTTATATTATTATTATTATTGACACTAAACATAGAGATGAGGTGAAAAATATCAGTCATGACTACATGTTCATGTGATCGCATTAAACCACCTGACTGTTTGGACGTATCTGTTTGTAAATGTTTTATTTGAATAAAAATAGAACAATGGACATTCTAGAATGAGTTGTCACTGTGTTCACCACAACCAACATGCTGCATCTCTGTTTAGGGGTCAGTGGTCTAAAATGAGTCTCTCTGGAGAGAGAGAGGAGGGGTCCCTGCCTCTAAAATGAGTCTCTCTGGGGAGAGAGAGGAGGAGGGCCCTGCCTCTAAAATGAGTCTTTCTGGGGAGAGAGAGAGGAGGGGGTCCCTGCCTCTAAAATGAGTCTCTCTGGGGAGAGAGAGGAGGGGGGCCCTGCCTCTAAAAATGAGTCTCTCTGGGGGACATGACACCAAAGCTAAGAGGTGAGATGATAATTTTGTTTAAGAATTTCCAAAACGCTATATACAAAAATATAGTTTATGTGTGTTTTTTTCCTCAGAAATGATTGATTGCTTTATGGGTACCTGCAAAATTTACTGTTCTCAGATTTTTTATTAATAGATTTGAGATGTGTATGAAAATATTATTTTTTTATGAAACGCTATACATTTGTATATCCATTGTTTAGCGGGAATGGAATGTTTGTATCTTCTATATTTGACTATGATATGTGGTTGTCTCACCCAATATATCTTAAGATGAATACACTTACAGATGACATATCTTAATTTGATCCAGTTTCTCACAGCAGGAAAATACTCCTGCAACAACAGGAATTCTGAATTATTATGTTGATAGATTATAAATTAATGGGACACTTTTTAGGGGTAGGGTAGATTCATTTTTCTTATAGTGCAAGAGTGGAAATTACAAACTTTAGAAGCCTTTTAAAATCTCGAATACACTACAAGTTTGCATTTTTCTGCTGTGCAGGAATATTCCTGCAACAACAGGATTATCAAATTAAGATACGGCATCTGTACTGTAAATGGCTCTGTGTACGGTTTCCGGATAGTGTTTAGGAGTGTTTTTAAAGATTAGTCTGTCTTACAAATGAGATGTAACATAAAAGTGGCCTTTTGGGGTCATGTTAGTCGATAGTGATAGTGGATCAAAAGAAAAAGGGAGAGCTCAGATCGGCTGCTCTTGATCAGTTTTTCTCCATTCAAATATTTCCATAACATTATAATATTTCACAATACTGAAGATGGATCAGCTCCTAGAGAAATATTATCACCTACGGCTGCAAAAATTGAGGTAGTTTATTCTAGTGCTTACCCGATAAAAATGCACTAAATCACAGATTTGCACATCATTGTTCACATGTTAGGCTACACATCATGAAATATGTTTGAGACAAATTACAGACAGTAGCCTACAAGTAGAAAAATATAACTAAATTGATTAAACATAAATGTATTTTAATATGATTGAAATAGGACTATAGCCTGCTGTTTATATTTCAATAAAGTCACCTCGGATTTCATTTGAAGCATCTTTTTACACTTAGCTTGTTCGCAGAGACATTGGCAACTTTTATTTGCAAGTGCCATGTTTTCTTGGATGCCAACGGAAGCCATGCTTCCCCCCAAAATGATTTTTATTTATTTCTAAATATATATATATATATTGTCTCTCTGTGTTTCATAATTTTGCTTCAATTTGCAATGAGAGGCTGAATGTATCTTACCGGATAAAGCATCTGAGCAAGTGATACCCCTCTGTCTCAGTATGTGAAGCCAATTATCTGTTGCTGTAAGGTCAAAAATAAAATAAATAATATAAAACATAAACATAAAAATAAAAATAATATGGCATTGTTGCCGCCTGTAGCATTGAATGCGAGCATTTGGCCTCCCTTCATAATTTTTTAAATAAAATAATAGCCAATCAGCGTTGAGCTAAACTGAGCGAGCTCAACTGTAAATGTTCCTGGCGCACCAATATAGACGAGATGAGAAAAATATTGAAATTAAAAATGTCGTTATTTGTACATTTGACTGTGTAAAACCTAGCAGTACTACTTATTTCTCTGAGTGAGGCAAGATATATATTATTACTGTGTAAAACCTAGCAGTACTACTTATTTCTCTGAGAGTGAGGCATATATACAGTGGGGAAAAAAGTATTTAGTCAGCCACTAATTGTGCAAGTTCTCCCACTTAAAAAGATGAGAGAGGCCTGTAATTTTCATCATAGGTACACATCAACTATGACAGACAAATTGAGGAAAAAAAAATCCAGAAAAATCACATTGTAGGATTTTTTTTTGAATTTATTTGCAAATCATGGTGGAAAATAAGTATTTGGTCACCTACAAACAAGCAAGATTTTCTGGCTCTCACAGACCTGTAACTTCTTCTTTAAGAGGTTCCTCTGTCCTCCACTCGTTACCTGTATTAATGGCACCTGTTTGAACTTGTTATCAGTATAAAAGACACCTGTCCACAACCTCAAACAGTCACACTCCAAACTCCACTATGGCCAAGACCAAAGAGCTGTCAAAGGACACCAGAAACAAAATTGTAGACCTGCACCAGGCTGGGAAGACTGAATCTGCAATAGGTAAGCAGCTTGGTTTGAAGAAATCAACTGTGGGAGCAATTATTAGGAAATGGTAAGACATACAAGACCACTGATAATCTCCCTCGATCTGGGGCTCCACGCAAGATCTCACCCGTGGGGTCAAAATTATCACAAGAACGGTGAGCAAAAATCCCAGAACCACACGGGGGGGACCTAGTGAATGACCTGCAGAGAGCTGGGACCAAAGTAACAAAGCCTACCATCAGTAACACACTACGCCGCCAGGGACTCAAATCCTGCAGTGCCAGGCGTGTCCCCCTGCTTAAGCCAGTACATGTCCCCAGGCCCCGTCTGAAGTTTGCTAGAGTGCATTTGGATGATCCAGAAGAGGATTGAGAGAAATGTCATATGGTCAGATGAAACCAAAATATAACTTTTTGGTAAAAACTCAACTCGTTGTGTTTGGAGGACAAAGAATGCTGAGTTGCATCCAAAATAACACCATACCTACTGTTAAGCATGGGGGGTGGAAACATCATGCTTTGGGGGCTGTTTTTCTGCAAAGGGACCAGGACGACTGATCCGTGTAAAGAAAGAATGAATGGGGCCATGTATCATGAGATTTTGAGTGAAAAATAACATCCTTCCATCAGCAAGGGCATTGAAGATGAAACGTGGCTGGGTCTTTCAGCATGACAATGATCCCAAACACCCCGCCCGGGGCAACGAAGGAGTGGCTTCGTAAAGAAGCATTTCAAGGTCCTGGAGTGGCCTAGTCAGTCTCCAGATCTCAACCCCATAGAAAATCTTGGAGGGAGTTTGAAAGTCCGTTGTTGCCCAGCGACAGCCCCAAAACATCACTGCTCTAGAGGAGATCTGCATGGAGGAATGGGCCAAAAAATACCAGCAACAGTGTGTGAAAACCTTGTGAAGACTTACAGAAAATGTTTGACCTGTGTCATTGCAAACAAAGGTATATATAACAAAGTATTGAGAAAATTTTTGTTATGACCAAATACTTATTTTCCACCATAATTTGCAAAATAAATTCATTAAAAACCTACAATGTGATTTTCTTGGAATTTTTTTCCTCATTTTGTCTGTCATAGTTGACGTGTACCTATGATGAAAATTACAGGCCTCTCTCATCTTTTAAGTGGGAGAACTTGCACAAATGGTGGCTGACTAAATACTTTTTTTCCCCACTGTATATATATATATATATATATATATATATATATATATATATATATATATATATATATTATTACTGTGTAAAACCTAGCAGTACTACTTATTTCTCTGAGAGTGAGGCAGATATATATATTTTACTGTGTAAAACCCTAGCAGTAATACTGATTTCTCTAAGAGTGAGGCAGATATATATTATTACTGTGTAAACCTAGCAGTACTACTTATTTCTCTGAGAGTGAGCAGATATATTTTTACTGTGTAAAACCTAGCAGTACTACTTATTTCTCTGAGAGAGTGAGGCAGATATATAGCATTTTGCAAAAAACTATGATTATTTGTCTCTCTTAAATGAAACCATCAAGTGATAGATTTTTCAACAATGTCTGTCAATTGGAACAATCCCATGCCATGATTAGATGGTGAAAACACACACCAATCTCTTTCATAATTTCTTTAAACAAATAAAAAGCTAATTTACCACATTTTCTGAAAATTTTATACAGTACCAGTCAAAAGATTTAGAACACCTACTCATCAAGGGTTTTTCTTTATTTTTACTATTTTCTACATTGTAGAATAATAGTGAAGACATTAAAACTATGAAATAACATATATGGAATCATGTAGTAACCAAAAAAGTGTTAAACAAAATCAACATATATTTTATTTGACATTCTTTAAATAGCCACCCTTTGCCTTGATGACAGCTTTGCACACGCCTGGCATTCTCTCAACCAGCTTCACCTGGAATGCTTTTTTCAACAGTCTTGAAGGAGTTCCCACATATGCTGAGCACTTGTTGGCTGCTTTTCATTCACTCTGCAGTCCGACTCATCCCAAACCATCTCAATTGGGTTGAGGTTGGGGGATTGTGGAGGCCAGGTCATCTGATGCAGCACTCAATCACTCTCCTTCTTGGTAAAATAGCCCTTACACAGCATGGAGGTGTGCTTGGGTCAATGTCCTGTGAAAAAACAAATGATAGTCCCACTAAGCCCAAACCAGATGGGATGGCGTATCGCTGCAGAATGCTGTGGTAGCCATGCTGGTTAAGTGTGCCTTGAATTCTAAATTGATCACAGACAGTGTCACCAGCAAAGCACCCCCACACCAAAACACCTCCTCCTCCATGCTTTTACGTTGGGAACTACACATGCGGAGATAATCCGTTCACCCACACTGCTTCTCACAAAGACACGGCGGTTGGAACCAAAACATCTCCAATTTGGACTCCAGAACAAAGGACAGATTTCCACCGGTCTAATGTCCATTGCTCGTGTTTCTTGGGTCTGATGTTGAGATGTGTCTGTTACTTAAAACTCTGTGAAGAATTTATTTGGGTTTGCAATTTCTGAGGCTGGTAACTCTTTGAACTTATCCTCTGTAGCAGAGGTAACTCTGGGTCTTCCATTCCCTTGTGGTGGTCCTCATGAGAGCCAGTTTCATCATAGCACTTGATGGTTTTGCGACTGCACTTGAAGAAACTTTCAAAGTTCTTGACATTTTCCGTATTTACTGACCTTCATGTCTTAAAGTAATGATGGACTGTCGTTTCTCTTTGCTTATTTGAGCTGTTCTTGCCATAATATGGACTTGCTCTTTTACCAAATAGGGTTATCTTCTGTATACCCCCCTACCTTGTCACAACAACAACTGATTGGCTCAAACGCATTAAGAAGGAAAGAGATTCCACAAATTAACTTTTAAGAAGGCGCACCTGTTAATTGAAATGCATTCCAGATGACTACCTCATGAAGCTGGTTGAGAGAATGCCCAAGAGTGTGCAAAGCTGCCATCAAAGACAAAGGGGTGGCTATTTGAAAAAATCTCAAATATAAAATATATTTTGATTTGTTTAACACTTTTTGGGTTACTACATGATTCCATATCTGTTATTTCATAGTTTTGATGTCTTCACTGTTATTATACAATGTAAAAAATAGTAAAAATAAAGAAAAACCCTTGAATGAGTAGGTGTTCTAAAACTTTTGACTGGTAGTGTACATATAGCGTTTTGGAATGAAACTCTTCTTATGATTCCCCATCTGAGCTCAGAGTATATGAGAGATGTTTGTCTCTGTTGTGTTTAAGTCCAATCAAGCAGGAGAGACCAGCCTCCCCTGTACCCAGCTGTGTGTCCATGAAGAGTGACCGGTCTATGGAACTTCCTATAGAGTTCAGAGAGGGATACTTTTCTAGTGAACAAAGGTAAGAAGAAATCATGGGTAATGGTCAGTGAGTTAAAACAACACTGTTCTAGTCATTTCTCCTCTCCCATTTTCCCATTTATTTTTGTTGTTTTCATAATCCATAGGCTAATCCTTTTTTCCATTTTCATAGTCCTGAAACAATATTAAACAAACACAAAACATTCCCTCCCTGTGTGTGTGTGTGTGTGTGTGTGTGTGGTGTGTGTGTGTGTGTGTGTGTGTGTGTGTGTGTGCACTCCCTGGATTAGGAGATGTAAATCTCTATCCTGATTGCCCTAGTCACTTTTACCCCTACCTACATGTACATATTACCTCAACTTCCTGGTACCCCTGCACATTGACTCAGTACTGGTACTCTTTGTATATAGTCTAGTTATTACCTCAACTTACCTGGTACCCCTGCACATTGACTCAGTACTGGTTACTCCTTGTATATAGTCGAGTTATTACCTCAACTACCTGGTACCCCTGCACATTGACTCAGTACTGGTACTCCTTGTATATAGTCTAGTTATTACCTCAACTACCTGGTACCCTGCACATTGACTCAGTACTGGTACTCCTTGTATATAGTCTAGTTATTACCTCAACTACCTGGTACCCCTGCACATTGACTCAGTACTGGTACTCCTTGTATATAGTCTAGTTATTACCTCAACTACCTGGTACCCTGCACATTGACTCAGTACTGGTACTCCTTATAGCCTCATTATTATTATTTTATTATGTTACTATTTCCTTTTTTTATTTAGCTAATTTTTGTTACTTTTTAACTCTGCATTGTTGGGAAAGGGCTCGTAAGTAAGCATTTCACGGTAAAGTGTACCACTGTTGTATTCGGCGCATGTGACATACAATTTCATTTAATTTAATTTGAAGGTCATGCGTAAAAACATGTCATCAGGTCAAGCAGTCGTCTCACGCCGAACGGTCGTCTCACGCCGAACTGCGCATGTGCAGGCCGTCAAATCAAAGGCACTCCTTCCATATAAAGTTGTTTTTGACTAACATGAAAACGTGTCAGTTTGTCACTTTCACGAGGTTGAAGTAATAATGTGTTCAACTACTAAAGACAGAAACATTTATAAAATGAACAAATCAATCAATCCAAATTAGATTTGTCCACATGCTCCTAATACAACAGGTGTAGACCTTACTGTGAAATGCTTACTTACGAGCCCTTAACCAACAATGCTGAGTAAAACATTTCGTTCTTCAAGATTGTTCAAATGTTCATAGATGGACCAGCAGGGTCAAATAATAATCACTGGTTATAGAGGTTGCAACAGGTCAGCACCTCAGGAGTAAATGTCAGTTGGCTTTTCATAGCCGGAGCATTCAGAGGTCAAGACAGCAGGTGTTGGTAGAGAGAGAGAGAGAGGAGAGGGAGAGAGAGAGAGAGAGAGAGAGAGGGTCAAAACAGCAGGTTCGGGACAAGGTCGCACGTCCGTTTGAAACAGGTCAGAGTTCCAGATCCGCACAGGCAGACCAGTAGAAACTGGATCAGCAGAATGACAAGGTTATCACGTACACGTCCGGTGGAGCATGTATCGATACTGATAGGATCGAAAGAAAGGGAGGCGCTGCTCTCGGATCAGTTTTCTCCATTCAAATCGTTTCCTTATAATTATAATTATTTCACAATACTGACACGGATCAGCTTCTAGAAATACTAGATATTTTACTACCTACGGCTGCAAAATATTGAGGTAGTTTATTCTAATGCTTACACAATAAAAATGCACTTAAATCACAGATTTGGCACATCATTGGGCACATGTTAGGCTACACATCATGAAATATTATTGAGACAAATTACAGACAGTAGTCTACAAGTAGCAACATATAACTAAATATATTGAACATTGAATATATTTCAATATGATGAAATAGGCCTATAGCCTACTGTTTATAATTGTAATGCAGTTATCTCGGTTTCATTTTGAAGCAAATTGTTATACGTCCCTTGTTGAATCAATTGCAAAGACATTGGCAACTTTGTATTTGTATTCAACTTTGTTCTGAAAACATTTATCGGTGGTCACAAAGAGATGGATATAAACCATGTGATTCTATGTTTAGCGGAGATCTTCTGTGTATATAAAGTGACGCGGGAGAGGGCAAAAAAGCATCTAAGGACGCACTTGGCTGTTTCTAACAAGTGGTCTGAGGCAGGTGTGTTAGAATATGAGCGTTTTCAAGTGCAAACGTTAATAACAATGGTTTTGGGGAAAAGCTCAGAGATTTAACAATGCTCCTACGAATATTCTAATGATGAACTTGGCCTTAAAATGCTTTGGGGAATCCGGACCCTGAATGAAAAACATCTGCTAAATGTTTAAATGACTAAATGACTAAAAAATAAAACGTAAATGTTTTACATACAGATCTCATATTACTGTATTTATTATTATTTTTTTAAATACATTTAAAATATTGATGTCACAAGTGTATCATTCTTACAGTTCTTAATTACTTAGTACTACTTATTTCTCTGAGAGTGAGGCAGATATATAGCATTTAGCAAAAAAAACATATTGTCTCTCTAAAATTAAGCCATTAATGATGATCGTTTTTTAAACAAATATATGTCTGTTATTGAACAACCCCCCTGCCATGATTAGATGGTGAGAAAAACACAACCATTTATTTGATCATTTCTTTAAACAAATAGAAGCAAATTAACGAACATTTCTGAAAATGGATGTATAGCATTTTTAGAAATGAAACTCTTGTTATGTTTCCAAATCTGAGCTCAGAGTAGATAAGAGACGTAATGTTTGTCTCTGTTGTGTTGAAGTCCAATCAAGCAGGAGAGACCAGCCTCCCCTGTACCCAGCTGTGTGTCCATGAAGAGTGTCCAGTCTATGGGTCATCCTATAGTGGTTCAGAGAGGGAGACTTTTCTAGTGAACAAAGGATAAGAAGAACTCATGGGTCATGGTCAGTGAGTTAAACAACACTGTCCTCTAGTCATTTCTCCTCTCCCATTTTACCATTTCTTTTTGTTGTTTTCATAATCCATAGGCTAATCCTTTTTTCCCTTTCCACATAGTCCTGAAACAATATTAAACAAACACTACATTTCCTCCCTGTGTGTGTGTGTGTGTTGTGGGTGTAGTGTGTGTGTGTGTGTGTGGTGTGTGGGTGTGTGTGTGTGTGTGTGTGTGTATCAGTGTGTGTGTGTGTTGTGTGTGCGTGTGTGTGTGTGTGTGTGTACACTCCCTGGATGAGGAGATGTAATCTGATTTTTGTCCACAGAAACCAACAGGAGAGATCAGAGTCAGAGATTCTCAGTGGTCCAGTCTTTCCCAGAGTCATCAAACAGGACATGGCCTCCATATTCAGTGTATGTGGTCCCTGTTATGTACATTTGTTTTTGTTTACCTCAAGCTAAATTTGATCTGTAAATCATTCATTCATGTGTTAATGAGAAAAAGCATTTAGTCTCTTGCTTAACTTATTTACTGATTTATTTCAGTTGCTGAAGAGAATATTATGAACATTTGTGAAGAACGAGCTGAAGATGTTCAAGAGGATTCTTAGTCCAGCAATTCCCAGAATGGCTTTCTGAGAGTCAGACAGCAGGATAAGGAATAGTGTGGATGAATGCTGAATGAGAAGACAGCAGGAAGTAGCATTGGCCAAGAGGGGCTTTGGAAGATCACCACTGGCACGTACTTGAGGAAATAACCAGAAAGGAGCTGGCTGACCACACTGAGAAAGTAAGTAGAGCTGTCTACCTCATGTTGAATTGCTGTGTTAGACACATTTCAAAAAAGCTTGTAGCTAAAGAAGCTAAAGTAAGCTGTGTAACTAATGATATTGTAGAAGCTTTAACCACAACACCTAGTACCTCATCAGTAGCGAGGGCTGTGTTGTCTGTTGGATTAATTTAGAAAGAGAGAGAGAGAGAGAGGAGAGGAGCGAGAGAGAGAGAGAGAGACAGAAGAGAGTGAGGAGAGAGAGGAGAGATGAGCGAGGGAGAGAGAGGAGAGTAGAGAAGGATACATTCATATAGATAGTAGGGAGGTGGGAAGGGATTTAGGGGAGGGGTAGACGGAGTAGGCAGTGAAACTGAGGAGAAGGTGGGGGATCCAGAGTGGGGGGTGGGGTTTCATTGGGGAGCTGGCTGCAGGATGGTGAGGGCAGTGAACTCGAGTCTAGGAGTGCAGGGAGAGGATGGCCGGGCGAATCGGGTAGATTGAGAGATCGCTGGGAGGAAACCAACAGGGGAGTGGAAGAGGTACACAGAGATCATGCGGGAGGGAGAGGGTGGAATAAGGGGAGGTCAGGAGTGAACAGAGCTGAGACAGGGTGGGAGGGAGACCAGTCGGCGGGGAAGGGGAGAGGGGACTGCAGTCGTGTAAGCCATCTTCAGACCCTTAACTGGTCGAGACAAACTCAACCGAACGAGCCTGAGGGTCTGAGGAGTCATGAGGAGAGGGAGGAGAGGACGGGAGTGTGCAGAGGTGTGCGATGGCCTGGAGTTAGGGGAGGAGGCGACGGCAGTAGGTGTGAATTTGCGATCGATGGGTAGGATTCAGACCTTTTCGGCGAGGAGGGGCTGCTGAAAGTGAGACGTGCAGATGGTTGGGCGAGGGCGGGAGAGGAGAAAGGGGACTGAGATCAAGAATCTGGACTACGAGGATCGAGGGGGGTGGGCGGCTGTTCACCTTTGAGGTGGATGAGTGGAGAGCAAGCTGGACTGTCAGAGGAAGGAGAGAGGTGGGGAGTGATGCTCGCGAGACGAGGATCAGCGATGTTCTAGGGAGAAGAGAGAGGGATCGGGGAAGGAGCTGAGGGAGAAGAGTGGAAAGGGAGAAAAGACCCGCCCTCGAGCAGGGGAGGAAGAAGAAGTGTCGAGGGATGTTGGGGAGTGGCAGAGGTACGGGTTGAATCGAGTATGGCTGGAGGATAGAGACGAGGACTGGAGGGAAACGGAGATTCAGTGATAGAGGAACTGGGGGGAGGAAGCGAATCATCCCTCAGAGATAATGACACAAGGAGCATTGATCATTACAATGTATTAAGTTTGGATAATTAAATTTTATTTAACAGTCCTAGAGTACTGTGGGCATTTTAAGATGATGCCCAATATTAATTCATCTGTCGATGTAGCTTCATCGGGATTGTGGAGCTTGCGTAGACCAACCGATGTGAAAAGTAATCTTTGGGAAGAAGAGAAGTTCCTCAATGGGTACTTGAGGGCCTGGTGGATCGCTGGGAAACAAGGGACACCCAACCGCTATGTCAATAAGATATCACAGAGCCTCTAATGAAGGAGCGGGCTTCAAGAGGCTGGCATTGAACAGGGGAGGAACTTGGAGGAGCGTCAAGAATGTGAACATGAGAGCTGAAAGAGGAATGTGGAGCTTTACCAGTACAACCCAGGAAACTCTCGGGCAACTGACATTCAGGAGACTGCCCAGGATCAAATGTAACGACATCTTCAAACCCATAACTGGGACAAGACAAAAACTCATCAGAAAACTTTGCCTGACAAAGGCCAGTCGCTTGGTGCACTGAGCAGTAGGAAAAACCTGAAGTTACAGTCTCTGCTGCAGAGGTTTGTTATGGGGAGGGCATGAGGGCTGAAGACAAAAGCTGGGAGACTGTGTGTCCAAATTTTGTGTTTCTCATTGGGAGGGTTATCAGGCGCCAGCTACGATCTGGATGAACAGGGGAAAAACAGCCACCTTTGATGAACTTCCAATCATGGTGTACATCAAAGGGCAAACCAATAGAAATCAAGAATCTCCCAACTCGGACAGGTACAATGTGCTCTAGTTCATACTTCTGATGGTCTGGACTGAGTGACCAAGTCCCGACTAGTGGGAGACCTTCCAGAGCAAGAACAAGTGTGTGTGTGACGTCACAGCAGTTCAACTCAGATGGATGTTCTCGCTGACAAAATGCATACAAGGGAAATCTGCTTCCCTGCTCAACTCTGGGATAACTACCCGAAACCGTGCAGCAGCCAAATAAGATCCCCTTCAGGGTGTGTTTGTTTGGACCAGGTGGCAGAGGTACGAGGGCCGGTTCAATGACTCCAACAAAGAAGGAGGCAGTTACCTTCAGGAAGAGGATTCAGTGATGAGGACTGGCCAGCCAGAAATCATCGTCACACAAAAAAAAGACATCAAGGCAGCGTCCCACATCATGAGGCCAAAATTAAACAGTGTTCTGGGGAAGAGTGCAATAGTCCTTGAAACACTATGTGAGTTAAGACAAGACAGAAGAGATGCGGGTGAAGGACTCTGAAATGAGATGTAATCAAAACACCAGCCTTGTGGGGTGTGTTCATAACAAACAAGAAGAATGAACAAGTATCGGCGGGAAAGAAGAGGACAGGTCCACATGGAGATAAAGAGAGCATTCTGTCACTGGGGAAAACTGGCTTTCAAAACAGCTTGTCAAATGGCAATCTGCTTGCTCTTATGAAGAAAAAAAACCTGCAGAAACAAAGCCTGGCAAATTGATGTCAATGACGAGGTGACTCAGTGTACTACAGGATTGTGCCACACAGTCTTTCTTAAAGAGGGCTGTGGGCTGGGTCTGTTGGACGCAGGACAAGGTGCTACTGCTTCGTGAATTCCTGGAGCATTTTTCAGGAGTTTCTTAGGGTATGCTGTTGTTATGTGTTCCTCTCATTCATCAACAACAATGAGAATATAAATGGCCAAATCCGCAAAATCAAGCGGCCAAAAGAACTTCTTTGCGCGGTTCAGAGACAAAGCCTGAAGTTACAGGTCTTACAAAGAGTGCCAAGTGGATAAAGACCTTACAAAGGGAAGACAGAAACCCTGGACCTGTTCATCCGCTTCCATTTTGGCGCCTCTCACTGAAAGTCCAATCAGAAAGCAACAAACGAAAAAAACTGACAAAGACAAACCAAGCAAGCTCACAAGCCAATGAAGAAAACGACTCAAGTACATAACAGGAAAAGATCAGGGAGAATCCCTCTCTTCAAATGGAGGTGCATCAAAAATCTGGTTTTCAACTGTCTGAAAAAAATGAAGAAACCATCAAATAGGGGGTGACATCCAAAGCTACCTGAGATCAGGAACGTTCTCTCAGAAGAAGAAACTGTCACCTGAACAGTGGTCAGCTCTGGTCTTTGTGTTCTGCGACTTCAGAAAAGGAGCTGGATGTGTTTGACCTGAAGAATAACTCCAGATCAGAGGAGGTCTTCTGAGGCTGCTGCCAGTTGGTCAAATCCTCCAGAGCTGTCTCTGTGAGTACATAAATGACAGCATTAAGTACTAACATCAGGAAGAAAATATTTGTTTAGAGACAAATATGTATTATTGTAACAAAACATTATTGAATCAAATGCATTGATCTTCACATTCATTAGTATAAATCAATATGACCATACAATTCTAGGAGACGGAAGATGAATCTATATGTTGTTTAAGAGAATAAACCAAATGCATCTGCCATTGTCCTTCTCTACACTACTGGTGTTAAATTAACAGTGTGTTTGTTGAAATCATGATTGATCTCTTTGTCAGAGTGTCATTCTGTGGAGTCAACAGAGGAAGGCTGTGCTTCTCTGGTCTCAGCTCTCTGAAAGTCAAACCCTCACACCTGAGAGAGAGCTGGATCTGAGTAACAATGACCTGAATGATTCAGGAGTGAAGCTGCTCTCTGCTGGACTGGGAGTCAATCCCACTGTAAACTGGAGACTCTGAGGTCAGTATTCCTGTATTTGGTCAACAAGTGAATAAACTGTTCACCAGATCCACATGTGTTTACCAGGCACACATAGTCCACACCATATGTGTTTGGACAGTGAAGCTTACAGTTACCAAGTTTTACATTTGGTGCTATGCTCCATCATTTTGGGATTTGATGATGGAATGTTTCATATTAGGCAACAGAACAGAAATGTCACCTTTTATTTGATGTTAATGGTGAGAGGTTAGCATGTTTTGTTGTAGCTCTAATGTACTTTCTTCACTCCATTATTAATTCATGATTCATTCATGATTTGTCTTAATCATGGGATCATCAGGATTAATTAGTAGTGTTTAGAAACCACAAGTTATATACTCAATTTAGACAGAAAATTACTCCAGTCATCAATCCACCATTCAGTTTACTATCGGGCAAAACACAACCCAAAACACAAACCCAAAACAAAACTGCAAATGCAACCAACATGTTTGGATACAAAACTAACTTTAATGCACTATAATGTGAATTGGTCAGATATACTTATGACTTCTTCAAATAGGGGGACTAGATACTAAAAGTGCTTAATTTCTAAATGGTGAAAACAGATATGTATGGAAAATACCCTCAAATAAAAAGATGACATTATATACTGTCACCTTCAAATGGAAACATACTTTGATGTTCTGTGGAATCATCCAAAATGCTGAAGTACAGAGCCACAATTTCAAATGTTTAGCTTCACTGTCAAAATATTAGATTCATGGTGTGGACTGTATACTCAATACAATTCTAAATCCTGTATACCTCACTGTTCGTCTTTTGACTGATTCACTACTGCTTTTTAAACTGCTCTGGTCAGTCTACTCAAATATTTGTCAATATACATTTTTCTTACTCTACAAGCAATATTATGTATTAATTTCTAATAAAAATACAATCATTTATGAATAAATAATTAATCATGCCATTTAGCAGACGCTTTTATTCTCAAATGCGACTAGATACATACAGTCATGCGTGCATACATTTTTTTTTTTTTGTGTATGGCTGGGTAAACTCCCGGGTCATCGAACCCCACTACCTTTGGCGTTATAACGCGCCGTGCTCTCTACCAGCTGAGGCTACAGAGGGACCACAGAATAGATATGGCAGGTTTCAGGACACTGGATATATACTGAAAAATGTTTTAAAATGTGCCTACAATTACTCACCACCACCAGAAGAATAGCAGTGTGGTTTTAATATGATTTGACTCTTTGCAGGCTGTCAGGCTGTCTAGTCACAGAGGAAGGCTGTGCTTCTCTGGTCTCAGCTCTGAAGTCAAAACCCCTAACACACTGACTGAGAGAGCTGGACCTGAGCTACAATCACCCAGGAGACTCAGGAGTCAGACTTTGCTCTCTGCTGGGAGACTGGAGGATCCACACTGCAAGACTGGAGAAAACTCAAGTATTTGTAGAGGGTTTATGTCAATGTTCATATCAGACATGTTGAGTTATCAGCTAGTTAAGACAAACATTCTGACCACCACTTGGACTAAGTTATATAAAGGACTGTGTGTGTGTGTGGTGGGTTCCGTGTCTTTGGTGTGTGTCTGTGTTGTGCACGTTATCAGTACACACACTTGAGACACACACACAAACACACTGGACACACACACACACACCACACATTGGACACACACGGACACACACATACTGGACTCACACATCACACCACACTGGACACACACACACAACACACACTCTCACACTGGACACACACACACACACACTCACACTGGACACACACACACACTGGACACACGACACACACACACACACAAAACACACATGTTGGACACACACACCACACACAATGGACAACACTGGCCACACTGGACAGACACACACCACACACACACACTGGATACACACAACAAACAGTGGACACACACATTCACTTGACAAAACACACACACAAAACTGGACACCAGACACAAACTGGACACAGACACACACTGGACAACACACACACACACACTGGACACACACACACACACAGCACACACACACTGGACACACACACACTGGACACACACACCACACACACACACAACACACACACACACACACACACACACACAAACAGGACACCACACGACACACAAACAGGGACAACTACACACACACACGACTGGACACACACACACACACACCACACCAAACACACACACACACCACACACACACACACACACTGGACATACACACACACACATAGACAAACATTACTTACTACTGCTTGGACAAAGTTATATGCTGTGTGTGTGTGTGTGTGAGTGGTGTGTGTGTGTGTGTGTGTGTGTGAGTGTGTGTGTGTGTGTCTGTGTGTGTGTTGTGTGTGGTGTGGTGTGTGTGTGTGTGTGTTGTGTGTGTGTGTGTGTGTGTGTGGTGTGTGTTTGTCCGTGTGTGTGTTTGTGTGAGTTCAGGTGTATCCCTCAATGACTGTCCATGTTCTTCTGCTTACCGCTACAGTGTGGAACATTGGTGGAGAGAACACAATGAAAAAAAAATGGGGGAACCTTAGGAAATGTGAGTGTTGACATATGCTGGGAAAGAATATGACTAAGAATAAGTCTTAATTCAAGTGAAGTCAAAGTCAAAGACCACCATCATTACTTACTTGGTCATTATTAAAATATCAGCATGTAGTTCTACAGAAGCACAAATCAGGGACACTGAAAGTTTACAAAGAGTTGCTTTGACAATGTGTGTGTCCTGTGTATGTGGTGTCACGCCCCATGGCTCTGGGACTATTTATATGTTGAGCCAGGGTGTTAGTTTTTCTATGGTGTAGTGTTCCTATGTTCAGGTTCTAGTTGGTCGTGTTTCCTATGTTGGACCGGAGTTCACGTTTGTATCCAATCAGAGGCAACGTGTATCAGCTCTTTGCTTGTTGTCTCTGATTGGGTAACCCATACTTAGTCAGCTTGTTTGGCACTTGTCATTTGTGGGATCTTGTTTCCTCCCAGTGTAAGGTTTTTGTTTTGGTGTTTGACAACCCTGGACTTTCACATATATCGTTGATCGTTTTGTTGTTTTGTTGCATAGTAAAATAAAGTACACATTAAAAGAAGTATTACGCATATCACGCTGCGCCCTTGGCTCACTCATCGTGACAGAAGATCCCCCAAAAACCAGGACCAAGCAGACGTGTTCACGGAGCAAACGCCTGGTTAAGGAGCTGGAAGAAGTTGGCCGGGATGAGCCCTAGGTGGGCCAATGGCTGGTCCCTGGGAGGACCCATGTTCGCTGGGCCAAGCGGCCATGGGCAAAAGTTAAAGCCATGGCGAGCTGAGAGGAAGGTACGGCGGGCCAACAGTTTGCCGTCGTCGGAACAGGCGAGAGGCAAAGGCAACCCAATAAAAAACCATTTTGGTGGGGGGGGGGGGCACACGGCGTGGACGACGGGGATGCTTGGAGAGCAGCTACAGGTCGAATCTCTGCAGAATAGGAGAGGAGTTGGCCACCAGGGTTACGGGGGGGGCTATTGGTAATGAGGGAGCAGGAGTTAGGTGGTCAGAGCGGCGGGTAGGAGACTACTGGGAGGCGATAAGGGAAGAATGAGAGTTGTGTGAGGCACGGCAGCGCGGGAGAGGAACTGAGTAGGCAGAGCAGAGGGAAAGGGCAGCGGAGAGTTTATGAGGAAAAAAATCAGTCACGCATCCTCGCTACCCCACCAAAGCAAGTGGTGTGTGTCAACCAGTACGGGTCAGGCCGCGTTCCAGCTACCCGCACTAATTTAGTTGTGCAGTGTTCCCATATTACGGAACCGACCCGTGTGCCTGCACCCGAACCAAGGCCAGTTGGTGTTTGTTTCCCCAGACGGTCAGAGCCCGTTCCTGCTTCTCGTGCGCACCTAATTTAGTGGTGGCGGTTCCATTCACAGTCCGGCCCGGCCCGTTTCCTGCTACCCGCACTAAAGTTAGTGGAGGGTCGCATTTTCCACAGTACGGCCCAACCCGTTTCCTGCTTCCACGCACTAAGTTAGTGGGGCGTATTCCCCGCCGGACACGGCATTGTTCCTGCCCCTCGCACCAAGCAAGTGACGTGACTGCGCGTCGCCAGCCCGGCCCGGTCCTGTTTCCTTTGCCACTAGAACCAAGCCAGGGGGGAGCGTCGACAGCCCGGTCGGGCCTGTTCCTGCTCCAATCCCCTGTTGGGTTTACGTTGTCGTGGTCCGCAGTCCCGCGCCTTTGGGGGGGGGTGGGGGGCAGGGGGGGTGTGGGTGGGTGGGGGTTACTGTCACGCAACCTGGGGACTCTTTAGGTTGAAGCAGGGTGTTTAGGTTTCTATGTTTAGTGTTTCTATGTTCAGGTTTTGAGCTGGTTTGTTTGTTTCTATATTGGCCAGATGTGGTCCCAATCAGAGGCAAACGAGTGTCAGCTGTAGCTTGTTGTCTCTGCATGGGGAACCATACTTTAGGACAGCCTTGTTTGGCACTTGTCTTCATTTGTTGGGACTTCTTGTTTCCCGTGTAAGGTTTGTTTTGGTGTTTAAACCTTGGAACTTCACGTAGCGTTAGCGTTTGGTTTGTTGTGTTGCCATTGTATAGAAGTACACAATTAAAGAATGTAACGCATATCACGACTGCGCCTTGCATTGATTCCAATCATTATGACGATCGTGACAATGTGTGTGGTAAATCAATGGGGGAAAA
>CM072257.1:15150571-15223141 GCA_036851935.1 Coregonus suidteri | reverse complement strand
ATGGGTCTCCGGTCGCGGCCGGTACGACAGACCTGGTTTGAACCAGGATCTTAGGGCACAGTACGAAACCTGTTATCTACCACTTAGACAGAAAATTACCCAGTCCACCCACCATTCATTTATATTGGCTACGTTAATACACTCTTAGTCAAATGGTCAGAATACGTTTGACTTCGTCAAATGGGGGGACTAGTAACATCAAGTGCTTTCATTTCTAAACGGTGAAACAGATATGTATTAAAATACCCTCAAATAAAAGGTGACATTATATACTGTCACCTCATATGAAACATTTGATCTCAAATCCAAAATGCTGGAGTATAGAGCCACATTTAAAATGTCAGTTTCACTGTCAAACTAGATATGGTGTGGACTGTATACTCAATACAATCTAAATCTGATACCTCACTGTCTGACTTTTGACTGATACTGCTTTTTAAAACTGCTCTGGTCAGTCTACTCAAATATTTGTACTATACATTTTTCTATCTACATGCAATACTTTGATAATTTGTCATTTCTAATAATGAAACATTCATTTATGAATAGATATGGCAGGTTTCAGGACACTGATATATCTGAATATGTTGAAAAAAATATACTGCCACTATTTTGACCACCAAAGAATAGCAGTGTGGTTTTAATATGATTTGACTCTTTGCAGGCTGTCACGCTGTCTAGTCACAGAGGAAGGCTGTGCTTCTCTGGTCTCAGCTCTGAAGTCAAACCCCTCACACCTGAGACAGCTGGATCTGAGTAACAATGACCTGAAGGATTCAGGAGAGAAGCTGCTCTCTGCTGGACTGGGAATCCCCACTGTAAACTGGAGACTCTGAGGTCAGTATTCCTGTAGTTGGTCAACAAGTGATAACTGTTCACCAGATTCCACATGTGTTTACTGTCAGTAGCTGAGTGTAGATGCGGTGAGGAAATCAAGCGCAGGAAACACGGGCGTTTGTCAACAGACTTTAGTTAACAAAATGCAGCACCAAACAGGCGAACAGCCAACCCAACCGGGAGGCAAAATACAAATTACGCACAACACACACAGTGCGTAAAATGAAGATAGCGCACACAGTGCGGACTCTCGGAAAACAACAAACACGAGAGTAAATACAAAAAGAGCAACAGCTTGACAATAAACAATACCACATAACACCTGCCCCCACACACGAAAACTAAATAGGCAACCAAATCAAACACTAACAAGGGACAGGTGTACAAACAGACAAAACCCAACAAACATGAAACATCGAACGGTGGCAGCTAGTACTCCGGGGACGACGACCGCCGAAGCCTGCCCGAACAAGGAGGAGGAGCAGCCTCGGCCGAAACCGTGACAGTACCCCCCCCTTGACGCGCGGCTCCAGCCGTGCGCCGATCCCGGCCTCGGGGACGACCAGGACGACGCGGAGCAGGGCGCGTAGGATGACCCCGATGGAACTCGGTCAGCAGGGACAGGTCTAATATGTCCCTCCTCGGCACCCAGCACCGCTCCTCCGAGCCGTACCCCTCCCACTCCACGAGATATTGGAGACCCCCCATCCGGCGTCTCGAATCAAGGATGGACCTCACAGTGTACGCCGGAGCCCCCTCGATGTCCAACGGGGACGGAGGAGTCTCTTCTATCTCATAGTCCTGGAGTGGACCAGCTACCACCGGCCTGAGGAGAGACACATGGAACGAGGGGTTAACATTCCTGTAATCAATAGGCAGTTCTAACCTGTAACACACCTCGTTCAACCTCCTCAGGACTTTGAATGGCCCCACAAACCGCCGACCCAGCTTCCGGCAGGGCAGGTGGAGGGGCAGGTTTCTGGTCGAGAGCCAGACTCGATCTCCAGGTGCGTACACAGGCCCCCTCACTGCGGTGGAGATCGGCGCTCGTCTTATGCCGACGGATGGCCCGCTGCAGATGAACGTGGGCAGCGTTCCATGTCTCCTCCGAGCGCCGCACCCACTCATCCACCGCAGGGGCCTCGATCTGGCTCTCGTGTCAAGGTGCCAGAACCGGCTGGTACCCTAACACACACTGGAAAGGGGTTAGTTGGGTGGAGGAGTGGCGGAGAGAGTTCTGTGCCATCTCGGCCCACGGAACGTATCTCGCCCACTCCTCCGGCCGGCCCTGGCAATAAGACCTCAGAAACCTACTCACATCCTGGTTGACACGTTCAACCTGCCCATTACTCTCCGGGTGGTAACCCGAGGTAAGGCTCACCGAAACCCCCCAAACCGTTCCATAAACGCTCTCCACACTCTGGAGGTGAACTGGGGGCCTCGATCAGACACTATGTCCTCGGGTACCCCGTAATGCCGGAAGACATGGGTAAACAGAGCCTCAGCGGTCTGTAGGGCAGTAGGGAGACCCGGCAGGGGAAGGAGACGACAGGCCTTCGAGAACCGATCCACAACGACCAGGATGGTAGTATTCCCCTGTGAGGGGGGAAGGTCTGTAACAAAATCCACCGAGAGGTGGGACCAGGGTCGTTGTGGAACGGGCAGGGGTTGTAGCTTACCCCTGGGCAAATGTCTGGGCGCCTTACACTGGGCACACACAGAACAGGAGGAAACATAAATCCTCACATCCCTGGCTAACGTTGGCCACCAGTACTTAGTGCTAAGGCAGTGAACTGTCCGGCCGATACCTGGATGTCCAGAGGAGGGGGACGTATGAGCCCAATAAATGAGGCGATCGCGTACCTCGAGCGGAACGTACGTCCGACCCACTGGACACTGTGGAGGACTTGGGTCGGTGCGTAACGCCCGCTCGATCTCTGCATCGACCTCCCATACCACCGGTGCAACCAGACAAGACTTTGGTAGTATGGGAGTGGGCTCAACGGACCTCTCCTCCGTGTCATACCGCCGAGACAGGGGCATCTGCCTTCCCGTTCTGGACCCAGGGATGTAAGTGATTTTAAACACAAACCGGGCTAGAAACATAGTCCAGCGGGCCTGGCGAGGATTCAGTCTCCTAGCTGCCCGGATGTATTCCAGGTTACGGTGGTCAGTCAAAATGAGGAAAGGGTGTTGAGCCCCCTCAAGCCAATGCCTCCACACCTTTAGGGCCTGTACCACGGCTAACAGCTCCCTGTCCCCTACGTCATAATTCCGCTCCGCCGGGACTGAGCTTCTTAGAATAAAAAGCACAGGGGCGGAGTTTAGGTGGTGTGCCAGACCGTTGTGAGAGAACTGCCCCAATACCGGCCTCGGACGCGTCTGCCTCTACCTGGAATGGTAAAGCGGGATCCGGATGCGCCAACACCGGCGCCGAGGTAAAAACATGTCCTTCAGTCTCCCAAAAGCCCTGTCCGCCTCAGCTGACCACCGCAAGCGCACCGGACCCCCTTCAACAGAGACGTTATGGAAGCTGCCACCTGTCCAAAACCCCGGATAAACCTCCGGTAGTAATTCGCAAAACCCAAGAACTGTTGCACCTCTTTCACAGTGGTTGGGGTTTGCCAATTACGCACAGTTGACACCCGGTCAACCTCCATCTTCACCCCTGACGCAGACAACTGATAACCCAAAAAGGAGACCGACTTCTGAAAGAACAGACATTTCTCTGCCTTGACATATAGGTCATGCTCCAACAGCCTCCTCAACACTCGGCGCACCAGGGCTACATGCTCTGCTCGGGTAGAACTGTACACCAGAATATCGTCTATGTACACGACTACTCCCTGCCCCTGCATGTCCCGGAAAATCTCATCGACGAAGGATTGGAAGACTGAGGGAGCATTCATTAACCCATATGGCATGACGAGATACTCGTATTGACCGGAGGTCGTGCTAAACGCTGTCTTCCATTCATCGCCCTCTCTAATGCGCACCAAGTTATATGCGCTCCTGAGATCCAATTTTGTGAAGAACTGAGCACCGTGTAATGATTCCGTCATAGTCGCAATCAGAGGAAGTGGATAGCTGTACTTCACCGTAATCTGATTGAGACCGCGGTAATCAATACACGGACGCAGACCTCCATCCTTTTTCTTCACAAAAAAGAAGCTTGAGGAAGCGGGTGAAGTGGAGGCCCGTATGTATCCCTGTCTCAGAGACTCGGCGATGTACGTTTCCATCGCCTTCCTCTCCTCTTGAGACAAGGGATACACATGGCTCCGCGGGAGGGCTGCTCCTAACTGGAGATCTATCGCACAATCCCCCTGTCTATGAGGCGGCAGCTGCGCCGCCCTAGTCTTACTAAACACCAGTGTCAAATCCTCATACTCGGGGGGAATATGCAGTGCAGGCATTAGATTCTGACTTTCCACCGAGGTCGCCCCTATGGAAACACCCAGACACAGCCCCTCACACTGAGCAGACCCACCCTTTAAGAGCTTTCTCTCGCCACGAAATAGTAGGGTCATGGGTAATCAACCAGGGAAGCCCCAGCACCACCGGATACGCAGGAGAGTCAATCAGATAGAGCTGAATCGTCTCCTCATGACCCCCCTGCGCCTCCATCTTAAGGGGCGCTGTGACCTCCCTAATCAACCCAGATCCTAACGGACGGCTATCTAGGGCATGTACAGGGAAAGGCTTATCAACGGGAAGGAGAGGAATCCCTAATTCTACACAGAACTGGCGATCTACAAAGTTCCCAGCTGCGCCTGAATCGACTAGCGCCTTATGCTGGGAACGAGGTGCTACCTGTGGAAAACAAACAGGCAAGGTTATGTGAACGACAGAAAGCTCTGGGTAAGTAGGGCGCCTACTCACCTGGGAGGACTCCCCAATGCGTGGCCTGCCTTCACCTCCACCGGGGGACCTTCCCCAACACCTAGCCGCGGTGTGCCCTCCACGGCCACAGTAGGTGCAGGGGACGGCCCCCCTCGGGTTCCTACTCCTCCTTTTCTAGCGCCAGCACCTCCGAGCTCCATAGGGCTCGGCTCGGAGGTGCTGGAGGGTTAAATGGGCGACCCCCATCCGGGACGTCCACGGGTGGCGAGCAGGGTGTCCAACCGAATGGCCATGTCGACTAGTTGGTCAAACGTCAACATGGTATCCCTGCACGCCAACTCTCTTTGGACGTCCTCCCGAAGGCTACAACGGAAGTGGTCTATGAGGGCCCGCTCATTCCACCCTGCATCTGCCGCTAGAGTCCGGAACTCCAGGGCAAAATCCTGTGCGCTCCTCATCCCCTGTCGGAGGAAGAACAGACGCTCCCCCGCCGCCTTCCCTTCTGGTGGATGGTCGAACACGGCCCGGAAGCGGCGGGAGAACTCCGCATAGGTGATGGTAGCGGCGTCCATTCTCCTCCATTCGGCGTTGGCCCACTCCAACGCCTTGCCGGTGAGACAGGAGATGAGGGCGGAGACGCTCTCGTGTCCCGAGGGCGCCGGGTGTACGGTGGCGAGGTAGAGCTCCACCTGTAGCAGGAACCCTTGACACCCGGCAGCGGAGCCGTCGTACGCCCTCGGGAGCGAGAGCCGAATCCCACTGGGTTCCGGAATGTGGACTGGAGGACTGACCGATGGGGATGGTCCGGTAGGTGGGGGGCGTGGGTACCCCGCTGCTTTCCCATCGGTGGAGAGTGTTCATCACCCGATCCAAGGCGTGACCGATCTGGTTAATCCGGTCCTCCTGTCCACGAAGACGGTCCTCCATGACCTCTGTCGGCGCGGGTGCTCCTGCTGACTCCATGATGGGATGTGGTATTCTGTCAGTAGCTGAGTGTTGATGCGGCGAGGAAATCAAGCGCAGGAAACACGGGCGTTCGTCAACAGACTTTAGTTAACAAAATGCAGCACCAAACAGGGCGAACAGCCAACCCAACCTCTCGGAAAACAACAAACACGAGAGTAAATACAAAAAGAGCAACAGCTTGACAATAAACAATACCACATAACACCTGCCCCCACACACGAAAACTAAATAGGCAACCAAATCAAACACTAACAAGGGACAGGTGTACAAACAGACAAAACCAAACAAACATGAAACATCGAACGGTGGCAGCTAGTACTCCGGGGACGACGACCGCCGAAGCCTGCCCGAACAAGGAGCAGGAGCAGCCTCGGCCGAAAACCGTGACATTTACCAGGCACACATAGTCGACACCATATGTGTTTTGACAGTGAAGCTTACAGTTTTACATTTGGTGCTATGCTCCAGCATTTTGGATTTGAAATTGTTTCATATTAGGCAACAGTACAGAATGTCACTTTTTATTTGAGGGTATTCATACATACCTGTTTTACTGTTTAGAAATGAAAGCACTTTATGTATGTAGTTCTCTAGTTCTACCATTTGAAAAAGTCATAAGTATTTGGACAAATTAATTTAGTCCAATGTTTAGTGTTTTAGTGTTTGGTCTTTGAATATTCTTTGCCTGCAGTGATTACATCAAGCTTGTGAATCTACAAACTTTTGAATGCATTTGCAGTTTTGTCTTGGTTGTGTTTTTTGGATGATGTTTTTCCCAATAGAAACTGAATGGTGAATAATGTCCTGTCATTTTGGAGTCACTTCCCTTGTATTGTCAGTAAGAATAGAAGATGTTTCTGAACACTTCTACATCCATGTGGATGCTACCATGATTATGAATAATCATTAATGAATTGTGAATGATGATGAATGAGAACGTTACAGAGGAACAAGGATCATACCCCCTCTGTTATTGGTATGGTGAGAGGTTAGCATGTTTTGTTGTAGCCTCTGTAACTTTCTCACTCATTATTATTCATGATTCATTCATAATTTTTTCTTAATCATGGCATCATCAGGATTAATTTAGTAGTGTTTAGAAACATGTTATCTACTCACTTAGACAGAAAAAATATTCCAATCATCCACCATTCAGTTACTATCGGGCAAAACATAACCCAAAACAAACTGCAAATACAACCAATGAGTTCACAACAAATACTCAACTTTTGACTACGTTAATACACTATAAGTCAAATGGTCAGAATACGTTTGACTTCGTCAAATGGGGGGACTAGATACATAAAGTGCTTTCATTTCTAAACGGTGAAACAGATATGTATTAAAATACCCTCAAATAAAAGGTGACATTATATACTGTCACCTCATATGAAACATTTGATCTCAAATCCAAAATGGTGGAGTATAGAGTCACATTTAAAATGTCAGTTTCACTGTCAAAATAGATATACTGTGGACTGTATACTCAATACAATCTAAATCTGATACCTCACTGTCTGTCTTTTGACTGATACTGCTTTTTAAACTGCTCTGGTCAGTCTACTCAAATATTTGTAATATTATGCATTTTTCTATCTACAAGCAATACTTTGATAATTTGTCATTTCTAATAATGAAACATTCATTTATGAATAGATATGGCAGGTTTCAGGACACTGATATATCTGAATATGTTGAAAAAAATATACTGCCACTATTTTAACCACCAAAGAATAGCAGTGTGGTTTTAATATGATTTGACTCTTTGCAGGCTGTCACGCTGTCTAGTCACAGAGGAAGGCTGTGCTTCTCTGGTCTCAGCTCTGAAGTCAAACCCCTCACACCTGAGAGAGCTGGATCTGAGTAACAATGACCTGAAGGATTCAGGAGTGAAGCTGCTCTCTGCTGGACTGGGGAATCCCCACTGTAAACTGGAGACTCTGAGGTCAGTATTCCTGTAGTTGGTCAACAAGTGATAACTGTTCACCAGATCCACATGTGTTTACCAGGCACACAGAGTCCACACCATATGTGTTTGGACAGTGAAGCTTACAGTTTTAAATTTGGTGCTATGCTCCAGCATTTTGGATTTGAGATGGAATGTTTCATATGAGGTGACAGTATATAATGTCACCTTTTATTTTAGGGTATTTTAATACATATCTGTGTTACCGTTTAGAAATGAAAGCACTTTATATGTCTAGTTCTCCCATTTGAAAAAGTCGTAATAATTTGGACATATTCACTTATATCGCCGGAGAAGATGGCTGCCGTTTTACAGCCCTCTAACCAATTGTACTATTATGTGCGTTTTTCCGCTTTATTTGAAATGTATTTTGTACATAATGTTCTGCCATCGTTTCTTATAACCAAAAAGAGCTTCTGGATATCAGGACAGCGATTACTCACCTCGTATTGGACGAAGATTTTTTTCTTCAACGAGGCGGCCGCGAAGGATATCATACAGACACCCGACAAGGCCCAAAATCCCCGTCATTCGCGTGAGGAAGAGACGGAGATATCGTGGACGTAGGTCGGGGCGCCTTGTAAGGATCCGACGGCGAGCGAGTAAACTGCCGCTCCCATCAATCCTATTAGCCAATGTTCAATCATTAGAGAACAAATTGGACGACCTAAGATTACGGTTATCCTACCAACGGGACATTAAAAACTGTAATATCTTATGTTTCATCAGGATTAATTTAGTAGTGTTTAGAAAAACATGTTATCTACTCACTTAGACAGAAGATTAATCCAGTCATCATCCACCATTCAGTTACTATCGGGCAAAACATAACCCAAAACAAACTGCAAATACAACCAACTAGTTTTACAACCAAATACTCAACTTTTGACTACGTTAATACACTATTAGTCAAATGGTCAGAATTCGTTTGACTTCGTCAAATGGGGGGACTAGATATAAAAATTGCTTTCATTTCTAAATGTTGAAACAGATATGTATGAAAATACCCTCAAATAAAAGGTGACATTATATACTGTCACCTCATATAAAACATCTGATCTCAAATCCAAAATGTTGGAGTACAGATCCACATTTAAAATGTTAACTTCACTGTCAAACTAGATATGGTGTGGACTGTATACTCAATACAATCTAAATCTGATACCTCACTGTCTGTCTTTTGACTGATACTGCTTTTTAAACTGCTCTGGTCAGTCTACTCAAATATTTGTACTATATATTTTTATATCTACAAGCAATACTTTGATAATTTGTCATTTCTAATAATGATACATTAATTTATGAATAGATATGGAAGGGTTCAGGACACTGATATATCTGAAAATGTTGAAAAAATATACTGCCACTATTTTTCACCATCAAAGAATAGCAGTGTGGTTTTAATATGATTTGACTCTTTGCAGGCTGTCAGGCTGTCTAGTCACAGAGGAAGGCTGTGCTTCTCTCTGGTCTCAGCTCTGAAGTCAAACCCCTCACACCTGAGAGAGCTGGACCTGAGCTACAATCACCCAGGAGACTCAGGAGTCAGACTGCTCTCTGCTGGACTGGAGGATCCACACTGCAGACTGGAGAAACTCAAGTATGTAGAGGGTTTATGTCAATGTTCATATCAGACATGTTGGAGTTATCAGGCTAGTTAAGACAAACATTCTGACCACCACTTGGACTAAGTTCTATAAAGACTGTGTGTGTGTGTGTGTGTGTGCATGTGTGTGTGTGTGTGTGTGTCCAGTTTGTGTGTGTGTGTGGTGTGTGTGTGTGTGTGTGTGTGTGTGGTGTCTGTCTGTTTGTGTGTGTGTGTGTGTGTGTGTGTGTGTCCTGTGTGTGTGTGTGTGTGTCCAGTGTGTGTGTGTGTGTATCCAGTGTGTGTGTGTGTGTGTGTGTGTGTGTGTGTGTGTGTGTGTGTGTCCAGTGTGTGTGTGTGTCCAGTGTGTGTGTGTGTCCAGTGTGTGTGTGTGTGTGTCCAGTGTGTTTGTGTGTGTGTGTGTGTCCAGTGTGTGTGTGTGTCCAGTGTGTGTGTGTGTCCAGTGTGTGTGTGTGTGTGTGTGTGTGTGTGTGTGTGTGTGTGTGTGTGTGTGTGTGTGTGTGTGTGTGTGTGTGTCCAGTGTATGTTTGTGTGTGTGCACACACTGGACACACACACACACTCACACTGGACACACACACACACTGGACAAACACACACACACACACACACACACACACACACACACACACACTGGACACACACACTCACACACTGGACACACACACACTGGACACACACACACACACACTGGACACACACACACACACACACTGGACACACACACACATACACACTGGGCACACACAAAGAGGACACACACACACTGGACACACACACAAACAGGACACACACACATACACACTGGACACACACACATACCACACACACAACACACACACTGGACACACACACACTGGACACACAGACACACACACACTGGACACACACTGGACAAACATTCTTACCACCGCTTGTACAAAGTTATACGCACAAAGGACACACACATACACACACAAAGGAAACACACACACACTGGACACACACAGACACACACACACACACTGGACACACACACACACTCACACTGGACACACTCACACTGGACACACACACACACACACACTTGGACAAAGTTATATGCTGACTGTGTGTGAGTGTGAGTGTGTGTGTGTGTGTGTGTGTGTGTGTGTGTGTGTGTGTGTGAGTTCAGGTGTATCCCTCAATGACTGTCTGTTCTTCTGCTTACCGCTACAGTGTGGAACATGGTGGAGAGAACACAATGAAACCTGGACTTAGAAAATGTGAGTGTTGACTGCTGTGAAGAATATGACTAAGAATAAGTCTTAATTCAAGTGAAGTCAAAGTCAAAGACCACCATCATTACTTACTTGGTCATATTAAATATCAGCTGTAGTTCTACAGAAGCACAAATCAGGGACACCAAAGTTTACAAAGAGTTGCTTTGACAATGTGTGTGTCTGTGTATGTGTGTGTGGCGTGTTCGTGTTACTTTAGAAATGTGTGTTTGTGTTCATGCATGCATACAGGTGTGTGTGTGTGTAATTAATGGGAATAAGTGTGTTTTATATTACCATACAGTATAACATATGATCATTGAACAAATCTCAAGTTACCTTAACTTCTCCTTTTGATACCTAGAAACATCTACATTAAATTAATTAGTGAAAAGTGAGTTAACATTCTAATGTGAATGATAAAGATGTGGTCCTCTGTAGCTCAATTGGTAGAGCATGGCGCTTGTAACGCCAAGATAGTGGGTTCGATCCCCGGGACCACCCATACGTAAAAATGTATGCACACATGACTGTAAGTCGCTTTGGATAAAAGCGTCTGCTAAATGGCATATTATTATTATTATTATTATGATTTCTAATATTGTGTCTGGTTTCATCCATCAGATGTCTGTGATCTCACACTGGACCTAAACACAGTAAACAGATTCCTCTCTCTGTCTGAGGAGAACAGAAAGGTGACATGTAGGAGAGAGGAGCAGCCGTATCCTGATCACCCAGAGAGATTTGAGGACTGTGGACAGGTGCTGTGTAGAGAGGGTCTGACTGGGCGCTGTTACTGGGAGGTAGAGTGGAGTGGGAGAGGGGTTGTATAGGAGTGGCATATAAAGGAATCAGCAGGAGAGGAAGGGTGATGACTGTGGGATTGGATACAATGACAAGTCCTGGAGTCTGACCTGCTATGACAACAGATACTCTGCCTATCACAATAATAAGTCCACTACCATAGACGTCCCCTCCTCCAGCTCCCCACAGAGTAGGAGTGTATCTGGACTGGCCAGCCGGCACTCTGTCCTTCTACAGAGTCTCCTCTGACACACTGACCCACCTGAACACATTCCACTCCACATTCACTGAGCCCCTCTATCCAGGGTTTAGGGTTCATGATGACGCCTCAGTGTCCCTGTAAATAATAACCATGGTAACACTGACACACACACACACACTGGACACACACTGGACACGCACACACACTGGACACACACACTCACACACACTGGACACACACACTCACACACACTGGACACACACACAGACACTGGACACACACACATACACACTTACACACACACTCACACACACTGGACACACACACACACACTCACACACACACACTCACACACTCACACACACTGGACACACACAAACACACACACACTGGACCCACACACATACACACTGGACACACACACACATACACACTGGACACACACACATACGCTGGACACACACACACTGGACACACACACACAAACACACACACACACACACACACACACACTCACACTGGACCCACACACATACATACTGGACAGACACACACACACACACACGACACACACACACCTGACACACACACACACACACAGGACACACACACTGGACACACACACACACACTGGACAAACACACTCACCAACACTGGACACACACACACACACTGGACACACACACTGGACACTCACACTCACACACACACTGGACACACACACAGACACTGGACACACACACATACACACTTACACACACACTCACACACACTGGACACACACACACACCTGACACACACACACTGGACACACACACACACACACTGGACACACACACTCACACACACTGGACACACACACACACACTGGACACACACACTGGACACTCACACTCACACACACTGGACACACACACAGACACTGGACACACACACATACACACTTACACACACACTCACACACACTGGACACACACACACACACACACACTGGACACACACACTGGACACACACACACACTGGACACACATACGCTGGACACACACACACTGGACACCCACACACAGGACACACACATTGGACACACACACACACACACACACACACACACACACACACACACACACACACACACACACTGGACACACACACTCACACACAATGGAGACACACACACACACTGGACACACACACAAACACACACACACTGGACACACACACACACTGGACACACACACACACACACTGGCCACATTTCCATGTGTAGGATTTTGATGAAAGGAAATCCCATATAGCCTACTGGACAGGACTTTGCTATGTCATCTTCTGTTTGGGTGTCTCAGGTCAGGTCTGAGCCATGATCAGAATGTGTCTCTGTGTCTATTTCCAGCCCTGCCATTTCTACCTGTCCTGATCTAGTGTTTCACCCCTGACCTCCTCACACCGTCTCACTGTCCATGTCTGCTTTTAGCTCCCACCTCTACTTCACTGTGTTATAATGGACCTTATGCTTGTTATGTCACCTCTGTAACCAGTTATCAAACATACTGACCTTTCTGACCCTATCCCATGGCCCTACTTTCTAGAAATGAACATTTAAATTCCTCTGAGTTTTGTTTTGTGTCCATTTACTTATGTATTTGTTGTATATTGGGGTTGTGCTGCAGAGCATCATGGGGGTTTGTATGTGTTGAGATGATCACGTTCCAGATAAATGGTTGAACTGATTCCTGTCTCCCGTCTCATCATTATTGAATTGTTATACAGACGTGGTTATGAAACCAACGAGACATAACAACAGATTGGTGATGAGTAAGTCTGAATCTACAGGAACTATTTTGTCTGGAAGAAGTGGGTTTTTACAACTGTTTAAAACTGTTATTTTCTGTGGTCCAGAAAAGGCTAATGTTAGCACAGTGTATTGCTAGCAGAGGCAAGTGCATAGTCCAGCTAGCTAAGAGAGAGAGTTAGCATCGTCATGGACGGTAGAAAAGGACTTGAGACGGATGTCGGAGCGGGAAAACAACTTGATTAAAAAGGAGGAATATATATTGATTAAAGGAAAGACATTTATTAAACTGTGAAGACAAACCTTTTAATTAAATCTGCTAAATGAGCGAATTTAGGAGGAAACGTCAGTGAGTGAAGTGAAATGAAGATCACGTGACTGAGGAAAATATTGCTTTGGTTGAGGACAATACTGAAGTGAGTGACAATCAGGAGCTTATTGAGAAACGAAAAATTATTGGAATTGTTGGAAACATTGGACAGTTTGATGAAAGTATTGATCAGTGGAGCTCATATACAGAACGGTTTGAATATTTTGTTCTTGTAAATGACATGGATGAGGACAACATTGTGCCTCCATGTTTTAGTGTAATGGGGCCAAAGACATTTAATTTACTAGGCAGCCTGCTACAGCCAGTCAGAACAGGTAATAAGACGTATGGGGATATTGTGGAGAAACTTAAAGGACATTTTTCACCAGAACCACTAGTTAATGCTGAAAGGTTCAGGTTCCACAGGAGACATCAGGAAGAGGGAGAATCAGTAACAATGTTTGCTGCTGCATTAAAGAAACTACCAGAACACTGTGAGTTTAATGCTGTTCTAAATGACATCATTAGAGACAGACTAGTATGTGGGCTACGGAGTGAAAGCTACACAAAAGAGACTGTTGACTGAAAGTCATCTGACCTTGGCAAAGGACATTGGAATCAGTGTGTCCATGGAACTAGCTGCTAAAGAGGCTCACCAGTTGAGTTCATCAGGAACTTAGTGGGTTCATCTAACAATCCTAATCATCAGCTGATACATTTTAATCTCATACACAGGGTAAACCGTCCACCTAGAAAACATCATTTAATTGAAATCACAACCGCTCCTCTGTGTGATCTATGTAATCAAGGTGCCTTGGGCTCCTTTAATTATATGTACTGGGAGTGACCAGGGGACATGTTTTGGAAAGAGGTATCCTCATACCTTGTTCCCCCAAAACTGTTAGTACTGAATGATAATTCACCACTGTCATTACAGCAAAGACATATAATGTTGTCAGGTTGGATAGCAGCTAAAAAGATGTTGGAACTAAGATGGCAACCACCACACCTCATTGGATCAGCACTTTTATAGATATCATTTATTAGAACTATCCACTGCTAGGATCCATGGGGCTAGCCAAACAACAATTGCAGCTGAAACCATAAAATAACTCCTGTAGTGGGTTTTACCCAACAGATTGAACATTCATTATAATTTTTGTGCAAATGTGTACCTTGATTTAGTATTTAATTTAATGGAGATCAGGTTGGGTGGGTTGGGGTGGTCCCAGGAGGGGTTGGAGGGTGGGTTGGGGTGGTCCCAGGAGGCGTTGGAGGGTGCGTTGGGTGGTCCCAGGAGGGGTTGGAGGGTGGGTTGGGGTGGTCCCAGGAGGGGTTGGAGGGTGGGTTGGGGTGGTCCCAGGAGGGGTTGGAGGGTGGGTTGGGGTGGTCCCAGGAGGGGTTTGAGGGGTGGGTTGGGGTGGTCCCAGGAGGGGTTGGAGGGTGGGTTGGGGTGGTCCCAGGAGGGGTTGGAGGGTGGGTTGGGTGGTCCCAGGAGGGGTTGGAGGGTGGGTTGGGTTGGTCCCAGGAGGGGTTGGAGGGTGGGTTGGGGTGGTCCCAGGAGGGGTTGGAGGGTGTGTTGGGGTGGTCCCAGGAGGGGTTGGAGGGTGGGTTGGGGTGGTCCCAGGAGGGGTTGGAGGGTGGGTTGGGTGGTGTCCAGGAGGGGTTGGAGGGTGGGTTGGGGTGGTCCCAGGAGGGGTTGGAGGGTGGGTTGGGGTGGTCCCAGGAGGGGTTGGAGGGTGGGTTGGGATGGTCCCAGGAGGGGTTGGAGGGTGGGTTGGGGTGGTCCCAGGAGGGGTTGGAGGGTCGGTTGGGGTGGTCCCAGGAGGGGTTGGAGGGTGGGTTGGGGTGGTCCCAGGAAGGGTTGGAGGGTGGGTTGGGGTGGTCCCAGGAGGGGTTGGAGGGTGGGTTGGGGGTGGTCCCAGGAGGGGTTGGAGGGTGGGTTGGGGTGGTCCCAGGAGGGGTTGGAGGGTGGGTGGGGTGGTCCCAGGAGGGGGTTGGAGGGTGGGTTGGGGTGGTCTCAGGAGGGGTTGGAGTGTGGGTTGGGGTTGGTCCCAGGAGGGGTTGGAGGGTGGGTTGGGGTGGTCCCAGGAGGGGTTGGAGGGTGTGTTGGGGTGGTCCCAGGAGGGGTTGGAGGGTGGGTTGAGGTGGTCCCAGGAGGGGTTGGAGGGTGGGTTGATGCAGCTGAGGTGGGTGATTGTATATGTGGTTTATTATAATTGTATTTATCTGCAATAACTAGTTTCCATAATATACTGATATATATTTTAACAGTATTGTTTCTCTAGCTGTATAACCATTCCTGCTGCTATTTGTTCTGATATATATTTTAACAGTATTGTGTCTCTAGCTGTATAACCATTCCTGCTGCTATTTGTTCTTGTCTGTGTTCCTTTAAAATAAATAAAACGTTTCAACAGTCACATGCTGGAGTAAGGACATGGATTGTCCAGCCTGTGGTAAAAAGGGCAACATCGGACAAGTCTCCAGAAACAAAAGAGAACAGAGAAATCACAAAAAAGGGAAACAAGAAACAGGCATTCCAACGAAAGACAAATAGACATGTTCACACTGTTGAGTAAGAGAACACTGAGGTGAGTGACTCATCAGACGAGGAAGTCAAACTGAAAATCCTGACCTTTTCCTGGCGGGTCGCACGGCTACTATGTCTCCCCCTTGCTAGAGGGACAGCCGGTGGGTATGGAGATTGACACAGGGGCAGCTGTATCTCTTGTGTCAGAAAAAAAGACACTGAAACACCTTCCACTTCAATTAGCGCACCTCGTGTTAAAGACTTACACAGGTGAATCTGTCGCTGTGAGAGACATCACTGATGTCACAGTTCAGGTAAACAGACAAACTGAAAAGCTGCCACTCTATGTTGTGAAAGGAGACTATGCATCACTACTGGGATGTTCATAGTTGGAGAAAATCACACTGGACTGGCCATCAGTGCATACAATGACACATGGAGACACAGACCTACAGTGGGGGAAAAAAGTATTTAGTCAGCCACCAATTGTGCAAGTTCTCCCACTTAAAAAGATGAGAGGCCTGTAATTTTCATCATAGGTACACGTCAAATATGACAGACAAAATGAGAAAAATAAATCCAGAAAATCACATTGTAGGATTTTTTATGAATTTATTTGCAAATTATGGTGGAAAATAAGTATTTGGTCAATAACAAAAGTTTTCTCAATACTTTGTTATATACCCTTTGTTGGCAATGACACAGGTCAAACGTATTCTGTAAGTCTTCACAAGGTTTTCACACACTGTTGCTGGTATTTTGGCCCATTCCTCCATGCAGATCTCCTCTAGATTAGTGATGTTTTGGGGCTGTCGCTGGGCAACACGGACTTTCAACTCCCTCCAAAGATTTTCTATGGGGTTGAGATCTGGAGACTGGCTAGGCCACTCCAGGACCTTGAAATGCTTCTTACGAAGCTACTCCTTCGTTGCCCCGGGCGGTGTGTTTGGGATCATTGTCATGCTGAAAGACCCAGCCACGTTTCATCTTCAATGCCCTTGCTGATGGAAGGAGGTTTTCACTCAAAATCTCACGATACATGGGCCCCATTCATTCTTTCCTTTACATGGATCAGTTTGTCCTGGTCCCTTTGCAGAAAAACAGCCCCAAAGCATAATGTTTTCCACCCCAATGCTTCCATTTACATTTACGTCATTTAGCAGACGCTCTTATCCAGAGCGACTTACAAATTGGTGCATTCACCCTATAGCCAGTGGGATAACCAGTCAACAATTTTTTTTTATTTTAATTTTTTTATATATATTTATTATTATTATTATTATTATTATTATTATTATTATTTATTTTATTTATTTTTATTTTTTTTATTTTTTTAGGGGGGGGGGGGGGGGGGGTAGAATGATTACTTTATCCTATCCCAGGTATTCCTTAAAGAGGTGGGGTTTCAAATGTCTCCGGAAGGTGGTGAGTGACTCCGCTGTCCTGGCGTCGTGAGGGTTCCCACCATTGGGGTGCCAGAGCAGTGAACAGTTTTGACTGGGCTGCGCGCGGGAACTATGCTTCCGCAGAGGAAGAGGAGCCAGCAGGCCAGAGGTGGATGAACGCAATGCCCTCGTTTGGGTGTAGGGACTGATCAGAGCCTGAAGGTACAGAGGTGCCGTTCCCCTCACATCTCCATAGGCAAGCACCATGGTCTTGTAACAGATGCGAGCTTCAACTGGAAGCCAGTGGAGTGTGCGGAGGAGCGGGGGTGACGTGAGAGAACTTGGGAAGGTTTCAGTCTTCCCAGCCTGTTGCAGGTCTACAATTTTGTTTCTGGTGTCCTTTGACAGCTCTTTGGTCTTGGCCATAGTGGAGTTTGGAGTGTGACTGTTTGAGGTTGTGGACAGGTGTCTTTTATACTGATAACAAGTTCAAACAGGTGCCTAATAATTGCTCCCACAGTTGATTTCTTCAAACCAAGCTGCTTACCTATTGCATATTCAGTCTTCCCAGCCTGGTGCAGGTCTACAATTTTGTTTCTGGTGTCCTTTGACAGCTCTTTGGTCTTGGCCATAGTGGAGTTTGGAGTGTGACTGTTTGAGGTTGTGTACAGGTGTCTTTTATACTGATAACAAGTTCAAACAGGTGCCATTAATACAGGTAACGAGTGGAGGACAGAGGAGCCTCTTAAAGAAGAAGTTACAGGTCTGTGAGAGCCAGAAATCTTGCTTGTTTGTAGGTGACCAAATACTTATTTTCCACCATAATTTGCAAATAAATTCATTACAAATCCTACAATGTGATTTTCTGGATTTTTTTTCCTCATTTTGTCTGTCATAGTTGACGTGTATCTATGATGAAAATTACAGGCCTCTCTCATCTTTTTAAGTGGGAGAACTTGCACAATTGGTGGCTGACTAAATACTTTTTTCCCCCACTGTACCTGCCATCTTAAAGAAACATGGAGAAGTCTTTAATGGACAGCTGGGTAGTATGAACGACATTACAGGGAAGCTTAGCATTAAGCCAGACAGCAAACCAACGTTTCTGAAAGCACGACCAAAAGTCAAGGCTGACTTGGACGCTTTAGTCAAGAACAAAGTATTGGAGCCAGTCAGCATGAGTGAATGCATGAGCAACACCCATCTACCAGTCATTAACACTAGAACCGTCTGGCCTTTCAGCTAGTAGGGATGGGTACTCCAATCCTCGGGGTGTCACACTTTTCCCCCATCCCTAGCAAACACAGCTGATTAAACTAATCGCATTCTAAATTGAAGATTATGATTAGTTAATTATTGGAGTCAAGTGTGTTAGCTGCGGCTAGGGCAAAAGTGTGACACCAATCAGGCCCCAGAGGACTGGAGTTGCCCATCCCTGCACTAGAGCAAGGTGTGACAAAAATGGTTGATAAATAAAACGCTTGATAAATAGTGCATAAACTATTGTAAAGGATTAATTGCATGAAGAAATATTAGTGGAAATATATATTTTTTGTAACTTAAAAAAAAGTTTATTCTACAAAGTAAAAATAAAAAAAAAGGCCTATAGCCTATTTCTGTTTCCCTTTCAATAAAAACGTTACAGTGTAATCCATCTGATCAACTTTATTTGTAGATTCAATTAGTAATAGAGTTATAGTACTTAATAAAGTCAATTTACAGTTTATTTTGACAAAGTAGAATGAAAAATATAATAATAATAATAATAATTGTCACGATCGTCGTACTGAATAGACCAAGGCGCAGCGTGATGAACGAACATGGTTAACTTTATTATCTTTAGTGATAATCGACAACAATAATCAACAAAACAAGAAACGACACGTGAAGTCCACGGTAACAATGACCAACACGGAACAAGAACCACAAAAACACAAAGGGTAAACAGACAGTTTAAATATGGCTCCCAATCAGAGACAACCAACGACAGCTGACACTCGTTGCCTCTGATTGGGAGTCACTCTAGCCAACATAGAAATAAACACAAACAGAAAGAACACACCCTGGCTCAACATATAGAGTCCCAGAGCCAGGGTGTGACAGTACCCCCCCCCCCAAGGCGCGGACTGCGACCGCGCCTCAACTTGAACAAAACAGGGGAGGGCTGGGTGGGCATACCTCCTCGGCGGCGGTTCTGGCTCCGGCCTTGCCCACCACCCTCCAATAAACCCCCCATAGCGCCCCTGGTCCAGTCTGGCCCCGCTGGCTGGAGCTGAACTGGACTTAGCAGGAGCGGTTAGCTTCAGCACCATAGTGGAGCAGTTGGCCGGTACCTTACCAGGCATCGGTGACCCAGGCACGGGTTGTGCTGGACTGACGACGCGCACCCCTGGCTTGGTGCGTGGAGGAGGAACGGGCCTTACCAGGCTGACGACGCGCACCCCTGACTTGGTGCGTGGAGGAGGAACGGGCCTTACCAGGCTGACGACTCGCACCCCTGGCTTGGTGCGTGGAGGAGGAACGGGCCTTACCAGGCTGACGACGCACACCATAGGCTTGGTGCGTGGAGCAGGGACAGGCCGGGCTGGGCTGGCGACACACCCCGTAGGCTTGGTGCGTGGAGCAGGGACAGGCCGGACTGGGCTGGCGACGCACACCGTAGGCTTGGTGCGTGGAGCAGGGACAGGCCGGACTGGGCTGGCGACGCACACCGTAGGCTTGGTGCGTGGAGCAGGGACAGGCCGGACTGGGCTGGCGACGCACACCGTAGGCTTGGTGCGTGGAGCAGGGACAGGCCGGACTGGGCTGGCGACGCACACCGTAGGCTTGGTGCGTGGAGCAGGGACAGGCCGGACCGGGCTGGCGACGCACACCGTAGGCTATGTGCGTGGATAGGGGACAGGCCGGACTGGGCTGGCGACGCACACCGTAGGCTTGGTGCGTGGAGCAGGGACAGGCCGGACTGGGCTGGCGACGCACACCGTAGGCTTGGTGCGTGGAGCAGGGACAGGCCGGACCGGGCTGGCGACGCACACTGTAGGCTTGGTGCGTGGAGCAAGGACAGGCCGGACCGGGCTGAAGACGCACACCGTAGGCTTGGTGCGTGGAGCAGGGACAGGCGAAACCGGGCTGTGGAGACGGATAGGAGACCTGGAGTGAAGAGTGGCCACAACCCGTCCTGGCTGAATGCCTACCCTCACACACTCTGTGTGAGGCATCCGCACAGGACGTACAGGGCTGCTGTGTACCCGTACTGGCATAACAGCACGTGACACTGGAGCAGGATATCCGGGACCGCGGAGAGGCATTGGAGACCACGAGCGTTGAGCCGGCACACTCCGTCCTGGCTGCATACCCACCTTCGCACGACACATGCGGGGTGCTCGCACAGGACGTACAGGACTATGCCGGACCAATCGTGGCCCAGTACGCCGCTCCGCATACCGCGGAACCTGCCCCGTCCCATGCTGCCATGCCTGAGTATGGGAAGTTGGTTCCGCTCTCCATCCAGGCTCCGCCAACCTGCCTTCTGGCCCCCCTAACCCGGTGGCCTCTTCTCCAAATCGCCCTCTGGCAGCCTCCTGCTGCCCAGTCGTCCATGCCGTGTGCCCCCCCTAAACATTTTCTGGGGTTGCCTCTCGCCTGTCCGACGTTGACACTGCTGACGCCGCTGCTCCTCTTTCGCCAGGGCCTTAATCCTCGCCCATGGCCCTTTTCCCCCGAGCATGTCCTCCCAGGACCACACTTTGCCCACCTGGGCCATCGCCAACCTCTCCATCTCCTTTCCCGGCGCTTCCTCCCATGTCCAGTCCAAGTTCTGCCCCGGGACACGCTGCTTGGTCCTATCTAGGTGGGTTCTTCTGTCACGATCGTCGTATTGAATAGACCAAGGCGCAGCGTGATGAACGAACATGGTTACCTTAATTATCTTTAGTGATAATCGACAACAATAATCAACAAAACAAGAAAACGACTCGTGAAGTCCACGGTAACAATGACCAACACGGAACAAGAACCCACAAACGCAAAGGGAAAACAGACAGTTTAAATATGGCTCCCAATCAGAGACAACCAAAGACAGCTGACACTCGTTGCCTCTGATTGGGAGTCACTCTAGCCAACATAGAAATAAACACAACAGAAAGAACACACCCTGGCTCAACATATAGAGTCCCAGAGCCAGGGTATGTGACAATAATATAACCAGCCAGGTGTTCAGGTGAAATTATTTGCTGTATTTAAAACAAACGCACCAGTGCATGAACAATTTTAAAGGATTAATTCCATGAATAAATATTTGTGTTAATATATTCATGACAAGATATACAAACAATAATGTGTTGATTGTATCAGACACTGTACCGCGCCTTACACAGGAACCAATCACGTCTTCTCTTTATGCTTCAGGTCCACAGTCAGCACACAGCTTCGGGGCTTTGTGTGAGCAAGCCCCACAAACAAATCGGTTGCCCTGCACACAGTTTTATGGACTTTTTCCGTCCGCACTTACTTACTTGACATGTGTCTCCTTTTTCCCCAGTGGGAGCTGTGGTGCTTGGGAAGAGGGAGAGCAGGACCTGCTGACTTGACATTGTGTCTTTTTTTTTTTGGCTCCACGTGTCTCAAAACCACAGTCTCAGACAGTCGCTCACTCGGCTGGTCTGGTTTCATCTTTCCCCAGATATGGAAAGACACTGAGCAAGTTGGTTTCGACATCTGCGGCTAACCAAAACTGAAGTCACATGCACCATTATCAGTTTCTATCTGGTTTCTACTGGCCATTCATCCATTGACAACAGAATATTATGTAACCTCGTTTTTTGCTTAGTAACCAGAGCAATGCTGACACTAGAGTGGTCATGTGCTAAATGAATGAACAGCAGGGATGTTGGTGAAAAAATTATATTTGGAAATAGAGCTGCAACTCTTGAATTTTGAGAGTTATTTGATAAAGGTAAGTGTCATAGAAACTGCAGAATATGCTCTTTCAGATACAGCACTATATAGAAATCACAATGTTTTACCTGCATGTGACTCTGAAGTAGGATTTGATAAAAGAGATGCTCCTTTCCCTGCATCTGTCAATTACAGACTATTGTCAATTTCATCTGGTCTATAGGCTAACTCTTATTATGTGTGAAATTAGTTTAGGTAGAGTCAATGATATGTTTTGCATTATTCTAAAGGCATACATTTTGCAACACAATCTCACACTCAATTCGAGCAAATATGTACAGAAGTATTTTAGCATATTTTGTGCATTTTTGTGTGGCTTAATTCGCCCCCCAAAAATGTATTTTCCTATGAATTAAGTCGTACAAAAATGTGTATTTTCACAAGAATTAAGCCACACAAATACGCACAAAATCTGCTAAAATACTTTTTGTGCATATTTGCACGGATTGAGTGTGAGATTGTGTTGACTGCAACACATAGCATGTTTTCGTTTCCATTACAATACATTTGATTAGTAATAGAGTTACAGTAAATAAAACAGTCCCATAAGAGCTTATTTTTACAAAGTAAAATGTAAAACAGAACGGTATCAACCTGCAAGATGCGGTCAAATGATTTGCTGCTGATAAACAGGCATAACACAAACTCATCATTACACTATTGTTCTAAATGAATTCAACATCTGCACCCTCCTTATCATTCAGTTGGGCCTAATTTAAATTCATTTATGAAGTAACGTTCACAATTTTGCCCATTCATCCATTTGCCATTTATTCAGTGAGGAAAGAGAGAGTCATTAGTGCCTGGCTGGGTACCAACGTCCTACAGCGGATTAAATTGGGAATAGGTAAAAAAATGGGTAAAAAAGGCTCTAAATATTTTCTGTTTGTGATGTGAAAATTCTGACAAATGAGCAGTAAAATACAAACATTTAGGAAAGGTCAGGGAGCAGGACATAGGTTTTTATTTGGGGTCTGATTCTAGTGTTAAAAGGCAATTCCACCACTTTTCAACCTCATATTCATCCTCTCCAGCACCACAACAGTGTCTATATTTGTGAAAACAGCACGTTTCTATGATCTGTAGTTAAAAAGACAAGAAGAAAAGTCTTTATAAAATGTTTCTCTGTGACATAAAAGTAAGAAAACTGTGATTTTTCAAAACCTGCAGTGAGTTTCTAGTTTCCAGCCCAATGGAGTAAACCCAGTGATTTCCACCTGCAGTGAGTTTCTAGTTTCCAGTCCAATGGAGTAAACCCAGTGATTTCCACCTGCAGTGAGTTTCTAGTTTCCAGCCCAATGGAGTAAACCCAGTGATTTCCACCTGCAGTGAGTTTCTAGTTTCCAGCCCAATGGAGTAAACCCAGTGATTTCCACCTGCAGTGAGTTTCTAGTTTCCATCCCAATGGAGTAAACCCAGTGATTTCCACCTGCAGTGAGTTTCTAGTTTCCAGTCCAATGGAGTAAACCCAGTGATTTCACCTGCAGTGAGTTTCTAGTTTCCAGCCCAATGGAGTAAACCCAGTGATTTCCACCTGCAGTGAGTTTCTAGTTTCCAGCCCAATGGAGTAAACCCAGTGATTTCCACCTGCAGTGAGTTTCTAGTTTCCAGTCCAATGGAGTAAACCTGTGATTTCCACCTGCAGTGAGTTTCTAGTTTCCAGCCCAATGGAGTTTCCAGTAAACCCAGTGATTTCCACCTGCAGTGAGTTTCTAGTTTCCAGTCCAATGGAGTAAACCCAGTGATTTCCACCTGCAGTGAGTTTCTAGTTTCCAGCCCAATGGAGTAAACCCAGTGATTTCCACCTGCAGTGAGTTTCTAGTTTCCAGGCCAATGGAGTAAACCCAGTGATTTCCACCTGCAGTGAGTTTCTAGTTTCCAGTCCAATGGAGTAAACCCAGTGATTTCCACCTGCAGTGAGTTTCTAGTTTCCAGCCCAATGGAGGGGATTGTATTGCTCCCCACACCACTGTGAATCTGATTGGGTTTGAACATCACTGGTTTTAAAATGTTTAAACTTTTAAATTAGGTCTTCGAGGATCACTTTTTAAACTTTATATTTTTAGAATGCACAATTTTCACATATGATTTTATATTATTTTTTACGGCTGCTATGGACCTTTAAAGGTGTTCGTCGTTTTTTAAATTCATTGTAAAGACTGGAATGGAATTAATGGAACGGTATCAAACACGTAATTTATTTATTCAATTTCAGCCATAAAAAGTAACCCGTCCTCCAATAACTCTTCCCACCAGCCTCCTCTGGGAAATGTCTCTGTTCTGGTAAAAGAGAAGTAGATAGTATCACATCTTGTTTCTGTTGTATCTACATGTATCTTCATTAAACCACAGGTTCTGTTCTTGAGACTGATTGGGAAGAGTGGGGTGGAAAGGCTTTTTCAACACTACTGTAGTTAGCACTAATTTAACTTCCTGTTTGCGTTGCGATACTTGCAAGGGGGGGGGGGGGGGGGGGGTTCAATGTTATCTTTCAACCTTCCCAATTCCTCCCCCATGTCTCATATTCACTGTTATCTTTCAAACTTCCCAATACCTTCCCCTGAAATGAGATGTGGTGTGCAACTTAGAGTGTAAAGTCCTTTAGTCTCTATGGGCCAGATGGCCAGTTGGTGAGGGCCACAGCATGGGGAAAGAAACTGTTCAGATGGGGGTCTCTAACATCCAATCACATAGGTTAACAGCAGCGGACAGTTTAAAATTCATTGCTACTAACTAAACTAACTGCCTTGGTTTGGATAAAGGCAATCTCTGTACAGAAGTAGGATCTGAATTTGATCACCCGTGTTTTGCAGGAGAACTTTCCTGCAATGTAGGGATTTAAAACTTATAGTGTACTTGAGATTTATATAAAAAAGGTTTTTGAAGTCTGTAATAGAGGCTACTTCTTTTGCAAGAAAACAGTGACCGTCACAAAATATGTGAATATGTAAATAAGCTTGTAGCCTATGCAGTTACAAAATGGCTGTAGAAACTGTGGCACACATTTCTCTGCACATTTAGAAATCAGATAAATGTGTTGATTTGAAGGAAAGACTGGCAAACTCTTTCAAGTCTAGGCTAACTATTATGAAGTTCGGTCGTCAAACATTCAATAGAGTAGCCTTGAGATATGATCCTTTATATTGCTGAATGACCTGATGGTCTCCGTAGGATAAAAAAATATATATATCGCTACATGCTCAGTTATTTAGAATTAAACCGATTTGAAGGTGATAAGTCCTGCTACTAATAGACTATGTGAACACTGTAGGGACCTACTTGTGGGTCCAGGTGGGTCGCAGGATGACATTGCCAAATAAATACTAGTTTTCAGTATAAACTTAAACGACTAAAACCAAATATAAAGTATGTCGAAAAGATAATGGACTTATACATTTTTCAATAATAATGAATTCTAGAAAATTAGCTTAAAAACTGAAAAAAATATCTCAGCTTGCATAGAATTGCATAGAATTGCTTTAAAATTGCATTACACTTGGCAGGATGTGTGGAATTGCAGGAGATTAACGTTGAAACATTTTCTGTTCCCTGCCAAGATAATACTTTTGACTTATTCTTTGGTCTGTGTATGTTTTTCTTACCGTTATTTTACTGTTCAACCATTATGGTGGGTCATGAAGCAAAACAGTTTGGGAACCCATGCCTTAACAAACAGTGACACATTATATTATTATTATTATTATTATTGACACTAAACATAGAGATGAGGTGAAAAATATCAGTCATGACTACATGTTCATGTGATAGCATTAAATCCTGACTGTTTGGACGTGTCTGTTAGTAAATGTTTCATTTGAATAAAAGAGAACAATTGACATTCTAGAATGAGTTGTCACTGTGTTCACCACAACCAACATGCTGCATCTCTGTTTAGGGGTCAGTGGTCTAAAATGAGTCTCTCTGGGGAGAGAGAGGAGGGGGGCCCTGCCTCTAAAATGAGTCTCTCTGGGGAGAGAGAGGAGGGGGGCCCTGCCTCTAAAATGAGTCTCTCTGGGGGACATGACATCAAAGCTAAGAGGTGAGATGATAATTTTGTTTAAGAATTTCCAAAACGCTATATACAAAAATATTTTATGTGTGTTTTTTCCTCAGAAATGGTTGCTTATGGGTACCTGCAAAATTACTGTTCTCAGATGTTTTATTAATAGATTTGAGATGTAAGTCGCTCTGGATAAGAGCGTCTGCTAAATGACTAAAATGTAAATGTAAAATGTAGATGTGTATGAAAATATATTTTTTTTATGAACGCTATACATTTGTATATCCATTGTTTAGCGGGAATGGAATGTTTGTATCTTGTATATTTGACTGTGATATGTGGTTGTCTCACCAATATATCTTAAGATGAATGAACTTACAGATGACATATCTTAATTTGACCCAGTTTCTCACAGCAGGAAAATACTCCTGCAACAACAGGAATTCTGAATTATTATGTTGAGAGATTATAATTAATGGACATTTTTTGTAGGGTAGATTAATTTTTTTATTAGTGCAAGAGTGGAAATTACAAACTTTAGAAGCCTTTTAAAATCTTGAATACACTACAAGTTTGCATTTTCTGCTGTGCAGGAATATTCCTGCAACAACAGGATTATCAAAATTAAGATACGGCATCTGTACTGTAAATGGCTCTCTGTACGGTTTCCGGATAGTGTTTTAGGAGTGTTTTAAAATATTAGTCTGTCTTACAAATGAGATGTAACAATAAAAGTGCCTTTTGGGGTCATGTGTCGATAGTGATAGGATCAAAAGAAAGGGAGAGCTCAGATCGGCTGCTCTTGGATCAGTTTTCTCCATTAAAATATTTCCATAGCATTATAATTATTTCACACTACTGAAGATGGATCAGCTCCTAGAGAAATATTATCACCTACGGCTGCAAAAATTGAGGTAGTTTTATTCTATGCTTACCCGATAAAAATGCACTAAATCACAGATTTGGCACATCATTGTTCACATGTTAGGCTACACATCATGAAATATGTGAGACAAATTACAGACAGTAGCCTACAAGTAGAAAATTAGAACTAAATTGATTAAACATAAATGTATTTTAATATGATTGAAATAGGACTATAGCCTGCTGTTTATATTTCAATAAAGTCACCTCGGATTTCATTTGAAGCATCTTTTTACACTTAGCTTGTTCGCAGAGACATTGGCAACTTTGTATTTGCAGTGCCATGTTTTCTTTGATGCCAACGGAAGCCATGCTTCCCCCCAAAAAATGATTTTTTATTTATTTTTTAAATATATATATATATATATATTGTCTCTATGTGTTTCATAATTTTGCTTCAATTGCAAGAGGCTGAATGTATCTCACCGGATAAAGCATCTGAGCAAGCGATACAGCACCCCTCTGTATCTATGTGAAGCCAATTATCTGTTGCTGTAAGGTCAAAAAAATAATATGGCATTGTTGCCGCCTGTAGCATTGAATGCAAGGGAAGCCTGCGAGCATTTGGCCTCCCTTCATAATTTTTAAATAAAATAATAGCCAATCAGCGTTGAGCTAAACTGAGCGAGCTCAACTGTAAATGTTCCTGGCGCACCAATATAGACGTTTGAGAAAAATATTGATTTCACAAATGTCTATTAAAAATGTAGTTTATTTGTTACATTTGACTGTAAAACCTAGCAGTACTACTTATTTCTCTGAGAGTGAGGTAGATATATATTATTACTGTGTAAACCTAGCAGTACTACTTATTTCTCTGAGAGTGAGGCAGATATATATTATTACTGTGTAAAACCTAGCAGTACTACTTATTTCTCTGAGAGTGAGGCAGATATATATTATTACTGTGTAAAACCTAGCAGTACTACTTATTTCTCTGAGAGTGAGGCCTTAGCCAGTATATACAGTGGCATATACTACATATGGAGAACAAGTATTTGATACACTGCCGATTTTGCAGGTTTTTCCTACTTACAAAGCATGTAGAGGTCTGTAATATTTATCATAGGTACACTTCAACTGTGAAAGACGGAATCTAAAAACAAAAATCCAGAAAATCACATTCTATGATTTTTAAGTAATTAATTTGCATTTTATTGCATGACATAAGTATTTGATCACCTACCAACCAATAAGAATTCCGGCTCTCACAGACCTGTTAGTTTTTTCTTTAAGAAACCCTCCTGTTCTCCACTCATTACCTGTATTAAACTGCACCTGTTTGAACTCGTTACCTGTATAAAATACACCTGTCCACACACTCAATCAAACAGACTCTAACCTCTCCACAATGGCCAAGACCAGAGAGGTGTGTAAGGACATCAGGGATAAAATTGTAGACCTGCACAAGGCTGGGATGGGGCTACAGGACAATAGGCAAGCAGCTTGGTGAGAAGGCAACAACTGTTGGCGCAATTATTAGAAAATGGAAGAAGTTCAAGATGACGGTCAATCACACTCGGTCTGGGGCTCCATGCAAGATCTCACCTCGTGGGGCATCAATGATCATGAGGAAGGTGAGGGATCAGCCCAGAACTACACGGCAGGACCTGGTCAATGACCTGAAGAGAGCTGGGACCACAGTCTCAAAGAAAAACCATTAGTAACACACACTACGCCGTCATGGATTAAAATCCTGCAGCGCACGCAAGGTCTCTCTGCTCAAGCCAGCGCATGTCCAGGCCCATCTGAAGTTTGCCAATGACCATCTGGATGATCCAGAGGAGGAATGGGAGAAGGTCATGTGGTCTGATGAGACAAAAATAGAGCTTTTTGGTCTAAACTCCACTCGCCGTGTTTGGAGGAAGAAGAAGGATGAGTACAACCCCAAGAACACCATCCCAACCGTGAAGCATGGAGGTGGAAACATCATTCTTTGGGGATGCTTTTCTGCAAAGGGGACAGGACGACTGCACCGTATTGAGGGGAGGATGGATGGGGCATGTATTGCGAGATCTTGGCCAACAACCTCCTTCCCTCAGTAAGAGCATTGAAGATGGGTCGTGGCTGGGTCTTCCAGCATGACAACGACCCGAAACACACAGCCAGGGCAACTAAGGAGTGGCTCCGTAAGAAGCACCTCAATGTCCTGGAGTGGCCTAGCCAGTCTCCAGACCTGAACCCAATAGAAAATCTTTGGAGGGAGCTGAAAGTCCGTATTTCCCAGCGACAGCCCCGAAACCTGAAGGATCTGGAGAAGGTCTGTATGGAGGAGTGGGCCAAAATCCCTGCTGCAGTGTGTGCAAACCTGGTCAAGACCTACAGGAAACGTATGATCTCTGTAATTGCAAACAAAGGTTTCTGTACAAAAATTAAGTTATGCTTTTCTGATGTATCAAATACTTATGTCATGCAATAACATGCAAATTAATTACTTAAAAATCATACAATGTAATTTTCTGGATTTTTGTTTTAGATTCCGTCTCTCACAGATGAAGTGTACCTATAATAAAAATTACAGACCTCTACATGCTTTGTAAGTAGGGAAACCTGCAAAATTGGCAGTGTATCAAATACTTGTTCTCCCCACTGTATATATTATTACTGTGTAAAACCTAGCAGTACTACTTATTTCTCTGAGAGTGAGGCAGATATATATATTTTACTGTGTAAAACCTAGCAGTAATACTGATTTCTCTAAGAGTGAGGCAGATATATTATTACTGTGTAAAACCTAGCAGTACTACTTATTTCTCTGAGAGTGAGGCAGATATATAGCATTTTGCAAAAACTATGATTATTTGTCTCTCTTAAATGAAAACCATCAAGTGATAGATTTTCAACAATGTCTGTCATTGAACAATCCCATGGCATGATTAGATAGTGAAAACACACACCAATATCTTTCATAATTTCTTTTTAAACAATAAAGGCTAATTTACCAACATTTCTGAAAATTATACAGTACCAGTCAAAAGATTTAGAACACCTACTCATTCAAGGGTTTTTCTTTATTTTTACTATTTTCTACATTGTAGAATAATAGTGAAGACATTAAAACTATGAAATAACATATATGGAATCATGTAGTAACCAAAAAAGTGTTAAACAAATCAACATATATTTTATTTGACATTCTTTAAATAGCCACCCTTTGCCTTGATGACAGCTTTGCACACGCTTGGCATTCTCTCAACCAGCTTCACCTGGAATGCTTTTTCAACAGTCTTGAAGGAGTTCCCACATATGCTGAGCACTTGTGGCTGCTTTTCCTTCAACTCTGCAGTCCGACTCATCCCAAACCATCTCAATTGGGTTGAGGTTGGGGGATTGTGGAGGCCAGGTCATCTGATGCAGCACTCAATCACTCTCCTTCTTGGTAAAATAGCCCTTACACAGCATGGAGGTGTGTTGGGGTCAATGTCCTGTTGAAAAACAAATGATAGTCCCACTAAGCCCAAACCAGATGGGATGGCGTATCGCTGCAGAATGCTGTGGTAGCCATGCTGGTTAAGTGTGCCTTGAATTCTAAATTGATCACAGACAGTGTCACCAGCAAAGCACCCCCACACCAAAACACCTCCTCCTCCATGCTTTACGTTGGGAACTACACATGCGGAGATAATCCGTTCACCCACACTGCTTCTCACAAAGACACGGCGGTTGGAACCAAACATCTCCAATTTGGACTCCAGAACAAAGGACAGATTTCCACCGGTCTAATGTCCATTGCTCGTGTTTCTTGGGTCTGATGTTGAGATGTGTCTGTTACTTGAACTCTGTGAATAATTTATTTGGGTTGCAATTTCTGAGGCTGGTAACTCTTTGAACTTATCCTCTGTAGCAGAGGTAACTCTGGGTCTTCCATTCCTGTGGTGGTCCTCATGAGAGCCAGTTTCATCATAGCACTTGATGGTTTTGCGACTGCACTTGAAGAAACTTTCAAAGTTCTTGACATTTTCCGTATTTACTGACCTTCATGTCTTAAAGTAATGATGGACTGTCGTTTCTCTTTGCTTATTTGAGCTGTTCTTGCCATAATATGGACTTGCTCTTTTACCAAATAGGGTTATCTTCTGTATACCCCCCTACCTTGTCACAACACAACTGATTGGCTCAAACGCATTAAGAAGGAAAGAGATTCCACAAATTAACTTTTAAGAAGGCGCACCTGTTAATTGAAATGCATTCCAGATGACTACCTCATGAAGCTGGTTGAGAGAATGCCAAGAGTGTGCAAAGCTGCCATCAAGACAAAGGGTGGCTATTTGAAAAATCTCAAATATAAAATATATTTTGATTTGTTTAACACTTTTTTGGTTACTACATGATTCCATATCTGTTATTTCATAGTTTTGATGTCTTCACTGTTATTCTACAATGTAAAAAATAGTAAAAATAAAGAAAAACCCTTGAATGAGTAGGTGTTCTAAAACTTTTGACTGGTAGTGTACATATAGCGTTTTGGAATGAAACTCTTCTTATGATTCCCCATCTGAGCTCAGAGTATATGAGAGATGTAATGTTTGTCTCTGTTGTGTTTTAAGTCCAATCAAGCAGGAGAGACCAGCCTCCCCTGTACCCAGCTGTGTGTCCATGAAGAGTGACCGGTCTATGGAACTTCCTATAGAGTTCAGAGAGGGAGACTTTTCTAGTGAACAAAGGTAAGAAGAACTCATGGGTCATGGTCAGTGAGTTAAACAACACTGTCTCTAGTCATTTCTCCTCTCCCATTTTCCCATTTATTTTTGTTGTTTTCATAATCCATAGGCTAATCCTTTTTTCCATTTTCATAGTCCTGAAACAATATTAAACAAACACTACATTCCCTCCCTGTGTGTGTGTGTGTGTGTGTGTGTGTGTGTGTGTGTGTGTGTGTGTGTGTGTGTGTGTGTGTGTGTGTGTGTGCACTCCCTGGATTAGGAGATGTAATCTCTATCCTGATTGCCTAGTCACTTTTACCCCTACCTACATGTACATATTACCTCAACTTCCTGGTACCCCTGCACATTGACTCAGTACTGGTACTCCTTGTATATAGTCTAGTTATTACCTCAACTACCTGGTACCCCTGCAAATTGACTCAGTACTGGTACTCCTTGTATATAGTCTAGTTATTACCTCAACTACCTGGTACCCCTGCACATTGACTCAGTACTGGTACTCCTTGTATATAGTCTAGTTATTACCTCAACTACCTGGTACCCTGCACATTGACTCAGTACTGGTACTCCTTGTACAGTGGGGAAAAAAGTATTTTAGTCAGCCACCAATTGTGCAAGTTCTCCCACTTAAAAAGATGAGAGAGGCCTGTAATTTTCATCATAGGTACACGTCAACTATGACAGACAAATTGAGGAAAAAAAATCCAGAAAATCAAATTGTAGGATTTTTAATGAAATTTATTTGCAAATTATGGTGGAAAATAAGTATTTGGTCACCTACAAACAAGCAAGATTTCTGGCTCTCACAGACCTGTAACTTCTTCTTTCAGAGGCTCCTCTGTCCTCCACTCGTTACCTGTATTAATGGCACCTGTTTGAACTTGTTATCAGTATAAAATACACCTGTCCACAACCTCAAACAGTCACACTCCAAACTTCACAATGGCCAAGACCAAAGAGCTGTCAAAGGACACCAAAAACAAAATTGTAGACCTGCACACAGGCTGGGAAGACTGAATCTGCAATAGGTAAGCAGCTTGGTTTGAAGAAATCAACTGTGGGAGCAATTATTAGGAAATGGAAGACATACAAGACCACTGATAATCTCCCTCGATCTGGGGCTCCACGCAAGATCTCACCCCGTGGGGTCAAAATGATCACAAGAACGGTGAGCAAAAAATCCCAGAACCACACGGGGGGACTAGTGAATGACCTGCAGAGAGCTGGGACCAAAGTAACAAAGCCTACCATCAGTAACACACTACGCCGCCAGGGACTCAAATCCTGCAGTGCGAGACGTGTCCCCCCTGCTTAAGCCAGTACATGTCCAGGCCCGTCTGAAGTGCATTTGGATGATCCAGAAGAGGATTGGGAGAATGTCATATGGTCAGATGAAACCAAAATATAACTTTTTGGTAAAAAAAAACAAAACTCAACTCGTCATGTTTGGAGGACAAAGAATGCTGAGTTGCATCCAAAAGAACACCATACCTACTGTGAAGCATGGGGTTGGAAAATCATCATGCTTTGGGGCTGTTTTTCTGCAAAGGGACCAGGACGACTGATCCGTTGTAAAGGAAAGAATGAATGGGGCCATGTATCGTGAGATTTTGAGTGAAACCCTCCTTCCATCAGCAAGGGCATTGAAGATGAAACGTGGCTGGGTCTTTCAGCATGACAATGATCCCAAACACACCGCCCGGGCAACGAAGGAGTGGCTTCGTAAGAAGCATTTCAAGGTCCTGGAGTGGCCTAGCCAGTCTCCAGATCTCAACCCCATAGAAAATCTTTGGAGGGAGTTGAAAGTCTGTGTTGTTGCCCCAGCGACAGCCCCCAAAACATCACTGCTCTAGAGGAGATCTGCATGGAGGAATGGGCCAAAATACCAGCAACAGTGTGTGAAAACCTTGTGAAGACTTACAGAAAACGTTTGACCTGTGTCATTGCCAACAAAGGGTATATAACAAAGTATTGAGAAACTTTTGTTATTGACCAAATACTTATTTTCCACCATCATATGCCAATCAATTCATTAAAAATCCTACAATGTGATTTTCTGGATTTTTTTTTCTCATTTTGTCTGTCATAGTTGACGTGTACCTATGATGAAAATTACAGGCCTCTCTCATCTTTTTAAGTGGGAGAACTTGCACAATTGGTGGCTGACTAAATACTTTTTTCACCCACTGTATATAGTCTAGTTATTACCTCAACTACCTGGTACCCCCTGCACATTGACTCAGTACTGGTACTCCTTGTATATAGTCTAGTTATTACCTCAACTACCTGGTACCTGCACATTGACTCAGTACTGGTACTCCTTGTATATAGTCTAGTTATTACCTCAACTACCTGGTACCCCTGCACATTGACTCAGTACTGGTACTCCTTATAGCCTCATTATTATTATTTTATTATGTTACTATTTCCTTTTTTTATTTAGCTAATTTTTGTTACTTTTTAACTCTGCATTGTTGGGAAAGGGCTCGTAAGTAAGCATTTCACGGTAAAGTGTACCACTGTTGTATTCGGCGCATGTGACATACAATTTCATTTAATTTAATTTGAAGGTCATGCGCGTAAAAACATGTCATCAGGTCGAGCAGTCGTCTCACGCCGAACGGTCGTCTCACGCCGAACTGCGCATGTGCAGGCCGTCAAATCAAAGGCACTCCTTCCATATAAAGTTGTTTTTGACTAACATGAAAACGTGTCAGTTTGTCACTTTCACGAGGTTGAAGTAATAATTTGTTCAACTACTAAAGACAGAACATTTATAAAATGAACAAATCAATCAATCCAAATTAGATTTGTCACATGCTCCTAATACAACAGGTGTAGACCTTACTGTGAAATGCTTACTTACGAGCCCTTAACCAACAATGCTGAGTAAAACATTTCGTTCTTCAAGATGTTCAAATGTTCATAGATGACCAAAAGGGTCAAATAATAATCACTGGTTATAGAGGTTGCAACAGGTCAGTACCTCAGGAGTAAATGTCAGTTGGCTTTTCATAGTAGAGAGAGAGAGGGAGAGAGAGAGAGAGAGAGAGAGAGAGGGTCAAAACAGCAGGTTCGGGACAAGGTCGCACGTCCGTTGAACAGGTCAGAGTTCCAGATCCGCAGGCAGACCAGTAGAAACTGGATCAGCAGAATGACAAGGTATCACGTCCGGTGGAGCATGTATCGATACTGATAGGATCGAAAAGAAAGGGAGCGCTGCTCTCGGATCAGTTTTTCTCTCCATTCAAATCGTTCCTTATAATTATAATTATTTCACAATACTGACCACGGATCAGCTTCTAGAAAGATATTACTACCTACGGCTGCAAATATTGAGGTAGTTTATTCTAATGCTTACACAATAAAAATGCACTAAATCACAGATTTGGCACATCATTGGGCACATGTTAGGCTACACATCATGAAATATATTGAGACAAATTACAGACAGTAGTCTACAAGTAGCAACATATAACTAAATATATTGAACATTGAATATATTTCAATATGATTGAAATAGGCCTATAGCCTACTGTTTATATTGTAATGCAGTTATCTCGGTTTTCATTTGAAGCAAATTGTTATACGTCCCTTGTTTGAATCAATTGCAAAGACATTGGCAACTTTGTATTTGTATTCAACTTTGTTCTGAATTTATCGGTGGTCACAAAGAGATGGATAAACCATGTGATTCTATGTTTAGCGGAGATCTTCTGTGTATAAAGTGACGCGGGAGGGCAAAAAAGCATCTAAGGACGCACTTGGCTGTTCTACAAGTGGTCTGAGGCAGGTGTTAGAATATGAGCGTTTTCAAGTGCAACGTTAATAACGATGGTTTTGGGAAACAGCTCAGAGATTTAACAATGCTCCTACGAATATTCTAATGATGAACTTGGCCTTAAAATGCTTTTGGGAATCCGGACCCTGGATAAAAAACATCTGCTAAATGACTAAATGACTAAATGACTAAAAAATAAAACGTAAATGTTTTACATACAGATCTCATATTACTGTATTTATTATTTATTTTTTAATGCATTTAAATATTGATGTCACAAGTGTATCATTTCTACAGTTCTTAATTACTTAGTACTACTTATTTCTCTGAGAGTGAGGCAGATATATAGCATTTAGCAAAAAAAAAACATTTGTCTCTCTAAAATTAAGCCATTAATTGATCGATTTTAAACAAATATATGTCTGTTATTGAACAACCCCCTGCCATGATTAGATGGTGAGAAAACACAACCATTTATTTGATCATTTCTTTAAACAATAGAAGCAATTAACGAACATTTCTGAAAAATGGATATATAGCATTTTAGAATGAAACTCTTGTTATGTTTCCAAATCTGAGCTCAGAGTAGATAAGAGACGTAATGTTTGTCTCTGTTGTGTTGAAGCCCAATCAAGCAGGAGAGACCAGCCTCCCCTGTACCCAGCTGTGTGTCCATGAAGAGTGTCCAGTCTATGGGTCATCCTATAGTGTTCAGAGAGGGAGACTTTTCTAGTGAACAAAGGTAAGAAGAACTCATGGGTCATGGTCAGTGAGTTAAACAACACTGTCTCTAGTCATTTCTCCTCTCCCATTTTACCATTTATTTTTGTTGTTTTCATAATCCATAGGCTAATCCTTTTTTCCATTTTCATAGTCCTAAAAAGCAATATTAAACTAAACACAACATTCCCTCCCTGTGTGTGTGTGTGTGTGTGTGTGTGTGTGTGTGTGTGTGTGTGTGTGTGTGTGTGTGTGTGCACTCCATGGATGAGGGAGATGTAATCTCTATCCTGATTGCCTAGTCACTTTTTACCCCTACCTACATGTACATATACCTCAACTTCCTGGTACCCCTGCACATTGACTCAGTACTGGTACTCCTTATATATAGTTAGTTATTACCTCAACTACCTGGTACCCCTGCACATTGACTCAGTACTGGTACTCCTTGTATATAGTCTAGTTACTACCTCAACTACCTGGTACCCCTGCACATTGACTCAGTACTGGTACTCCTTGTATATAGTCTAGTTATTACCTCAACTACCTGGTACCCTGCCCATTGACTCAGTACCAGTACTCCTTGTATATAGTCTGGTTATTACCCCTACTCCCTGGTACCCCTGCCCATTGACTCAGTACCAGTACTCCTTGTATATAGTCTGGTTATTACCCCTACTACCTGGTACCCTGCACATTGACTCAGTACTGGTACTCCTTGTATATAGTCTAGTTATTACCTCAACTACCTGGTACCCCTGCACATTGACTCAGTACTGGTACTCCTTGTATATAGTCTAGTTTACTACCTCAACTACCTGGTACCCCTGCACATTGACTCAGTACTGGTACTCCTTATAGCCTCATTATTATTATTTTATTATGTTACTATTTCCTTTTTTTATTTAGCTAATTTTTTTTACTTTTTAACTAAATTGTTGGGAAAGGGCTCGTAAGTAAGCATTTCACGGTAAAGTGTACCACTGTTGTATTCGGCGCATGTGACATACAATTTCATTTAATTTAATTTGAAGGTCATGCGTAAAAACATGTCATCAGGTCAAGCAGTCGTCTCACGCCGAACGGTCGTCTCACGCCGAACTGCGCATGTGCAGGCCGTCAAATCAAAGGCACTCCTTCCATATAAAGTTGTTTTTGACTAACATGAAAACGTGTCAGTTTGTCACTTTCACGAGGTTGAAGTAATAATGTGTTCAACTACTAAAGACAGAACATTTATAAAATGAACAAATCAATCAATCCAAATTAGATTTGTCACATGCTCCTAATACAACAGGTGTAGACCTTACTGTGAAATGCTTACTTACGAGCCCTTAACCAACAATGCTGAGTAAAAACATTTCGTTCTTCAAGATGTTCAAATGTTCATAGATGACCAGCAGGGTCAAATAATAATCACTGGTTATAGAGGTTGCAACACGTCAGCACCTCAGGAGTAAAATGTCAGTTGGCTTTTCATAGTAGAGAGAGAGAGGGAGAGAGAGAGAGAGAGAGAGAGGGAGAGGGAGAGGGAGAGAGAGAGGGTCAAAACAGCAGGTTCGGGACAAGGTCGCACGTCCGGTGAACAGGTCAGAGTTCCAGATCCGCAGGCAGACCAGTAGAAACTGGATCAGCAGCATGACAAGGTATCACGTCCGGTGGAGCATGTATCAATACTGATAGGATCGAAAGAAAAAGGGAGCACTGCTCTCGGATCAGTTTTCTCCATTAAAATCTTTCCTTATAATTATAATTATTTCACAATGCTGACCACGGATCAGCTTCTAGAAAGATATTACTACCTACGGCTGCAAATATTGAGGTAGTTTATTCTAATGTTTACACAATAAAAATGCACTAAATCACTAATTCGGCACATCATTGGGCACATGTTAGGCTACACATCATGAAATATATTGAGACAAATTACAGACAGTAGCCTACAAGTAGCAAAATATAACTAAATATATTGAACATTGAATATATTTCAATATGATTGAAATAGGCCTATAGCCTACTGTTTTATATTGTAATGCAGTTATCTCGGTTTTCATTTGAAGCAAATTGTTATACGTCCTTTGTTTGAATGAATTGCAAAGACATTGGCAACTTTGTATTTGTATTCAACTTTGTTCTGAATTTATCGGTGGTCACAAAGAGACGGATAAACCATGTGATTCTATGTTTAGCGGAGATCTTCTGTGTATAAAGTGACGTGGGAGGGCAAAAAAGCATCTAACGACGCACTTGGCTGTTCTACAAGTGGTCTGAGGCAGGTGTTAGAATATGAGCGTTTTCAAGTGCAACGTTAATAACGATGGTTTTGGGAAACAGCTCAGAGATTTAACAATGCTCCTACGAAGGTTCTAACGATGAACTTGGCCTTAAAATGCTTTTGGGAATCCGGACCCTGGATAAAAAACATCTGCTAAATGACTAAATGACTAAATGACTAAAAAAATTAAACGTAAATGTTTTACATACAGATCTCATATTACTGTATTTATATTATTTTTTTAAATACATTTAAATATTGATGTCACAAGTGTATCATTTCTACAGTTCTTAATTACTTAGTACTACTTATTTCTCTGAGAGTGAGGCAGATATATAGCATTTTGCAAAAAAAAACATTTGTCTCTCTAAAATTAAGCCATTATTTGATCGATTTTAAACAAATACATGTCTGTTATTGAACAACCCCCTGCCATAATTAGATGGTGAGAAAACACAACCATTTATTTGATCATTTCTTTAAACAATAGAAGCAAATTAACTAACATTTCTGAAAATGGATATATAGCATTTTAGAATGAAACTCTTGTTATGTTTCCAAATCTGAGCTCAGAGTAGATAAGAGACGTAATGTTTGTCTCTGTTGTGTTGAAGTCCAATCAAGCAGGAGAGACCAGCCTCCCCTGTACCCAGCTGTGTGTCCATGAAGAGTGTCCAGTCTATGGGTCATCCTATAGTGTTCAGAGAGGGAGACTTTTCTAGTGAACAAAGGTAAGAAGAACTCATGGGTCATGGTCAGTGAGTTAAACAACACTGTCTCTAGTCATTTCTCCTCTCCCATTTTCCCATTTATTTTTTGTTGTTTTCATAATCCATAGGCTAATCCTTTTTTCCATTTTCATAGTCCTAAAAGCAATATTAAACTAACACAACATTCCCTCCCTGTGTGTGTGTGTGTGTGTGTGTGTGTGTGTGTGTGTGTGTGTGTGTGTGTGTGTGTGTGTGTGTGTGTGTGCACTCCCTGGATGAGGAGATGTAATCTCTATCCTGATTGCCTAGTCACTTTTACCCCTACCTACATGTACATATTACCTCAATTACCTGGTACCCCTGCACATTGACTCAGTACTGGTACTCCTTATATATAGTCTAGTTATTACCTCAACTACCTGGTACCCCCGGACATTGACTCAGTACTGGTACTCCTTGTATATAGTCTAGTTACTACCTCAACTACCTGGTACCCCCTGCACATTGACTCAGTACCAGTACTCCTTGTATATAGTCTGGTTATTACCCCTACTCCCTGCCCATTGACTCAGTACCAGTACTCCTTGTATATAGTCTGGTTATTACCCCTACTACCTGGTACCCCTGCCCATTGACTCAGTACTGGTACTCCTTGTATATAGTCTAGTTATTACCTCAACTACCTGGTACCCTGCACATTGACTCAGTACTGGTACTCCTTGTATATAGTCTAGTTATTACCTCAACTACCTAGTACCCCTGCACATTGACTCAGTACTGGTACTCCTTGTATATAGTCTAGTTACTACCTCAACTACCTGGTACCCCTGCACATTGACTCAGTACTGGTACTCCTTATAGCCTCATTATTATTATTTTATTATGTTACTATTTCCTTTTTTTATTTAGCTAATTTTTGTTACTTTTTAACTAAATTGTTGGGAAAGGGCTCGTAAGTAAGCATTTCACGGTAAAGTGTACCACTGTTGTATTCGGCGCATGTGACATACAATTTCATTTAATTTAATTTGAAGGTCATGCGTAAAAACATGTCATCAGGTCGAGCAGTCGTCTCACGCCGAACGGTCGTCTCACGCCGAACTGCGCATGTGCAGGCCGTCAAATCAAAGGCACTCCTTCCATATAAAGTTGTTTTTGACTAACATGAAAACGTGTCAGTTTGTCACTTTCACGAGGTTGAAGTAATAATGTGTTCAACTACTAAAGACAGAACATTTATAAAATGAACAAATCAATCAATCCAAATTAGATTTGTCACATGCTCCTAATACAACAGGTGTAGACCTTACTGTGAAATGCTTACTTACGAGCCCTTAACCAACAATGCTGAGTAAAAACATTTCGTTCTTCAAGATGTTCAAATGTTCATAGATGACCAGCAGGGTCAAATAATAATCACTGGTTATAGAGGGTGCAACACGTCAGCACCTCAGGAGTAAATGTCAGTTGGCTTTTCATAGTAGAGAGAGAGAGGGAGAGAGAGAGTGAGAGAGAGAGAGAGGAGAGGAGAGAGAGAGAGAGAGGGTCAAAACAGCAGGTTCGGGACAAGGTCGCACGTCCGGTGAACAGGTCAGAGTTCCAGATCCGCAGGCAGACCAGTAGAAACTGGATCAGCAGCATGACATATCACGTCCGGTGGAGCATGTATCGATACTGATAGGATCGAAAGAAAGGGAGAGCGCTGCTCTCGGATCAGTTTTCTCCATTCAAATCGTTCCCTATAATTATAATTATTTCACAATACTGACCACGGATCAGCTTCTAGAAAGATATTACTACCTACGGCTGCAAATATTGAGATAGTTTATTCTAATGCTTACACAATAAAAATGCACTAAATCACAGATTCGGCACATCATTGGGCACATGTTTAGGCTACACATCATGAAATATATTGAGAGAAATTACAGACAGTAGTCTACAAGTAGCAACATATAACTAAATATATTGAACATTGAATATATTTCAATATGATTGAAATAGGCCTATAGCCTACTGTTTATATTGTAATGCAGTTATCTCGGTTTTCATTTGAAGCAAATTGTTATACGTCCCTTGTTTGAATCAATTGCAAAGACACATTGGCAACTTTGTATTTGTATTCAACTTTTCTGAATTTATCTGTGGTCACAAAGAGACGGATAAACCATGTGATTCTATGTTTAGCGGAGATCTTCTGTGTATAAAGTGACGTGGGAGGGCAAAAAAGCATCTAAGGACGCACTTGGCTGTTCTACAAGTGGTCTGAGGCAGGTGTTAGAATATGAGCGTTTTCAAGTGCAACGTTAATAACAATGGTTTTGGGAAACAGCTCAGAGATTTAACAATGCTCCTACAAATGTTCTAACGATGAACTTGGCCTTAAAATGCTTTTGGGAATCCGGACCCTGGATAAAAAACATCTGCTAAATGTTAAATGACTAAATGACTAAAAAATAAACGTAAATGTTTTACATACAGATCTCATATTACTGTATTTATTATTATTTTTTAAATACATTTAAATATTGATGTCACAAGTGTATCATTTCTACAGTTCTTAATTACTTAGTACTACTTATTTCTCTGAGAGTGAGGCAGATATATAGCATTTTGCAAAAAAAAACATTTGTCTCTCTAAAATTAAGCCATTATTTGATCGATTTTAAACAAATACATGTCTGTTATTGAACAACCCCCTGCCATGATTAGATGGTGAGAAAACACAACCATTTATTTGATAATTTCTTTAAACAATAGAAGCTAATTTACGAACATTCTGAAAATGGATATATAGCGTTTTAGAATGAAACTCTTGTTATGTTTCCAAATCTGAGCTCAGAGTAGATGAGAGACGTAATGTTTGTCTCTGTTGTGTTGAAGTCCAATCAAGCAGGAGAGACCAGCCTCCCCTGTACCCAGCTGTGTGTCCATGAAGAGTGTCCAGTCTATGGGTCATCCTATAGTGTTCAGAGAGGGAGACTTTTCTAGTGAACAAAGGTAAGAAGAACTCATGGGTCATGGTCAGTGAGTTAAACAACACTGTCTCTAGTCATTTCTCCTCTCCCATTTTACCATTTATTTTTGTTGTTTTCATAATCCATAGGCTAATCCTTTTTTCCATTTTCATAGTCCTGAAACAATATTAAACAAACACTACATTCCCTCCCTGTGTGTGTGTGTGTGTGTGTGTGTGTGTGTGTGTGTGTGTGTGTGTGTGTGTGTGTGTGTGTGTGTGTGTGTGTGTGTGCACTCCCTGGATGAGGAGATGTAATCTGATGTTTTGTCCACAGAAACCAACAGGAGAGATCAGAGTCAGAGATTCTCAGTGGTCAGACTTCCCAGAGTCATCAAACAGACCTGGCCTCCATATTCAGTGTATGTGGTCCTGTTATGTGTACATTTGTTTTTGTTTACCTCAAGTAAATTTGATCTGTAAATCATTCATTCATGTGTTAATGAGAAAGCATTTAGTCTCTTGCTTAACTTATTTACTTGATTTATTTCAGTTGCTTGAAGAGAATATTATGACATTTGTGAAGAACGAGCTGAAGATGTTCAAGAGGATTCTTAGTCCAGAACTCCCAGAAGGCTTTGAGAGTCAGAAGCAGGATAAGGAAGTGGTGAATGCTGAAGATGAGAAGCAGGAGAGCATTGCCAGAGAGGGGGCTCTGAAGATCACACTGCACGTCCTGAGGAAAATGAACCAGAAGGAGCTTGCTGACACACTGGAGAAAAGTAAGAGCTGTCTACCTCATGTTGAATGCTGTTTTAGAACATTTAAAAGCTGTAGCTGTGTAACTAAAGTACAGCCTAAAGTACCTGTGACCTCTCAAGTGATATTGTAGCAGCCTAACACAACAGAGAGTGAGAGAGATCAAGTAGCAGCAGGAGATGTGTTGTGTTGAGAGAAGAGAGAGAGAGAGAGAGAGAGAGAGAGAGAGAGAGAGAGACATTTTTATAATTTAAAATTTTATAACAGTCCTAGAATACTGTAGGCATTAAAACTGACGTAATATTAATATCCTCTGTGTTATTTCTTCATTCAGATGAGCTTGCTGTGATTTGCCAACGTGAACTCAAATCTAATCTAAAGAAGAAGTTTCAATGTGTATTTGAGGGGATCGCTAAACAAGGAAACCCAACACTTCTCAATAAGATCTACACAGAGCTCTACATCACAGAGGGTGGAACAGGAGAGGTCAATAATGAACATGAGCTGAGACAGATTGAGACAACAACCAGGAAACAAGCAAGACCAGAGACTGCAGTCAAATGTAACGACATCTTCAAACCCTTAACTGGACAAGACAAACTCATCAGAACTGTGCTGACAAAGGGAGTCGCTGGCATTGGAAAAACAGTCTCTGTGCAGAAGTTTGTTCTGGACTGGGCTGAAGGAAAAGCAAATCAGGATGTCCAATTTGTATTTTCATTCCCTTTTCGGGAGCTGAATTTGATGAACAGGGAAAAACACACTTTGATTGAACTTCTCAATCACTTCTCAAAGGAAACCAAAGAATCAAGAATCTCCAACTACGACAAGTACAAAGTTCTGTTCATCTTTGATGGTCTGGATGAGTGCCGACTGCCCCTAGACTTCCAGAAGAACAAGATGTGTTGTGACGTCACAGAGTCAACCTCAGTGGATGTTCTGCTGACAAATCTCATCAAGGGAAATCTGCTTCCCTCTGCTCTCCTCTGGATAACTACCCGACCTGCAGCAGCCAATAAGATCCCTTCAGGGTGTGTTGACCAGGTGGCAGAGGTACGAGGGTTCAATGACCCACAGAAGGAGGAGTACTTCAGGAAGAGATTCAGTGATGAGGACCTGGCCAGCAGAATCATCTCACACATAAAGACATCAAGGAGCCTCCACATCATGTGCCATATTCCAGTCTTCTGTTGGATTTCTGCAATAGTCCTTGAACACATGTTGAGTACAGACAAGACAGAAGAGATGCCCAAGACTCTGACTGAGATGTACTCACACCTTGTGGAGTTTCATACCAAACAGAAGAATGAAAAGTATCTTGGGAAAGAAGAGACAGGTCCACACTGGAATAAAGAGAGCATTCTGTCACTGGGAAAACTGGCTTTTCAACAGCTTGTGAATGGCAATCTGATTTTCTATGAAGAAGACCTGAAAGAGGCTGGCATTGATGTCAATGAAGCCTCAGTGTACTCAGGATTGTGCACACAGCTCTTTAAAGAGGAATGTGGGCTGTACCAGGACAAGGTGTACTGCTTCGTGCATCTGAGCATTCAGGAGTTTCTGGCTGCTGTATATGTGTTCCTCTCATTCATCAACAACAATGAGAATCTAATGGCCAATCCGCAATCAACGGCCAAGAACTTCTTTGCGCTGTTCAGAGACAAGCCTGAAGTTACTGTCTACAAGAGTGCTGTGGATAAAGCCTTACAAAGTGAGACAGGAAACCTGGACCTGTTCCTCCGCTTCCTTTTGGGCCTCTCACTGAAGTCCAATCAGAAGCACTTACGAGGTCTACTGACAAAGACAAGAAGCAGCTCACAGAGCCATGAAGAAACAGTCAAGTACATCAAGGAAAAGATCAGGGAGAATCCCTCTCCAGAGAGGTGCATCAATCTGTTCCACTGTCTGAATGAACTGAATGACCATTCTCTAGTGGAGGAGATCCAAAGCTACCTGAGATCAGGAAGTCTCTCAGAAGAAGAACTGTCACCTGCACAGTGGTCAGCTCTGGTCTTTGTGTTGCTGACTTCAGAAAAGGAGCTGGATGTGTTTGACCTGAAGAAATACTCCAGATCAGAGGAAGGTCTTCTGAGGCTGCTGCCAGTGGTCAAAGCCTCCAGAGCTGCTCTGTGAGTACATAAAATGACATTTAAGTACTAATCATCAGGAAGAAATATTCAGTTTAGAGACAAATATGTATTATTGAAAAACATATTGAATCAATGCATTGATCTTCACATTAGTATAACAATATGACCATACAATTCTAGGAGACGGAAGATGAATCTATATGTTGTTTAAGAGAATAAACCAAATGCATCTGCCATTGTCCTTCTACACTACTGGTGTTAAATTAACAGTGTGTTTGTGAAATCATGATGATCTCTTTGCAGAGTGTCATTCTGTGGAGTCACAGAGGAAGGCTGTGCTTCTCTGGTCTCAGCTCTGAAGTCAAACCCCTCACACCTGAGAGAGCTGGATCTGAGTAACAATGACCTGAATGATTCAGGAGTGAAGCTGCTCTCTGCTGGACTGGGGAATCCCCACTGTAAACTGGAGACTCTGAGGTCAGTATTCCTGTATTTGGTCAACAAGTGATAACTGTTCACCAGATCCACATGTGTTTACCAGGCACACATAGTCCACACCATATGTGTTTGGACAGTGAAGCTTACAGTTTTACATTTGGTGCTATGCTCCATCATTTGGGATTTGAGATGGAATGTTTCATATTAGGCAACAGAACAGAATGTCACCTTTTATTTGATGTTAATGGTGAGAGGTTAGCATGTTTTGTTGTAGCCTCTGTAACTTTCTCACTCATTATTATTCATGATTCATTCATGATTTGTCTTAATCATGGGATCATCAGGATTAATTTAGTAGTGTTTAGAAACCTGTTATCTACTCACTTAGACAGAAAATTACTCCAGTCATCATCCACCATTCAGTTACTATCGGGCAAAACACAACCCAAAACACAACCAAAACAAACTGCAAAATGCAACCAACATGTTTGGAACAAAAACTAAACTTTAATGCACTATAAGTGAATTGGTCAGAATACTTATGACTTCTTCAAATAGGGGGACTAGATACATAAAGTGCTTTCATTTCTAAATGGTGAAACAGATATGTATGAAAATACCCTCAAATAAAAGATGACATTATATACTGTCACCTCATATGAAACATTTGATCTCAAATCCAAAATGCTGAAGTACAGAGCCACATTTAAAATGTTAGCTTCACTGTCAAAATAGATATGGTGTGGACTGTATACTCAATACAATCTAAATCTGATACCTCACTGTCTGTCTTTTGACTGATACTGCTTTTTAAACTGCTCTGGTCAGTCTACTCAAATATTTGTAATATACATTTTTCTCTCTACAAGCAATATTATGATAATTTCTAATAAAAATACAATCTAATAAAAAAAAATACAATCATTTATGAATAGATATGGCAGGTTTCAGGACACTGATATATCTGAACATGTAAAATGTTGTACAATTACTCACCACCAAAGAATAGCAGTGTGGTTTTAATATGATTTGACTCTTTGCAGGCTGTCAGGCTGTCTAGTCACAGAGGAAGGCTGTGCTTCTCTGGTCTCAGCTCTGAAGTCAAACCCCTCACACCTGAGAGAGCTGGACCTGAGCTACAATCACCCAGGAGACTCAGGAGTCAGACTGCTCTCTGCTGGACTGGAGGATCCACACTGCAGACTGGAGAAACTCAAGTATGTAGAGGGTTTATGTCAATGTTCATATCAGACATGTTGGAGTTATCAGGCTAGTTAAGACAAACATTCTGACCACCACTTGGACTAAGTTATATAAAGACTGTGTGTGTGTGTGTGGGTCCGTGTGTGTGTGTGTCTGTGTGTGCACGTGTATCAGTACACACACTGGACACACACACAAACACACTGGACACACACACACACACACACACATTGGACACACACTGGACACACACATACTGGACTCACACACACACACACACACTGGACACACACACACACACACTCTCACACTGGACACACACACACACACACTCACACTGGACACACACACACACTGGACACACACACACACACACACACAAACACACTGGACACACACACACACACACTGGACACACTGGACACACTGGACAGACACACACACACACACACACTGGATACACACACAAACAGTGGACACACACATTCACTTGACAAACACACACAAACTGGACACAGACACAAACTGGACACAGACACACACTGGACACACACACACACACACACTGGACACACACACACACACACACACACTGGACACACACACACACTGGACACACACACACACACACACACACACACACACACACACAACACACACACACACACACAAACAGGACACACACACACAAACAGGACACACACACACACACACACACACACACACACACACACACACACACACACACACACACACACACACACACACACACACTGGACATACACACACACACATAGACAAACATTCTTACCACCGCTTGGACAAAGTTATATGCTGTGTGTGTGTGTGTGTGTGTGTGTGTGTGTGTGTGTGTGTGTGTGTGTGTGTGTGTGTGTGTGTGTGTGTGTGTGTGTGTGTGTGTGTGTGTGTGTGTGTGTGTTTGTGTGAGTTCAGGTGTATCCCTCAATGACTGTCTGTTCTTCTGCTTACCGCTACAGTGTGGAACATGGTGGAGAGAACACAATGAAACCTGGACTTAGAAAATGTGAGTGTTGACTGCTGGGAAGAATATGACTAAGAATAAGTCTTAATTCAAGTGAAGTCAAAGTCAAAGACCACCATCATTACTTACTTGGTCATATTAAATATCAGCTGTAGTTCTACAGAAGCACAAATCAGGGACACTGAAGTTTACAAAGAGTTGCTTTGACAATGTGTGTGTCTGTGTGTGTGTGTCACGCCCTGGCTCTGGGGACTATTATATGTTGAGCCAGGGTGTTAGTTTCTATGTTTAGTGTTCTATGTTCAGGTTCTAGTTTGTGTGTTTCTATGTTGGCCGGGGTTGTTCCCAATCAGAGGCAACGTGTATCAGCTGTTGCTTGTTGTCTCTGATTGGGAACCATACTTAGTCAGCCTGTTTGGCACTTGTCATTTGTGGGATCTTGTTCCGTGTAAGGTTTGTTTTGGTGTTTAACCTTGGACTTCACATATCGTTATCGTTTTGTTGTTTTGTTGCATAGTATAAAGTACACATTAAAAGAATGTACGCATATCACGCTGCGCCTTGGTCCACTCATTATGACGATCGTGACAGAAGATCCCACCAAAACAGGACCAAGCAGCGTGTTCAGGAGCAAACGCCGGGTAAGGAGCTGGAGAAGTTGGCGATGGCCCAGGTGGGCCAATGGTGGTCCTGGGAGGACATGTTCGCGGGCAAAGGGCCATGGGCAAAAGTTAAAGCCCTGGCGAGAGAGGAGGTACGGCGCCAACAGTGCCGTCGTCGGACAGGCGAGAGGCAACCCCCCAATAAAACATTTTTGGGGGGGGGCACACGGCGTGGACGACGGGGATGCTGGAGGCAGCTACAGGGCGAATCTGCAGAATAGGAGAGGAGGCCACCAGGTTACGGGGGCTATTGGTCATGAGGGAGCAGGAGTTAGTTGGTCAGAGGGAGGAACTACTGGAGGCGATAAGGGAGAAGGAGAGTGTAGAGGCACGGCGAGAGGAACTGAGTAGGCAGCAGAGGGAGCGGAGGTTTATGAGGAAACTCAGTCCCGCTCCTCGCACCAAGCAAGTGGTGTGTGTCACCAGTACGGTCAGGCCCGTTCCTGCTCCCCGCACTAATTTAGTGGTGCGTGTTCCCAGTACGGCCCGACCCGTTCCTGCTCCCCGCACAAGGCCAGTGGTGTGTGTTCCCAGTACGGTCAGGCCCGTTCCTGCTCCCCGCACTAATTTAGTGGTGCGTGTTCACAGTCCGGCCCGGCCCGTTCCTGCTCCCCGCACTAAGTTAGTGGTGCGTGTTCCCAGTACGGCCCAACCCGTTCCTGCTCCCCGCACTAAGTTAGTGGGGCGTGTTCCCAGCCCGGCCCGGCCTGTTCCTGCCCCTCGCACCAAGCCTGTGGTGCGCGTCGCCAGCCCGGCCCGGCCTGTTCCTGCCCCTCGCACCAAGCCAGTGGTGCGCGTCGCCAGCCCGGCCCGGCCTGTTCCTGCCCCTCGCACCAAGCCAGTGGTGCGCGTCGCCAGCCCGGTCCGGCCTGTTCCTGCTCCCCGCACCAAGCCAGTGGTGCGAGTCGCCAGCCTGGTCCGGCTGTTGTTCCTGCTCCCCGCACCAGGCCAGTGGTGCGCGTCGTCAGCCCGGTCCGGCCCGTTCCTGCTCCCCGCACCAAGCCAGTGGTGCGCGTCGTCAGTCCGGCACAGCCCGTGCCTGTTCCACCGGTGCCTGGTCCGGCACCGGTCAGCTGCTCCACACCGGAGCCTAAGCAATCCGCTCCACCGATGTCCAGTCCAACTCCAGCCAGCGGGGCCAGACCAGACCAGAAGAGCTACGGGGGGGTAGCTAGAGAGTGGTGGTCACGCCCGGAGCCGGATCCGCCTCCGAGGCGGAATGCCCACCCGGCCCCTCCCCTGTTGGGTTTAGTTGGCGCGGTCGCAGTCCGCGCCTTTGGGGGGGGGGGGGTTACTGTCACGCCCTGGGACTCTTTATGTTGAGCCAGGGTGTTTAGTTTCTATGTTTAGTGTTCTATGTTCAGGTTCTAGTTTGTGTGTTTCTATATTGGCCAGAGTGGTTCCCAATCAGAGGCAACGAGTGTCAGCTGTTGCTTGTTGTCTCTGATTGGGAACCATACTTAGGCAGCCTGTTTGGCACTTGTCATTTGTGGGATCTTGTTCCGTGTAAGGTTTGTTTTGGTGTTTAACCTTGGACTTCACGTATCGTTATCGTTTTGTTGTTTTGTTGCATTGTATAAAGTACACATTAAAAGAATGTACGCATATCACGCTGCGCCTTGGTCCACTCATTATGACGATCGTGACAATGTGTGTGTGTAATCAATTGGAATAAGTGTGTTTTTTAGTACCATACAGTATAACATATGATCATTGAACAAATCTCAAGCTACCTAAACTTCTCCTTTTGATACCTAGAAACATCTACATTAAATTAATTAGTGAAAAGTGAGTTAACATTCTAATGTGAATGATGATGATTTCTAATATTGTGTCTGGTTTCATCCATCAGATGTCTGTGATCTCACACTGGACCCAAACACAGTAAACAGACTCCTCTCTCTGTCTGAGGAGAACAGAAAGGTGACATGTAGGAGAGAGGAGCAGCCGTTTCCTGATCACCCAGAGAGATTTAAGGACTGTGGACAGGTGCTGTGTAAAGAGGGTCTGACTGGGCGCTGTTACTGGGAGGTAGAGTGGAGTGGGAGAGAGGCTGTTATAGGAGTGGCATATAAAGGAATCAGCAGGAGAGGAAGGGGTGATGACTGTTGGATTGGATGTAATGACAAGTCCTGGAGTCTGATCTGCTCTGACAACAGTTACTCTGCCTGGCACAATAATAAGTCCACTACCATAGACGTCCCCTCCTCCAGCTCCCACAGAGTAGGAGTGTATCTGGACTGGCCAGCCGGCACTCTGTCCTTCTACAGAGTCTCCTCTGACACACTGACCCACCTGTACACATTCCACTCCACATTCACTGAGCCCCTCTATCCAGGGTTTTGGGTTCATGTTGACTCCTCAGTGTCCCTGTAAATAATAACCATGGTAACACTGACACACACACACACACACTGGACACACACACTGGACACACACACACACACACTGGACACACACACATACACACTGGACACACACATACACACTGGACACACACACACACACACTGGACACATACACACACACACACACACACACTGGACACATACACTGGACACACACACACTGGACACACACACAAACACCGGACACACACACACAAACACCGGACACACACACACACACACTGGACACACACACACACCGGACACACACACACACAAACGACACACACACACACACTGGACACACACTGGACACACACACACACACACACACACACACACACACACACACACACACACACACACACACACACACACACACACACACAGACACACACACACATGCTGGACACACACACACTGGACACACACACACTGGACACACACACACACTGGACACACACACACTGGACACACACACTGGACACACACAACACCGGACACACACTGGACACACAAACACTTGCCACACACTGGACACAGACACACACTGGACACACACACACACACTCACACTGGACACACACACACACCGGACACACACACACACCGGACACGCACTCACACACACACACACACAAACTGGACACACATACTGGGTACACACACATACACACACACTGGACAAACACACACACACACTGAACACACACACACTGGATACACACACACCGGACACACACACATGCTGGACACACAAACTCTGGACACACACACACTGGACACACACACACACACGCACACACACACACACACACACACACACAGGAGACACACACACTGGACACACACACACTGGACGCAAACACACACACTGGACGCACACACAGGAGACACACACATATTGGACACACACACACACACACACTGGACACACACACACACTCTGGATACACACACACTGGACACACACTCACACATCTTCCTATAATAGTGAGGACCTTGACACAGGACCTTCAAATGAGGACCATCATTTCTGATAGAATTGGGAACAAACAGACTCCTCATTCCAGCACTAAGTGTCCAACAAACACAGACATCACTTCAAAACCTGATAAACTCCAATGAACAAATAGACATGCAGGGCACCAGTCTAGTGAGGACCAGTGGTTGCTAGGCAGTTTCTGGATCCCAGGTTCCAGAACAGCTTCTATCCCAGTTCTATCTGCCTGTTAAATCAAGCAACCTAAACTGTTTTCATCATACTTTTAGAACATCACTGAATTTTTTTTTCCTTTTATGATCTTTTTACAACTTTGCATGTTTTATTGATGTTCTTATAATATATTTTACTGTTTGTGTGTACGTACCACAGGAGGTTGGTGGTGTACGACCGTAGTTGGGGAGGACAGGCTTGTAATGGCTGGAGCGGATTGAGTGGAATGGTATCAAATACATCAAATACATGGTTTCCATGGTTTCCATGTGTTTGATGCCATTTAATTGGCTCCGTTCCAGCCATTATTATGAGCCGTCCTCCCCTCAGCAGCCTCCACTGGTATGTACTGTCCTATATGAGCTCCAACAAGGAATTACAATGTATGTATTACTTTTAATACCTGCAAATGGCAAATAAACTACTTGAACTCCTTATGAGTGTCTGCAGCCGACTAGGCTGTTGCCGTCTGCCAAGATGCCATCTGGAATATTCTGCAAATGTTGATGAATCCACCCAAAGCAACATGCAGTCTTTCCACTAGACTCCCATGAAGTTATAGTGGGACGTTATCAGTTGACGTTAAAGTAACATTTAAACTCTTACAATAACACCGTTAAAATACCAATTTGATAATTTGATTTATGTATTTTATGTTGAAAAACAAAAATTGTACAATTGTATACGGACATACAGTGAGGGAAAAAAGTATTTGATCCCCTGCTGATTTTGTACGTTTGTCCACTGACAATGACATGATCAGTCTATAATTTTAATGGTATGTTTATTTGAACAGTGAGAGACAGAATAACAACAAAAGAATCCAGAAAAAACGCATGTAAAAATGTTATGAATTGATTTGCATTTTAATTAGGGAAATAAGTATTTGACCCCTCTGCAAAACTTAACTTAGTACTTGGTGGCAAAACCCTTGTTGGCATTCACAGAGGTCAGACGTTTCTTGTAGTTGGCCACCAGGTTTGCACACATCTCAGGAGGGATTTTGTTCCACTCCTCTTTGCAGATCTTCTCCAAGTCATTAAGGTTTCGAGGCTGACGTTTGGCAACTCGAACCTTCAGCTCCATCCACAGATTTTTATATGGGATTAAGGTCTGGAGACTGGCTAGGCCACTCCAGGACCTTAATGTGCTTCTTCTCGAGCCACTCCTTTTTTGCCATGGCCGTGTGTTTTTGGTCATTGTCATGCTGGAATACCCATCCACGACCCATTTTCAATGCCCTGGCTGAGGGAAGGAGGTTTTCACCCAAGATTTGACAGTACATGGCCCCGTCCATCGTCCCTTTGATGCGGTGAAGTTGTCCTGTCCCCTTAGCAGAAAAAACACCCCCAAAGCATAATGTTTCCACCTCCATGTTTGACGGTGGGGATGGTGTTCTTGGGGTCATAGGCAGCATTCCTCCTCCTCCAAAACACGGCGAGTTGAGTTGATGCCAAAGAGCTCGATTTTGGTCTCATCTGACCACAACACTTTCACCCAGTTCTCCTCTGAATCATTCAGATGTTCATTGGCAAACTTCAGACGGCCCTGTATATGTGCTTTCTTGAGCAGGGGGTCCTTGCGGGCCCTGCAGGATTTCAGTCCTTCACGGCGTAGTGTGTTACCAATTGTTTTCTTGGTGACTATGGTCCCAGCTGCCTTGAGATCATTGACAAGATCCTCCCATGTAGTTCTGGGCTGATTCCTCACCGTTCTCATGATCATTGCAACTCCACAAGATGAGATCTTGCATGGAGCCCCAGGCCGGGGGAGATTGACAGGTCTTTTGTGTTTCTTCTATTTGCGAATAATCACACCAACTGTTGTCACCTTCTCACCAAGCTGCTTGGTGATGGTCTTGTAGCCCATTCCAGCCTTGTGTAGGTCTACAATCTTGTCCCTGACATCCTTGGAGAGCTCTTTGGTCTTGGCCATGGTGGAGAGTTTGGAATCTGATTGATTGATTGCTTCTGTGGACAGGTGTCTTTTATACAGGTAACAAACTGAGATTAGGAGCACTCCCTTTAAGAGTGTGCTCCTAATCTCAGCTCGTTACCTGTATAAAGAGACACCTGGGAGCCGGAAATCTTTCTGATTGAGAGGGGGTCAAATACTTATTTCCCTCATTAAAATGCAAAAAAAAATTATAACATTTTTGACATGCGTTTTTTTTCTGGATTTTTTGTGTTGTTATTCTGTCTCTCACTGTTCAAATAAACCTACCATTAAAATTATAGACTGATCATTTCTTTGTCAGTGGGCAAACGTACAAAATCAGCAGGGGATCAAATACTTTTTTCCCTCACTGTATGCTCCATAATTGTACAATTGTGCATGGATATATTGTACTTTTCATAATAAAAAGCATGTTAATTGTCAAAACAATTTTGTTATCGATTTCACATTGTCCTCTCCCAGTCGCAGGTTGACTTTTGTCATGAATTTTGCCCTGGAGGCAGAACTGCACCATTTCCTCTAGATATGCCAGCTGCATAGTCAAATTTGACTATATCGTAAACATTTGTGGAAAAATAATTGTGTTTTATGGTCTTAATTTAAGGTAAGCATTAGCAGTGAGGTTAAGGTTAGCATTAAAATCAGATATTATTACTTTATGCCTGTGCCAGCTAGTGACCACTTTGCAGAACTGCCTCCAGGGCAAGATTCATGACAATAAATGCCAACCTGCCTCCCAGTCATCCCCTCCCTATCTCTACAAGGCTGCAGAACATGCAAGCTAGTGATGCGGGGGTTGTCTCATAACCCACAGTCCCCAGGCGGGTGGGGTGGCAGGCAGGTTCAATACAGAGAAAAAAACAATAGACTACATAAGAAAATCCATCAATGGAACATTATTGTGCAATTTACACTAAGTGGACAAAACATTAAGGACACCTGCTCTTTCCATGACAGACCGAGCAGGTGAATCCAGGTGAAAGCTATGATCCCTTATTGATGTCACTTGTAGATGAAGGGGACGGGACAGGTTAAAGAAGGATGTTGAAGCCTGGAGACAATTGAGACATGGATTGTGTGTGTGTGCCATTCAGAGGGTGAATGGGCAAGACAAAATATTGAAGTCCCTTTGAACGGGGTATGGTAGTAGGTGCCAGGCACACCGGTTTCTGTCAAGAACTGCAACGCTGCTGGGTTTTTCACGCTCATGGTACACCACACAAAGGACATCCAGCCAACTTGACACAACTGTGGGAAGAATTGGCGTCAACATGGGCCAGCATCCCTGTGGAACGCTTTCAACACCTTGTAGAGTCCATGCTCCAATGAATTGAGGCTGTTCTGAGGGCAAAAGTGGGGAAGTAACTCAATATTAGGAAGGTGTTTGATATAACGTCTTTTGATACAGCATTTATTAATGTCTTTAAAGTCTTCAGCTGTAGGTGAGAGAGAGGAGAAGGACACGCCATGTGTTGTGTCGGTCACGGATGGGGGGCCAGAAGGTCGGCGTGCCAAGATAGATTAGGGGCCACTGTTGCTAATCTTAGAAAGAGTACGTGATGGAATGGCCTGGCTAGGATGCCACACGATACTATGTATGGGATCCTATGGTAGGAGATGAGTGACACTCAATAATGGTTGGCAACTGTGAGATGGAAGTAGCTTGGAGAGCATTATATTAACTGAGAGGTTTTCTATGGAAGTCATTCAGATGACAAGAGGCTAAGCCCATACCGCTTGTCATTGAATCCAGTACTGTAACCATTAAATAACAATGAATCAACTCTCCATCTAAGTGGTCGACTACTCTCTTACATCCTGAAGTACGAGATCCCAGAGAAACTGGTCATAACAGATTGAGTCTAAGCGGACAGGATGCAGTTTACAGCCGAACTAACAGGGAAGCAGACTTTCATTTTTTTAATAGGTTAAATTCTGCTTATCTGTGGTAAAGCTGAGCTGTAACGAACGTTTAAAATGCAATATTTTGTTGAGGGGAACAGATGAGTGGTATTCAAGTACGTAAACAGATGTAAGGAGAAGTAGCAAATAAGCCAATAACATGGTGCTGTGATTCAACAACAAATGCTCAGAGCGATCATGTTGAATCGTGGCACCAATGACAAAATAGGCAAACATTTAAATAAAGATCAAGTTGGGGATTTGATTCAAGTATTTGATTACTAATATTGGATGAACTAATAAAAGTAATGGATAGCCAAATTAGTAGACCGGTATCTGGAAAAACTGTCTCCATTAAGAGTAAACCAGAGCTTTCATTTTACCTCGAAGAGAGGAAACGACGAAATTATTACAGACAAATCCGCATTTAAAACAAGTATCTTTTAAAAGTAGAGAAAAATTGTGCAAATGGATGTTAAGTAAATGAGGATTTTTTCTATGTGGAACTATATCTTAGTGATTTATCAGCATGGACAGATAATGACTATCCTCAAGCTGGTAGTTTTAAAAGGGTTAAATTACAAGTAGAGCGAAAGTATATAATTGATAATACAGCCATAAGCTACCCGAAATGGGATTTAAATGACATGAAAGAGGGGTATAAATCATGGGATATAATGAGTGCACAATGGACTGTAAATATCATTAGGAAGGAGGAAAAAATCAGTTAAGAAATTAGGTAATTTGGCAATGGAACAACATCATCTACCTTATGAAAAGAGTCAGTCCACAAGGGGCTATAAAATGATCTGAAAGTATGAAAGGAATTGATCCACAGTTAGCGAACTCTATTCAGCCTCCAGCTTCTAGTACAGGGGAAGACGTAGAAGAGGATAGTGACAATATGATTGGTTATATCCACAGTTAGCGAACTCTATTCAGCCTCCAGCTTCTAGTACAGGGGAAGACGTAGAAGAGGATAGTGACATATGATTGGTTGTATCCACAGTTAGCGAACTCTATTCAGCCTCCAGCTTCTAGTACAGGGGAAGAAGTAGAAGAGGATAGTGACATATATGATTGGTTATTTATACAATCTTATGGGGGTTAGGAAAAAAATATATAAGAAATCCTAAACTCAGGTCAAAATATATGTTTCCTAAAGCTAAAACAGATAACTTTGAGACCAAAATGGTGGTGTGAGGAATGCAGGCCATTGTGGTTCAAAGGTTTGGTAGAGCTTTAGACACGGCAGAAAGAAGGTTTAGAGGTCATACAGGACGAATAAACCATAGAAAAAAATAGATACTAGAGAGTGGCTGGACAATGAATATCAAATGATATTTACAATAATCAAAACAAAAACCAAAATGTTGATTTAAACAATAGATTAGCAAATACAAATGATTTTTGGTTGATGCAGGGGAAGGATAATAATGGAGGAAGAGGAAGGTCCAATGGTAATATTACTTTTCAACATTCATGTATAGGAAGCACTACAACTCTTATGGCGTTAATGGGAAGAGACCTTTTAAGTCAACTCAATGCCACGATTTTTTGGTGAGGATCCAATGACAGGAAGGTCAGTGTCCTTGAAACTACAGTCTGGTTTTTGGTTCCGCTGGGAGTTTGTTTGAAGAAGTTGATTTGTGTCGATTAAGAATCGTTAAAAAAGGAGGATTATTTGATGTGAGTACCTAGGAGTTTCTAACGTTCTATATGGAGTATGTGACGATGTGAAAATAGGATGAATTTTATGTGTGTGTAATCGATTACTAGAGAGGTGATAAAGTGATCATTTGAATAATATGTATGTATTAACTTGCTCACCCTAACGTAGACGTACGTCAGGGGTGGGAAATAATAAAGAAAGGTTTTCTGAGTTTGAGCCGTTGATGGATCATTTGATAGAGATAAGGGTTAAGAAATGAACTGCCCATAAGGAGTGGAATTTATAGACGTAACTTATAACATAACAAACCAGTATAATTGGGCTATTTGTGGGATTTATTTGTCATTTCAATAGCATTGAGTAAATGGAATAGAGTAAAATCTGGGTTTCTGAGTGTAATTCAACTGTTGGTATGTGTTGCTTAGACAGATACTACAAAGTATTTGGTTTGGTGATGTAGAATGGAAGATTTAGCAACGTGATTGGTTCAAATTGAAAGACACAATTATTTAACAGGAATAGCGAGACAATTTCGAGGTATTCATTTTTTTGCGTTGCCTAATGCTTTGCTAGATTAAACGATGGCGAATGGTGGCGTAATGTCAATCAATAAACTGGATATTAATAATATGGATATAAATTCAAAATACGCTTCTCAACTACAGCAAGTGTTTGGTTTGTTACTTGTAGCCTACTCAGAAAGGACAGTTACCTATATCTGCTGACTTCTACTAATGGCGGATTGGTGGATTCATAAGAGCTGTGGCTATGATCTTAGTTGATAACAGGGGATACTAATAGGATAGTGACGAAGCACAGGGAAGAGAGGGGTGTTTACTTAATGGGAAGTGAAGCAACGGGACAAAGAGAATAAAAATACTATTAAAAAACACCAGGGATAAAAAAGCAGTGTTGGAAAGAAGCAGAGTATGAAAGATAACATTAACTGAGGAATATAGAAACGTTTAGCTGAGGTAACTACAGAAATATTACTGACCCAATATCCTAACAGATAAACTGAACCCAACATGAAGCTACTACAGCCATCTAGGATTGTTAAAGTTGTAAAGTTAGTTTTTTAAACCCTACGATAGAGGTAAAGGCAGAACGCTGTTTGAGAATGGTTTTTATTTTTTGTTTGGAGAGTTTCTAGGTGTTGATCTGTGGGTGTTAGCAACTGGGGTTGGCTGAACGTGAGAGAGCTGTAAGTGTCATAATGGGTTAAGTTTGGTGTACCCGGATCACTGGTTGCTGTGGAAAGGGAGGAGGTAAAAGGGTGGTGAGTGTTAACGGTGAGAAATGGCTAGCTAGTTAGTGGTGTTAACTAGTAGCGTTTAGATTGGTGACGTAACTTGCTCGGAGACCTTGAAGTAGTTGGTTTGCCTTGCTCTGCAAGGTCGTACCTTTTGTTGAAGTGACGGGTAATGGTGCGTCGAGGGTGACTGTTGTTAATGTGTGCAGAGGGTCCCTGGTTCAAGACCATGTAGGGAAGGAAGCAAAACTGTTGCATTGATGCTGTTGACCTAGATCACTGGGTGAATTGATAAGATTATACGAAAGAGATTGTCCTACCAACCCATGGTGGCTAGGATAACATAGTAGTTTAAGTGGCATCCCTGTGAATAGATGTTTTATTTGTTTTGACTATAACTTAACAATAATGTGTCACCTGCTAAAGTACCGTTAGATGGAAAGACAGCGATAGAGGATAATAGAGATTGTAGAGGGTTTTCTGTGTTAAAAGGAAAGTAGGTTAATTGGGAGATGAGAAATGTTGAATTGGATTGTTTGAAAAGGAAAGTAGGTTAATTGAGAGATGAGAAATGTCGAATTGGATTGTTTGAAAAGGAAAGTAGGTTAATTGAGAGATGAGAAATGTTGAATTGGATTGTTTGAGTTGACTAATATTAAAATAATGCTGTCTAGTTATGTGAATGCAAATATGTTATTAGGTAGTAGTGGTTTGTGGATAGAATTGACTGATGCCATGATTTAGTAAAGCAGGTGCTATATCAGTACGTAAAGGATGCGGGGGGGTAATGTGGAGCAGATATCTAAATAGTTGAATATGGAACATTCTTTGACAATTTAAAAAAAAAAATATTATTAAATTCTATAGTTTGTTTAAAACATCAGTGAGTTATGCAGATAGCTAATTAATTATAAAAACGATAATCTGTTTCTGGTACGTTGAACAATGGGAGGTCGTTTTTACTATTATGCTGATGGAGAAGTACACATTTTTTGTAAATTCTGAATATATTAAACAATAGGTTTATATTTCAATACATCACTGCAACAAGTTGAGCAGATTACATTACCGAAAAAGGGGTTATAGATGTTCATCTTTTGAGAGATTTTATGTAATCTTCTTCTGGAGTAGTTATGAGGAATTAGATTGAAACAAACGATTATTGATGTGAGGTAGGACAGGGTATATCTGCATCATGTTTTGTGTGTAATTAATATTTTGGGATTGCTGATTATAATTGAATGTTAACGAAATATATACTTTCTTTTCCAGGAAAAATTGGGATTTCCTTATCTCTCGTTGGGATGTTTCAAAAGTATGTGGGCTGGGGGAGCAGTTAGTAAAATTCGGCAGTCTTATAATTAGGTCACAAGAGGGAGCTACCAAATTAAGTAAGGCCTGGCTAGTTTTGTTTGTTGTTTTCCAATAGGGTTTTTCAAATAACCCACACACAACCCACCTATTATAATGGTTATATAGTGTTTTTTTATTTTTATTTTAGGGTTTTTATCGGGTCAAAGATGATAAGTCTTAAAGGAACACACACATGGAACTTTCTGAAGTTTTTTGTTTTATATGTGAGTTTTGGGTAAACACGTGATTTATTTTGAGAAGAAATGTAATGAGGACTTACTGTACACTGGGGATGCAAAACATTTATGAAATGTTTTGACTGTGGTTAATGATTAGTTTATACTATAGAATGGAACACTTCTTTGAAGGGTTTGAATGACCTCTGAACTCTGTCTTGACTTTCTAGTGTGAATTGATCACCCACACTGGAAAGCCAAGAGGCATAGGATGAGGAATTTAAGGTAATTTATTATACAGAGTTGAGGGTAATTTATAATACTGATAATTATGAAGAATTGTATAATTTGGCAATAGTCATATCTATGATTCAGACCATAATAAGGTCAGAGTGAGAGAGCTAGTCCTGAATGAGGAACACATGGCGCTAGTCAATGTTGATATTACTTCAATTACTTAATGGGATACAATTAAGTTAAGGTATTATCAAATGTTGTCATTTTAATTTTAATTTCATTATTATTTTGGTTTAACAGGCAATGTTGTTGTTTTGGTTTTTTGAATGCATTAATCACGATGTGAGTCATGTGTCCAAAGGGGGGAAGTACTGCTCGCATGAGGCTTTTTGGTAAATATGCAAATTGTATTAAGAATATGAGCAGTAGTAATGAATGTGTTATGGGTTAGATTACATTTTTTAGGTGAAAAGTGTATTTGTGGTATAAGGCAGGATGTAGGGGAGGCCTGTTTATGAAAACTAGTTGTCACGGTTTCGGCCGAGGCTGCTCCTCCTCCTTGTTCGGGCAGGCTTCGGCGGTCGTCGTCCCCGGAGTACTAGCTGCCACCGTTCGATGTTTCATGTTTGTTTGGTTTTGTCTGTTTTGTACACCTGTCCCTTGTTAGTGTTTGATTTTGTTTCCTATTTAGTTATCGTGTGTTGGGTCAGGTGTTATGTGTGATTGTTTTTGTCAAGCTGTTGCTCTCTGTATTTACTCTCGTGTTTTGTTGTTGTTTTTCGAGAGTCCGCACTGTGTGCACTATCGTCGTTTTACGCACTGTGTTTATTGTGCGTAATTTGTATTTTGCCTCCCGGTTTGGGTTTGGCTGTTCGCCTGTTTGGTGCTGCTTTCGTTTACTAAAGTCTGTTCACGAACGCCCGTGTTTCCTGCGCTTGATTTCCACACCGCATCTACACTCAGCTACTGACACTAGTGACCTATAACAAGATGCAAAAATTTGCACTTCCTAATATCAAGGCTTCTCCTGACTGATAGGAAGACAGGGTATGGTAGCATATGGTGTCTCACCTAACAATGTGCCTAAGACTTCCCACGGGTGAAGGCTTCTCTGCCAAACCTAACAGGAGAATCTGGGCATTGTATGCACCCTGGAGACTGGCGGTAAAGGATAAAGAAGTCAGAGATGGACAAAACCCAGGTGGGGAGGTCATTACTAGGTGTTGCTGGTTACCTCTATGGAGGGGAAAGTACCAGAGAGAGAGATACCTGCATCTATCCCACTGTAGGAGTGTGCCAACCCAGAGGAGGGAAGATGCATCGCCACTGCGGTGCATTGTTTTATTTTGTGTCTGTCTGTATCTGTGTGTCTTTGCAGCAGGGATTCTCAACTTCCCTATTGGTACGCTGCCAGGAGGACACACTCCACAGAGCCATGAAGATTTTGTGTAGAGTCTGTATCTGTGTGTCTTTGCAGCAGGAGAAGGACACACTCCACAGAGCCATGTTGAGAAATGGAGAAGGACACACTCCATGTTGAGAAATGGAGAAGGACTCACTCCACAGAGCCATGTTGAGAAATGGAGAAGGACTCACTCCACAGAGCGATGTTGAGAAATGGAGAAGGACTCTGCATGATCCTAGACCCTAGTGACGGAAGAAGGGGTCAGTGCTAAAAGGACCATACATCGTCACCCAGTGTTATGATGAGTTTCTGGTATTGAGAAGTTCAAGATGCAAGAATTTACTTAGACATTCTGTGGAGATTTTATACCAAGTATTTATTAAATCACGAGCTCGTGGGTTCATCTAACCAACGGACATGGCTTTGCCCTTCGTCAGTTGAACTCAGTTGAACTCCCCACACACCTAACCTCCTTTATACTCTTGGTTATACTCCCTTTCACATACAGTGGGGAAAAAAAAGTTTTAGTCAGCCACCAATTGTGCAAGTTCTCCCACTTAAAAAGATGAGAGAGGCCTGTAATTTTCATCATAGGTACACGTCAACTATGACAGACAAAATGAGAAAAAGAAATCCAGAAAATCACATTGTAGGATTTTTAATGAATTTATTTTGCAAATTATGGTGGAAAAAAAGTATTTGGTCACCTACAAACAAGCAAGATTTCTGGCTCTCACAGACCTGTAACTTCTTCTTTAAGAGGCTCCTCTGTCCTCCACTCGTTACCTGTATTGATGGCACCTGTTTGAACTTGTTATCAGTATAAAAGACCACCTGTCCACAACCTCAAACAGTCACACTCCAAACTCCACTATGGCCAAGACCAAAGAGCTGTCAAAGGACACCAGAAACAAAATTGTAGACCTGCACCAGGCTGGGAAGACTGAATCTGCAATAGGTAAGCAGCTTGGTTTGAAGAAATCAACTGTGGGAGCATTATTAGGAAATGGAAGACATACAAGACCACTGATAATCTCCCTCGATCTGGGGCTCCACGCAAGATCTCACACCCCGTGGGGTCAAAATGATCACAAGAACGGTGAGCAAAAATCCCAGAACCACACGGGGGGACCTAGTGAATGACCTGCAGAGAGCTGGGACCAAAGAAGCAAGCCTACCATCAGTAACACACTATGCCGCCAGGGACTCAAATCCTGCAGTGCCAGACGTGTCCCCTGCTTAAGCCAGTACATGTCCAGGCCCGTCTGAAGTTTGCTAGAGTGCATTTGGATGATCCAGAAGAGGATTGGGATAATGTCATATGGTCAGATGAAACCAAAATATAACTTTTTGGTAAAAACTCAACTCGTCGTGTTTGGAGGACAAAGAATGCTGAGTTGCATCCAAAGAAACACCATACCTACTGTGAAGCATGGGGGTGGAAACATCATGCTTTGGGGCTGTTTTTCTGCAAAGGGACCAGGAAACGACTGATCCGTGTAAAGGAAATAATGAATGGGGCCATGTATCGTGAGATTTTGAGTGAAAACCTCCTTCCATCAGCAAGGGCATTGAAGATGAAACGTGGCTGGGTCTTTCAGCATGACAATGATCCCAAACACACCGCCCGGGGCAACGACGGAATGGCTTCGTAAGAAGCATTTCAAGGTCCTGGAGTGGCCTAGCCTGTCTCCAGATCTCAACCCCATAGAAAATCTTTGGAGGGAGTTGAAAGTCCGTGTTGCCCAGCGACAGCCCCAAAACATCACTGCTCTAGAGGAGATCTGCATGGAGGAATGGGCCAAAATACCAGCAACAGTGTGTGAAAAACCTTGTGAAGACTTACAGAAAACGTTTGACCTGTGTCATTGCCAACAAAGGGTATATAACACAGTATTGAGAAAACTTTTGTTATTGACCAAATACTTATTTTCCACCATAATTTGCAAATAAATTCATAAAAAATCCTACAATGTGATTTTCTGGATTTATTTTTCTCATTTTGTCTGTCATAGTTGACGTGTACCTATGATGAAAATTACAGGCCTCTCTCTCATCTTTTTAAGTGGGAGAACTTGCACAATTGGTGGCTGACTAAATACTTTTTTTTCCCCACTGTACATCTGGCAACCATCATAGCATCCCTTTCTCTGTTGTTATTACCCTTTGCCCCAGGTCATTATATCCTGTCCATCAATCACACTACCCTAAACATCAGTAATCTCCTTTGACATAATGGAATGTAGACTTCCTGACTCCAAACCCATTATCTACTAACTCTTGACATTCACGATACTATGACATGACATCATTATACCATAAAAAACATCATATCAATCCATATTTTTTTTTCTTCATTTTCCCCATAAATTCATATAAAATACAATATTCCCCCTCAGTAGTACATATATATCTGACTAGATCCTAAACTATGCTAGATAACTGAGAATTGACCCCTTCAACCTTTCATACCTGAATCCAACCTGATTCGCAATATATTTAATCAACAAAGGTATACATTCTCAGTCATCTATCTTATGTGATATCAAACCTCTCAAACCTCTATAAACTCAGTCTGAGTAAAAGATAAACAGATAATTAACTACTATATATTCATGATAATAATCTATGTAGTCAAAACCTTATTTTTATATATAAGAAAAATACCATATAGTAACATCCTCCCTTTTAAAATGACCCCTTTTTATGATACACCCAATCAAAAAAAAAAAAAAACATCCATAGAAATAAATTGTGACCATCATGACATCATCCATACAAAACAATTCTACATAACCATTACGAAATTACATGAAACTATAATCTGAACACATGAATATAAAAATAACAAAAAACATCCATCTTCCTCATCCATGCGCTGTCAGAGGACCCCCAAGCTTATCACTGGTCACCTACCGTTGGTCAAAAGACAACTGGAAGCGGGAAGCGCGCGGATGGTTTTGGGAGAACGCGACCAATAAGAGATGACTTGCAACGGATTGACGTGAAAGGTGAGTGAACCTTAGCTATTCGCTAGCTAAGATAATAATTCATCAAACTACTATCAAATTACTAAAAAACAATACATGATGTAATGTACTCTTGGTTTTTCATTAGCTAGCCAAGCTACATAGCCTGTAATGTTAGCTGGTAATTGTTGTATAAATGTTGGTACGTTTTAGCTAACGTTAGCTACAGTAGCTAGCTAGTTAAAGTTACTGTAACGTTAGCTAACTTTAGCTAGCTAGACTCAATATTGAGGAATTGTAGTCATTTAAACCCATGATATACTTTCTCACCATCTCCTTCCATCCTCCTCCCTTTAGTACCTGGCTTATCCTGCCCCTGTCCAGTTAAGTGGTGGAGAGTTTGGGAGCTGTGAGCTCGGATAGAGAAATGTATCAACCACCACGAACAGGTAAAACAGACACACACACACACACACACACACACAGATGACCCAATGTAGATTATGTTCGACTTGACAAAAAGAAGAATACATAAAGCAGATCAGATTTAGTTAGATGCATTTGATATTGAATACTCATGTTGTTTATGTTGTGTTTGTGTCTAATTGATGTCTTTCAGGTTGGTGTATTGGGCGGATTGTTCTGTCCTCTGTATTTCAGACCAAAGCAAGACAATGTTTAAAGCTCACTATGGATCTACTAACAGGTTAGTCTCTATAAAGTATTTGGATGTATTTGAAGTGTGATTATAGTGTGTTCTGTGTTACTCCTTTGTCAATCCAATACTAACTGAATAGTGAATCAATCAATCAATACAGTTTGATTGTTTGTGTGTTTTTATGTCATTCCTTCATCTTTTTCCAACACTAACTGAATGGTGAATGAATGTATTTGCAGTCAATCAATCAATCAATACAGTGTTTGAACAAAATTCAACTCCAGTTGAAGAACTGGGACAAGCTATAAATCTCATTGTGGGGTAGGCCACATGTTATAAAGAGGTTAAAGCTCCTAAACTGAATTACATCATCAGCATGTTTCCACTGTCCATACCTGCCTACACCTTTAACACCATAGACAAAATGATTCATTTGGACTATTAAAAGGGCCAGGATGAACCAAGCTAGATTACAGGTAAAGACTTAGAAGTTCAGGATTAAAGCTCCCTAAACATGTAATTATAGCAAGAAGCCTTTATAACTGGCCCAGATAGGCTCTTCTTTATTGAGAACTCTAATAGGCCAATTTGGGTTGACATGGAAGAATAACTTAATGCCCCATTTGGAGCATCATATATCTGAGTCAACACTTAAATGTGGGACTGCAGAATCCCATATTATAAGAGATAGACATCTTCACCTTTCCTGACAAGCTCTGCTTCTTTATGGAACAACCATAAATACAAATTAGGAGGAAAGTGGTTGTCTGGAAAGAGTGGGATAGGTTTTTTTTTAGCCTCAACACTAGTACATTTCACTTTTGCGCTATGTGTCAACTTTTATTTGAGTGTGGCTGGGAAGACTGGTCCCTTGATGATGTCTGCAAGTGGCTGAGTACCAATGATCTCCATGATTCCATCCCATCATTCCAAGGTTCACAATCTTTCTGAAGAATGCCCAACTCTCTTCAATTGTCCACTTTGCAATGAGCATACTTTCTCTGTGTCCAGACGACTCACACATATTGGCCTCTATCACCAGCATGAACCACACATTCTAATTACCTGTGGACTTAATGGGTGTGGGAAAACAAAAATAGATGTTCAGCGCCTATCGGTCACACATCTACCAAAACCACAGAGCTTTTAAGCCCCAATTTAGATGAGAATTGCCCTCATGATGAATTTGAGACGGGGACTGATCCCATTGAAGATGCATGAGCGATGTAGAGAGTCTGCCAGAAGCTGAATATGTTCAAGCCACAGAGATCAACACTGAGCAGCTAATTGAAGGTCTCAAAATCAATATCTGTCTTTTTATTTTGAAAATCATGAAAGACACTGCATCCCAGCTACGGTACAGAATAGCATTGTTGAGGACTCAGACCATTTTTTGGATGCATTTATGACACACTACAGTGATCCCCTCAGGTTTCATCTTACAAATAAGCAAATACATGTGGATGAAGATGGGACTTGCTTAACAAACTCTGCAGTATTTGAGGAATGCATTAGATGCATAAGCTCTGAGTGGATGCTGGAGCATTACTGTGATGTGAAAGAATTGGGCATGGTCCGGCCAATTGAAGTACCACTGAGCAACAAAGGAGGTTATAAAACAAGGTGATTTCAATACAGCTACATGGTCCCCAGGGTATATGAATATAAAGAGACATGATACAAAAACAATGGACCTGTAGAATGGAATAAGTTATAAGACCTCTATTGATTCATTTCATTTGTCAGTTCTACCAGCTAATGTGAGATGTTTAGGGATGACATAACATTTGAGGACATATACTGTAATTTAGCTGGCCATCTTTTCCCTCCCTTTCTGGGCTGTCCTCCCCCTTCCCTTCTAAGTTCAAGTGATTTATTGTGTCATATACATGGAGTTAACAGTGCAATGAAACGCTGACTAGCAGGTTAACCTCTTGACAACAACAATAGAACAAGTCAGTAGCTAAGTTAATATAAAGAGTAATACAATAGTAATAAACCCTGCATTCATAAACTATCCTTAACATACCTGGGGTGTTTCTGGGATAGAGGGTTGATATAAAAGTCAATACAATCAGCAATACAGGAAGATTCTTGAGACACAATCACTTACTATTGGTCAGCCGCAGGGAACCGCCAACGTCTCAGGAGATATGTATTTTTAGGCAGTAAGTTAAAACTGCCTAGGCCTTGGAGAATCTGCCCCAAAAAAGATAGACCATCTGTTTATCTGTAATGTACTTATTCTCATATAGTTTACTCACTATCCTCCTGGATTCATCTTTGTGTTTTCGGTTGTGTTGAGGGGGACAATGGAACATAGTGCTTACCATTATCCTATTGTCTATTGGCTTCAAGAAGATATTCACTTTATCCATTACAACAATCTGAGCCCCCTATCTGCTGGTTTAATCACTATATTCTGATGTTCAATGTTTCTAGAGCTTGATTTTTGAAAAATGGTGTAAGGTTAAGCTGATATACAGGTCTGGTTCTGAATTGTGAAAAGGAAGCCACATCCCTACGTATAACAGTCTGTATAGTTTCTGACACTGACTCCAACTGAGGTTCCCAATGAGGGGGTTGGAAATAGTATATGAGGAAAAAATCTGTTTCATAATCAAAATGATCTAATAACTTCAATCTTCTATGATAGAAGTGTTGTAGATTCCTCCGGAGCTCCCTGCAGTCCACCTGTTTAGGAGTTGGTATGAAAGTCAGTCCTCTTTCTAGAACCTCACTCTCTCGGCTTGGTTGAGCCCAATGGGACTTGCTGGTCAAGGGCCTCAAATCGGTTGTGAAGTAGTACGGACATATTGATGGAACAAGGTCACTAAAACTGGTGGTTAGACGGGTAGATCCAAGAGCAGGCCTCTGCTGTCATCTAGAGGGCGTTTCTCCGTACTGCTTGACACATGGAGACTCAATGGAGGCCACAGTGCAAAGAAGTGCTCAAAGTAAGGGCCCAAACCACATTGTTTGTCAGGCTGGGATCGTATAAAGCAGTATGTTCTTCAATTAGATGCCAATAATATTCATACAGGGACAATAGGTGGGGCAGGAGGAAGAATGGTGTTCCTGATTTTCAGAGGAATTCCCCCTTTTTCTTTGTAGCTTCAGATTGAGATTGTTGTTATCTCCAATATGTTTTCTTCAGTGAGCCAATCTGGATTCCTCCAAGGGGAATACTCCCTCTATTCTCCACTAGAGAGTTGGAGCTCCATGCTTTTGCTGGGATTGTCCACGTTTGGTATACATTTATTTGGTCCCCAAAATACCAAAATTAAAAAGGTGTATTTGTCTAGTTTTAGCTGAGTTCCCAGTTAGCATCCATGTGGCTCATTTAAAAGTTTCAAAAATATAAAACGTACTCCTGACGTTTCACCACAATAGGCTTTCTTCAGACAATGGTATACAAAAAGTTAGCCAAACAAAGCCAAAAGGAGGAGTGATGAGCAGCAGCAGCATCATCAAAACCAGCGAGGCCGCGGCAAGCCCAACAGTGATGATGCTGCCGAGCTCCAGTTAGCTCCGTGTTGCAGAGCCTACCCACCCTTCCACAAGCACCGCCAGGATTATGGCTCCACAGCCCACCCTCACTCCACCTCCGACTGTTCCTGAATATCTTGGAACAGAGGTTGCCAGCCCAGATTAGCCTAGAATCCTACCGTAGCACAGGTTTTCTGTCCAAAAACCTTCATTTAATAGCAACTTGGTTCATATAAGAAGAGAGTGTCTGGGAATACTCGCTTAACTGAAGATGCTGCATTGCTGAAAGTTCTGCGTGGGTCCATCTATTGGGAGATGGTCTAAATAGTCTGTATTTTTCCACTGATTCATATGGATGCCAGTCCACACCATTGGCTGTAAAAGTGGGTAAAAAACAGAAAAGCATATAACTGTAGCTATGTGGTCTTTGGGGCGGCAGGTAGCTTAGGGGGTAAGAGCGTTGTGCCAGGTAACCGAAAGGTCGCTGGTTCTAATCCCCGAGCCGACTAGGTGAAAAATCTGTCGATGTGCCCCTTAAGCAAAGGCACTTAACCCTAATGTGTTTTTTTTTGTTTTTTTTCCTGTAAGTCGCTCTGGATAAGAGCGTCTGCTAAATGACTAAAAATGTAAATGTAATGTAAAATGTCTTTACTTGGGTTTTGGTGTTTCAGCAGGGTGAGGTCAGAGAGATGCTTCCAAGTCAGTATTTTTCCAGAACTCATAAAAATCCCCATTTAAATGACCATAAAGTCTATATATAGTACCTTTAAGTTAAGACATCACAGATCTGTTCATGGCAAAGCAGTTCATTTAATGATATTAATTTTGATTCTTAAAGAATATAACTTATAAATCATGAGCCTCATCTTGAGGAGTCACCTGTGACAGTATTCATAAAGCGAGGAGTACTGATCTGGGATCAGTTTTGCCTTTTAGATCATAATGAAACAGATTAAATGGACAGGGGGGACCTGATCCTAGATCAGCACTCCTCCTCTGGGACACTGCATGTATGAAACCGAACACATAGTCGTAGTGTCTAGTTACAGCAGGCGTTTACTGCCATCTAGTGGAAGATACCAATAAAACACTTTATTATCAGGGATGGGGGAGACGGCTGAGCTGAAAACAGAAAGTAAAAGTTGTTCTTTTGTACAGGATCCATTTTAAGACGACTGAGCAGAAAACGCTCTATGGAGTGAAACAAAAAAATAAAGTGAGTAGTTCCTGAATAATAAATCTATTCTAAAGGACCAGAGTAGACGACTAATGAATACCTGTAATGAGATTATTACTAGTTGTTAGAACTGCTACTTGAGCTGAGTTTTTGCTGACAGGACAGCAGTTGAGTTTTCAAAGTAGTTATCACATGTTATCAGTCAAACGTCTGGTAAAGTGGTGGAGGAAGCTTTTAATGATAGGGTTTTTATGTGATGCTCAGGGTTTTTCTCGATAATTTTGTTCTTGCCCAGCATTTACCAAACCTATTCAACTAATCATCAGATATTTTGAGAGACAGTTTTAATATTTGAGGCATACAAATGAACATTCTCAAAATTAAAACCTTGGAGTTGTAGGCCTGTTACATATACCGTAATCACATTTAATAGGAAAAAAAAACACAGCTAAACCTGGTGGACATTTAATTGAATGAACATGGAATGGGTCCTAAAACGTGCCAACTATGGCCCACCCCGTGGAGCCAGGCAATGGAAAACTAATTCACCCATCCACCGTTTATATACTTTATTTCCTTATTTTGAAATTGAAAGTGACTTTGGTAGCATACGCAGTGTACAACATGTCTTGTTCAAAACTGTGAGCGGCATATGGACATTAGAACAGTGTGGGAAAAAGTAAAGATTCCTTAATACAAAATGGACTCAAGTAAAAGTGAAAGCCACCCAGTAAAATAATACTTTAGTAAAAGTCTTAAAAGTATTTGATTTTAAATATACGTAAGTATCAAAGAGTAAATGTGTAATGGCCGCAATATATACTTAAGTATCAAAAAGTAAAAGTAAAGTAGGAATAATTTCAAATTTCAAATGTCTTAATTAAGCAAACCAGACGGCACCAGTTATTGTTATTTTCATTTACGGATAGCCAGGGCACATTTCCATTACAACACTCAGACAATCATTTTTAAAAGTATTTGTGTTTAGTGGAGTCTGCAGAAGCAGAGGCAGTAGGATGACCAGGATTTTTCTCCTTGATAATGCGATTGGACCATTTACTGAATGTTAACAGTGTCGGAAAATGTATGGATAAAAAGTTCATTTTTTCTTGATTATGAAGGGAAAAGTAAAAGTTTTTTAAAAATATAAATAGTAAATTTCGATACTTTAAAGTAGTTTTACTTATACTTTACCCACTGCGTTTGAAGTGGAAAATGTGTTTTATTTTGAAAGAAAGACGGGCAAATTTTGCAGGTGGGTACGAACTTATAAAAATTTGGTATCACAGTAGGTTTTAGTACAGATATGACTTCCAACCGTGGTCTCCGGGAAATGTGTGGAAAAAGTTGTACACACGTGTATTAAAATAATGACATAAACAACAAATTTTAAGCAAGCTTTTAATATTACTCGTACAAAAATACATCTGGTTTCAGATCTAGAAAATTCTCCTCTTCAAAAGCAATACATCATTCGACCAGTAATTACCTGGGGGCAAAAGGGACCCGATTTTTTCACTAAAAGTAAGGATACCATGAGACGTCACTCTTTAGGAAGAGACTGGGTACTGGGGAACTGAAGAGTTTGATTGGGGGATTCTGGGGAAAAAATAATAAACACCATGAAACACATTTAAAAAAATACAAAATTTTAATTTTAATAAAAATACATTAAAAAAGCAATAAAATATATGCCATTACATGAAAACAACAAAAATTATGATGTACAAAACATTAAAAACCCATCCTAATATTGAGGGGTTCGATGGGGTTGAGGTCAGGGCTTGTGTAGGCCAGCAGTTATTTCCCACCAAACTTTTACAAACCTTTCTTTGTGGACCGCTTTTTGGGACGGGGACATTGTCGAGAAACGGAAAGGCTTTCCCCCCAAATGTTTCCACGTTGGGCACAGAAACGTCAGAAAGTCATTTTTAGCGTACGTTAAATGTATCTTACTGGAATATGCAGCCTGAACCATGAAAAAAAAACCCCAGACCATTATTCCTCCTCCACCAAACTTTACAGTTGGCACTATGCATTCGGGCATAGTGTTTTCCCCGGTATCCTCCAAACCCCAATTTTTCCGTCGGACCCTTAAAA
>CM072257.1:15096956-15150071 GCA_036851935.1 Coregonus suidteri | reverse complement strand
GTAAATGAAGAAAAAAAAAGTTTTTACCTTCTTTTCCTTTTGCACTTTTCCGTTCTAAATTTTTTCAAGTGGCAAAAGTCCTTTTCTTTCCCTTTTCAGCTAATTTGCAACATTAGCTTATTGGAAAAATTGATGTAATTACGTTTTTTTTTGAGGGTTTTAGGAGGATTTGTAATAAAAAAAAATAATATGCCATTTAGCAGACGTTTTTACCAAAGTTAGTTATGGGGGAATGAGACATGTTTTAGGTATTCAAAAAAATCTATCTGAAATTTGGGAAAAAGTGTGCTAAAAACAAAATCAGGAAATGCAGAACTAAAGTGTGTCACGTGACTAAAGTGGTCATGTGACTAAAGTGGTTTAAAGTGTGTTTTTTTTCCAAAAGACCACTAGGGGGCGTATTCACAGGTGAGCCAAAAAGCGTTTAAACACACACACAACTTCAAATCTGAGATGTGACTTTTTAAAGATTTCAATTTTTGGTTTAGGGGATTCTTTTGGCGTCTAGAACACGTAGTGAGCTGGGAAAAAATGGGATCCAAAAATGCCTAATTCCGAGGTCCGACATTGAAGGGGGGAGTTGTCAAAAATGTCTTCATATGTCACCAAAACGGGGTACACACACACCCACAACAAACAAAAACACACCACAACACCCCACACACACACCCCACACCACACACACACACCATGAACACACACAAAACCCCTGAACAAACACAAAAAACACAACATACCCGAACACACACACACACACACACATCTAAAACACACAAACACACACACACACGGGAACACACAACACTCAATTTTCAGAATGAACGCAACCACACACACACACACACCCACCCAACATTTCAAAACGAAAACCCGAACACGCCACACACACACACACACACCACCACACACACTGGGATACACACACCACTCACATTCATGAATGAACGCACACAAACACACACACACACACACATTTCAAAGAACACAAAACACGCCACACAATTACACACACACACATTTCAACGTAACACGAACACGCCCACACACAAAGACACCACACATTGTCAAAGCAACTCTTTGTAAACTTTGGTGTCCTGATTTGTGCTCTGTAGAACTACAGCTGATATTTAATATGGACCAAGTTAAGTAATGTGGTGGTCTTTGACTTGACTTCACTGAATTAAGACTATTCTTAGTCATAGTCTTTCACAGCAGGTCAACACTCACATTTTCTTAAGCCAGGTTTCATTCGGTTCTCTCACAATGTTTCCGCACTGTAGCGGTAAGCAGAAGAACAGACAGTCATTGAGGGATACACAGGACTCACTCACCACACATACACACACACACGAACACACACACTGGACACCCACACACTAAACACACCACACTGGACACACACGACACACACAACACTGTCAGCCATTAAACAGGCATATAACTTTGGGGAGTCCTCTGTGTGTGTCCAATGTGTGTGCGGTCCCGTGGGGTGTGTGTGTGTGTGTGTGTGTGTATGTGTCCAGTGTGTGTGTGGTGTGTTTGTGTGTTTGTGTGTGTGTGTGTGTGTGTGTTGTGTCTGGGTCCAGTGTGGTGTGTGTGCCAGTGTGGTGTTCGTGTGTGTGTGTGTGTAGTGTGGTGTGTGTTCCAGTGTATATGTGGTGAGTGTGTCCAGTATGTGTGTGTGTGTCCAGTGTTGTGTGTGGTGGGTCCAGTGTGTGTGTGTGAGTGTCCCAGTGTGTGTATGTTTTCAGTGGTGTGTGTTTCCTAGTGTGTGTGTGTGTGGTTCCCTTTGTGTGGTGTGTGTTGTCCTTTGTGCGTATGTTTCCAGTGTGTGTGTGTGTGTGTCCGGTGTGTCCAGTGTCTGTGTAGAAGGTGTGTGTGTCCGGTGGGTTTGTGTGTGTGTGTCCAGTGTGTGTGTGTGGTGTGTGTTGTGTGTGTCAGTGTGTGTGTGTCTGTGTGTGTCCAGTGTGTGTGTGTGTGTGTGTGTGTGTGTGGTGTGTGTGGTTTGTGTGGTGTGGTGTGTGTGTGTGTGTGTACAGTGTGGTGAACAGTGTGTGTGTCCAGTGTATATGTGTGTCCATGTTGTGTGTGTGTGTGTCTAGTGTGCCAGTGCTGTCGTGTGTGTACAGGTGTGTGTCAGTGTGTGTGTGTGTGGTGTGTGTCCAGTGTGTGTGTGTGTGTGTGTGTGTCCGTATACACACACTCTGTGTACTGGATACACAACACTGGACACACACTGTGTCACACGCACACACACTGTGACCCACACCACCCAGGACCCACACACACAACAGGACGACACCTAGACACACACACACACACACACACACACATTACACACACACACCAGTCTTTATTAAACTTTAGTGCCAAGTGGTGGCTTCAGAATGTTTCGTCTAACTGCCTGGATAACTCCAACATGTACTGATAGACACATTTGACATAAAACCCTCTACATACTGTGTGTTTCTCCCAGTCCTGCAGTGTGGAATCCTCCAGTCACACACAGAGAGCAGTCTGACTCCGGAGTTCTCCTGGCGTGATGTAGCTTCAGGTCCCAGCTCTCTCAAGGTGTGGGGGTTTTGACTTCAGAGGCTGAGACCAGAGAAACACAGCCCCACCTCTGTGACTTAGGACAGCCTGACAGCCTGCAAGAGTCCAAGCATCATATTAAAACCGCACTGCTATTTATTTGTGGTGAAAATAGTGGGCAGTATATTTTATAACATATTCAGAAGTAAGTATGTGTTGTCCTGAAACCTGCCATAGTCTATTCATGAATGAATGTATTATATATTAGAATTGGACAAATTGTCAAAGTATTGCTTGTAGAGGGAATAAATGTATAGTATCAAATGTTTGAGTAGACTGACCAGAAGTGCAGTTTTTGTGTGTAGCAGAATCAGTCAAAAGACAGACCGTGAGGTATCAGATTTTAGATTGTGTGAGTATACAGTCCACACACATATAATTTTGACCAGTGAAGCTAACATTTTAAATGTGGCTCTATACTCCAGCATATTTGGATTTCAGATTAATGTTTCATATGAGGTGACAGTATACACACACACACTTTTGTTTGAGGGTATTTTAATACATATCAGTTTCACCATTTAAGCCAATTAAATACACTTTTTTGTGTATTGTGTGTGGTCAGGGTATTTTCATACATTTCTGTTCACCATTTAGTCATGAAAACCAACTGTCTGTATCTAGTCCCCCTATATGAAGAAGAGTCATAAGTATTTGAGGGGGTCAGTGTGTCCAGTGTATTATAGTAGTCAAAAGTTTTAGTATTTTGTTGTAAACTCGTTGGTATGCATTTGCAGTTTGTTTTGGTTGTGTTTTGGGTTATGTTTTGCCCCGATAGTACTGAATGTGGATGGATGACTGGAGTAATCTTGTGTCTAAGTGAGTAGATAACATGTTGTAAACCACTACTAAGATTCCAGGATCCTGATGATCTGCCATGTTAAGAAAAAATCATGAATGAATACATGAATAATACTGAGTGAGAAAAGTTACAGAGCTACAACAAAACCAGCTAACCTCTCCCATTACCAAAACTAGAGGGGGTATAATCCCTATGTGCCCAGTGTCAGACCTTTCTCATTCTTCATCATTCACGATTTATTCCTGATTATTCCTACTCATGGTACATCCCACATGAATGTAGAAGTGTTTCCAGAAACATCTTCTAATCTTTGACCAATACAACGTGAAGTGACTCTAAAATGAGAGGAGGACATTATTCACCAGTGTGTTTCTATTGTGAGAAAACATCATCTGATGCGATGAAACCAAGACAAACTGCAAATGCATTTCAACAAGTTTGTGAATCACAAACTTGATGTAACACTACAGTGTAAGAACTATGGGACCAAATATTAAAACCTATGACTACTTTAATTACAATATAAGTGACATTGTCACAAATTAACAAACACACACACACACACACAACTACACACACAAAGTGATTTCATTTCTAAACACACAAAAACAATAATACATATTTATATACATATGAATACATTTAAATAACAGGTGACATTCTGTACTGTTGCCACACACACCCATTTCTATCACACATGTTAAACTGTACACTTCACTGTCACAAACACATATGTTTACACACTGGACTATGTGTGTGTGTACACACATGTGGATCATGTGAACAGTTATCATTGTTGACAACTACAGGAATACTGACCTCAGAGTCCTCTGCGTTACCAGTGGGGAGTCCCAGTCCAGCAGAGAGCAGCTGTCACCTCCTGAATCCTTGTGTCATTGTTGCTCAGATCCAGCTCTCTCAGGTGTGAGGGGGTTTGACCTCAGAGCTGAGGAACATAGAAGCACAGCCTTCCTGATGGACTAGACAGCCTGACAGCCTGCAAAGAGTCAAATTATATTTAAAACCACACTGCTATTCTTATGGTGGTCACAATAGTCAGCAGTATATTTTTTTCACACATATTCAGATATATTGGTTCTCATCCAAGTATGTGTGATACACTTGCCGATGTTTGCAGGGTTTTCTTATTTACAAAGCATGTAGAGGTCATACATTTTTATCCATAGGTACACTTCAAACTGTGAGAGACTGAATCTAAAACAAAAATCCACAAAATCACATTGTATGATTTTCAAGTAATGTCATTTGTACTGTATTGCATGACATAAGTGTTTGAGTATCATAAAAGCAGAAACTTAATATGTGTGTGTACAGTGCGTGTGTGTGTTTGTGTGTTACAGAGATCAAACGTTTGCCAAAGTAGGTCTTGACCAGGTTTGCAAGCACTGCAGCAGGGATTTTGGCCCACTCCTCCATACAGACCTTCTCCAGATCCTTGTACAGGTTTCGGGCTGTCGCTGGGCAATACGGACTTTCAGCTCCCTCCAAAGATTTTTATGGTGGGTTCTAGCAGTGAGATGGCCTAGGCCACACTCAGACGACTTGGACTATGCTTCAACCGAAGCCACTCCATTTGTTGCCCGGGTGGTGTGTTTGGGATCATTGTCATGCTGAAAAGACCCAGCCACGTTTTCATCTTCAATGCCCTTGCTGATGGAAGGAGGATTTCACTCAAAAATCTTCACGATACATGGCCCCATTCATCTGTCCTTTACACGGATCAGTCGTCCTGGTCCCTTTGCCAGCAAAACAGCCCAAAGCATGAGGTTCCACCCCATGCTTCACAGTAGGTATGTGTTCTTTGGATGCAACTCAGCAGTCTTTGTCCTCCAAACACGACGAGTGGAGTTGTTACCAAAAGTTATATTTTGGTTTCAGCTGGACCATATGACATTCTCCCAATCCTGATTCTGGATCATCCAAATGCACTCTAGCAAACTTCAGATTGCGTGGACATGTACTGGCTTAAGCAGGGGGACCACGTCTGGCACTGCAGGATTTGAGTCCCTGGCGGCTGTAGTTGTTACTGATGGTAGGCTTGTTACTTTGGTCCCAGCTCTCTGCAGTCATTCACAAGGTCCCCCCGTGTGGTTCTGGGATTTTTGTCTCACCGTTCTTGTGATCACTTTTGACCCACGGGGTGGGATCTTGCGTGGAGCCCCAGATCGAGGGAGATTCACAGTGGTCTTTTGTATGTCTTTCCATTTCCTATAATTGCTCCCACAGTTGATTTTTCAACCAAGCCTGCTTACCTATTGCAGGATTCAGTCTTCCCAGCCAAGTGCAAATCGACAATTTTGTTTAATCTGTGTCCTTTGACAGCATTTGTTTGGTCTTGGCCATAGTGGAGTTTGGAGTGTGACTGTTTGAGGTTGTGGACAGGTGTCCTTTATACTGATCACAAAGTTCAAAAAGTGCCATTAATACAAATAACGAGTGGAGGACACAGAGGAGCCTCTTACAAAAAGAAGTTACAGTCTGTGAGACCCAGAAATCTTGCTTCTTTGTAGGTGACCAAATACTGTATTTTCCACCATAATTTGCAAATAAATTCATTAAAAAACCCACATGTGATTTTCTGGATATTTTTCTTCAATTTGTCTGTCATAGTTGACGTGTACACCTATGATGAAAATTACAGGCCCACTCTCATCTTTTTAAGTGGGAACAACTTGCCCACAATTGGTGGCTGACTAAATACTTTTCCCCCCACTGTATCTGTTCACCATTTAGAAATGAAAGCACTTTATGTATCTAGTCCCCCATTTGACGAAGTCAAACGTATTCTGACCATTTGACTTATAGTGTATTAACAGTAGTCAAAAGTTGAGTATTTGGTTGTGAACTCATTGGTTGTATTTGCAGTTGTGTGGTTTGGGTTTATGTTGGTTTGCCCGATAGTAACTGAATGGTGGATGATGACTGGAGTAATTTTCTGTCTAAGTGAGTAGATAACATTTTCTAAACACTACTAAATTAAATCCTGATGATGCCATGATTAAGAAAAAATATGAATGAATCATGAATAATAATGATGAGAAAGTTTACAGAGGCTTACAACAAAACATGCTAACATCCCACCATTACCAATAACAGAGGGGGTATGATCCTTGTTCCTCTGTAACTTTCTCATTCATCATCATTCACCATTCATTAATGATTATTCATAATGATGGTAGCATCCACATGAATGTAGAAGTGTTCAGAAAACATCTTCTATTCTTACTGACAATACAAGTAAAGTGACTTCGAAAATCTGACAGGACATTATTCACCATTCAGTTTCTATTGGGAAAAACATCATCCAAAACACAACCAAGACTGCAAAGGCATTCAAAAGTTTGTAGATCACAAGCTTGATGTAATCACTCCAGGCAAAAGAATATTCATAGACCAACACTAAAACACTAAACATTGGACTAAATTAATTTGTCCAAATACTTATGACTTTTTCAAATGGTAGAACTAGAGAACTACATACATAAAGGTAAAACACTGTAAGCTTCACTGTCCAACACATATGGTGTGGAATATGTCTGCCTGGTAAACACATGTGGATCTGGTGAACAGTTATCACTTGTTGACCAACTACAGGAATACTGACCTCAGAGTCTCCAGTTTACAGTGGGGATTCCCCAGTCCAGCAGAGAGCAGCTTCACTCCTGAATCCTTCAGGTCATTGTTACTCAGATCCAGCTCTCTCAGGTGTGAGGGGTTTGACTTCAGAGCTGAGACCAGAGAAGCACAGCCTTCCTCTGTGACTAGACAGCCTGACAGCCTGCAAAGAGTCAAATCATATTAAAAACACACACTGCTATTCTTTGGTGGTGAAAATAGTGGCAGTATATTTTTTCAACATATTCAGATATATCAGTGTCCTGAAAAACCTGCCATATATATTCATAAATGAATGTATCATTATTAGAAATGACAAATTATCAAAGTTTTGCTTGTAGAGAGAAAAATATAAAAGTACAAATACAGTGGTGTGAAAAAGTGTTTGCCCCCTTCCTGATTTGTTATTTGTTTGCATGTTTGTCACACTTAAATGTTTCAGATCATCAAACAAATTTAAATATTAGTCAAAGATAAAAAAAATGCAGTTTTGAAATGAAGGTTGTTATTATTAAGGGAAAACAAAATCCAAACCTACATGGCCCTGTGTGAAAAAGTGATTGCCCCCCTGTTATAACACAACTCAACTGTGGTTTATCACACCTGAGTTCAATTCCTCTAGCCACACCCAGGCCTGATTACTGCCACACCTGTTCTCAATCAAGGAATCACTTAAATAGGACCTGCCTGACAAAGTTAAGTAGACCAAAAGATCCTCAAAAGCTAGACATCATGCCGAGATCCAAAGAAATTCAGGAACAAATGAGAAAGAAAGTAATTGAGATCCATCAGTCTGGAAAAGGTTATAAAGCCATTTCTAAAGCTTTGGGACTCCAGCGAACCACAGTGAGAGCCATTATCCACAAATGGCGAAAACATGGAACAGTGGTGAACCTTCCCAGGAGTGACCGGCCGACCAAAATGACCCCAAGAGCGTAGCGACGACTCATCCAAGAGGTCACAAAAGACCCCACAACAACATCCAAAGAGCTGCAGGCCTCACTTACTCAGTTAAAGTCAGTGTTCATGACTCCACCATAAGAAAGAGACTGGGCAGAAATGGCCTGCATGGCAGAGTTCCAAGACGAAAACCACTGCTGAGCAAAAAAACCATTAAGGCTCGTCTCGTTTTTGCCAGAAAACATATTGATGATCCCCAAGACCTTTGGGAAAATACTCTGTGGACTGACGAGACAAAAGTTGAACTTTTTGGAAGGTGTGTGTCCCATTACATCTGGCGTAAAAGTAACACCGCATTTCAGAAAAAGAACATCATACCAACAGTAAAATATGGTGGTGGTAGTGTGATGGTCTGGGCCTGTTTTGCTGCTTCAGGACCTGGAAGACTTGCTGTGATAAATGGAACCATGAATTCTGCTGTCTACCAAAAAATCCTGAAGGAGAATGTCCGGCCATCTGTTTGAGACCTCAAGCTGAAGCGAACTTGGATTCTGCAGCAGGACAATGATCCAAAACACACCAGCAAGTTCACCTCTGAATGGCTGAAGAAAAACAAAATGAAGACTTTGGAGTGGCCTAGTCAAAGTCCTGACCTGAATCCTATTGAGATGCTGTGGCATGACCTTAAAAAGGCAGTTCATGCTCGAAAACCCTCCAATGTGGCTGAATAACAACAATTCTGCAAAGATGAGTGGGCCAAATTCCTCCACAGCGCTGTAAAAACATCATGGGAATTCAAATGTTTGATTGCAGTTGTTGCTGCTAAGGGTGGCCCAACCAGTTATTAGGTTGTAGGGGGCAATCACTTTTTCACACAGGGCCATGTGGGTTTGGATTTTGTTTTCCCTTAATAATAACAACCTTCATTTCAAGACTGCATTTTGTGTTTACTTGTGTTATCTTTGACTAATATTTAAATTTGTTTGATGATCTGAAACATTTAAGTGTGACAAACATGCAAACAAATAAGAAATCAGAAAGGGGGCAAACACTTTTTCACACCAAATGTAAAACCCGTAAGCTTCACTGTCCAAACACATATGGTGTGGACTATGTGTGCCTGGTAAACACATGTGGATCTGGTGAACAGTTATCACTTGTTGACCAACTACAGGAATACTGACCTCAGAGTCTCCAGTTTACAGTGGGGATTCCCCAGTCCAGCAGAGAGCAGCTTCACTCCTGAATCCTTCAGGTCATTGTTACTCAGATCCAGCTCTCTCAGGTGTGAGGGGTTTGACTTCAGAGCTGAGACCAGAGAAGCACAGCCTTCCTCTGTGACTAGACAGCCTGACAGCCTGCAAAGAGTCAAATCATATTAAAACACACACTGCTATTCTTTTGGTGGTGAAAATAGTGGCAGTATATTTTTTCAACATTTTCAGATATATCAGCGTCCTGAAACCTGCCATATCTATTCATAAATGAATCTATCATTATTAGAAATGACAAATTATCAAAGTATTGCTTGTAGATAGAAAAATTTAATTACAAATATTTGAGTAGACTGACCAGAGCAGTTTAAAAAGCAGTATCAGTCAAAAGACAGACAGTGAGGTATCAGATTTAGATTGTATTGAGTATACAGTCCACACCATATCTATTTTGACAGTGAAGCTAACATTTTAAATGTGGCTCTATACTCCAGCATTTTGGATTTGAGATCAAATGTTTCATATGAGGTGACAGTATATAATGTCACCTTTTATTTGAGGGTATTTTAATACATATCTGTTTCACCATTTAGAAAAATAAAAGCACTTTATGTATCTAGTCCCCCTATTTGAAGAAGTCATAAGTATTCTGACCAATTCACTTATAGTGTATTAAAGTAGTTCAAAAGTTTTTAGTATTTGGTTCCAAACTCGTTGGTTGCATTTGCAGTTTGTTTTGGTTGTGTTTTGGGTTATGTTTTGTCCAATAGTAACTGAATGGTGGATGATGACTGGAGTAATTTTCTGTCTAAGTGAGTAGATAACATGTTTCTAAACACTACTAAATTAATCCTGATGATGCCATGATTAAGAAAAATCATGAATGAATCATGAATAATAATGAGTGAGAAAGTTACAGAGGCTACAACAAAACATGCTAACCTCTCACCATTACCAATAACAGAGGGGGTATGATCCTTGTTCCTCTGTAACTTTCTCATTCATCATCATTCACGATTCATTCATGATTATTCATAATCATGGTAGCATCCACATGAATGTAGAAGTGTTCAGAAACATCTTCTATTCTTACTGACAATACAAGTGAAGTGACTCCAAAATGACAGGACATTATTCACCATTCAGTTTCTATTGGGAAAAACATCATCCAAAACACAACCAAGACAAACTGCAAATGTATTCAACAAGTTTGTAGAATCACAAGCTTGATGTAATCACTGCAGGTAAGGAATATGGGACCAAATACTAAACTTATGACTACTTTAATACAATATAAGTGAATATGTCCAAATTATTACGACTTTTTCAAAATGGGAGAACTAGATACATAAAGTGCTTTTCATTTCTAAACAGTAACACAGATATGTATGAAAATACCCTCAAATAAAAGGTGACATTATATACTGTCACCTAATATGAAACATTCTATCTCAAATCCAAAATGCTGGAGCATAGCACCAAATGTAAAACTGTAAGCTTCACTGTCCAAACACATATGGTGTGGACTATGTGTGCCTGGTAAACACATGTGGATCTGGTGAACAGTTATCACTTGTTGACCAACTACAGGAATACTGACCTCAGAGTCTCCAGTTTACAGTGGGGATTCCCCAGTCCAGCAGAGAGCAGCTTCACTCCTGAATCCTTCAGGTCATTGTTACTCAGATCCAGCTCTCTCAGGTGTGAGGGGTTTGACTTCAGAGCTGAGACCAGAGAAGCACAGCCTCCCTCTGTGACTAGACAGCCTGACAGCCTGCAAGAATAAAATCCTATTAAAATCACACTGCTGGTATATTTTGTTCAACATTTTCAGATACATCAGAGTCCTGAAACCTGGAATATCTATTCATATATGTATATACAGTTGAAGTCGGAAGTTTACATACACCTTAACCAAATACATTCAAACTCAGTTTTTCATCATTCCTGACATTTAATCGTAGTAAAGATTCCCTGTCTTAGGTCAGTTAGGATCACCACTTTATTTTAAGAATGTGAAATGTCAGAATAATAGTAGAGAGAATGATTTATTTCAGCTTTTATTTCTTTCATCACATTCCCAGTGGGTCAGAAGTTTACATACACTCAATTAGTATTTGGTAGCATTGCCTTTAAATTGTTTAACTTGGGTCAAACGTTTCGGGTAGCCTTCCACAAGCTTCCCACAATAATTTGGGTGAATTTTGGCCCATTCCTCCTGACAGAGCTGGTGTAACTGAGTCAGGTTTGTAAGCCTCCTTGCTCGCACACGCTTTTTCAGTCTGCCCACACATTTTCTATAGGATTGAGGTCAGGGCTTTGTGATGGCCACTCCAATACCTTGACTTTGTTGTCCTTAAGCCATTTTGCCACAACTTTGGAAGTATGCTTGGGGTCATTTTCCATTTGGAAGACCCATTTGCGACCAAGCTTTAACTTCCTGACTAATGTCTTGAGATGTTGCTTCAATATATCCACATAATATTTTCCTTCCTCATGATGCCATCTATTTTGTGAAGTGCACCAGGCCCTCCTGCAGCAAAGCACCCCCACAGCATGATGCTGCCACCCCCGTGCTTCATGGTTGGGATGGTGTTCTTCGGCTTGCAAGCATCCCCCTTTTTCCTCCAAACATAACGATGGTCATTATGGCCAAACAGTTATATTTTTGTTTCATCAGACCAGAGGACATTTCTCAAAAAAGTACGATCTTTGTCCCAATGTGCAGTTGCAAACCGTAGTCTGGCTTTTTTATGGCGGTTTTGGAGCAGTGGCTTCTTCCTTGCTGAGCAGCCTTTCAGGTTATGTCGATATAGGACTCGTTTTACTGTGGATATAGATACATTTATACCTGTTTATATAGGCCTCCTGTACCTCAGTTGGTAGAGCATGGCGCTTGCAACGCCAGGGTTGTGGGTTCGATTCCCACGGGGGGCCAGTAAAAAAAATGTATGCACTCACTAACTGTAAGTCGCTCTGGATAAGAGCGTCTGCTAAAATGTAAATATAGGACTTGTTTTACTGTGGAAATAGATACTTTTGTACCTGTTTCCTCCAGCATCTTCACAAGGTCCTTTGCTGTTGTTCTGGGATTGATTTGCACTTTTCGCACCAAAGTACGTTAATCTCTAGGAGACAGAACACATCTCCTTCCTGAGCAGTATGACGGCAGCGTGGTCCCATGGTGTTAATACTTGCGTACTATTGTTTGTACAGATGAACGTGGTACCTTCAGGCGTTTGGAAATTGCTCCCAAGGATGAACCAGACTTGTGGAGGTCTACAATTCTATTTCTGAGGTCTTTGCTGATTTCTTTTGATTTTCCCATGATGTCAAGCAAAGAGGCACTGAGGTTGAAGGTAGGCCTTGAAATACATCCACAGGTACACCTCCAATTGACTCAAATGATGTCAATTAGCCTATCAGAAGCTTCTAAAGCCATGACATCATTTTCTGGAATTTTCCAAGCTGTTTAAAGGCACAGTCAACTTAGTGTATGTAAACTTCTGACCCACTAGAATTGTGATGAAGTGAATTATAAGTGAAATAATCTGTCTGTAAACAATTGTTGGAAAAATTACTTGTGTCATGCACAAAGTAGATGTCCTAACCACACTTGCCAACACTATAGTTTGTTTAACAAGAAATTTGTGATAACTAGACTATATACAAGGAGTACCAGTACTGAGTCAATGTGCAGGGTACCCAGGTAGTTGAGGTAATAATAACTAGACTATATACAAGGAGTACCAGTACTGAGTCAATGTGCAGGGTACCAGGTAGTTGAGGTAATAACTAGACTTACAAGGAGTACCAGTACTGAGTCAATGTGCAGGGGTACCAGGTAGTTGAGGTAATAACTAGACTATATACAAGGGAGTACCAGTACTGAGTCAATGTGCAGGGGTACCAGGTAGTTGAGGTAATAACTAGACTATATACAAGGAGTACCAGTACTGAGTCAATGTGCAGGGGTACCAGGTAGTTGAGGGTAATAACTAGACTATATACAAGGAGTACCAGTACTGAGTCAATGTGCAGGGGTACCAGGTAGTTGAGGTAATAACTAGACTATATACAAGGAGTACCAGTACTGAGTCAATGTGCAGGGGTACCAGGTAGTTGAGGTAATAACTAGACTATATACAAGGAGTACCAGTACTGAGTCAATGTGCAGGGGTACCAGGTAGTTGAGGTAATAACTAGACTATATACAAGGAGTACCAGTACTGAGTCAATGTGCAGGGGTACCAGGTAGTTGAGGTAATAACTAGACTATATACAAGGAGTACCAGTACTGAGTCAATGTGCAGGGTACCAGGTAGTTGAGGTAATAACTAGACTATATACAAGGAGTACCAGTACTGAGTCAATGTGCAGGGGTACCAGGTAGTTGAGGTAATAACTAGACTATATACAAGGAGTACCAGTACTGAGTCAATGTGCAGGGGTACCAGGTAGTTGAGGTAATAACTAGACTATATACAAGGAGTACCAGTACTGAGTCAATGTGCAGGGGTACCAGGTAGTTGAGGTAATAACTAACTAGACTATATACAAGGAGTACCAGTACTGAGTCAATGTGCAGGGGTACCAGGTAGTTGAGGTAATAACTAGACTATATACAAGGAGTACCAGTACTGAGTCAATGTGCAGGGTACCAGGTAGTTGAGGTAATAACTAGACTATATACAAGGAGTACCAGTACTGAGTCAATGTGCAGGGGGTACCAGGTAGTTGAGGTAATAACTAGACTATATACAAGGAGTACCAGTACTGAGTCAATGTGCAGGGGTACCAGGTAGTTGAGGTAATAACTAGACTATATACAAGGAGTACAGTACTGAGTCAATGTGCAGGGGTACCAGGTAGTTGAGGTAATAACTAGACTATATACAAGGAGTACCAGTACTGAGTCAATGTGCAGGGTACCAGGTAGTTGAGGTAATAACTAGACTATATACAAGGAGTACCAGTACTGAGTCAATGTGCAGGGGTACCAGGTAGTTGAGGTAATAACTAGACTATATACAAGGAGTACCAGTACTGAGTCAATGTGCAGGGGTACCAGGTAGTTGAGGTAATAACTAGACTATATACAAGGAGTACCAGTACTGAGTCAATGTGCAGGGTACCAGGTAGTGAGGTAATAACTAGACTATATACAAGGAGTACCAGTACTGAGTCAATGTGCAGGGGTACCAGGTAGTTGAGGTAATAACTAGACTATATACAAGGAGTACCAGTACTGAGTCAATGTCAATGTGCAGGGGTACCCAGGTACCAGGTAGTTGAGGTAATAACTAGACTATATACAAGGAGTACAAGTACTGAGTCAGGAGTACCAGTACTGAGTCAATGTGCAGGGGTACCAGGTAGTTGAGGTAATAACTAGACTATATACAAGGAGTACCAGTACTGAGTCAATGTGCAGGGTACCAGGTAGTTGAGGTAATAACTAGACTATATACAAGGAGTACCAGTACTGAGTCAATGTGCAGGGGTACCAGGTAGTTGAGGTAATAACTAGACTATATACAAGGAGTACCAGTACTGAGTCAATGTGCAGGGTACCAGGTAGTTGAGGTAATAACTAGACTATATACAAGGAGTACCAGTACTGAGTCAATGTGCAGGGGTACCAGGTAGTTGAGGTAATAACTAGACTATATACAAGGAGTACCAGTACTGAGTCAATGTGCAGGGGTACCAGGTAGTTGAGGTAATAACTAGACTATATACAAGGAGTACCAGTACTGAGTCAATGTGCAGGGGTACCAGGTAGTTGAGGTAATAACTAGACTATATACAAGGAGTACCAGTACTGAGTCAATGTGCAGGGGTACCAGGTATAAGAGGAGTTGAGGTAACTAGACTATATACAAGGAGTACCAGTACTGAGTCAATGTGCAGGGTACCAGTAGTTGAGGTAATAACTAGACTATATACAAGGAGTACCAGTACTGAGTCAATGTGCAGGGGTACCAGGTAGGTAGTGAGGTAATAACTAGACTATATACAAGGAGTACCAGTACTGAGTCAATGTGCAGGGGTACCAGGTAGTTGAGGTAATAACTAGACTATATACAAGGAGTACCAGTACTGAGTCAATGTGCAGGGGTACCAGGTAGTTGAGGTAATAACTAGACTATATACAAGGAGTACCAGTACTGAGTCAATGTGCAGGGGTACCAGGTAGTTGAGGTAATAACTAGACTATATACAAGGAGTACCAGTACTGAGTCAATGTGCAGGGGTACCAGGTAGTTGAGGTAATAACTAGACTATATACAAGGAGTACCAGTACTGAGTCAAATGTGCAGGGTACCAGGTAGTTGAGGTATAACTAGACTATATATAAAAGGAGTACCAGTACTGAGTCAATGTGCAGGGGTACCAGGTAGTTGAGGTAATAACTAGACTATATACAAGGAGTACCAGTACTGAGTCAATGTGCAGGGGTACCAGGTAGTTGAGGTAATAACTAGACTATATACAAGGAGTACCAGTACTGAGTCAATGTGCAGGGTACCAGGTAGTTGAGGTAATAACTAGACTATATACAAGGAGTACCAGTACTGAGTCAATGTGCAGGGGTACCAGGTAGTTGAGGTAATAACTAGACTATATACAAGGAGTACCAGTACTGAGTCAATGTGCAGGGTACCAGGTAGTTGAGGTAATAACTAGACTATATACAAGGAGTACCAGTACTGAGTCAATGTGCAGGGGTACCAGGTAGTTGAGGTAATAACTAGACTATATACAAGGAGTACCAGTACTGAGTCAATGTGCAGGGGTACCAGGTAGTTGAGGTAATAACTAGACTACAATGTGCAGAGGTACCAGGTAGTTGAGGTAATAACTAGACTATATACAAGGAGTACCAGTACTGAGTCAATGTGCAGGGGTACCAGGTAGTTGAGGTAATAACTAGACTATATACAAGGAGTACCAGTACTGAGTCAATGTGCAGGGGTACCAGGTAGTTGAGGTAATAACTAGACTATATACAAGGAGTACCAGTACTGAGTCAATGTGCAGGGGTACCAGGTAGTTGAGGTAATAACTAGACTATATACAAGGAGTACCAGTACTGAGTCAATGTGCAGGGGTACCAGGTAGTTGAGGTAATAACTAGACTATATACAAGGAGTACCAGTACTGAGTCAATGTGCAGGGGTACCAGGTAGTTGAGGTAATAACTAGACTATATACAAGGAGTACCAGTACTGAGTCAATGTGCAGGGGTACCAGGTAGTTGAGGTAATAACTAGACTATATACAAGGAGTACCAGTACTGAGTCAATGTGCAGGGGTACCAGGTAGTTGAGGTAATAACTAGACTTACAAGGAGTACCAGTACTGAGTCAATGTGCAGGGGTACCAGGTAGTTGAGGTAATAATAACTAGACTATATACAAGGAGTACCAGTACTGAGTCAATGTGCAGGGGTACCAGGTAGTTGAGGTAATAACTAGACTATATACAAGGAGTACCAGTACTGAGTCAATGTGCAGGGGTACCAGGTAGTTGAGGTAATAACTAGACTATATACAAGGAGTACCAGTACTGAGTCAATGTGCAGGGGTACCAGGTAGTTGAGGTAATAACTAGACTATATACAAGGAGTACCAGTACTGAGAGTCAATGGGCAGGGGTACCAGGTAGTAGGGGTAATAACCAGACTATATACAAGGAGTACTGGTACTGAGTCAATGGGCAGGGGTACCAGGTAGTAGGGGTAATAACCAGACTATATACAAGGAGTACTGGTACTGAGTCAATGGGCAGGGGTACCAGGTAGTAGGGGTAATAATAACTAGACTATATACAAGGAGTACCAGTACTGAGTCAATGTGCAGGGTACCAGGTAGTTGAGGTAATAACTAGACTATATACAAGGAGTACCAGTACTGAGTCAATGTGCAGGGGTACCAGGTAGTTGAGGTAATAACTAGACTATATACAAGGAGTACCAGTACTGAGTCAATGTGCAGGGGTACCAGGTAGTTGAGGTAATAACTAGACTATATACAAGGAGTACCAGTACTGAGTCAATGTGCAGGGGTACCAGGTAGTTGAGGTAATAACTAGACTATATACAAGGAGTACCAGTACTGAGTCAATGTGCAGGGGTACCAGGTAGTTGAGGTAATAACTAGACTATATACAAGGAGTACCAGTACTGAGTCAATGTGCAGGGGTACCAGGTAGTTGAGGTAATAACTAGACTATATACAAGGAGTACCAGTACTGAGTCAATGTGCAGGGTACCAGGTAGTTGAGGTAATAACTAGACTATATACAAGGAGTACCAGTACTGAGTCAATGTGCAGGGGTACCAGGTAGTTGAGGTAATAACTAGACTACTTATACAAGGAGTACCAGTACTGAGTCAATGTGCAGGGGTACCAGGTAGTTGAGGTAATAACTAGACTATATACAAGGAGTACCAGTACTGAGTCAATGTGCAGGGTACCAGGTAGTTGAGGTAATAACTAGACTATATACAAGGAGTACCAGTACTGAGTCAATGTGCAGGGTACCAGGTAGTTGAGGTAATAACTAGACTATATACAAGGAGTACCAGTACTGAGTCAATGTGCAGGGGTACCAGGTAGTTGAGGTAATAACTAGACTATATACAAGGAGTACCAGTACTGAGTCAATGTGCAGGGGTACCAGGTAGTTGAGGTAATAACTAGACTATATACAAGGAGTACCAGTACTGAGTCAATGTGCAGGGGTACCAGGTAGTTGAGGTAATAACTAGACTATATACAAGGAGTACCAGTACTGAGTCAATGTGCAGGGGGTACCAGGTAGTTGAGGTAATAACTAGACTATATACAAGGAGTACCAGTACTGAGTCAATGTGCAGGGGGGGTACCAGGTAGTAGTTGAGTAATAACTAGACTATATACAAGGAGTACCAGTACTGAGTCAATGTGCAGGGGTACCCAGGTAGTTGAGGTAATAACTAGACTATATACAAGGAGTACCAGTACTGAGTCAATGTGCAGGGGTACCAGGTAGTTGAGGTAATAACTAGACTATATACAAGGAGTACAGTACTGAGTCAATGTGCAGGGGTACCAGGTAGTTGAGGTAATAACTAGACTATATACAAGGAGTACCAGTACTGAGTCAATGTGCAGGGGTACCAGGTAGTTGAGGTAATAACTAGACTATATACAAGGAGTACCAGTACTGAGTCAATGTGCAGGGGTACCAGGTAGTTGAGGTAATAACTAGACTATATACAAGGAGTACCAGTACTGAGTCAATGTGCAGGGGTACCAGGTAGTTGAGGTAATAACTAGACTATATACAAGGAGTACCAGTACTGAGTCAATGTGCAGGGGTACCAGGTAGTTGAGGTAATAACTAGACTACTATATACAAGGAGTACCAGTACTGAGTCAATGTGCAGGGGTACCAGGTAGTTGAGGTAATAACTAGACTATATACAAGGAGTACCAGTACTGAGTCAATGTGCAGGGGTACCAGGTAGTTGAGTAATAACTAGACTATATACAAGGAGTACCAGTACTGAGTCAATGTGCAGGGGTACCAGGTAGTTGAGGTAATACCTAGACTATATACAAGAGTACCAGTACTGAGTCAATGTGCAGGGGTACCAGGTAGTTGAGGTAATAACTAGACTATATACAAGGAGTACCAGTACTGAGTCAATGTGCAGGGGTACCAGGTAGTTGAGGTAATAACTAGACTATATACAAGGAGTACCAGTACTGAGTCAATGTGCAGGGGTACCAGGTAGTTGAGGTAATAACTAGACTATATACAAGGAGTACCAGTACTGAGTCAATGTGCAGGGGTACCAGGTAGTTGAGGTAATAAACTAGACTATATACAAGGAGTACCAGTACTGAGTCAATGTGCAGGGGTACCAGGTAGTTGAGGTAATAACTAGACTATATACAAGGAGTACCAGTACTGAGTCAATGTGCAGGGGTACCAGGTAGTTGAGGTAATAACTAGACTATATACAAGGAGTACCAGTACTGAGTCAATGTGTGCAGGGGTACCAGGTAGTTGAGGTAATAACTAGACTATATACAAGGAGTACCAGTACTGAGTCAATGTGCAGGGGTACCAGGTAGTTGAGGTAATAACTAGACTATATACAAGGAGTACCAGTACTGAGTCAATGTGCAGGCAGGGGTACCAGGTAGTTGAGGTAATAACTAGACTATATACAAGGAGTACCAGTACTGAGTCAATGTGCAGGGGTACCAGGTAGTTGAGGTAATAACTAGACTATATACAAGGAGTACCAGTACTGAGTCAATGTGCAGGGGTACCAGGTAGTTGAGGTAATAACTAGACTATATACAAGGAGTACCAGTACTGAGTCAATGTGCAGGGTACCAGGTAGTTGAGGTAATAACTAGACTATATACAAGGAGTACCAGTACTGAGTCAATGTGCAGGGGTACCAGGTAGTTGAGGTAATAACTAGACTATATACAAGGAGTACCAGTACTGAGTCAATGTGCAGGGTACCAGGTAGTTGAGGTAATAACTAGACTATATACAAGGAGTACCAGTACTGAGTCAATGTGCAGGGGTACCAGGTAGTTGAGGTAATAACTAGACTATATACAAGGAGTACCAGTACTGAGTCAATGTGCAGGGGTACCAGGTAGTTGAGGTAATAACTAGACTATATACAAGGAGTACCAGTACTGAGTCAATGTGCAGGGGTACCAGTAGTTGAGGTAATAACTAGACTATATACAAGGAGTACCAGTACTGAGTCAATGTGCAGGGGTACCAGGTAGTTGAGGTAATAACTAGACTATATACAAGGAGTACCAGTACTGAGTCAATGTGCAGGGGTACCAGGTAGTTGAGGTAATAACTAGACTATATACAAGGAGTACCAGTACTGAGTCAATGTGCAGGGGTACCAGGTAGTTGAGGTAATAACTAGACTATATACAAGGAGTACCAGTACTGAGTCAATGTGCAGGGGTACCAGGTAGTTGAGGTAATAACTAGACTATATACAAGGAGTACCAGTACTGAGTCAATGTGCAGGGGGTACCAGGTAGTTGAGGTAATAACTAGACTATATACAAGGAGTACCAGTACTGAGTCAATGTGCAGGGGTACCAGGTAGTTGAGGTAATAACTAGACTATATACAAGGAGTACCAGTACTGAGTCAATGTGCAGGGGTACCAGGTAGTTGAGGTAATAACTAGACTATATACAAGGAGTACCAGTACTGAGTCAATGTCAAGGGTACAGGGGTACCAGGTAGTTGAGGTAATAACTAGACTATATACAAGGAGTACCAGTACTGAGTCAATGTGCAGGGGTACAGGTAGTTTGAGGTAATAACTAGACTATATACAAGGAGTACCAGTACTGAGTCAATGTGCAGGGGTACCAGGTAGTTGAGGTAATAACTAGACTATATACAAGGAGTACCAGTACTGAGTCAATGTGCAGGGGTACCAGGTAGTTGAGGTAATAACTAGACTATATACAAGGAGTACCAGTACTGAGTCAATGTGCAGGGGTACCAGGTAGTTGAGGTAATAACTAGACTATATACAAGGAGTACCAGTACTGAGTCAATGTGCAGGGGTACCAGGTAGTTGAGGTAATAACTAGACTATATACAAGGAGTACCAGTACTGAGTCAATGTGCAGGGGTACCAGGTAGTTGAGGTAATAACTAGACTATATACAAGGAGTACCAGTACTGAGTCAATGTGCAGGGGTACCAGGTAGTTGAGGTAATAACTAGACTATATACAAGGAGTACCAGTACTGAGTCAATGTGCAGGGTACCAGGTAGTTGAGGTAATAACTAGACTATATACAAGGAGTACCAGTACTGAGTCAATGTGCAGGGGTACCAGGTAGTTGAGGTAATAACTAGACTATATACAAGGAGTACCAGTCTGAGTCAATGTGCAGGGGTACCAGGTAGTTGAGGTAATAACTAGACTATATACAAGGAGTACCAGTACTGAGTCAATGTGCAGGGGTACCAGGTAGTTGAGTAAATAACTAGACTATATACAAGGAGTACCAGTACTGAGTCAATGTGCAGGGGTACAGGTAGTTGAGGTAATAACTAGACTATATACAAGGAGTACCAGTACTGAGTCAATGTGCAGGGTACCAGGTAGTTGAGGTAATAACTAGACTATATACAAGGAGTACCAGTACTGAGTCAATGTGCAGGGGTACCAGGTAGTTGAGGTAATAACTAGACTATATACAAGGAGTACCAGTACTGAGTCAATGTGCAGGGGTACCAGGTAGTTGAGGTAATAACTAGACTATATACAAGGAGTACCAGTACTGAGTCAATGTGCAGGGGTACCAGGTAGTTGAGGTAATAACTAGACTATATACATGTAGGTAGGGGTACAAGTACTACTGAATCAGGATAGAGGGGTACATCAGGTCAGTTGAGGGAGTATACACACACACACTATATACAAGGACACCACACACAGTCAATGTGCAGGGGTACAGGTAGTTGAGGTAATAACTAGTGTATTGTTTACCAGTATTGAGTCAATTCAGGGGTACCAGGTAGTTGATGTAATAACTAACTATATACATACTGGTCAATGTGCAGGGTACAGGTAATGAGGTCAATAAATGGGAGAGGAGTAAATACTGACTAGAGACAGTGTTGAGTTAATAACTAGACTATATACAAGGAGTACCATGAGTACTGAGTCACCTTTGCACTAGAAAAGTCTACCTCTCTAAACTATAGTAGTTGAGGTAATAACTAGACTATATACAAGGAGTACCAGTACTGAGTCAATGTGCAGGGGGTACCTCCTGCTTGATTGGGCTTCAACACAAAGAGAACATAGACTATATACTCTGAGCTCAGTACCAGTACTGAGTCAATGTGCAGGGGTTCAGGTAGTTATATAATCCTTTTATAGAAATGTTGGTAATGAGCCAATTATTGTTTAATAACTAGACTAAAGTAATTATTAAAGAGATTGGTACCAGGTTTTTTTAATCACTAGACTATATACAAGGAGTACCAGTACTGAGTCAATGTGCAGGGGTACCAGGTAGTTGAGGTAATAACTAGACTATATACAATGGAGTACCAGTACTGAGTCAATGTGCAGGGGTTTTTGTAGTTGAGGTAATAACTAGACTATATACAAGGAATACCAGTACTGAGGTCAATGTGCAGGGGTACCAGGTAGTTGAGGTAATAACTAGACTATATACAAGGAGTACACAGTACTGAGTCAATGTGCAGGGGTACCAGGTAGTTGAGTAATAACTAGACTATATACAAGGAGTACCAGTACTGAGTCAATGTGCAGGGGTAGTAGAGGTAGTTGAGGTAATAACTAGACTATATACAAGGAGTACCAGTACTGAGTCAATCAATTACAGGTAGAGAAATAACTATAGTTTGCTAGGTTTACACAATAATAGTTGAGGTAATAACTGACTATATACAGTAGTACTGCTAAGTTTACATGCACAAATGTGAAATCAGCTCAATTTTATGTAGAAAAACTAGACTATATACAAGGAGACATTGTACTGAGTCAATGTGCAGGGGTACCAGGTAGTTGAGGTAATAGAGACAAAAAGGATACATACTAGAATCACAGTTGAGGAACAAGGGAAAGTAATTACTGCTGTGAAACAGACATAAATCACTGAACCTCAAGGTTTTAGGAGAGGTGTAATATTGTTTTCATATGAAATGGAAAAATATTTAGCACATGGATTCTGAAAAAACAACAAACAGAAATGGGAAAATGGGAGAGGAGAAATGACTAGAGACTGTTTTGTTTAACTCAATGTGACCATGAACTATGATGAGTTCTTCTTACCTTTGTTATCAAACAAAAGTCTCCCTCCTCTCTGAGGATTGTTTTAGAAATGGTTTAGAGACCAGGTGTACTCTTCATGGACACACACCCAATGACAGGCTTCTTAATTTCTCTCCTGCTTGAAATCTCAACACAACAATTGAGACAACATTACATCTCTCATCAGATGGACAGAGAGCTCAGAAAAAACCTGTATCCAAAAAGTAGTGGACTCAAACATTCCAATAGACATTCAAAATCTCTCAGAAACTCATGAATTTCAACTTCATTGTTTAATCATATTGATGAGAAATGTTTTTTTTTTTTTATTGTTTTAATCATGGTATACGCATGATGTTTTTCACTAGAAAGATGGAATGGGGTGTTTAAATATATCTGCCTCACTCTTGATGGTTTCACTTCAAGTAGTATGCATGGTTTTTTGCACAGTAATATATATACTGCCTCACTCTCAGAGAAATAAGTAGTACTGCTAGGTTTTACACAGTAATAATATAATATATATCTGCCTCACTCTCAGAGAAATAAGTAGTACTGCTAGGTTTTACACAGTAATAATATATATATATGCCTCACTCTCAGAGAAATAAGTAGTACTGCTAGGTTTTACACAGTAATAATATATATCTGCCTCACTCTCAGAGAAATAAGTAGTACTGCTAGGTTTTACACAGTAAATATATATCTGCCTCAGTAGTACTGCTAAGTTTTACATAGTCACAGCTCAGCATGTAGCAAAATTTGACATTTGTGTTTTTGACATTGGATAAAAGTAGAGACTCAGCTAGAAAAAGGTATATCATACACTACAGTTGAGGAACAATGGGAAAGTAATTCTGCTTTGAAAGATGATAAACTTTGTAACCTCAATTTTGAGAAAATGGTCTTTGAAAGTTTTGGTCACCTACTGGAGAGCTCTTCTTTATCTACAGTGGTGTTACTTTGGCAGATAATGTCACCCCATCTAAATAATATAGTATTAACTAAATGTATGGTGTTTTTGGTTTATGTCAGTTTCATTGTTTGTTCTGCTATAAATTGTTATGTTATGGTCGTAAGTGGTAAAATGAACTAGAAAATGTCATATTTTGCAATTCTGAGTAATTACTACTTTAGTAAGGATATACTTTATTCAGTACTACTGCAGTTACTAAATAATTCCAAAAGATGGAGGCATAAGATCACGAATGACATTTCAGAAGGTTAGTTTAGTTTTCTCCCTGGATACACCACCACTCCTCCTCACAGGAAAACTCCTGCACATGCATTTTACTGTTCCTTTCCACACTGCTAACGCAAGAGGAACGACTGAAAAAGCATTTAACAGATTTCTGTGAAATAATATAATGATGATTCATGTTTATTATTACCTGTTTTTATACTCATGTTTTGAAATTATACTTCATTACTATAATGATTATCAATAAGCCTGAACATTAATTTAGTCACCTCTGGTCGAGAAAAACGTATTTTCCTAGTACATTCATTGTCAGATTCATCAACTAGCAGCGAGCACTCTGCCTTCTAGCACAAGCGAGGGGCATGTTGAGGTACATTTGCTAACCGCAAGGGTTGCATGATGTAATTTATTGGTGGGCTGGAAGACGCACTCTTGTCTTTTCTATTCCGAGGTTGTTAATCGCAATATTAGATATTTAAAAATGCATGTATACTAGGGTTGAGGTTGGAGCATCTGACTAGTGATTATTTACCTGGGGTTCAACACCTGCTATAGTCACTATTTAATTGCTCTTCCAAAAGCATCACAGGCCTAATACGAGATATATAGCTAACTAAAGTAATGAGTGACCATTTCAGAAAATCATGGGACACATAGTATTTGGTTGCATGCGGGCGGCAGGTAGCTTAGTGGTTAAGAGCGTTGTGCCAGTAACCGAAAGGTTGCTGGTTCTAATCCCCGAGCCGACTAGGTGAAAAATCTGTCGATGTGCCCTTGAGCAAGGCACTTAACCCTAATTGCTCCTGTAAGTCGCTCTGGATAAGAGCGTCTGCTAAATAACCAATTATATTATATATTTATATATGCTATTTTATGTCAATCATATTGCTGCTTGTAGCCTATAACTGATGCTTCGTGGTCTTATGCTGCCATCTATTGGAAATATTTAGCTATTAAAAGTTATTAATTCACGTTCAGACGTTGGTGAGGCAGCTGAGAAATAAAGTGTATTAGATCAGTCTCAAACCTGCCCCACGCCAATTTACTGGTCACCCAAGTCAACCACATTTGAAAAATAAAACAAATGTGTCTTATTTATCAAGTGTTCTGTCTTGCTATTATACATATAATAAAATAACAACAAAATAATTAAAACACTATTTAATACTATAATTGTATTTATTAAGATAATATTATTACTAAAATAGTTTCTAAAAGTGTTCTAGGCTACCCTACCCTAGAATTAGGGGTTAGGGTTACGGCTAAAATAGGTTATAAGTAGGGTAAGAGTTTCTGTATAGCACTTTGTGACATCTGCTGGTGTAAAAAGAGCTTTATAAATACATTTGATTGATTGTTAGGTTTAGGGTTTATATGGCAAAAAACAGTATGGGTTTATAGCACTCTTGCGCCTCCCTTTGGCCATCTGTGGGTACTACATAACTCATTCATTAAATTTTTACATTTACATTTTACATATTTAGCAGACGCTCTTATCCAGAGCGACTTACAGTTAGTGAGTGCATACATTTTCATACTGGCCCCCCGTGGGAAACGAACCCACAACCCTGGCGTTGCAAGCGCCATGCTGTACCAACTGAGCTATATGACACTTGCTAGGCTCATAATCTGAGGTAGCAACTGTGTCAGATCTACAAATCCATTAGCTAGACCACCCAATTAGACAACAATCACCCCATTATACCCATTTGGTTTGCAACTCAGTGAACCTGCGCAGCATTCGCTCAATTTGATGCCTATGAACGAAGATTTCGATGCATATCAAATTACCCAGCAGCCATTTAGAAACAACAAGTCATCAGAAAAATTTTTATTTCTTCATAAAAAATGTATTCTGGCTGTTTAAATCTGCCACATCTTGAAAAAGAGGACAGGGACATGAGTTTTGTTTAGATTGTACACTTTTTTCTTAAAACAAATATGTTTAACCATGACCAGAAAATGTTTAACGTTTGATGGCTTTGCGCCAGACAACACCTCTTAGACTGTGGGTCACCACAACATGTACTCAGGTTAACATTGAGTGCGCTCACAAGGTGAACGAACAAGTAACCGTAACCTTGTTAATAATATTTACCTGAGGTAAACCTACAGTAGAACTAATAGGAGCTGGCAGGGTGAAAAATGCCCAAACATAAGGCCTGTTTTTTCGCGATTACTTCATAACCAGGGACAGAAGGTAATATTATGAAACTGGGCTCCATGGCGGATGCAATGAACTAATTTTATCAGAAATAAACGTTGTAAAAAATGTCACTTGAGGCGCCCCGAAAATAATATTCAAAAAGTTCAGTCCTTGGACACAGAGGGGTTAAACACTAAAGTTACCGTCCATCTAGTGAAGAGAGGAGAACCGGACAGAGGGATGGTAGGTAGCCAGCATCCGTCAACGAGAGAGGGAGAAGCCCTCCACGGTATTTAACAGGTGGAAGAAACAACCAGGGAGCTCCATCGGTCCACAAGAAATGCAGGCAGCCGGTGATGATGTAGTGGTAGCTAGGATAACTAGGATGCTGCTGGTAGAGTAGCTAGCTTAGCTAGCTGTACCGACTAGCTTGGATAGCTAGCAGGTCGTTCGTCTGTCCCTCGAGGATGATGACGAATCCGGTGAACCACACAATTAAACAAGGATAGCGAGTGAAAAGGATCTGGCTACACTCATACTGTCACTGACCATTACGCAAAAAAAAAGCAAATTGAACAATAAACTTCGGCGTCTCAACACTGTAACGAACTCCGTCGTTATTCCCCAACATCACCTCAGACCACTCTGCGCGTAACTGGACAATATGCTTGGCGCCAAACCGTACGTGGACGCGGACAGTTCTGTACGGGGACGCGGACAGTTCCAGAACGCGGACATGAGCAGAGCCACACAATAAACTAAACCCAGTCTTTACAGTGGCTTACATTAGTAATATTCATTTTTTATCCAAATGTAAAACAAAATGATTCGTTTTTTTAACAATATTTTGAGATCTGGGCCCATATCCAAAAAGCGTCTCAGAGTAGAAAATGTGTCGTATAAGTGCTGAGAATAAAGCCATTTTAGTCCTACTCTTATGGGTATAAATTAAAGCTATGCATGAAGCCTCTTTATTCATAAGTGTCCCACCTAGTTGGCAGATATTTAGGACACCTCATGAGCTGTCCTAACCAGTTAAGAGGTACCAGCAGGTGTCTTGATAATAGAAACATGCAGCGAGTCAGTGGTTCCTGTGTGCACATGTAATTGCTTTGGAGCAGTGGTGACCTGTCATTCAGGGCAGAGCCCCACCTGTTTAGCAGATGCTCTTACCCAGAGCAGCTACAGTAAGTGCATTCATCTTAAGATAGCTAGGTGAGACAACCAGATAATACAGTCAAATATACAGGATACGAAATTCAATTTCAGCTAAACAATGGATATATATTGAAGGTTGCAATAAGCAAAATTTCTGATTACACAACACTAAAATCTATTAATTAAACATCTGAGAACAGTAATATTGAAGGTACCCTTAAGCAAAATTTCTGATTAAAAAAAAAAAATTGTGGAAATAGCATTTAGGAAATAAACTCTTAATAATTCTTAAACTTTGGTGTCATGTTCCCAGAGAGACTCATTTTAGAGGCAGGGCCCCCCTCCTCTCTCTCCCCAGAGAGACTCATTTTAGAGGCAGGGCCCCCCTCCTCTCTCTCCCCAGAGAGACTCATTTTAGACCACTGACCCCTAAACAGAGATCCAACATGTTGGTTGTAGTTAACACAGTAATTCTTGAATGTGAATTGTTATCATTTATTAATTATCTCTTACAAAACATTTACTAACAGACATATCGAAACAGTCAGGTGATTTAATGCAATCACATGAACATGTAGTTGTGACATCTCTTCTCCATGGTAACTGTCAATAATAATAATAAGTCACTGTTTGTTAAGGTAGTTATAGACAGTGCAGCAACACAAGGCCATGTCTCACACTTATTTGTATTCATTAAAAGTCGGCCATTTATTATTTTTGAATCTGTTCTTTTCTAAACGTATCTGAGAATGTAGACAGAAGGGCTAAAACAGGCTTGATTGATCTGGGGGGGATCAGTGATCTATACAGAAAGGTTTTTTGCAACAATTAAGAGATGTTATATTTATTTAAAGTAGGCTAGGTTATATGTAAACAGTTTTTTTGTTGTTGTGTAAAGCAGATCAAGGTCTATACCTCAGCAAGTGGCGACCCGTCATTCAGGGCAGGTGGCCTTTCCTGTTTTGCATGTTATTGTGGCATTAATACATGTCACATATCAGTTTGCTAACAATGTAAAAAATATATACACTACCGGTCAAAAGTTTTAGAACACATACTCATTCAAGGGTTTTTCTTTATTTTTACTATTTTCTACATTGTAGAATAATAGTGAAGACATCAAAACTATGAAATAACACATATAGTATCATGTAGTAACCAAAAAAGTGTTAAACAAATCAAATATATATTTTATATTTGAGATTCTTCAAATAGCACCCTTTTGCCTTGATGACAGCTTTGCACACTCTTGGCATTCTCTCAACCAGCGACACCCGTCATTAAGGGCAGGTGGCCTTTCCTGTTTTGCATGTTATTTTGGCATTAATACGTGTCACATATCAGTTTGCAAAAAATTAAAAAAAATAAATATATATATATATATCATTGAGTTAATAAAGCAGCACAAACAAACATGGTCTCTTTTTTGTTTTCTTGAGTAAGGCAGCTCCAAAATGCAGGTGTTTCAGCCTAGCTCAGTGCTTTCTGTGGTGGTGGGGCTCTGCAGCCAGCTGTTGGGAATACGGAGCGCTGCGCCGTGATTGGCTCACAGTGTTCTGTCACTCATGGGGACACTACGTCACTGCCAAGTCTAAGGGTAGAGCTAGAAAATTCAAGCCCCTGGGTGCTGCCACAGAGTTACATTAATGAGTGCCCATCCAAGGGGATGGTGTTTATTGGCCACAGTAGCCTAAAAATGACGTCAAATCACATTATATCTACAGTAGCTTTGATTGGAGCTAGACATGTCAACATCATACTTTCAAAATCTTAGCCAGCAGTCATCATCATGAATCAAGTCGACAATCTACAGGCAAATCCTTTTTACTCTGCTTGTCATATGAAGATAAATAATGAAGATTTAAACTCTGCTGTATCTGCTGTCTTTCCTCTGCTGTCGGGACTCTGCTGTCTTCTAATGTTACCGGACTCTACTGTTGGGAGTTTCAACAGCCATTGCTGTAACTGCGTAGGCTACACACTTACTTTCACGTTCATATGAGGAAATCACATAACTTCTTACAGTCGCTGGTGCAGCCGCCGCCTGTTCTCTTGCAGATGAAGTAGCTTTTATAGGCAACTCATTCACCAGCCTAAACAACAGTAAATAAAAGATGTCAAATGGTCAAAAGTCAATCCTGATATAGCCATGTACATCAAAGAGAGGTGTATTGCTACAGATGTAGGATCTTAATTTTAGCCAGTTTGCTACAGCAGGAAAATAATCCTGCAGCAACAGGACATTTGAATTATTATGTGGATCTATAATTAATGATTAATTTTATTAATAGAAAAGTGGAATTGATCATCTTCAGAAACTTTTTTAAAAGCTTAAATACACTCAAATACACTACAATTTTAGTTATCTCGCAACAGGGTGATCAAATTAAGATCCTACATCTGTACAGAGATTATGTCTGTCTTTATTAAGGCAGTTTGAGTTATTAGCAATAACGTTGCAACTGTTGTCAGCTGCTGTAAACCTATGTGATTGGATGTTATAGACCCCCATCTGAACAGTTTTCTTTCCCCATGCTGTGGCCCTCACCAACTGGCCATGTATTTGAGAGACTAAAGGACTATGTACACTCTATGCTGCTCACCACATCAAGCCATCTCTGAACTGTACACTACCATCTGGCCCATAGAGACTAAAGGACTATACACTCAGCACACCACATCAAGCCATCTGTGAACTGTACATACCATCTGGTCCATATAGTAGACTGATACACTCTACTGTCACTTATGCTGGACACCACTGTATATCTGTAATGTGTATACCAACTGTATTCCCACTGTACTGTATCTGTATACAAACTGTATTCCCACTGTACTGTATATCTGTATACTACTGTATTCCCACTGTACTGTACTATATCAACTGTATACTCTACTGTATATCTGTATACAACTGTATCTCCCACTGTACTGTATATCTGTATATCAACTGTATTCCCACTGTACTGTATATCTGTATATATTTCAACTGTATATCTGTATATCTCTGTATTCCCACTGTACTGTATATCTGTATATCAACTGTATTCCCACTGTACTGTATATCTGTATAACTATACCCACTGTACTGTATATCTGTATATCAACTGTATTATACCACTGTACTGTATATCTGTATATCAACTGTATTCCCACTGTACTGTATATCTGTATATCAACTGTATTCCCACTGTACTGTATATCTGTATACCAACTGTATATCCACTGTACTGTATATCTGTATATACAACTGTATTCCCACTGTACTGTATATCTGTATACCAACTGTATTCCCACTGTACTGTATATCTGTATACCAACTGTATACCCACTGTACTGTATATCTGTATACCAACTGTATTCCCACTGTACTGTATATCTGTATATCAACTGTATTCCCACTGTACTGTATATCTGTATATGTATATCAACTGTATTCCCCACTGTACTGTGTATATCTGTATATAACTGTATTCCACTGTACTGTATATCTGTATATCCACTGTTCATTATCTTATAGCTCTATGCTCACTCTTCCTAGTTGTGTATAATGTTGTACAGACATTTGTGTAAACTCTTCTGTCTGTATTCTGTCTCTAAATGTTGTCTGTCACTATCACCATGTAGAATTATGTGTACAGATGTAGGATCTTAATTTGATCACCCCCCACTGCAGAATAACTTTCCCGCAATGCAGGAAATGTAAAACTTGTAGTGTATTTGAGGTTTTAAAGGCTTGAAGTTTGTATTTCCACTTAGAAATGCCAGACTTGAGTTTCGCTTAATAAAAAATGTATCAACCGCTACAAAAATGTCCATTAATTATAATTCACATATAAATTCACATTTCCCTGTTGCTGCAGGAATATTTTCCTGCTGTAGCAAACTGGCTCAAATTAAGATCCTACATATGTATGTGCAAATGTACTTGGCGAATAAAGGTGATTCTGATTCTGCAAAGGTTGAGTCTTGAATATTGATATATTGAATTTGACTTGCCCATGTTCAGTTAGCACCATTTTGTATGATTAGACTGACACAAACCTGTCTCAGTAGAAGTAGACTGTTAGGTCTGAGTGTTTTACTTCCATTCACTGTACTAAAATTACACCATACATTTAATTTCTCTACACACTTTACAATCATTCCTGGCATGATTCTCACCTTGTAGCCTGAATTCACAACCAGAACATGTCAAGTCATTGAGATATCTACTGTTCTGCTGAGAGAGCACCTTCCTGATGACTAGCGCTCTGTATATTCTTATGGGTGAGGCCTGAGCTGGAATGTGAAGCTAACTGAAGCTAACTTTAGAAAACCAGTATATCTAGCTTGCATCATAGTACACCCCTCAGGCTAAGTTCAGGTTACAGCATGAGGCAGACATCAACAGCCGAGTTGTAGGCTACTACCTGGGTCGTATTCATTAGTTTACTCCGCAGCCAACAGTTTTAAAATGTTGCATAAACAGTTTACTCCAAACGCTGTACAACGTGACCTAAACGGTTTCTGTTGCCAAACGTTTTGCTACGGTGGGCACTAATGAACACACACACAACCTGTTTTGAGGAAGTGTAAGTTGTTGTTAGTCTTTCCACAGTATTTATTTGTCTCTCTTTCACACAACATACCTTCCTGAGTGAAAAGCGTTAACAGTAGATTAGAAAGAGAAAATGTTGTTGCTTGTTGTGTTTTAAGCCTGTTTTGAGAAGACAAGTCTATAGACCTATGATACAGTACACTCTTAGAAAAAAATAGTTCCAAAAGGGTCCTCTGGCTGTCCCCATAGGAGAACGCTTTTGGGTTCCAGGTAGAACCCTTCTGGCTTCCATGTAGAACCCTCTGTGGAAAGGATTCTTCATGGAACCCAAAAAGGGTTCTACCTAGGACCAAAAAAAGGTTCTACAAAGGGTTCTCCTATGGGGACAGCCAAAGAACCCTTTTAGATTCTAGATAGTGTAGGAGCGATCACCCTGGGGCACACAGATGGAAACAGAACGAATTCACCCCACGCATCTAATTTATATAAAACATTTTAACAGAGTAGGCCTATTATAACACATATCATCAACACATAATACACATATCATCAATCTATATATAAATACACATAACAATATCATCAACTATATTACACATAACACATCATCAACTATATTAATACACATAACAATATCATCAACTATATAATACACATAACAATATCATCAACTATATAATACACATAACAATATATCAACATATTAATACACATAACAATATCATCAACTATATATGAATACACATAACAATATCATCAACTATATTAATACACATAACAATATCATCAACTATATTAATACACATAACAATATCATCAACTATATTAATACACATAACAATATCATCAACTATATTAATACACATAACAATCGTCGTCTTACCTTTTATATGTCTCTCAATAGAAGTAGAGTCTGGAATGATCATTCGGTGGTGGAAAGTTCCTTTAGTTTGTTCTGCTCATTTCCATATCAGGTTCTACCTGTTCTCTCTCCCACTCCCTGTCTCTTTATAGCTCTTACAATGTGCCTTGGCATACATTCTACAAGTGTCTGGAACTCCAAATGTAGTTCTGATTTAGTGTTCCAAATGAAAACAATTTGATTAAACTGGTTAATATGGTTAAAATACATTAAGACTGAGTAATGCTGTGATTGTTTTTATTATTTTGTATTGAAATGTTTGACTTTATTTTCCCCTATGTCCTTTCAATATAGGAACAATTTGTGAAAAATGACAGCCTTCTGTAAATATGGACAAAAGTCTATGGATTCATTTGATGGTATGTGTCTTGCAACATTATGTAAAATGACAGGTTGAGAAACACTGCATCTTCCTAGGTGCATATGTGAGAAGGAACGCAAACTGTCTCCCTATGTGTGTGCCATCCCTAAACATCAAGTGTTTGTGGTTCATTAAAATGTTTATTGTCAAGGTAAAAAAAAAAAAAAAAAAAAAAAAAACAAAAAGTGTCTGGAACTCTATTGGAGGGATGTGACATCATTCTTCCACAAGAAATTCCATAATTTAGTGTTTTTGTGATGGTTGTCTTCAATTGGGTTGAGACCTGGTGACTGAGACGGCCATGGCATATTGTGAAACATCAGCAAGTTCAGCAGTCTTCATCACTGAAGCTCCTGCCAAACGTGCCCCAACAATCACCAATCGTTAAGCTCTTCCCGAGCAGGGTTGCAGTCTCTCTTCGTTGGCAGCTCCTCTCTCCCCAGGGGTAGCAGCTCCTCTCTCCCCAGGGTAGCAGCTCCTCTCTCCCCAGGGGTAACAGCTCCTCTCTCCCCAGGGGTAGCAGCTCCTCTCTCCCCAGGGGTAACAGCTCCTCTCTCCCCAGGGGTAGCAGCTCCTCTCTCCCCAGGGGGCAACCTCTCCCCCAGGGGTCAGCTCCTCTCTCCCCAGGGGTAGCAGCTCCTCTCTCCCCAGGGGTAACAGCTCCTCTCTCCCCAGGGGTAGCAGCTCCTCTCTCCCCAGGGGTAACAGCTCCTCTCTCCCCCAGGGGTAGCAGCTCCTCTCTCCCCAGGGGTAACAGCTCCTCTCTCCCCAGGGGTAGCAGCTCCTCTCTCCCCAGGGGTAGCAGCTCCTCTCTCCCCCAGGGGTAGCAGCTCCTCTCTCCCCAGGGGTAGCAGCTCCTCTCTCCCCCCAGGGGTAACAGCTCCTCTCTCCCCAGGGGTAGCAGCTCTCTCTCTCCTCCTCTCTCTAACAGCTCCTCTCTCCCCCTCTCTCCCAACAGCTCCTCTCTCCCCAGGGGTAGCAGCTCCTCTCTCCCCAGGGGTAACAGCTCCTCTCTCCCCAGGGGTAACAGCTCCTCTCTCCCCAGGGGTAGCAGCTCCTCTCTCCCCAGGGGTAACAGCTCCTCTCTCCCCCAGGGTAGCAGCTCTCTCTCCCCAGGGGTAGCAGCTCCTCTCTCCCCAGGGGTATGCCTCTCTCCCCCTAGGATTTGAAGACATCGGTGGCTTAGCCCACAGCCAGTAGGAGGGTCCGGGAAGGAATTTCAACAGCTAAATCCATGAATCTCATCACAGGGTGTATTGCCAAAAACCACTCAAGAACTTCAAAATATAGACTCTGACCTGTCCAATGAGCCAAACTGATTAAATCTCCCACAGTACCTAAAGCACTCTCTCTCTCTCTCTCTCTCTCTCTCTCTCTCTCTCTCTCTCCCAGGGGTCTCTCTCTCTCTCTCTCTCTCTCTCTCTCTCTCTCTCTCTCTCTCTCTCTCTCTCTCTCTCTCTCTCTCTCTCTCTCTCTCTCTCACACTAATCTCTAATCTCCTCTCAGCTCTCTCTGATCTCTCTCTCTCTCCTCTCCCCAGGGGTATAGCTCCTCTCTCTCTCTCCTCTCTCTCTCTGTGTCTGATGTCTTTCATCTTGTCTCCCTGGTCTCTCTCTCCTCGTCTCCCCAGTGGCTCAGTCTCCCCAGGCACACTGCATCGCAGTTCTAGCTCTCCAGGGTCTCTGGTCTCTCTCATCTCCACATATGATTGGTCTCAGCGTCTCCAGGTAGGGGAGGGTCTCTCTGGCCGGCAGGGATGTGGGTTCTTTCCCACGGGGTCTCTGAAAAATCTCTCTCTCATGTCTCTCTGCTCTCTAGTATGTGTGTGCTCTGTATATGTTAAGTCTCTCTCTCATCTCTCCTAACTGTCTGTCTCTCTGGATAAGATCTGCTAAATCTCTGTTATCTATTTCTGTCTCTTGTCTGGTGTCTCTCTCCATCATATCCTATTCTTCTGTTGCTGTCTCTGTGTCTTGTCTGGTGTCTCTCTCCATCATATCCTATTCTCTCTGTTGCTGTCTCTGTGTCTTGTCTGGTGTCTCTCTCATCATATCCTATTCTTCTGTTGCTGTCTCTGTGTCTCTGTCTCTCTGTCTCTCTCTCTCCATCATATCCTCTTCTTCTGTTGCTGTCTCTGTGTCTTGTCTGTCTGTCTCTCTCTCTCTCCTGCTTAAGTTGCTGTCTCTGTGTCTTGTCTGGTGTCTCTCTCTATCTCTCTTCTCTGTGTCTTGTCTCTCTCTCTGTCTCTTGTCTCTCTCTCTCCTCTCTCTCTCTCTCTTCTTGTTGCTGTCTCTGTTGTCTCTCTCTGGTGTCTCTCTCCATCATATCTATTCTTCTGTTGCTGTCTCTGTGTCTTGTCTGGTGTCTCTCTCCATCATATCCTATTCTTCTGTTGCTGTCTCTGTGTCTTGTCTGGTGTCTCTCTCCATCATATCCTATTCTTCTGTTGCTGTCTCTGTGTCTTGTCTGGTGTCTCTCTCCATCATATCCTATTCTTCTGTTGCTGTCTCTGTGTCTTGTCTGGTGTCTCTCTCCATCATATCCTATTCTTCTGTTGCTGTCTCTGTGTCTTGTCTGGTGTCTCTCTCCATCATATCCTATTCTTCTGTTGCTGTCTCTGTGTCTTGTCTGGTGTCTCTCTCCATCATATCCTATTCTTCTGTTGCTGTCTCTGTGTCTTGTCTGGTGTCTCTCTCCATCATATCCTATTCTTTCTGTTGTTGTCTCTGTGTCTTGTCTGATGTTTCTCTTTAGTTTTGCAATCCAAATTTGGAGCTATTGGAATTGTAACATGTTGTCCCATGTACATGGTGTAATTTACTGATGGTCCCTAACTAGCCCCATAGGGATATCCAAATTCAACCCAAATTTACCACAGGCATTACGATTGGGTCGGGTGCAGTTGCATTCTGAATTGATTATTACTTGGTGTGGGCATGTGGGCAACCTTCATTTACGTTGTGATGCAGTCACAACCACAAGTCTCACTAAACTCAGTTTTGGACAAGACTGACTTTATGACCAAAATTATCCAACATTTTTTCAGCGGAATTGTGCCATGTTTATTCTGGTGATAACTGGATCACTGGCTGTCTCATGGAGTGTGTGAGGGTGAGTGTCATGGTCGGGATGGCCTGAACTCAGAGCCTGATAGAATACCAAGGAAAACCGTAGTAACTGCAGTAGAACATGGTGGAACAAAGCCAGATGGCAGTAACCTCACTTACTGCTGTTTCCTTGGTTTTTACTGGGATTTTGTAGTTGCATCAAATTTGACCCTCCATTTTCTCTGAAACTGAAGATAATTGAACCAGGACACTTTGTCACAAGATATAACAGATACTATGAAGCCTGATTTAGGTCTGAACTCATCTTTGACCAAATGTGTAGCAGCAGTTTGCAATTGTACGGCAGAATAGCTGTGCACATAATCCTAATACCTCTTCATGGACTACATTTGAACACTTAAACATTGTCTTCTTTTAGGGCGGGACCTGGTATGGTGTGGTCACATTGCCTAGTGGTTAGAACGTTGGGCCAGTAACTGAAAGGTTGCTGGTTCGAATACCCGAGCCGTCAATGTGAAAATCTGTTGATGTGCCCTTAGCAAGGCACTTAACACTAACTTGCTTCATGGTGCTGTACTACTATGGCTGACCCTGTAAAACAACACATTTCACTGCACCTATCCGGTGTATCTGACAATAAAAACATATATATTTTTTTGCAATTCCAACAGTTAATTTAACAATGCTGGTTATAACTCTTGTTGACGTTGATCCAAGGACACCTTCACTTGCATTACCCTCTTACTGCAGAAAAATATTCTCATGAAATCATGTGACTTATAGTTAGAGAGAACGATTCCTGTAAACGCACACTGCTACAAGCAGGAAACAAGGTATGGACAAACCAGAAATGTGACATTTCTGTTTGATAGTAACCCTGAATGATGAATGTGTGATCTATCTTGTCATCTTTTTGGCCAACCACATTGGAACATTCTAATCTTTAAGGACATGAAGTATGGAGTCATTGTTTTCAGGAAGGTGTCTCCATGGCGATAGGAGGGACAGGAGGCAGACTAAGGGCAAGGGAAGCCACCTGAACTACTGCCCTACAAAGGCAAAGAGCAGTCTACGCAAATGTCCGTGCATATCAACCATAACCACTGATGATGACCTATGACCCCTAAAATGCTGATACTGAACTCTGCCTTTGTATGACCTTAAACAAGTATATGGGTAATGCAACGGCAAAGTGCAGCATCAAGAAATCTAAATATGTTGATCCAACTTTCTTGTTGTTTATCTGTTTGATGGAAACTGTTTGATAGTTGTTTACTACCTTCCAACTGTATTTAATGGTGTTATGTAGTCGTGTTTTCATGTTTTCAATGTTGTATTATAGTAGGCCTAAGGTTATTTCATCATGGAGAATGTTTATACTTAAGAAAATTGACATTGTATGACTATCATTATAATGCTGTTTTACCATTATTTCTCTCTCTCTCTCTCTCACACACTCACACTCACACACACACACACACACACACACACACACTGTTTTACACCCCCCCCCTCACACACACTCACACACACTCACTGTGCAGTAATTAGAATCTATAGAGCAGCTTTAAGTGATACAGTCTACTGTCTGATCTCCCCTCCTCTGCCTCTCTCCATTACTTTCTCTGTCTTCTGTTGCTGTCTCTCTTGTCTCCCCCTCTTCTGTTGCTGTCTCTCTTGTCTGCCCTCTTCTGTTGCTGTCTCTCTTGTCTCCCCTCTGTTGCTGTCTCTCTGTCTCTCTTCTGTTGCTGTCTCTCTTGTCTCCCCTCTTCTGTTGCTGTCTCTCTTGTCTCTCCCTCTTCTGTTGCTGTCTCTCTTGTCTCCCCTCTTCTGTTGCTGTCTCTCTTGTCTCCCTCTTCTGTTGCTGTCTCTCTTCTCTCCTCTTCTGTCTCTCTCTTGTCTGCCCTCTTCTGTTGCTGTCTCTCTTGTCTCCCCTCTTCTGTTGCTGTCTCTCTTGTCTCCCCTCTTCTGTTGCTGTCTCTCTTGTCTCTTGTCTCTCTCTCTTGTCTCCCCTCTTCTGTTGCTGTCTCTCTTGTCTGCCCTCTTCTGTTGCTGTCTCTCTGTCTCCCCTCTTCTGTTGCTGTCTCTCTTGTCTCCCCTCTTCTGTTGCTGTCTCTCTTGTCTGCCCCTCTTCTGTTGCTGTCTCTCTTGTCTCCCCTCTTCTGTTGCTGTCTCTCTTGTCTCCCCTCTTCTGTTGCTGTCTCTCTTGTCTCCCCTCTTCTGTTGCTGTCTCTTTTCTTCTCCCCTCTTCTGTTGCTGTCTCTCTTGTCTCCCCTCTTCTGTTGCTGTCTCTCTTGTCTGTCCTCTCTTCTGTCTGTTGCTGTCTCTTGTCTCCCCTCTTCTGTTGCTGTCTCTCTTGTCTGTTGCCTCTTCTGTTGCTGTCTCTCTTGTCTCCCCTCTTCTGTTGCTGTCTCTCTCTTCTGTCTCCTCCCTCTTTCTGTTGCTGTCTCTCTCTGTCTGTCCCCTTCTGTTGCTGTCTCTCTCTCTTCTCTTGCTGTCTCTCTTCTCTCTGTTGTTGCTGTCTCTCTTGTCTCCCCCCTTCTGTTGCTGTCTCTCTTGTCTCTCTCTTGTCCCCCCTTCTGTTGCTGTCTCTCTTGTCTCCCCCTTCTGTTGCTGTCTCTCTTGTCTCCCCTCTTCTGTTGCTGTCTCTCTTGTCTCCCCCTTCTGTTGCTGTCTCTCTTGTCTCTCCCCTCTTCTGTTGCTGTCTCTCTTGTTGCTCTCTCTCTCTCTCTCTGTTGCTGTCTCTCTTGTCTCCCCTCTTCTGTTGCTGTCTCTCTTGTCTCCCCTCTTCTGTTGCTGTCTCTCTTGTCTCCCCTCTTCTGTTGCTGTCTCTGTCTTTCTGTCTGCCTCTTCTGTTGCTGTCTCTCTCTTGTCTCCCCCTCTTCTGTTGCTGTCTCTCTTGTCTCCCCTCTTCTGTTGCTGTCTCTCTTGTCTCTTCTGTTGCTGTCTCTCTTGTCTCCCTCTTCTGTTGCTGTCTCTCTTGTCTCCCCTCTTCTGTTGCTGTCTCTCTTGTCTGTCCTCTTGTCTCCCCTCTTCTGTTGCTGTCTCTCTTGTCTCTCCCCTCTTCTGTTGCTGTCTCTCTTGTCCTCCCCTCTTCTGTTGCTGTCTCTCTTGTCTCCCCCTCTCTGTTGCTGTCTCTCTTGTCTCTCCCTTCTCTTCTGTCTCTCTTGTCTCTCTCTGTTCTCTCTTCTGCCCTCTGTGTCTGTCTTGTCTCCCCCTCTTCTGTTGCTGTCTCTCTTGTCTCCCCTCTTCTGTTGCTGTCTCTCTTGTCTCCCCTCTTCTGTTGCTGTCTCTCTTGTCTGCCCTCTTCTGTTGCTGTCTCTCTCTTGTCTGCCCTCTTCTGTTGCTGTCTCTCTTGTCTGCTGTCCCCTTCTGTTGCTGCTCTCTCTTGTCTCCCCTCTTCTGTTGCTGTCTCTCTTGTCTCCCCTCTTCTTTGCTGTCTCTCTTGTCTGCCCTCTTCTTCTTTGCTGTCTCTCTTGTCTCCCCCCTTCTGTGTGCTGTCTCTCTTGTCTCCCCTCTCTGTTGCTGTCTCTCTCTCTGTCTCTCTTGTCCCCTCTTCTGTTGCTCTCTCTTGTCTCCCCCCTTCTGTTGCTGTCTCTCTGTGTCTCCCCTTCTGTTGCTGTCTCTCTTGTCTCTGTCTCTCTGTGTCTGTCCCCCTCTTCTGTTGCTGTCTCTCTTGTCTCCCCCCTCTTCTGTTGCTGTCTCTCTTGTCTCCCCTCTTCTGTTGCTGTCTCTCTTGTCTGCCCTCTTCTGTTGCTGTCTCTCTTGTCTGTCTTCTGTTGCTGTCTCTCTTGTCTCCCCCTTCTGTTGCTGTTGCTGTCTGCTCTGTTGCTCTCTCTGTCTCCCCCTTCTGTTGCTGTCTCTCTTGTCTCCCCTCTTCTGTTGCTGTCTCTTGTCTCCCCTTTCTGTTGCTGTCTCTCTTGTCTCCCCTCTTCTGTTGCTGTCTCTCTTGTCTCCCCTCTTCTGTTGTCTCTGTCTCTCTTGTCTCCCTCCTCTTCTGTTGCTGTCTCTCTTGTCTCCCCTCTTCTGTTGCTGTCTCTCTTGTCTCCCCTCTTCTGTTGTCTCTCTCTGTCTGCCTCTTCTGTTGTTGCTGTCTCTCTTGTCTGCCCTCTTCTGTTGCTGTCTCTCTTGTCTCCCCCCTTCTGTTGCTGTCTCTCTTGTCTCCCCCCTCTGTTGCTGTCTCTCTTGTCTCCCCCCTTCTGTTGCTGTCTCTCTTGTCTCCCCTCTTCTGTTGCTGTCTCTCTTGTCTCCCCTCTTCTGTTGCTGTCTCTCTTGTCTCCCCTCTTCTGTTGCTGTCTCTCTTGTCTCCCCTCTTCTGTTGCTGTCTCTCTTGTCTGCCCTCTTCTGTTGCTGTCTCTCTTGTCTCCCCTCTTCTGTTGCTGTCTCTCTTGTCTCCCCTCTTCTTGCTGTCTCTCTTGTCTCTCTCTGTTGCTGTCTCTCTTGTCTCCCCTCTTCTGTTGCTGTCTCTCTTGTCTCCCCTCTTCTGTTGCTGTCTCTCTTGTCTGCCCTCTTCTGTTGCTGTCTCTCTTGTCTCCCCCTTCTTCTGTTGCTGTCTCTCTTGTCTCCCCTCTTCTGTTGCTGTCTCTCTTGTCTCCTCCTTCTGTTGCTGTCTCTCTTGTCTCCCCTCTTCTGTTGCTGTCTCTCTTGTCTCCCCCCTTTCTGTTGCTGTCTCTCTTGTCTCCCCCCTCTGTCTGTTGCTGTCTCTCTCTCTTGTCCCCTCTTCTGTTGCTGTCTCTCTCTGTTGCTGTCCCTCTTCTGTGTTGCTGTCTCTCTTGTCTCCCCTCTTCTGTTGCTGTCTCTCTTGTCTCCCCTCTTCTGTTGCTGTCTCTCTTGTCTCCCCTCTTCTGTTGCTGTCTGTCTCTCTTGTCTGTCTCCCCTCTTCTGTTGCTGTCTCTCTTGTCTCTCTTGCTGTCTCCTCCCCTCTTCTGTTGCTGTCTCTCTTGTCTCCCCTCTTCTGTTGCTGTCTCTCTTGTCTCCCCTCTTGTTGCTGTCTCTCTCTGTCTGTCCTCTTTCTGTTGCTGTCTCTCTTGTCTCCCTCTTCTGTTGCTGTCTCTCTTGTCTCCCCTCTTCTGTTGCTGTCTCTCTTGTCTCCCCCTCTTCTGTTGCTGTCTCTCTCTCTGTCTTCTGTTGCTGTCTCTCTTGTCTGTTGCTGCTCTCTCTCTGTCTCCCCCCCTCTTCTGTTGCTGTCTCTCTCTGTCTGCCTCTTCTGTTGCTGTCTCTCTTGTCTCCCCTCTTCTGTTGCTGTCTCTCTTGTCTGCCCTCTTCTGTTGCTGTCTCTCTTGTCTCCCCTCTTCTGTTGTCTGTCTCTCTTGTCTCCCCCTCTTCTGTTGCTGTCTCTCTTGTCTCCCCCTTCTGTTGCTGTCTCTCTTGTCTCTGTTGCTCTCTCTCTCCCCTCTTCTGTTGCTGTCTCTCTCTGTCTTCTGTTGCTGTCTCTCTTGTCTCCCCTCTTCTGTTGCTGTCTCTGTGTCTTGTCTGTTGCTGTCTGTCTCTTGTCTGTTGCTGTCTCTCTTGTCTCCCCTCTTCTGTTGCTGTCTCTCTTGTCTCTTCTGTTGCTGTCTCTCTCTGTCTCCCCTCTTCTGTTGCTGTCTCTCTTGTCTGTTGCCCTCTTCTGTTGCTGTCTCTCTTGTCTCCCCTCTTCTGTTGCTGTCTCTCTTGTCTCCCCTCTTCTGTTGCTGTCTCTCTTGTCTCCCCTCTTCTGTTGCTGTCTCTCTTGTCTCCCCTCTTCTGTTGCTGTCTCTCTTGTCTCCCCTCCTCTTCTGTTGCTGTCTCTCTTGTCTCCCCCTCTTCTGTTGCTGTCTCTCTCTTGTCTCCTCTTGCTGTCTGTTGCTGTCTCTCTTGTCTCCCCTCCCCTTCTGTTGCTGTCTCTCTTGTCTCCCCCTTCTGTTGCTGTCTCTCTTGTCTCCCCTCTCTGTTGCTGTCTCTCTTGTCTTGTCTGTTGCTGTCTCTCTTGTCTCCCCTCTTCTGTTGCTGTCTCTCTTGTCTCCCTCTTCTGTTGCTGTCTCTCTTGTCTCCCCCTTCTGTTGCTGTCTCTCTTGTCTGCCCCTCTTCTGTTGCTGTCTCTCTGTCTTGTCTGTGTCCTCTTCTGTTGCTGTCTCTCTTGTCTGTCTCTCTTCTGTTGCTGTCTCTCTCTGTCTCCCCTCTTCTGTTGCTGTCTCTCTTGTCTCCCCTCTTCTGTTGCTGTCTCTCTTGTCTGTCTTCCCTCTTCTGTTCTGTTGTCTCTCTCTCTCTTGTCTGCCCTCTTCTGTTGCTGTCTCTCTTGTCTGCTGCCTCTCTGTTGCTCAACCTTGTCTCTGTTCTCTCTCTGTCTGCCTCTTCTGTCTCTGTTTCTTTCTGTCTGTCTGTCTGTTGCTGTCTGTGTCTTGTTCTGTTTCTGTCTGTGTCTTGTCTCTCTGCTCTCTGTGTCTTGTCTGTTGTCTCTCCTGGTTCTGTGTTTGTTACTGTCTCTCTGTGTCTATTTTCTTCTGTTGCTGGCCTGTTCTGTCTCTCTCCTCATATCCTGTTCTCTCATATCCTCTATTATCTGTTGCTGTCTCTGTGTCTTGTCTGGTGTCTCTCTCCATCATATCCTATTCTTCTGTTGCTGTCTCTGTGTCTTGTCTGGTGTCTCTGTTCCATCATCTGTTGCTATTCTATCTATTCTTCTGTCTCTGTCTCTTGTCTGTCTGTCTCTCTCCATCATATCCTATTCTTCTGTTGCTGTCTCTCTGTGTGTCTTGTCTGTCTTGTCTCTCTTTAGTTTTTGCAATCCAAATTTGGAGCTATTGGAATTTTAACATGTTGTCCCATGTACATGGTGTAATTACTGATGGTCCCTAATCTAGCCCCATAGGGATATCTAAATTCACCCAAATTTACCACAGGCATTACGATTGGGTCGCGTGCAGTTGCATTCTGAATTGATTATTACTTGGTGTGGGCATGTGGGCAACCTTCATTTACGTTGTGATGCAGTCACAACCACAAGTCTCACTAAACTCAGTTTTGGACAAGACTGACTTTATGACCAAAATTATCCAATATTTTTCCACGGAATTGTGCCATGTTTATTCTGGTGATAACTGGATCACTGGCTGTCTCATGGAGTGTGTGAGGGTGAGTGTCATGGTCGGGATGGCCTGAACTCAGAGCCTGATAGAATACCAAGGAAAACCGTAGTAACTGCAGTAGAACATGGTGGAACAAAAGCCAGATGGCAGTAACTCACTTACTGCTGTTTCCTTGGTTTTTACTGGGATTTTGTAGTTACATCAAATTTTTGACCCTCCATTTTCTCTGAAACTGAAGATAATTGAACCAGGACACTTTTTGTCACAAGATATAACAGATACTATGAAGCCTGATTTAGGTCTGAACTCATCTTTGACCAAATGTGTAGCAGCAGTTTGCAATTGTACGGCAGAATAGCTGTGCACATAATCCTAATACCTCTTCATGGACTACATTTGAACACTTAAACATTGTCTTCTTTTAGGGCGGTGAATGGTATGGTATGGTCACATTGCCTAGTGGTTTCTCTTGGGGCCCTCTAACTGAAAGGTTGCTGGTTCGAATACCCGAGCCGTCAATGTGAAAATCTGTCTGCTGTGCCCTTAAGCAAGGCACTTAACACTAACTTGCTTCATGGGTGCTGTACTACTATGGCTGTCCCTGTAACAACAACACATTTCACTGCACCTATCCGGTGTATCTGACAAAAAAACATATATATTTTTTTGCAATTCCAACAGTTAATTTAACAATGCTGGTTATAACTCTTGTTGACGTTAATCCAAGGACACCTTCACTTGCATTACCCTCTTACTGCAGAAAAATATTCTCATGAAATCATGTGACTTATAGTTAGAGAGAAAACGATTCCTGTAAACGCACACTGCTACAAGCAGGAAACAAGGTATGGACAAACCAGAAATGTGACATTTCTGTTTGATAGTAACCCTGAATGATGAATGTGTGATCTATCTTGTCATCTTTTTGGCCAACCACATTGGAACATTCTAATCTTTAAGGACATGAAGTATGGAGTCATTGTTTTCAGGAAGGTGTCTCCATGGTGATAGGAGGGACAGGAGGCAGACTAAAGGGCAAGGGCAGCCTCCTGAACTACTGCCCTACAAAGGCAAAGAGCAGTCTACGCAAATGTCCGTGCATATCAACCATAACCACTGATCTGACCTATGACCCCTAAAATGCTGATACTGAACTCTGCCTTTGTATGACCTTAAACAAGTATATGGGTAATGCAACGGCAAAGTGCAGCATCAAGAAATCTAAATATGTTGATCCAACTTTCTTGTTGTTTATCTGTTTGATGGAAACGGTTTGATAGTTGTTACTACCTTCCAACTGTATTTAATGGTGTTATGTAGTCGTGTTTTCATGTGTTTTCAATGTTGTATTATAGTAGGCCTAAGATTTTTTTCATCATGGAGAATGTTTATACTTAAGAAATACTTGACATTGTATGACTATCATTATAATGCTGTTTTACCATTATTTACTCTCTCTCTCTCTCACACACACACACACTCACAGACACACACACACACACATACACCCCCCCCCCCCCCCCCCCCCCCCCCACACACACACACACTCACTGTGCAGTAATTAGAATCTATAGAGCAGCTTTAAGTGATACAGTCTACTGTCTGATCTCCCCTCCTCTGCCTCTCTCCATTACTTTCTCCCTCTTCTGTTGCTGTCTCTCTTGTCTCCCTCTTCTGTTGCTGTCTCTCTTGTCTGTTGCTGTCTCTTTGTCTCCCCTCTTCTGTTGCTGTCTCTCTTGTCTCCCCTCTTCTGTTGCTGTCTCTCTTGTCTCCCCTCTTCTGTTGCTGTCTCTCTTGTCTCCCCTCTTCTGTTGCTGTCTCTCTTGTCTCCCTCTTCTGTTGCTGTCTCTCTTGTCTCCCCTCTTCTGTTGCTGTCTCTCTGTCTGCCTCTTCTCTTGCTGTCTCTCTTCTGTTCTTCTGTTGCTGTCTCTCTTGTCTCCCCTCTTCTGTTGCTGTCTCTCTTGTCTCCCCTCTTCTGTTGCTGTCTGCTGTCTCCCCTCTTCTGTTGCTGTCTCTCTTGTCTTCTGTTGCTGTTCTGTCTCTCTTGTCTTCCCTCTTCTGTTGCTGTCTCTCTTGTCTCCCCCCTCTTCTGTTGCTGTCTCTCTTGTCTCCCCCTCTTCTGTTGCTGTCTCTCTTCTCTCCCCCTTTCTGTTCTGTCTCTCTCTCTCTCTTGTTTCTGTCTCTCTTGTCTGTTGCTGTCTCTCTTGTCTCTCCCTCTTCTGTTGCTGTCTCTCTTGTCTCTGTGTTCTTGCTGGTGTCTCTCTCCATCTTCTGTCTATCTCTGTTCTGTCTCTGTGTCTGTCTCTGTGTCTCTCCCCCTCTTTGCTGTCTCTCTTGTCTTGTCCTCTTCTGTTCTGTCTCTCTTGTCTCCCCTTCTTCTGTTGCTGTCTCTCTTGTCTCCCCTCTTCTGTTGCTTCTCCCTCTTTGCTGTTGCTTGTCTCTTCTGTTGCTGTCTCTCTTGCTGTCTCCCCTCTTCTGTTTCTGTCTGTCTCTCTTGTCTCCCTCTGTGCTGTTGCTGTCTCTTACTTCTGTTGGCTGTCAACCTTCATTTACTGTCTGATGCTGTCTCTCAACAAGTCTCCCTAAACTCAATGTTGCTGTCTCCTGACTTTATGACCAAAATTATCCTGTTTACACTTTAAAGTTAATTTTGACAGTAGAATAATAAATGTTTCTGACTCATATCGATGCCACAGGCTGTTTTCCTAAATGAGAAGTTGGTTTTAAGGTGCAGTTGATCTTTAAAGTTACTGTATACTGACACGACCAGGGCAACTCAACTGGAAAAGAAAATTCAAGTGTCCACATAACAGCGCAACAGAACTCCAAACATCAAATCAAACCAAATGTTATTTGCCACATGCGCCGAATACAACATGTCTAGACATTACAGTGAAATGCTTACTTACAAGCCCTTAACCAACAATGCAGTTTTTAAGAAGAAAAATTTTAAAAAAATAGAAAAAAAGTAAAAAATAGTTAATAAAAATAGATAAATAAAATAATTAAAGAGCAGCAGTAAAATATAATAAAAGCAGGGACATGACAATAATAAACATAATAAACAGACATGACAGATAAGAAGCTACAGTACAGAGCCCTACATGGCCCCCAGGGTACATGAATATGGTGATTTCAATACAGCTACATGGCCCCCAGGGTACATGAATATGGTGATTTCAATACAGCTACATGGCCCCCAGGGTACATGAACATGTTGATTTCAATACAGCTACATGGCCCCCAGGGTACATGAATATGGTGATTTCAATACAGCTACATAGCCCCCAGGGTACATGAATATGGTGATTTCAATACAGCTACATGGCCCCCAGGGTACATGAATATGGTGATTTCAATACAGCTACATGGCCCCCAGGGTACATGAATATGGTGATTTCAATACAGCTACATAGCCCCCAGGGTATATGAATATAAAGTGACATGGGACAAAACAATGGACCCCAGAATGGAATAAGTTATAAGACCTCTATGATTCATTTCATTTTTGTCAGTTCTTCCAGCTAATGTGAGATGTTTAGATGACATAACATTTGAGGACACATACTGTAATTTAGCTGGCCATCTTTTCCATCCCTTTCTGGCTGCCCTCAGTTCCCTTCTAAGTTCAAGTAAAAAAATATGGTTTATTTTCATATATACACACGATAAACATGATGGGTACATTCACTGATACAGATTAATCCTAGACTAAATTGCACTTTTAAACTGGACTAACTGAAATGGCATTTCTCAGACATGGCTATGAATACATAAGGGTGCTAATTTAAAAAACTCACAAAAGCTCTGACAATGGTATACTTATGAAAGAGCAGTGATACTATCAACAGCAGTGATACTATCAAGAGCAGTGATACTATCAAGAGCAGTGATACTATCAAGAGCAGTGATACTATCAACAGCAGTGATACTATCAACAGCAGTGATACTATCACAGCAGCACTGATACTATCAAGAGCAGTGATACTATCAAGAGCAGTGATACTATCAAGAGCAGTGATACTATCAAGAGCAGTGATACTATCAACAGCAGTGATACTATCAACAGCAGTGATACTATCAAGAGCAGTGATACTATCAACAGCATTGATACTATCAAGAGCAGTGATACTATCAAGAGCAGTGATACTATCAAGAGCAGTGATACTATCAACAGCATGGCCCCCAGGATACTATCAAGAGCATTGATACTATCAAGAGCAGTGATACTATCAAGAGCAGTGATACTATCAACAGCAGTGATACTATCAACAGCAGTGATACTATCAAGAGCAGTGATACTATCAAGAGCAGTGATACTATCAAGAGCAGTGATACTATCAAGAGCATTGATACTATCAAGAGCAGTGATACTATCAAGAGCAGTGATAATATCAAGAGCAGTGATACTATCAACAGCAGTGTGTGGGTTTCTTCTCTTTTTTCTCATCTTATTGAACTGTTACCAGGCACCTGCAAAAAAGACAGCTCAGATGTGCGAGTGCCTTTTGAAGTTTAAACTGGACTAACTGAAATGGCATTTCTCAGACATGGCTAAAAATAGTCTCAGATTTGCTCTAGTCTATAATGAAAAAGTCTGATTTCCAGAAGGACGATTAAAGTTAATCTAGATCTAAGTGAAGTCTTAAATTAAACCTGGTCAGAGGTAGGTTTAACTTCAGATTAATGGATGTTGGCTCCCAGGTTGACCTTGGTAATGGAGGAAAATGGATTACCTGGACTATATCAATGATGATCACAGAGCATCACCAAGACCTGACAGAAGGGCAGTTATAGACAGGAGCATCCACTGAAGGATTTGGATGAAATCAATTTCTGTGACCGTTTCCGTATGTACAAAGAAAATACAGCTGACATCATTTGTTTGCTTGAGCCAGGCATCCCTCCTTCCCTACAAGTACTGATCACCTTGACGTTTTTGGCATCTGGAACCTTCCATCGTGAAACAGGAGATATGAGTGGTGTAAGTGAACTGACTATATGCAGAATAGTCCACAAAGTCTGCAATGCTACAGGTGAACTGAAAGACAATTCCATCAAGTTCCCTGATGCTGCTGCCCAAGCCAACTACAAGGTAGAGTTGTATGAATATGGGATCTTCCCTGGAGTCATTGACTGTATATATAATAATAATATAATATGCCATTTAGCAGACACTTTTATCCAAAGCGACTTACAGTCATGCGTGCATACATTTTTGTGTATGGGTGGTCCCGGGATTGAACCCACTCCTTGGCGTTACAAGCGCCGTGCTCTACCAGCTGAGCTACAGAGGACCACGTATAGATGGATGTCATATTCCCATCAAGTGTCCCTCTACAGCAGAGTATAGGAATCGTAAAAACTGGTTCTCAATAAATGTACAAAGTGTGTGTACTCCCAATGCGCAGTTCTCCAACATTGTTGCACGTTGGAAAGTTGCAACTCATGACTCAAGGATTTCCCAAAATTCTTCTTTGTGTGCTCAGCTTGAAGGAGGACAACATAGTGGAATCATACTTGGTGACAGTGGGTATGTACAGACTAACTTCTTGTTCACTCCCTATCTTCATGCAATAGGACCTGAACAACAACGGTAAAACCAAGTTCATATCCACACCAAATGTTTGGTGTATGGAAGTCGTTTCCAGTGTGTTTGGTTCAGTGGTCCCGAACCCACAACCCTGGCGTTACAAGCTCCGTGCTCTACCAACTGAGCTACAGAGGACCACGCATAGATGCTTATGCTATGCAACACTTCTTACAGCAAAGATAGCTCAAGTCATTGAAGCAAACAATAGCCATGGATTGGTAACAAAAAGCTTTTTAATTCACAAATGGAAATATTGGGACCCTGAACAGACAACAAGAAAGGAGATGGAGACACCACCTGGTCTGGTCTCACTGGAGACACGGTCCTGGTCTCAGACACCACTGCTCTGGAGACAGACACCACCTGGTCTCACTGGAGACACCACCTGGTCATACTGGAGACACCACCTGGTCTCATACTGGAGACACCACCTGGTCATACTGGAGACACCACCTGGTCTCACTGGAGACACCACCTGGTCATACTGGAGACACCACCTGGTCATACTGGAGACACCACCTGGTCATACTGGAGACACCACCTGGTCATACTGGAGACACCACCTGGTGATACCTGGAGACACCACCTGGTCATACTGGAGACACCACCTGGTCATACTGGAGACACTGGGAGACACCACCTGGTCATACTGGAGACTGTCATACTGGAGACACCACCTGGTCTACTGGAGACACCACCTGGTCACACTGGAGACACCACCTGGTCATACTGGAGACACCACCTGGTCATACTGGAGACACCACCTGGTCTCACTGGAGACACCACCTGGTCATACTGGAGACACCACCTGGTCACCTGGTCTCACTGGAACACCACCTGGTCATACTGGAGACACCACCTGGTCTCACTGGAGACACCACCTGGTCATACTGGAGACACCACCTGGTCATACTGGAGACACCACCTGGTCATACTGGAGACACCACCTGGTGATACTGGAGACACCACCTGGTCACACTGGAGACACCACCTGGTCATACTGGAGACACCACCTGGTCTCACTGTAGACACCACCTGGTCTCACTGGAGACACCACCTGGTCATACTGATACTGGAGACACCACCTGGTCATACTGGAGACACCACCTGGTGATACTGGAGACACCACCTGGTCATACTGGAGACACCACCTGGTCATACTGGAGACACCACCTGGTCTCACTGTAGACACCACCTGGTCTCACTGGAGACACCACCTGGTCATACTGGAGACACCACCTGGTGATACTGGAGACACCACCTGGTCTCACTGGAGACACCACCTGGTCATACTGGAGACACCACCTGGTTACTGGACTGGAGACAGACACCACCTGGTCATACTGGAGACACCACCTGGTCATACTGGAGACACCACCTGGTGATACTGGAGACACCACCTGGTCTCACTGTAGACACCACCTGGTCATACTGGAGACACCACCTGGTCATACTGGAGACACCACCTGGTCATACTGGAGACACCACCTGGTCATACTGGAGACACCACCTGGTGATACTGGAGACACCACCTGGTGATACTGGAGACACCACCTGGTCATACTGGGGTCGGTGACAGTCACACACACTCCAAGGTTAAAACCTCAAACGTAAACAGTTGTTCACACACACTTTTCATCATGCAGGAAGCTCTGACAGGTTTTGTGCAGAAGCTTTGAAGAAGTCGTTGAACACTGGAGGAACAAGGATCCTATCAGCTCCCAAAATGCACGTTTTAGAGGAATGTGAAAAATCCTCTGTTGCACAAGCAAGGAAAAGTTCAGTGGATGACAGTAAAAGAGACTAGAAGCCGACCACAAAGCCGTTCGTGCAAATGGTCACAAAACCATCATAAGGTTTACCTCCTATTGAGGACAGAATCCCAACAGGGAGAATAAACCATGGCACAAAACCCTGCACCAACATCACAAGGTTGACCTCCTATTGAGTACAGGATCCCAACAGGGAGACCAAACCATGGTGCACCAACGCTTCGTTCTGCAAGCAACATCATACAACCACAGTAACAGCCACTAACACCCACAGATGGCGCTAATGTACAAGCAACTCAAAGTGCAGGTTCCGACCAGGCTAATGCTACTAGCTGACAAGATAATGCTACCATTTACCATGCTAATGCTACTAGCAGACAAGCTAATGCTACCAGCTACCATGCTAATGCTACTAGCCGACAAGCTAATGCTACCAGCTACCATGATAATGCTACTAGCCGACAAGCTAATGCTACCAGCTACCAGGCTAATGCTACTAGCCGACACGCTAATGCTACCAGCTACCATGCTAATGCTACTAGCAATCAAGATTCTCTGACCAATGCTATCCAAAGACAGAATGACATCACTGAATTTCTGATAAAACAGCAACAGCTCTCTCTACTGAATGTATCTCACTGGGGAAAGCATCCGAGCGAGTGAAACAGCGCCCCTCTGTCCCTCTATGTGTAGGCCATCTATCTGATGCTGTCTGGTCCAAAAGAGTATGACATTGTTGCCGCCCGTAGCATTGAATGCAAGGGAAGCCAGCGAGCATTTGGCCTCCCTTGACTAAAAAAAAGTATAAAATAATAGCCAATCTGCGTTGAGCTAAACTGAGTGAGCTCAACTGTGAATGGTCCTGGCACACCAAAAAAAAAAGTGTCAAGGGAAGCCAGCTTGGATTTGGCGTCAATCCGATCAAATACGTCATTGACAGAAACAACTTGAATTGTTGCATCTCGTTGTGTTGTTGTCGTCCGTTGGCTAGCTAGCTAAAATTGTCCCTTTCCTAAATTAGCCATGGATGGAGATAGGGATTTGGACTTGTGGTTTTACTTAATTCTCCGTACTGGCCAATGGCTATAGCGGCGATTCTGATCCAACCATTCATTCATACATTGTTGTGCCCCTGGCCTGAGAGGATGGAAGTTCAATATGTAGCTAGATATAGAAGGCTAATGTTAACTAGCTAACGTTGCCCATGAATGGAAGTTAGGCTAGAGAGCAAGCATTTTAGCCAGGTAGCCTAGGACAACAACAACTAAAAGCCTGTACTGTATGACAGAGTGATAGACTGTTACATCAACATGAAAGAGAGGAGGATGCCATTGGTGTTTCTCTACAAGTAGGGTGAGTCAACATGTTTTTCTACTTGCACAAACGCGTGCGCACGCACACACACACACACACACACACACACACACACACACACACACACACACACACACACACACACACACACACACACACACACATAAATCAGAACCATGGACATGGACACATCATATTTAGCTTACTTTGACTGGACTAAATTGTTTTAGGTATCTTTCAGTTGTCACTGAAATGTTGAAGTTGAAATGGTGCTGGAATAGTGGAGGCAGCTCCTGTTTTCTTTGCGACTTGCGGTAACTCCCCGTGGTTCTAAATCAATAGTTGTTTAGTGGTCCGAAAATGTCGGAAACATGAACTTGCTTGACCATGCTGTAGGTCATGTAACTGTTTGTTACATGCAATATGCTTTGTGGACTTCACCGGACAGAAGTTGCTCTCTGATTTAGTGATGAAACAAAGGTGTGGTTAAATAGTTTATACCACTGTGTCTTCTTATTGTCTTTAGGGTCTATATATCACTACCTAACACCTATTACCACTGTGTCTTCTTATTGTCTTTAGGTCTATATATCACTACCTAACATCTATTACCACTGTGTCTTCTTATTGTCTTTAGGTCTATATATCACTACCTAACATCTATTACCACTGTGTCTTCTTATTATATATCTTACCTAACATCTAGGTCTATAGGTCTATATATCACTACCTAACATCTATTACCACTGTCTATTACCACTGTTGTCTTCTTATTGTCTTTAGTCTATATATCACTACCTAACATCTATTACCACTGTGTCTTCTTATTGTCTTTAGGTATCACTACCTAACATCTATTACCACTGTGTCTTCTTATTGTCTTTAGGTCTATATATCACTACCTAACATCTATTACCACTGTGTCTTCTTATTGTCTTTAGGTCTATATATCACTACCTAACATCTATTACCACTGTGTCTTCTTATTGTCTTTA
>CM072257.1:15071687-15096456 GCA_036851935.1 Coregonus suidteri | reverse complement strand
CTTTGCAGATCTTCTCTTAAGGTTTCGAGGCTGACGTTTGGCAACTCGAACCTTCAGCTCCCATCCACAGATTTTCTATGAGATTAAGGTCTGGAGACTGGCTAGGCCACTCCAGGACCTTAATGTGCTTCTTCTTGAGCCACTCCTTTTTTGCCTTGGCCGTGTGTTTTGGGTCATTGTCATGCTGGAATACCCATCCACGACCCATTTTCAATGCCCTGGTTGAGGGAAAGAGGTTCTCACCCATGATTTGACGGTACATGGCCCCGTCCATCGTCCCTTTGATACGGTGAAGTTGTCCTGTCCCCTTAGCAGAAAAACACCCCCAAAGCATAATGTTTCCACCTCCATGTTTGACGGTGGGGATGGGTTGTTTCGGGTCATAGGCAGCATTCCTCCTCCTCCAAACACGGCGAGTTGAGTTGATGCCAAAGAGCTCAATTTTTGGTCTCATCTGACCACAACACTTTCACCCAGTTCTCCTCTGAATCATTCAGATGTTCATTGGCAAACTTCAGACGGGCCTGTATATGTGCTTTCTTGAGCAGGAGGACCTTGCGGGCGCTGCAGGATTTCAGTCCTTCACGGCGTAGTGTGTTACCAATTGTTTTCTTGGTGACTATGGTCCCAACTGCCTTGAGATCATTGACAAGATCCTCCCGTGTAGTTCTGGGCTGATTCCTCACCGTTCTCATGATCATTGCATCTCCACGAGGTGAGATCTTGCATGGAGCCCCAGGCCGAGGGAGATTAACAGTCTTTTGTGTTTCTTCCATTTGCGAATAATCGCACCAACTGTTGTCACCTTCTCACCAAGCTGCTTGGCAATGGTCTTGTAGCTCATTCCAGCCTTGTGTAGGTCTACAATCTTGTCCCTGACATCCTTGTAGAGCTCTTTGGTCTTGGCCATGGTGGAGAGTTTGGAGTCTGATTGATTGATTGCTTCTGTGGACAGGTGTCTTTTATACAGGTAACAAGCTGAGATTAGGAGCGCTCCCTTTAAGAGTGTGCTCCTAATCTCAGCTCGTTACCTGTATAAAAGACACCTGGGAGACAGAAATCTTTCTGATTGAGAGGGGGGCAAATACTTATTTCCTTCATTAAAATGCAAATCAATTTATAACATTTTTTGACATGCGTTTTTCTGGATTTTTTTGTTGTTATTCTGTCTCTCACTGTTCAAATAAATCTCCTCCACTACCTGGGAACCTAGCTCCACATGAACCCCCCCCCCCCCCCCCCCCTGTACCCCAGCACTCATAGTGGGCATCTCCTCCACTACCTGGGAGATTAGCTCCACATGAACCCTCTCCTGTAATCCATTACTTGTAGTGGGCATCTCCTCCACTACCTGGGAGATTAGCTCCACATGTACCCTCTCCTGTACCCCAGCACTCGTACTGGGCACCTCCTCACCAGTCTGAGGAAATGGCCCTTCAGATCTATCCTTACCTTCTACAACAATATTTTTCTGATGCATAACATTTCCCTCTGGTACAAGTTGCAACTCTGTGCCCTCAACACGGACAACTTCTTCCTCAGCAACAGATGCTTGTGGCTGCTCTACCGCTGTCAGCCCACCTCTCCCTACATCAGTGGGCCCAGACATTACGAGGACCACCTGCGCCCCTCCCTCTGCCTTCTCCCTTTTCGGCCAACACCTCCAGTGTTCAACGACTTCTTCAAAGCTTCTGCACAAAACCTGTCAGAGCTTCCTGCATGATGAAAAGTGTGTGTGAACAACTGTTTACGTTTGAGGTTTTAACGTTGGAGTGTGTGTGACTGTCACCGACCCCAGTATGACCAGGTGGTGTCTCCAGTATGACCAGGTGGTGTCTCCAGTATGACCAGGTGGTGTCTCCAGTGAGACCAGGTGGTGTCTACAGTGAGACCAGGTGGTGTCTCCAGTATGACCAGGTGGTGTCTCCAGTGAGACCAGGTGGTGTCTACAGTGAGACCAGGTGGTGTCTCCAGTATGACCAGGTGGTGTCTCCAGTGAGACCAGGGGGTGTCTACAGTGAGACCAGGGTGGTGTCTCCAGTGAGACCAGGTGGTGTCTCCAGAATGACCAGTGTGTCTCCAGTACCAGGTGGTGTCTCCAGTATGACCAGGTGGTGTCTCCAGTATGACCAGGTGGTGTCTCCAGTGAGACCAGGTGGTGTCTCCAGTATGACCAGGTGGTGTCTCCAGTATGACCAGGTGGTGTCTCCAGTATGACCAGGTGGTGTCTCCAGTATGACCAGGTGGTGTCTCCAGTATGACCAGGTGGTGTCTCCAGTATCACCAGGTGGTGTCTCCAGTATGACCAGGTGGTGTCTCCAGTGTGACGAGGTGGTGTCTCCAGTATGACCAGGTGGTGTCTCCAGTGAGACCAGGTGGTGTCTACAGTGAGACCAGGTTGTGTCTCCAGTATGACCAGGTGGTGTCTCCAGTGAGACCAGGTGGTGTCTCCAGTGAGACCAGGTGGTGTCTCCAGTATGACCAGGTGGTGTCTCCAGTATGACCAGATGGTGTCTCCAATATCACCAGGTGGTGTCTCCAGTATGACCAGGTTGTGTCTCCAGTATGACCAGGTGGTGTCTCCAGTGAGACCAGGTGGTGTCTCCATCTCCTTTCTTGTTGTCTGTTCAGGGTCCCAATATTTCCATTTGTGAATTAAAAAGCTTTTTGTTACCAATCCATGGCTATTGTTTGCTTCAATGACTTGAGCTATCTTTGCTGTAAGAATTGTTGCATAGCATAAGCATCTATGCGTGGTCCTCTGTAGCTCAATTGGTAGCGCATGGAGCTTGTAACGCCAGGGTTGTGGGTTCGATCCCCGGGACCACCCATGCGTAGAAATGTATGCACACATGACTGTAAGTCACTTTGGATAAAAGCGTCTGCTAAATGGCATATTTTTATTATTATTATTATATAGTCAATTTCTGTCATTGTCTGCCTCAACCCCGGGAACATGGGGGTCATCCTCATCTTTAATGTGAGGATCTGGGCAGTCATGCTGTTTGAGGTCATTGATCTGGGCAGTCATGCTGTTTGAGGTCATTGATCTGGGCAGTCATGCTGTTTGAGGTCATTGATCTGGGCAGTCATGCTGTTTGAGGTCATTGATCTGGGCAGTCATGCTGTTTGAGGTCATTGATCTGGGCAGTCATGCTGTTTGAGGTCATTGATCTGGGCAGTCATGCTGTTTGAGGTCATTGATCTGGGCAGTCATGCTGTTTGAGGTCATTGATCTGGGCAGTCATGCTGTTTGAGGTCATTGATCTGGGCAGTCATGCTGTTTGAGGTCATTGATCTGGAGCAGTCATGCTGTTTGAGGTCATTGATCTGGGCAGTCCTGCTGTTTGAGGTCATTGATCTGGGCAGTCATGCTGTTTGAGGTCATTGATCTGGGCAGTCATGCTGTTTGAGGTCATTGATCTGGGCAGTCATGCTGTTTGAGGTCATTGATCTGGGCAGTCATGCTGTTTGAGGTCATTGATCTGGGCAGTCATGCTGTTTGAGGTCATTGATCTGGGCAGTCATGCTGTTTGAGGTCATTGATCTGGGCAGTCATGCTGTTTGAGGTCATTGATCTGAGCAGTCATGCTGTTTGAGGTCATTGATCTGGGCAGTCATGCTGTTTGAGGTCATTGATCTGGGCAGTCATGCTGTTTGAGGTCATTGATCTGGGCAGTCATGATCTGGGCAGTTTGAGGTCATTGATCTGGGCAGTCATGCTGTTTGAGGTCATTGATCTGGGCAGTCATGCTGTTTGAGGTCATTGATCTGGGCAGTCCTGCTGTTTGAGGTCATTGATCTGAGCAGTCATGCTGTTTGAGGTCATTATGAAGCACTGCTGTTGCAATTATGACAATGCAGCATCTTTTTGGTTGAAAGTGCAATGTGTCTGAGACACTGGAAACGACTTCCATACACCAAACATTTGGTGTGGATATGAACTTGGTTTTACCGTTGTTGTTCAGGTCCTATTGCATGAAGATAGGGAGTGAACAAGAAGTTAGTCTGTACATACCCACTGTCACCAAGTATGATTCCACTATGTTGTCCTCCTTCAAGCTGAGCACACAAAGAAGAATTTTGGGAAATCCTTGAGTCATGAGTTGCAACTTTCCAACGTGCAACAATGTTGGAGAACTGCGCATTGGGAGTACACACACTTTGTACATTTATTGAGAACCAGTTTTTACGATTCCTATACTCTGCTGTAGAGGGACACTTGATGGGAATATGACATCCATCTATACAGTCAATGACTCCAGGGAAGATCCCATATTCATACAACTCTACCTTGTAGTTGGCTTGGGCAGCAGCATCAGGGAACTTGATGGAATTGTCTTTCAGTTCACCTGTAGCATTGCAGACTTTGTGGACTATTCTGCATATAGTCAGTTCACTTACACCACTCATATCTCCTGTTTCACGATGGAAGGTTCCAGATGCCAAAAACCTCAAGGTGATCAGTAGGATTTGTAGGGAAGGAGGGATGCCTGGCTCAAGCAAGACAATGTATTAATGGCATGTCAGAACTGTATTTTCTTTGTACATACGGAAACGGTCACAGAAATTGACTTCATCCAAATCTGCTTCAGTGGATGCTCCTGTCTATAACTGCCCTTCTGTCTCGCCTTGGGTGATGCTCTGTGATCATCATTGATAAAGTCCAGGTAATCCATTTTCCTCCATTACAAGGTCAACCTGGGAGCCAGAAGAGGAACATCCATGAAACCAAAATAACTGAAGTTAAAACCTGGAGGACAAACCTCTGACCAGGTTTAATTTAAGACTTCACTTAGATCTAGATTTACTTTAATCGTCCTTCTGGAAATCAGACTTTTTTCATATAGACTAGAGAAAATCTGAGACTATTTTTAGCCATGTCTGAGAAATGCCATTTCAGTTAGTCCAGTTTAAACTTCAAAAGGCACTCGCACATCTGAGCTGTCTTTTTTGCAGGTGCCTGGTAACAGTTCAATAAGATGAGAAAAAAGAGAAGAAACCCACACACTGCTGTTGATAGTATCACTGCTCTTGATAGTATCACTGCTGTTGATAGTATCACTGCTCTTGATAGTATCACTGCTCTTGATAGTATCACTGCTCTTGATAGTATCACTGCTCTTGATAGTATCAATGCTGTTGATAGTATCACTGCTCTTGATAGTATCACTGCTGTTGATAGTATCACTGCTCTTGATAGTATCATGCTGTTGATAGTATCACTGCTCTTGATAGTATCACTGCTCTTGATAGTATCACTGCTGTTGATAGTATCACTGCTGTTGATAGTATCACTGCTCTTGATAGTATCAATGCTGTTGATAGTATCACTGCTCTTGATAGTATCACTGCTCTTGATAGTATCACTGCTCTTGATAGTATCAGTATCACTGCTGTTGATAGTATCTCTGCTCTTGATAGTATCAATGCTGTTGATAGTATCACTGCTCTTTGATAGTATGACTGCTCTTGATAGTATCACTGCTAGTATCACTGCTCTTGATAGTATGACTGCTCTTGATAGTATCACTGCTCTTGATAGTATCACTGCTCTTGATAGTATCACTGCTCTTGATAGTATCACTGCTGTTGATAGTATCACTGCTTTTGATAGTATCACTGCTCTTGATAGTATCACTGCTTTTGATAGTATCACTTCTGTTGATAGTATCAATGCTGTTGATAGTATCACTGCTCTTGATAGTATCACTGCTCTTGATAGTATCACTGCTCTTTAATAGCTTTACGTATCGGCCTCAAGGCCTTTGTCAGAGCTTTTGTGAGTTTTTTTAATTATTCTACTGTATTCATAGCCATGTCTGAGAAATGCCATTTCAGTTAGTCCAGTTCAAAAGTTTAGTCTAGGATTAATCTGTGTCAGTGAACCCACCCATCATGTTTATCGTGTGTATATGACAAATAAACCATATTTTTGAACTTGAACTTAGAAGGGAAGGGGGAGGGCAGCCAAAAAGGGAGGGGAAAAGATGGCCAGCTAAATTACAGTATGTGTCCTCAAATGTTATGTCATCTAAACATCTCACATTAGCTGGAAGAACTGACAAATGAAATGAATCATAGAGGTCTTATAACTTATTCCATTCTACAGGTCCATTGTTTTGTCCCATGTCTCTTTATATTCATGTTCCCTGGGGGCTATGTAGCTGTATTGAAATCACCATATTCATGTACCCTGGGGGCCATGTAGCTGTATTGAAATCACAATATTCATGTACCCTGGGGGCCATGTAGCTGTATTGAAATCACCATATTCATGTACCCTGGGGACCATGTAGCTGTATTGAAATCACCATATTCATGTACCCTGGGGGCCATGTAGCTGTATTGAAATCACCATATTCATGTACCCTGGGGGCCATGTAGCTGTATTGAAATCACCATATTCATGTACCCTGGGGCCATGTAGCTGTATTGAAATCACCATATTCATGTACCCTGGGGGCCATGTAGCTGTATTGAAATCACCATAGTCATGTACCCTGGGGGCCATGTAGCTGTATTGAAATCACCATCTTCATGTACCCTGGGGCCCATGTAGCTGTATTGAAATCACCATATTCATGTACCATGGGGGCCATGTAGCTGTATTGAAATCACCATATTCATGTACCCTGGGGGCCATGTAGCTGTATTGAAATCACCATATTCATGTACCCTGGGGGCCATGTAGCTGTATTGAAATCACCATAGTCATGTACCCTGGGGGCCATGTAGGGCTCTGTATTGTAGCTTCTTATCTGTCATGTCTGTTTAATATGTTTAGTATTGTCATGTCCCTGCTGTTATTCTATTTTACTGCTGCTCTTTCATTATTTGCTATTTTTTATTTGTTATTAATCTATTTTTTACTTAACATTTTTTTTTTTTTTTTTTTTTTTTTTCTTCTTAAAAACTCCATTGTTGGTTAAGGGCTTGTAAGTAAGCATTTCACTGTAATGTCTAGACATGTTGTATTCGGCGCATGTGGCAAATAACATTTGGTTTGATTTGATGTTTGGAGTTCTGTTGCGCTGTTATGTGGACACTTGAATTTTCTTTTCCAGTTGTGTTGCCCTGGTCGTGTCAGTATACAGTAACTTTAAAGAGCAACTGCAGTTAAAAACCAACTTATCATTTAGCAAACAGCCTATGTGGCATCGATATGAGTCAGAGACATTTATTCTACTGTCAAAATTGACTGCAAAGTGTAAACAGGATAATTTTGGTCATAAAGTCAGTCTTTTCCAAAACTGAGTTTAGTGAGACTTGTGGTTGTGACTGCATCACAACGTAAATGAAGGTTGCCCACATGACCACACCAAGTAATAATCAATTCAGAATGCAACTGCACGCGACCCAATCGTAATGCCTGTGGTCAATTTGGGTTGAATTTGGATATCCCTATGGGGCTAGTTATGGACCATCAGTAAATTACACCATGTACATGGGACAACATGTTACAATTCCAATAGCTCCAAATTTGGATTGCAAAACTAAAGAGAGACATCAGACAAGACACAGAGACAACAACAGAAGAATAGGGTATGATGGAGAGAGACATCAGACAAGACACAGAGACAGCAACAGAAGAATAGGATATGATGGAGAGAGACATCAGACAAGACACAGGGCAGCAACAGAAGAATATGATACGATGGAGAGAGACACCAGACAAGACACAGAGACAGCAACAGAAGAACAGGATATGATGGAGAGAGACAGAACAGGCCATAACAGAAGAAAATAGACACAGGAGACAGTAACAAACTGGAACCTGAGACAGCAACAGACAAGACACAGATAGCAACAGATAAGATACAGATTGAAACAGACAAGACACAGACAGCAACAGACAAGACACAGTCATCAACAGACAAGACACAGTCATCAACAGACAAGACACAGACAGCAAAATACAATTTACAGACAGCAACAGACAAGACACAGACAGCAACAGACAAGACACAGTCATCAACAGACAAGACACAGAGAAAGTGACAGAAGAGGACAGACAAGAGAGACAGCAACAGAAGAGGGGAGACAAGAGAAACAGCAACAGAAGAGGGCAGACAAGAGAGACAGCAACAGAAGAGGGGAGACAAGAGAGACAGCATTCACAGACAGCAACAGAGGGCAGACAAGAGAGACAGCAACAGAAGAGGGGAGACAAGAGAGACAGCAACAGAAGAGGGGAGACAAGACAGAGAGACAGCAACAGAAGAGGGGAGACAAGAGAGACAGCAACAGAAGAGGGCAGACAAGAGAGACAGCAACAGAAGAGGGGAGACAAGAGAGACAGCAACAGAAGACAGAGAAAGTAATGGAGAGAGGCAGAGGAGGGGAGAGCAGACAGTAGACTGTATCACTTAAGCTGCTCTATAGATTCTAATTACTGCACAGTGAGTGTGTGTGTGTGTGTGTGTGTGTGTGTGTGTGTGTGTGTGTGTGTGTGTGTGTGTGTGTGTGTGTGAGTGTGTGTGTGTGAGAGAGAGAGAGTAAATAATGGTAAAACAGCATTATAATGATAGTCATACAATGTCAAATATTTCTTAAGTATAAACATTCTCCATGATGAAATAACCTTAGGCCTACTATAATACAACATTGAAAACATGAAAAACACGCCTACATAACACCATTAAATACAGTTGGAAGGTAGTAACAACTATCAAACCGTTTCCATCAAACAGATAAACAACAAGAAAGTTGGATCAACATATTTAGATTTCTTGATGCTGCACTTTGCCGTTGCATTACCCATACACTTGTTTAAGGTCATACAAAGGCAGAGTTCAGTATCAGCATTTTAGGGGTCATAGGTCAGATCAGTGGTTATGGTTGATATGCACGGACATTTGCGTAGACTGCTCTTTGCCTTTGTAGGGCAGTAGTTCAGGTGGCTTCCCTTGCCCTTTAGTCTGCCTCCTGTCCCTCCTATCACCATGGAGACACCTTCCTGAAAACAATGACTCCATACTTCATGTCCTTAAAGATTAGAATGTTCCAATGTGGTTGGCCAAAAAGATGACAAGATAGATCACACATTCATCATTCAGGGTTACTATCAAACAGAAATGTCACATTTCTGGTTTGTCCATACCTTGTTTCCTGCTTGTAGCAGTGTGCGTTTACAGGAATCCTTCTCTCTAACTATAAGTCACATGATTTCATGAGAATATCTTTCTGCAGTAAGAGGGTAATGCAAGTGAAGGTGTCCTTGGATCAACGTCAACAAGAGTTATAACCAGTATTGTTAAATTAACTGTTGGAATTGGAAAAAATATATATGTATTTATTGTCAGATACACCGGATAGTTGCAGTGTAATGTGTTGTTTTACAGGGTCAGCCTTAGTAGTACAGCACCCATGAAGCAAGTTAGTGTTAAGTGCCTTGCTTAAGGGCACATCAACAGATTTTCACATTGACGGCTCGGGTATTCGAACCAGCAACCTTTCAGTTACTGGCCCAACATTCTAACCACTAGGCAATGTGACCATACCATACCAGGTCCCGCCCTAAAAGAAGACAATGTTTAAGTGTTCAAATGTAGTCCATGAAGAGGTATTAGGATTATGTGCACAGCTATTCTGCCGTACAATTGCAAACTGCTGCTACACATTTGGTCAAAGATGAGTTCAGACCTAAATCAGGCTTCATAGTATCTGTTATATCTTGTGACAAAGTGTCCTGATTCAAATATCTTCAGTTTCAGAGAAAATGGAGGGTCTAATTTGCTGTAACTACAAAATCCCAGTAAAAACCAAGGAAACAGCAGTAAGTGAGGTTACTGCCATCTGGCTTTGTTCCACCATGTTCTACTGCAGTTACTACGGTTTTCCTTGGTATTCTATCAGGCTCTGAGTTCAGGCCATCCCGACCATGACACTCACCCTCACACACTCCATGAGACAGCCAGTGATCCAGTTATCACCCGAATAAAACATGGCACAATCACGCAGAAACATTATGGTTTAACTCGCATTGAAATGCAAATACCCAGATAATGGTAAGAAATTTAGCAAACAAAATATTGAAACGCTCGCTAACATAAAGAAAAGGACAGCATTGATATTAATACAAAGTCACATACAGTGGGGGAAAAAAGTATTTAGTCAGCCACCAATTGCGCAAGTTCTCCCACTTAAAAAGATGAGAGAGGCCTGTAATTTTCATCATAGGTACACGTCAACTATGACAGACAAAATGAGAAAAAAAATCCAGAAAATCACATTGTAGGATTTTTAATGAATTTATTTGCAAATTATGGTGGAAAATAAGTATTTGGTCAATAACAAAAGTTTCTCAATACTTTGTTAAATACCCTTTGTTGGCAATGACACAGGTCAAACATTTTCTGTAAGTCTTCACAAGGTTTTCACACACTGTTGCTGGTATTTTGGCCCATTCCTCCATGCAGATCTCCTCTAGAGCAGTGATGTTATGGGGCTGTCGCTGGGTAACACAGACTTTCAACTCCCTCCAAAGATTTTCTATGGGGTTGAGATCAGGAGACTGGCTAGGCCACTCCAGGACCTTGAAATGCTTCTTACGAAGCCACTCCTTCATTGCCCGGGCGGTGTGTTTGGGATCATTGTCATGCTGAAAGACCCAGCCATGTTTCATCTTCAATGCCCTTGCTGATGGAAGGAGGTTTTCACTCAAAATCTCACGATACATGGCCCCATTCATTTGTTCCTTTACACAGATCAGTCGTCCTGGTCCCTTTGCAGAAAAACAGCCCCAAAGCATGATGTTTCCACCCCCATACTTCACAGTAGGTATGGTGTTCTTTGGATGCAACTCAGCATTCTTTATCCTCCAAACACGACGAGTTGAGTTTTTTACCAAAAAGTTATATTTTGGTTTCATCTGACCATATGACATTCTCCCAATCCTCTTCTGGATCATCCAAATGCACTCTAGCAAACTTCAGACAGGCCTGGACATTTACTGGCTTAAGCAGGCGGACACGTCTGCACTGCAGGATTTGAGTCCCTGGCGGCGTAGTGTGTTACTGATGGTAGGCTTTGTTACTTTGGTCCCAGCTCTCTGCAGGTCATTCACTAGGTCCCCCCCGTGTGGTTCTGGGATTTTTGCTCACCGTTCTTGTGATCATTTTGACCCTACGGGTGAGATCTTGCGTGGAGCCCCAGATCGAGGGAGATTATCAGTGGTCTTGTATGTCTTCCATTTCCTAATAATTGCTCCCACAGTTTGATTTCTTCAAACCAAGCTGCTTACCTATTGCAGATTCAGTCTTCCCAGCCTGGTGAAGGTCTACAATTTTGTTTCTGGTGTCCTTTGTCAGCTCTTTGGTCTTGGCCATAGTGGAGTTTGGAGTGTGACTGTTTGAGGTTGTGGACAGGTGTCTTTTATACTGATAACAAGTTCAAACACAGATGCCATTAATACAGGTAACGAGTGGAGGACAGAGGAGCCTCTTAAAGAAGAAGTTACAGGTCTGTGAGTGCCAGAAATCTTGCTTCTTTGTAGGTGACCAAATACTTATTTTTCCACCATAATTTGCAAATAAATTCATAAAAAATCCTACAATGTGATTTTCTGGATTTTTTTTTTTTTTTCCTCAATTTGTCTTTCATAGTTGACTTGTACCCTATGATGAAAATTACAGGCCTCTCTCATCTTTTTAATGGGAGAACTTGCACAAATAGTGGCTGACTAAATACTTTTTTGCCCCACTGTAAGTATAAACATTCTCTGTGATGAAATCGTTCTTACCTTATGGATAAAACAGCTTGAGGGTTGCTACAATACAACATTCAAAACATGAAAACACAACTACACAACACCATTAAAAACCACAAGAAAGCTGGATAAACACATTTAGATTTTTTAGATACTGCACTTTCCTTTTGCATGACCCATACAGCTGTTTTAAGGTCATACAAAGGCAGAGTGCAGTATCAGCATTTTAGAGGGGTCATAGTTCAGATCAGTGGTCATAATAAGATGATACATCAGTGCATTTACACTTATCTACCTACGACATATTTGGCTGAACAGCAAAAACAACTTTAAAGTCTTTTTTTGTCTTCAGTTGTACTGTTTTTCTAGTTGATGCTCCTTTGCCTTTGTAGGGCCGTTTATTCAAGCAGTCAACGGACAACAACTCTTAATGCAATCACGGGGGAAAACACTTGTTTGAAAGCAGTTTTGACCTTTGTTAAAAAAAGAGGGGCATCCAAGCTTTCCATTGATAACACGTTATATTTCTATACTCCTACAATCGCGCTAATGCATTGTTTTTAAAATGCAGTTACAACCGGAGTATCAAGCATGGTTTAGGATCATTCACAAAGAGCTCTTTAAGGGGGCAACGGCATCTTAAACCGGAGTATCAAGCATGGTTTAGGAACATTCACAACAGGAGCTCTAAAATGGGCAACGGCATCTTAAAACCGGAGTATCAATCATGGTTTAGGAACTTTGCAACAGAGCTCTAAAGGGCAACAGCATCTTAAAAATGGCAACTTTGGTAATAGAAACCCCTCAACACAATTCTGAGTGAATAATAATAATAATAAATAATAATAATAATCAGGATGTCGTGTCCAATGGGCTAAATGCAGATGGACAAACCCCATTTTTCATTTATAGCCACTGTGCTGCATCCGTTTGGGCTACAGGGGATCATGCTTATTGCTAATAGCACATCTGATAATAGACCATGAATACAGGATATATGGTTCAATATGTTTAAAATCATTTACCATCTGATAATAACCATGCATATAGGATATATGGTTCAATATGTTAAAATCATTTAACATATGCTAATTAGACCATGAATAATTCACATTTACATTCACATTTTAGTCATTTAGGCAGCAGACGCTCTTCTTATCCAGAGCGACTTACAGTTGAGTGCAATACATTTTTATTTATTTTTTCATACTGACCCCCCCGTGGGAATCACCCACACAACCCTGGCGTTGCAAAACGCCATGCTCTACCAACTGAGCTACATCCCTGCCGCCATTCCCTCCCCTACCCTGGACAACGCTTGGGCCAATTGTGCGCCGCCCCCGGGGTCTACCGGTCGCGGCCGGCTACGATGTCTCCCGTCCGGGCCGGCTTACGACAGAGCTTGATTCGAACCAGGATCTCTAGTGGCACAGTATAGGATATATGGTTCCATATGTTCAAATCATTTAACATCTGATAATAGAACCATTGAATACAGAGATATGGTTCCATATGTTTAATTTGATCATTTTAACCATCTGATAATAGACCATGAATAGTATGATATATGGTTCCATATGTTAAAATCAATTTACCATCTGATAATAGACCATGAAATATAGGATATATGGTTCAATATGTTAAAATTATTTACCATCTGATAATAGACCATGAATACAGGATATAGGGGTTCAATATGTTAAAATCATTTACCTTCTGATAATAGAACCATGAATATAGGCTATATGGTTCAATATGTTAAAATAATTTAAACATCTGTTTATTAACCATGCATACAGGCTATATGTTCATATGTTTAAAATCATTTAACATTATCTTTACCAATATCTTATTGGGGCTCATTCATGGGGTGGAGAGTGATATTTTTTAGATGGTGTCAGCATCATTGTAATTTCCATTCATTCTGGAGTAAACGGCCTTTTTCTTGTCACCAGAACTGATCTTCTTAGAACCTGAAGCTTCTCAGAAGTTTCCCCAGAGGACCCTGGGAATCCTAAGCAAGGGGACTGGATTGGTCAAATTTGCTGTTTTTAATACATTTACAAAAATATCCTCTTTTCCCCTAAAGCATGACGGTCATGACTTGTTTTAGCATGAAGGGGAGATTAATTTAGCACAAGACAATCAATCTGAGGTCGACTTAAGTATTTTTTTTTTGGGCTTTCAAAACCCCTGAAGATTTACCTGTTCTACTACAGTACGAATGGTCTGAGGCAGGCGTTAGATTACAAGCGTTTTCAGTGTACGTTAATGACGATGGTTTTGGGGAACTGCTCAAGAGATTTAACGATGCTTCCTAACAAAGGTTCTAACGATGAACTTAGCCTTAAGATGCTTTTTGGTAAACCGGATCGGATGAGACCATCTGCTAAATGATTACAAATGTAAAATGCTCAATAAGGTTTTAAACACAAATATCATATTACTGTAGTATTGATTTTTACAGTATATTTATTTTGTACAGATCTTTATTAAAAATTTAGGTTATTTTTTTTACATTTGACTGTGTAAAACCTAGCACTTATTTCTCTGAGAGTGAGGTCAGATATATATTTGATTATTTGTCTATCTGAAATGAAAGGCCAAAATTTCAAATTATAGATTTAAACAAATACCATGTCTGTCATTGAACAAACCCCCATACCATGACTAGATAGTGAAAAACTCCCCAAATCTTTTTCCCTTTTTCTTTAAACTAAATGCTAATATCCCAACTTTTTTGGAAAATGTATCAAGCTTTTTGGGAAACTCTTCTCATGTTTTCCCCTGAGTCAGAGTGATAGAACGGTGGGGCGGTTTCCCACAGGTTTAAATTTAAAGTCGGACCAGGAAAATTCAAATTTAAAGTATCTCCACAACCCCCCAAAACCCATTTTATTCCCTGTTCTGTCTGTGTCCCGTATACCCCCCCTCTCCGGCGTTCCGGGTCCCAGCCCCATATTATGCACACCGTCACCATCTTTTACCCCCCCCTGCGACCAATCAGACTCCCCTGGACCCACCCTTCCTTTTCCCTTTCCCCCAAATATTCAGCCCACCCCCTTTTTGGTTCCTTCCCGGGGCGTTTTTGTTCTTTTTTCAAGGCTTCTTTCCCTTACGCTAACCCTTTTTTCTTGTTTTTTTTTTCTTTTGTTTATTAAATTAATTTTTCCTTTTTACTTGCTTCCTGACCCCCTCGCACTTTCCCAGTCTGGCTGTAGCGGCGCCAAATAAATTAAATGTTTTTGGGCCCCATTACACTGAAACTTTAAGGGCACATTGGGTTGTCCTCATCAATTTAATTTAAAGAACCCAAAATTTTTAAAACCCCCTTTCTGTATTAAAAGATCCACAAACTCAATACTTTCTTTCAAAGGGCCCAAAGTTTCCAAAAATTCCGCACTTTTTCATTTCTCAATAGGCTCCTGGTTTGTCACTTACTTCATTTGGGCCCGCAGATTTTTCCTCGTCCCGTGATCTTCTTTCATTTTCACTCACTGATTCTCCCCCTTCCTGATGTCTCCTGTGGAACCTGAAACCCTTTTAGCATTAAATATTTGGGTTTTTTTGGTTTAAAAATGTCCTTTAAGTATCTCCACAAATTCCCCCTACGTCTTTTTACCTGTTCTGACTGGCTGTACAGGCTGCCTAGTAAAATTAAAAGTCTTTGGCCCCATTACAAAATAAAACATTTTGGCAAATGTTTTTCCTCATTCATGCATTTGGGAAAAACAAAATTTCAAACCATTCTGGATTGAGCCCCCCACGCCTTTTACTTTTTATCAAACCCTTTCCAAAGTTTCCAAAAATTCCAGCCTTTTTTTATTTCTCAAAAGCCTCCCCGATTGTCACTCACTTCAGTATTGTCCCCAAACCAAAGGCAATATTTTCCCCCGTCATGTATCTTCCTTCCCCTTCACCCCACTGACGTTTCCTCCTAATTTTGGGTCATTTAGCAATTTAAAATTTAAAAAATTTTTGTCTTCATAGTTTGGGAAAAAAAGTGCTATCCTTAAACCGTTGTTTTCCCCCTCCAATGTCCACCCATCCTTTTCTGCCCTCCATGACATGTTTTTCCAGTGGTGGAAAAAGTACCTAATTGCATTCCCTTTAGTAAAAGTAAAAAAACCTTAAAAGGAAAAAGACTCCCAAATAAAAATGAAAATCACCCAGTAAAATCACTTGAGAAAAGTCTAAAAATATTTGGGTTTTTTTTTCTTAAATATCAAATAAAAAGTAAATTTCTAAAATATACTTTTAAATATCAAAAGTAAAGTAAAAGTAAAATCAATTTTCCCAAAATTTCCCTTATAAAGCCCAAAACCAAGGAAAAAGATTTTCTTGTTTTTAAAAAATTTGTTCAGCCGAGGCACACTCCAACCCCCAGACAATTTACAAAAAAAGCATTTGTGTTTAGTTTTTAGTCTGCCAGATCAAGGGGAGTAGGGAAAGGTTTTCTTTTTAAAATGTGTAATTTTGGGCCATTTTTCCCGTCCTGCTAAGCTTCCAAAAGTAACCCCGGGACTTTTGGGGGTCAGGGAAAATGTATGGAGTAAAAAATATATTATTTTTTTTTTAGGAATGGGAGTGAGTAAAATAAAAGTAAATCAAAAAAATAAATAGTAAGTCAGTAAGAACCCCAAAAAAAATCCCTTTAAATAGGACTTTTAAAATTTTTTACTTAAGTCTTTAAAAACCCCTGGTTAAATCTCTTTCTTTTCTACTGGGCTATGCACTTGCCCTGCTAGCAAAACACGGGGCTAATATTACCTAGATGGACCACAGAAAATAAAAGTTTTTAAAAAGTTGTAAAAACCCCTTCTTCCAGACAGAATGTTCCTGTAATTTAACTTTCTCCCTCCCATCTTTTTTTAGTCTCGTGGGTTTTATAACCCCGTCGGAAAAACAATTCTAAAGATAGGGCGGGGGCAGGAAACAGATCACCCTTTTTCTGGAAAATGATTTTTCCACGCCCTGGGTCTGGGGCCCCTAATAAAGTTTCCCAGGGGTGTAAAATATATGGGTTTTGTGTTTTTAATTTCACATTTTAGTATTGTTTGTTTTAGGGTTGGGCCCGGGGGTTGGTTGGGTTTTCAAACAAAGCAACGTGTTCAGCTGGTTTTTTGTTTTCTCTATTGAGAAACCCTACTTTGCACCTGTTTCCCCCCCAAGGGTTTTTTTGGGGTTTTTGTTTTTTAGTCTGGGTTTTTTAGACCCTGAACTGTCACGTTTTCATTTTGTTTGTTTTTTGATTTGTGTCTCTAATAAAAAGTATTTTTGCCTGCAAAGCTGCGCCTTGGTTTCCCCATCTTTTAGACGATCGGACGTGATATCTCAACACATACAAACCCCCCTGATGCTCTGCAGCACAACCCCAATATACAAAAAATTTCATAGCAAGTAAATGGACACTAAACCCAAAATCATAGAGGGGAAATTTAAAATTTTCGTTGTAAAAGTAGGCCCATGGGAAAGGGGCAGAAGGTCAAATATGTTTTATAACCCGGTTACGAGGGGACATAACAACAAAGGTCATTATAACACAGTGAAGTAGAGGTGGGGGCTAAAAACAACATGGGCGTGAGAGGTGTTGGGGGGCGGGTGAAAAAACTAGATCGGCGGGAGAAATGGGAAGGGGTGGAAATAGAAAACCCCGAACACATTCTGGTCATGGCTCAGACCTGACCTGAGCCCCCCAAACAGAAAATGCCCCTAGCAAAATCCCCGTCCATTAGGCTATATGGGATTTTCCTTTCCCCAAAATCCAAAACATGGAAAAAATGTCCAGTTTGTGTTTGTGTGTGTGTGTGGGCCCCGTGGGTGTGTGTCCCGTGTGTGTTGTGTGGTTTTGTATGTCCATGTGTTTTGTTGTCCGTGGGGTGTCCAATGTGGGTTTGTGTGTGGGGCCTTGGGGGTGTGTGTCCATGGGTGGGGTCCAGTTTGGTGTTTGTGTGGTGTGTGTTTTGTGTGGTGTGTTTGTGGGGTGTGTGTGGTGTGTGTGTGTGTGTGTTTTGTGTTTTGGGGTAAAGTGTGTGTGGGGGTGTCCCAAATGGTAAAATTTTTTTGTCCATTGTGTGGTTTTTTCCCGGGGTGTGTTTTTTTTCCAGTGTGTGTTTTTTTGTCCCGTGTGGTTTTGGGGGTGTGTGTGGTTTGTGTTTGTCCCGTGTGTGTGTGTGTGTTTGTTCCAGTGTGTGTGTGTGTAGGGGTCCAGTGTACGTTTGTGTATGTGTCCGGGGTGTGTTTGTGTGTGTTTGTGTCCATGTGAGTTTTGTTCCCTGTGGTTTTTGTGTCCAGTGTGTGTTTTTTTTCCAGTTTGTGTGTGTGGGGTGTGTGTGTTTGTCCAATGGGGGTGTGTGTGTGGGTGTCCAGTGGGGTTTTGTGTCCAGTGTGTAGTGTGTGTCCAGTGTGTGGGGGTGTCCTGTGTGGTGTGTGTGTTGTGTTTGTCCAGTGTTTTGTGTGGTGTGTGTCCAGTGTGTTGTCCAGTGTTGTTATCAGTTAGTGTGTGTGAGATCACAGTGTATGGTGTGTCCTGTGTGTGTGTTTGTGTGTGTGTGTGATGTGTCCAGGTGTGTGTTTGTCCGTGTGTTTTTTTTGTTCTTTTTTTTTTTGTTGTGTTTTTGTTTTGTGTTTTTTGTTGTTGTTGGTCTTTTAAGTATTTTTTTTTGTGAGTTGTACAGGTGTTATTTGTTTGTAGTGTGCCCAGTGTTTTTGAGCTTTTTTAATCAGTGTTTGTATATTAGGATGAGGTATTTGGGTGTGTAGAGTATGAGTGGGAATGATTGTTATGTAGTTCTTAGAGTGTGTATATTTTTTTTTTACTTGGTAGTTTTGAGTTTTTAGTGCCCAGGGCTTAGTTTAGTGTGCTCATGTTAACTATGTGTATCTGTGTTTCCTGGTAGTGGGTACTGTATTAGGTTTATTTTGTGCTTTGTATAGTGTGTGTGTTTATGTTTTTGTATGGTGTGTAGATTGTGTGTCCGGTTGTTGTATCAAGGTGATATGGTTTATATGATTTGATTTGTGGGTGTCCAAGTTCATGGATACGTGATATGCAGGTGAAGGCGGGAGGGTATGATGTGTATGGGGAGTGAGCAGTCAAGTTTGTTAGGAGCTGGGTATAGGGTGGTAGAATGCTAGCTTTACCGTGTCCAGTATAGGTGGGTATGGGTTTAGTGATTTCTTTTTTGGTGTTTTTGTTTGGTCATTTCATTCTTATCTAGTACTTTTATTTGGAATGGCGAAAAAGATTGGGGTGTGGGGAGGGGAGTAGGCGGTGTCAGGGTTATTTTCGTTGGTTTTGGGTGGAGTGAGCGGAGGTTTCTCACCTCATGTGAATGGAGGGAGGCATAGTACTCGCATTGTACTGTTTCTCGTTCTGTAGGTATAGATGGTGTGAACTTTTTAAACTGGGGGTCAAAATGGGATGTGCTTGTCGTGGAGTTCTTGTATGTTGGGAGTGTTGTCAGCAGATGAGATCGTAGGGGTACTTTTCTCCTACATGTCCCTTTCTGTTCTCCTCAGCAGAGAGAGGATTCCTGTTTACGTTTTGGGGCCCCCGTGTGAGATCCCCAAGACATCTTTTGGATAAAACCAGAAAACAATATTAGAAATAAATCATCATTCACATTAAAAAATACTCACTTTTCACAAATTCCCTTTTAATGTAGATTTTTTGGGTTCAAAAGGAAATTAAGGGTTTAATTTTGAGACTTGTTGAATGACCCATATTTTTATCTGTAGGGTAAAAAACCCCAAAACTTATTCCCATTAATTCCCACAAACCACACACACATCCTGAACAAACACCCCAAACCAACCACCCCACACTGGACAAACCCACATTTCTAGGGAAAACGAAACACCCACACACCCTTCATGCATAAACACCACATTTCAAAAGAAAACACAACACGCCCCACCACGGGACCACCATTGTCAAAGCAACTCTTTGTAAATTTTGGTGTCCCTGTTTGTGCTTCTGTAAACTACAGCTGATATTTAATATAAACCCAAGTAATAATGATGGTGGTTTTTTGGACTTTGACTTCATTTTGAATTAGACTTATTTTTATTCATATTTTTCACAGCGTCAACACTTTTTTTTAAACCCAGGTTTCATTGTTTTTTTTCTCTCCCCAAATTTTCCCACCTGTGCGGAAAGCAGAAAAACAGACAGTCTTGAGGGATCCATAAAACTCACACACACACACACCCCCCCCACGGGACACACCACACACACACACCCACCCCCACACCACACACAACACACCCCCACCACACACACACACACCACACACACACCACACACCCCACACCACAAACACACCCACACCCAAAACCACACACACACCCCACACACACACACACACACAAAACAAAACACCACAAAAACCCCAACCCCACAAAAACACACCCCACACACACACACACACACACCCCAAACACTGGCCCCCTTCACACTCAGAATATAACTTTGTACAAGTGAAGGTTTTTGGTTGTTGGGCATTGTGTGGTGTGTCATCATGATGCTTGATTTATGACTTTATTTTTTTCTTTGTCATTCTCTTATGTTTCTTTTTTTTCGCTTTTTGTCTTCTGTTTTCTGGGTTGTCCGGTGGGGGTGTGTTGGGGCCTGTTTGGGGGTGTTGTTCAGGGTGTTCTTTTTTTTTTTTTAATTTTTTTTCTTTGTTTGTTACCTTGTTTTTAAAGAAGGTGTTTTTTTAATGTAGATATCAGTTGTCTTTTATTTTTTGTTGTGTTTTTGCCTTCTAGTGTTTTTTTCGTGTTGTGTTTGTTTTTTGCTTCTCCTTTGTTTTTTTTGTTTGCTGGGGTGCTTCGGTTTCGTTTTTTGTTTTTGTGTGCTTTCGAATTGTGGTATTGGTTGTTGTTTTCGCTTTTTTTGTGTGCTTGTTGTGTGGTTTGTTGTTTTCTTTGTTTTGTAACGTTCTAGCTTTGTGGCCTGTTGAGGGTCGGTGTTTTTTCGTGTTGGTTTGTGTTTCGTTACAAAGTGGTTCTTTATATACTTGAGTTTCTCCAGCCCTGCAGTGTGGATCCTCCAGCCCCAAGCAGAGAGCAGCCCTGATCCTAGTCTCCGGGGTCTTTGGGTTACTCAGGCCCCGCTCTCTCAGGTGTGGGGGGTTTAAACTTCAAGCTGAGACCAGAAAAACCAGCCTTCCTTTTGTGACTCCACAGCTGACACCGGGCAAAAAAGCCCAAAATAAATTTTAAAACCACAAAACCCTAGTAGCATCCCAAAATGTAAAGTGTTCAGAAACATCTTCTATTCTTACTGCCCAATACAAGTAAAGTCTCCAAAATGGGGGGACATTTTTCACCTTTCTTTTCTTTTTGGGAAAAACCATCATCCAAAACAACCAAGACAAATTTGCAATGCTTTTAAACCAGTTTGTAGAATCAAAAAGGGCTTGTGTAATCACGGGGGGAAAGGAATAGGGTCCCAAATCTAACTTATGACTATTTAAAATCAATTTAATTGATATGTCCAAATTTTAAGATTTTTTTCAATGGGAGGGGTAAAATACAAAAAGTATTTTTATTTCAAAACAGTAAAACAGATTTTTAAAAAATACATCAAAAAAAGGGTTGCCATTCTGTACTGCCCCGGCCTAATTTGAAATTAAAATCTCAAATCCAAATTGCTGGGCATAGAACCAATTTTAAAACTGAAACTTCACTGTCCAAACCCCATATTGTGGACTTTTGTGCCGGGAAAAACACATTTGGATTTTGGTAAACATTTTATCACTTTTTTGGCCCAAACTACGGGAAGGGCCCTCAGAGTCTCCCAGTTTACGGGGGGGGGGGGGGTTTCCCCCATCCGCAAAAAGAGAAAAAAAAAGGTTTTTTTCCCCTCCTAAAACCCTTCAGGTCATTTTTACCCCGACCCAGCTCTCTCAGGTGTGAGGGGTTTTTTCTTCAGACGGAGACCAGAGAAGCACACCCTTTCCTCTGTGCTAAAAACCCCTGACACCCGGGGAAAGAAAAACCCCTTTTAAAAACCACACTGCTTTTCCCTTTGGTGTTTAAAAATAGGGGCGTATTTTTTTTTCAACATTTTTCCAATAATCAGTGTCCTAAAACCCCGGGCCTATCTATTCAAAAATAAATGTTCATTTTTAAAAATTAAAAATTTAAATAAAAGTATTGCTTGTAGGAAAAAAAAACAAAAAGTAAAATATTTGAGTAGACTGACCAAGCTTTAAAAAAGCATTTCATCAAAAGAAACAGTGATTACAATTTAGATTGTTTTTGGTAACAGTCCACACCATAATTTTTTTCATATAACTTTTTAAATGGGGCCTCTATACTCCACATTTTGGTTTTGAGATAAAATTTTTTTCATATGGGGTGACAGTATATAATGTCACATTTATTTGGGTATTTTCATACATACTGTTTCCCCCGTTTAGAAATAAAGGGCCCCTTTTGTTCTCCCCCCCTATTTGAGAAATCATAAATTTTTCTGAAAACCCTTCACTTATGTGTATTAAAAATAGTCAAAAATTTGTATTTTGTTCCAAAATCGTTGGGGTTTCATTTGCATTTTTTTTTTTTTGGGTTTTTTTTTATGTTTGGCCCATAGCCCCCGGGAAAGGGGGATGATGCTGGAGTAATTTTCTGTCTAAATGAGTAGTAACATGTTTCTAAAAACACTAAATTTAAACCAATGTGCCCCTGTTAAGAAAAAAAAAATTCCCCTGGAAAAAGAAATTTTGAAAAACAATGAATTAGGGGGGTTACGGGGGCTACCCAAAAAAACATGCTAACCTCTTTACCATTTTCCAAAAACAAGGGGTTGATCCCCCCGTTCCCCCTGTCCCTTTTTCATTTTCATCATTCACGATTCTTCAAAGATTATTTTATCATCATGGTCATCCACATGAATGTAGAAAGGGGTTTTAGAAACATCTTCTTTCTTACTGACAATACAATTTAATGCTCCAAAATGACAGAACATTATTCCCATTCATTTTTTATTGGGGAAAAAAACATCCAAAACACAACCAAAAAAAAACTGGGAAATGGGATTCCAAAAAGTTTTTAGAATCCAGGCTTGAATTTAAACACTGCAGGCAAAGTATATTGGGCCCAAAAACAAAATTTTTTTACTAAAATTAAACCTAGTGGGTTTGTTTGTGTGTCCGTGGGGTGCCTTGTCCCCGTGTGTTTTGTCCAGCGTTTTGTGGGGTGTGTGTCCAGGGTTTTTTGTGTGTCCAATGTGTGGGCCGTTGGGGGTCCGGGGTGGGGTGTTTCCGGTTGTGTGAGTTCCCCGTGTGTGTGTGTGTGTCCCAAAAGTGTGTGCTTGGTTTCCCGTGGGGTGTAAGTGTGTGTGGTGTGTGTCCCCGTGTGTGTTTTGTGTCCATGTTGAGTGTGTCCAGTGTGTTATGTGTCCATTTTGTTTTACCAAAAAAAAACTGAAAAGTATTCAAAAAAGTTTTAGAACCCCAAGCTTGAGTAATACTGGGGGGTAAAAAATATGGGACCAAAAACTTTAAAATTAGGGCTTTCTTTAATACAAAATAAAGAAAATGTCCCCCAAAAATTTTTACCTCTTTTTTAAATTGGAACTGGCCCCAAAAAATGCTTTCTTTTTAAAAATTAAAACAGATTGTATGAAATACCCCCCCAAAAAAAAGGTGACATTATATAAATGTCACCTAAAATTCAATTCTATCTCAAATCCAAAAAGCTGGAGCATACCAAACCCAAAAGTTTAAAAATGTAAGCTTTCCCCTGTCCAAAAACCCTAGGGGTGGGCCCATGGGGTGCCTGGTAAACACATGTGGATCGGGGGAAGGTTTTTCACTTGTTGACCAACTAAGGAATCCCGACCTCCAGAGTCTCCCGTTTTTCAGTAGGTAAATTTCCCCCCCCAGCAAAGGGGCACTTTTTCTCCTGAATCCTTCAGGTCTTTTTACTCAGGGGGGCTCTCTCAGGTGTGAGGGGGTTTTACTTCAGAGCTGAGACCAAAAGAACACAAACCCTTTCCCCTTTACCCAGACAGCCTGACAGCCTGCAAAGAGTCAAATCAATTAAACCCCCTCTATTCTTTTGGGGGTTTTAAAATAGGGCAGTAATATTTTTTTTTAACATATTCAGATACATCAGTGTCCCCGAAAACCGCCTATCTATTCATAAATGAAAGTTTTTATTATTAGAAATGACAAATTATCAAAAATTGCTTGTAGATAGAAAAAGCATATTTTTCAAATATTTGAGTAGACTGCCCGAGAGTTTTTAAAACATATCAGTCAAAAAAGCAGTGGGTATCAGATTTAAATTTTATTGAGTATACATTTCCCCAGTAAATTTTATTTTTTACCCGTGAAACTGGGCCCTTTTAAAAGTGCTCTATACTCCAAAATTTTGGTTTGAAAATCAAATGTTTCATATGAGGTGAAAGTAAAATAATGTTTACTTTTTATTTGAAAGGGGATTTTAATACATAAGTGGGGGGAAAATAATTTAGTCAGCCACCAAATTTTGCAAGGGTTTTCCCCCTTTTTTTTTTAAAAAAAAATGAGAAGGCCTGTAATTTTCATCTGGTACAAAACGTCAACTATGACAACCAAAAAGGGGGAAAAAAAAAATTCCCGAAAAAACAAAATTTTAGGATTTTTTTAAAGAAATTTATTTGCAAAATATGGGGGGGAAAATAAGTATTTTGGGGGCCAAAAACAAAAGTTTCTCCAAAACTTTTTTTATATCCCCCTTTTTTTGGCAAACACAGGTCAAAAAAGTTTTTTTGTAAGGGCTTCACAAGGTTTTTTACACATTTTTTGCTGGAATTTTTTGGGCCCCTTCCCCCATGCCGATCTCCTCTAGAGCTGATGTTTTTGGGGGTGTCGCTTGGGGAAAACCCTAATTTCCAAAATTTCCCCCCAAAGATTTCTATGGGGTTGAGATCTTGGGGACTTTGGGTAGCCACTCCAGGACCTTTAAATGCTTTTTTACGAAACCCCTCCTTTGTTCCCCGGGCCGGGGTGTTTGGGGTCATTGGGATTTCTGAAAGACCCAGCCACATTTCATCCCTTTAAT
>CM072257.1:15049945-15071187 GCA_036851935.1 Coregonus suidteri | reverse complement strand
ATGATCATTGCGAGCTCACAGAACAGAGCTCCGGCAGCTGAGCGGAAATGGAAGAAAACTAAACTCCCTGCCGACCTGGCAATCTTTTCACTCCCTCCTCTCTACATTTTCTTCATCTGTTTTCTGCTGCTAAGGCCACTTTCTACCACTCTAAATTCCAAGCATCTGCCTCTAACCCTAGGAAGCTCTTTGCCACATTCTCCTCACTGCTGATTTCCCCCCCCCCCCCCCCCCCCCTCCCTCTCTGTGGATGACTTTGTCAACCACTTTGAAAAGAAGGTTGACGACATCCGATCCTCGTTTGTTAAGTCTAATGACACTGCTGGTCCTGCTCACACTGCCCTACCCTATGCTTTGACTTCTTTCCTCCCCTCTCTCTCCAGAGATAAAATCTTGCGACTAGTGACTGCAGGCGGCCGCCCAACAACCTGCCCGCTTGACCCCATCCCCTCCTCTCTTCTCCAGACCATCTCCGGTGACCTTCTCCCCTACCTCACCTCGCTGATCAACTCATCCTTGACCGCTGGCCATGTCCCTTCCGTCTTCAAGAGAGCGAGAGTTGCACCCCTTCTCAAAAAACCAACACTCGATCCCACTGATGTCAACAACTACAGACCAGTATCCCTTCTTTCTTTTCTTTCCAAAACTATTGAGCGTGCCGTCTTTACCCAACTCTCTTGCTATCTCTCTCAGAATGACCTTCTTGATCCAAACCAGTCAGGTTTCAGGACTGGTCATTCAACTGAGACTGCTCTTCTCTGTGTCACGGAGGGCTCTCCGCACTGCTAAAGCTAACTCTCTCTCCTCTGCTCTTGTCCTTCTAGACCTGTCTGCTGCCTTTGATACAGTGAACCATCAGATCCTCCTCTCCACCCTCTCCGAGCTGGGCATCTCCGGCGCGGCTCACTCCTGGATTGCGTCCTACCTGACCGGTCGCTCCTACCAAGTGGCGTGGCGAGAAGCTGTCTCCGCACCACGTGCTCTCACCACTGGTGTCCCCCAGGGCTCAGTTCTAGGCCCTCTCCTTTTCTCCCTATACACCAAGTCACTTGGCTCTGTCATATCCTCACATGGCCTCTCCTATCATTGCTACGCTGACGATACACAACTAATCTTCTCCTTTCCCCCTTCTGATAACCAGGTGGCGAATCGCATCTCTGCATGTCTGGCCGACATATCAGTATGGATGACGGATCACCACCTCAAGTTGAACCCTGGCAAGACGGAGCTGCTGTTCCTCCCGGGGAAGGACTGCCCGTTCCATGATCTCGCCATCACGGTTGACAACTCCGTTGTGTCCTCCTCCCAGAGTGCGAAGAGCCTTGGCGTGACCCTGGACAACACCCTGTCGTTCTCCGCCAACATCAAGGCGGTGACCCGATCCTGCAGGTTCATGCTCTACAACATTCGGAGAGTACGACCCTGCCTTACACAGGAAGCGGCACAGGTCCTAATCCAGGCACTTGCCATCTCCCGTCTGGATTACTGCAACTCGCTGTTGGCTGGGCTCCCTGCCTGTGCCATTAAACCCCTACAACTCATCCAGAATGCCGCAGCCCGTCTGGTGTTCAACCTTCCCAAGTTCTCTCACGTCACCCCCTGCTCCGCACACTCCACTGGCTTCCAGTTGAAGCTCGCATCCGTTACAAGACCATGGTGCTTGCCTATGGAGCAGTGAGGGGAACGGCACCTCCGTACCTTCAGGCTCTGATCAGTCCCTACACCCAGGCGAGGGCATTGCGTTCATCCACCTCTGGCCTGCTGGCTCCCCTTCCTCTGCGGAAGCATAGTTTCCCGCTCAGCCCAGTCAAAGCTGTTTGCTGCTCTGGCACCCCAATGGTGGAACAAGCTCCCTCACGACGCCAGGACAGCGGAGTCACTCACCACCTTCCGGAGACATTTGAAACCCCACCTCTTTAAGGAACACCTGGGATAGGATAAAGTAATCCCCCCCCCCCCAAAAAAAAAAAAAAGTCTAATTGTAAAGTGGTTATCCCCACTGGCTATAGGGTGAATTCACCAATTTGTAGTCGCTCTGGATAAGAGCGTCTGCTAAATGACGTAAATGTGCCCTTGAGCAAGGCACTTAACCCTAATTGCTCCTGTAAGTCGCTCTGGATAAGAGCGTCTGCTAAATGACTAAAATATAAATGTAAATGAGTCTTTGACAATTTTGAGGGCCTTCCTCTGACACCGCCTGGTATAGAGGTCCTGGATGGCAGGGAGCTTTGCCCCAGTGATGTACTGGGCCGTCAACGCACTACCCTCTGTAGTGCCTTGCGGTCAGAGGCCAAGCAGTTGCCATACCAGGCGGTGATGCAACCAGTCAGGATGCTCTCAATGGTGCAGCTGTAGAATTTTTTGAGGATCTGAGGACCCATGCCAAATCTTTTTAGTCTCCTGAGGGGGGAATAGGCTTTGTCGTGCCCTCTTCACGACTGTCTTGGTGTGTTTGGACCATGATAGTTCGTTGGTGATGTGGACACCAAGGAACTTGAAGCTCTCAACCTGTTCCACTACAGCCCCGTCGATGAGAATGGGGGCGTGCTCAGTCCTCTTTTTTTTCCTGTAGTCCACAATCATCTCCTTTGTCTTGGTCACGTTGAGGGAGAGGTTGTTGTCCTGGCACCACACGGCCAGATCTCTGACCTCCTCCCTATAGGCTGTCTCATCGTTGTCGGTGATCAGGCCTACACTGTTTTGTCGTCGGCAAACTTAATGATGGTGTTGGAGTCGTGCCTGGCCATGCAGTCATGGGTGAACAGAGAGTACAGGAGGGGACTGAGCACGCACCCCTGAGGGGCCCCCGTGTTGAGGATCAGTGTGGCAGATGTGTTGTTACCTACCCTTACCACCTGGGGGGCGGCCCGTCAGGAAGTCCAGGATCCAGTTGCAGAGGGAGGTGTTCAGTCCCAGGATCCTTAGCTTAGTGATGAGCTTAGAGGGCACTATGGTGTTGAATGCTGAGCTGTAGTCAATGAATAGCATTCTCACGTAGGTGTTCCTCTTGTCCAGGTGGGAAAGGGCAGTGTGGAGTGCGATAGAGATTGCATCATCTGTGGATCTGTTGGGGCGGTATGCAAATTGGAGTGGGTCTAGGGTTTCTGGGATTATGCTGTTGATGTGAGCCATGACCAGTCTTTCAAAGCACTTCATGGCTACAGACGTCAGTGCTACGGGTCGGTAGTCATTTAGGCAGGTTATCTTAGAGTTCTTGGGCACGGGGACTATGGTGGTCTGCTTGAAACATGTTGGTATTACAGACTCAGTCAGGGACATGTTGAAAATGTCAGTGAAGACACTTGCCAGTTGGTCAGCACATGCTCGGAGTACACGTCCTGGTGATCCGTCTGGCCCTGCGGCCTTGTGAATGTTTGACCTGCTTAAAAGTCTTACTCACATCGGCTACGGAGAGCGTGATCACATAGTCATCCGGAACAGCTGGTTCTCTCATGCATGCTTCAGTTGTTGCTTGCCTCGAAGCGAGCATAGAAGTGGTTTAGCTCGTCTGGTAGGCTTGTATCACTGGGCAGCTCGCGGCTGTGCTTCCCTTTGTAGTCTGTAATAGTTTTCAAGCCCTGCCACATCCGACGAGCGTCAGAGCCAGTGTAGTATGATTCAATCTTAGACCTGTATTGAATCTTTGCCTGTTTGATGGTTCGTCGGAGGTCATAGCGGGATTTCTTATAAGCGTCCGGGTTAGAGTCCCGTTCCTTGAAAGCGGCAGCTCTACCCTTTAGCTCAGTGCGGATGTTTCCTGTAATCCATGGCTTCTGGTTGGGGTATGTACGTACGGTCACTGTGGGGACGACATCATCGATGCACTTATTGATGAAGCCAGTGACTGATGTGGTGTACTCCTCAATGCTGTCTGAAGAATCCCGGAACATGTTCCAGTCTGTGCTAGCAAAACAGTCCTGTAGCTTAGCATCTACGTCATCTGACCAGTTTTTTATTAACCGAATCACTGGTGCTTCCTGCTTCAGTTTTTGCTTATAAGCAGGAATCAGGAGGATAGAGTTATGGTCAGATTTGCCAAATGGAGGGCGAGGGAGAGCTTTTGTATGCGTCTCTGTGTGTGGAGTAAAGGTGGTCTAGAGTTTTTTTCCCTCTGGTTGCACATTTAACATGCTGGTAGAAATTAGGTAGAACGGATGTAAGTTTCCCTGCATTAAAGTCCCCGGCCACTAGGAGCGCTGCATCTGGATGAGCGTTTTCCTGTTGATTAATGGCCTTGTACAACTCATTCAGTGCAATCTTAATGCCAGCATGTTTGTGGTGGTAAATAGACAGCTATGAAAAATATAGATGAAAACTCTCTTGGTAAATAGTGTGGTCTAACAGCTTATCATAAGATACTCTACCTCAGGCGAGCAAAACCTCGAGACTTCCTTAGTATTTGATTTTGTGCACCAGCTGTTGTTTACAAATATACAGAGACCGCCACCCCTTGTCTTACCAGAGTCAGACGTTCTGTCCTGCCGATGTAGCGTATAGCCTGCTAGCTGAATGTTATCATTGTTGTCGTTCAGCCACGACTCCGTGAAACATAAGATATTACAGTTTTTAATGTCCCGTTGGTAGGATAACCGTAATCTTAAATCGTCAATTTTATTCTCAAAAGATTGAACGTTGGCTAATAGGATTGATGGGAGAGGCAGTTTACTCGCTCGCCGTCGGATCCTTACAAGGCACCCCGGATCTGCGTCCGCGATATCTCCGTCTCTTCCTCACGCGAATGACGGGGATCTGGGCCTTGTCGGGTGTCTGTAGGATATCCTTCGCGACCGCCTCATTGAAGAAAAAATCTTCGTCCAATGCGAGGTGAGTAATCGCTGTCCTGATATCCAGAAGCTCTTTTGGTTATAGGAGACGATGGCAGAAACATTATGTACAAAATAAATTACAAATAACGCGGAAAAACACACATAATAGTACATTGGTTAGAGGGCTGTAAAACTGCAGCCATCTTCTCCGGCACTGTTATCCAGTTCACACTGTAGCATTGCAGACTTTGTGGACTATTCTGCATATAGTCAGTTCACTTACACCACTCATATATCCTGTTTTCACGATGGACGGTTCCAGATGCCAAAAACCTCAAGGTGATCAGTACTTGTAGGGAAGGAGGGATGCTTGGCTCAAGCAAACAAATGATTTCAGCTGTCTTTTCTTTGTACATACGGAAACGGTCACAGAAATTGATTTTATCCAAATCCTTCAGTGGATGCTCCTGTCTATAACTGCCCTTCTGTCAGGTCTTGGTGATGCTCTCTGTGATCATCATTGATATAGTCCAGGTAATCCATTTTTCCTCCATTACCAAGGTCAACCTGGAGCCAACATCCATTAATCTGAAGTTAAACCTACCTCTGACCCAGGTTTAATTTAAGACTTCACTTAGATCTAGATTTACTTTAATCGTCCTTCTGGAAATCAGACTTTTTCATTATAGACATAGAGAAAATCTGAGACTATTTTTAGCCCATGCCTGAGAAATGCCATTTCAGTTAGTCCAGTTTAAACTTCAAAAGGCACTCGCACATCTGAGCTGTCTTTTTTGCAGGTGCCTGGTAACAGTTCAATAAGATGAGAAAAAAGAGAAGAAACCCACACACTGCTGTTGATAGTATCACTGCTCTTGATAGTATCACTGCTCTTGATAGTATCACTGCTCTTGATAGTATCACTGCTGTTGATAGTATCACTGCTCTTGATAGTATCACTGCTGTTGATAGTATCACTGCTCTTGATAGTATCACTGCTCTTGATAGTATCACTGCTGTTGATAGTATCACTGCTCTTGATAGTATGACTGCTGTTGATAGTATCACTGCTCTTGATAGTATCACTGCTGTTGATAGTATCACTGCTCTTGATAGTATCACTTCTGTTGATAGTATCAATGCTGTTGATAGTATCACTGCTCTTGATAGTATCACTGCTCTTGATAGTATCACTGCTCTTTAATAAGCTTTACGTATCGGCCTCAAGGCCTTTGTCAGAGCTTTTGTGAGTTTTTTTTTAATTAGCACCCTTATGTATTCATAGCCATGTCTGAGAAATGCCATTTCAGTTAGTCCAGTTCAAAAGTTTAGTCTAGGATTAATCTGTGTCAGTGAACCCACCCATCATGTTTATCGTGTGTATATGACAAATAAACCATATTTTTGAACTTGAACTTAGAAGGGAAGGGGGAGGGCAGCCAGAAAGGGAGGGGAAAAGATGGCCAGCTAAATTACAGTATGTGTCCTCAAATGTTATGTCATCTAAACATCTCACATTAGCTGGAAGAACTGACAAATATAATGAATCATAGAGGTCTTATAACTTATTCCATTCTACAGGTCCATTGTTTTGTCCCATGTCTCTTTATATTCATGTACCCTGGGGGCCATGTAGCTGTATTGAAATCACCATATTCATGTACCCTGGGGGCCATGTAGCTGTATTGAAATCACCATATTCATGTACCCTGGGGGCTATGTAGCTGTATTGAAATCACCATATTCATGTACCCTGGGGGCCATGTAGGGCTCTGTACTGTAGCTTCTTATCTGTCATGTCTGTTTATTATGTTTATTATTGTCATGTCCCTGCTTTTATTATATTTTACTGCTGCTCTTTAATTATTATTATTTATCTATTTTTTACTTAACACTTTCTATTTTTTTTATTTTTCTTCTTAAAAACTGCATTGTTGGTTAAGGGCTTGTAAGTAAGCATTTCACTGTAATGTCTAGACATGTTGTATTCGGCGCATGTGGCAAATAACATTTGGTTTGATTTGATGTTTGGAGTTCTGTTGCGCTGTTATGTGGACACTTGAATTTTATTTTCCAGTTGTGTTGCCCTGGTCGTGTCAGTATACAGTAACTTTAAAGAGCAACTGCAGTTAAAAACCAACTTATCATTTAGCAAACAGCCTATGTGGCATCGATATGAGTCAGAGACATTTATTCTACTGTCAAAATTGACTGCAAAGTGTAAATAGGATAATTTTGGTCATAAAGTCAGTCTTGTCCAAAACTGAGTTTAGTGAGACTTGTGGTTGTGACTGCATCACAACGTAAATGAAGGTTGCCCACATGCCCACACCAAGTAATAATCAATTCAGAATGCAACTGCACCCGACCCAATCGTAATGCCTGTGGTCAATGTGGGTTGAATTTGGATATCCCTATGGGGCTAGTTAGGGACCATCAGTAAATTACACCATGTACATGGGACAACATGTTACAATTCCAATAGCTCCAAATTTGGATTGCAAAACTAAAGAGAGACATCAGACAAGACACAGAGACAGCAACAGAAGAATAGGATATGATGGAGAGAGACACCAGACAAGACGTATGAGCCCTAGGACCATACGTCAGGACTACCCGGGCATGATGACACCTTGCTGTCCCCCAGTCCGCCTGGCCTTGCTGCTATTCCAGTTTTCAAACTGTTCTGCCCTGCGGCTACGAAAACCCCTACCTGTCCCAGACCTGCTGTTTTCAACTCTTAATGATCGGGCTATGAAAAGCCAACTGAGAGACCTGAGCCCTAGGACCATACGTTGGGACTGAACCGGCCGTGGTGACTCCTTGCTGTCCCCAGTCCGCCTGGCCTTGCTGCTATTCCAGTTTAAACTGTTCTGCCTGCGGTTATGGAACCCCTACCTGTCCCAGACCTGCTGTTTTAAACTCTTAATGATCGGCTATGAAAAGCCAACTGAGATTTATTCCTGATTATTATTTGACCATGCTTGTCACTTATGAACATTTTTGAACATCTTGGCATGGTTCTGTTATAATCTCCACCCGGCACAGCCAGAAGAGGACTGGCCACCCCTCATAGCCTGGTTCCTCTCTAGGTTTCTTCCTAGATTTTGCCTTTCTAGGGAGTTTTTTCCTAGCCACCGTGCTTCTACACCTGCATTACTAGCTGTTTGGGGTTTTAGGCTGGGTTTCTGTACAGCACTTCGAGATATTAGCTGATGTAAGAAAGGGCTATATACAATAAAATTGATTGATTGATTGATACAGAGACAGCAACAGAAGAATAGGATATGATGGAGAGAGACACCAGACAAGACACAGAGACAGCAACAGAAGAATAGGATATGATGGAGAGAGACACCAGACAAGATACAGAGACAGCAACAGAAGAATAGGATATGATGGAGAGAGACACCAGACAAGATACAGAGACAGCAACAGAAGAATAGGATATGATGGAGAGAGACACCAGACAAGACACAGAGACAGCAACAGAAGAATATGATATGATGGAGAGAGACACCAGACAAGACACAGAGACAGCAACAGAAGAATAGGATATGATGGAGAGAGACACCAGACAAGATACAGAGACAGCAACAGAAGAATAGGATATGATGGAGAGAGACACCAGACAAGATGAAAGACATCAATAGACGACACAGAGAAAGTGATGGAGAGAGACAGAGGAGGGGAGAACACACAGTAGACTATCACTAAAAGCTGATATAGGGATTCTAATTACTGCACTGTGTGTGTGTGTGAGAGAGAGAGAGAGAGAGAGAGAGAGAGAGAGAGAGAGAGAGAGAGAGAGAGAGAGAGAGAGAGAGAGAGAGAGAGAGAGAGAGAGAGAGAGAGCGAGAGAGAGAGAGAGAGAGAGAGAGATGTGAGAGAGAGAGAGAGAGAGAGAGAGAGAGAGAGAGAGAGGAGAGAGAGAGAGAAGGAGAGAGAGAGAGAGAGAGAGAGAGAGAGAGAGAGAGATGAGAGAGAGAGAGAGAGAGAGTGTTTAGGTACTGTGGGATTATTTAATCAGTTTGGCTCATTGGGCAGGTCAGAGTCTATATTTGAAAGTCTTTGAGTGGTTTTTGGCAATACACTGGTGATGTGTTCATGGATTTAGCTGTTGAAAATTCCTTCCCGGACCCTCCTACTGGCTGTGGGCTAAGCCACCGATGTCTTCACATCCTAGGGGAGAGAGATGCTACCCCTGGGGAGAGAGGAAATGTTACCCCTGGGGAGAGAGGAGCTGCTTTACCCCTGGGAGGAGAGAGGAGCTGTTACCCCTGGGGAGAGAGGAGCTGTTACCCCTGGGGAGAGAGGAGCTGTTTACCCCTGGGGAGAGAGGAGCTGTTACCCCTGGGGAGAGAGAGGAGCTGCTACCCCTGGGGAGAGAGGAGCTGTTACCCCTGGGGAGAGAGGGAGGAGCTGTTACCCCTGGGGAGAGAGGAGCTGTTTACCCCTGGGGAGAGAGGAGCTGTTACCCCTGGGGAGAGAGGAGCTGTTACCCCTGGGGAGAGAGGAGCTGATACCCCTGGGGAGAGAGGAGCTGTGTACCCCTGGGGAGAGGAGAGAGCTGTTACCCCTGGGGAGAGAGGAGCTGTTACCCTGGGGAGAGAGGAGCTGTTACCCCTGGGGAGAGAGGAGCTGTTACCCCTGGGGAGAGGAGGAGCTGATACCCCTGGGGAGAGAGGAGCTGTTACCCCTGGGGAGAGAGGAGCTGTACCCCTGGGGAGAGAGGAGCTGTTACCCCTGGGGAGAGAGGAGTTACCCTGTTACGTTACCCCTGGGGAGAGAGGAGCTGTTACCCCTGGGGAGAGAGGAGCTGTTATCCCTGGGGAGAGAGGAGCTGCAACGAAGAGAGACTGCAAACCCTGCTCAGGAAGAGCTATCGATTGGTGATTGTTGTGGGCACGTTTGGCAGGAGTTTGGCAGGAGCTTTCAGTGATGAAGATTGCTGAACTTGCTGATGTTTCACAATATGCCATGGCCGTCTCGTCAGTCACCAGGTCTCAACCCAATTGAAGACAGCGCATCAACAAAACACAAAATTATGGGAATTTCTTGTGGAAGAATGATGTCAACATCCCTCCAATGGAGTTCAAGCCACTTTTATTATTATAATTTTTTTTACCTTGACAATAAACATTTTTATTGGGCAGGTAGCTTAGTGGTTAAGAGCGTTGTGCCAGTAAAACCGAAAGGTCGCTGGTTCTAATCCCCGAACCGACTAGGTGAAAAAAAATCTGTCGATGTGCCCTTGAGCAAGGCACTTAACCCTAATTGCTCCTGTAAGTCGCTCTGGGATAAGAGCGTCTGCTAAATGACTAATTTTTATTAATTTTAATTCTTAAACACTTGATGTTTAGGGATGGCGCAGCACACACATAGGGAGACAGTTTTTGCGTTCCTTCTCACATATGCACCTAGGAAGATGCAGTGTTTCTCAACCTGTCATTTTACATAATGTTGCAAGACACATACCCATCAAATGAATCCATAGACTTTTGTCATATTACAGAAGGCTGTCATTTCACAAAATTGTTCCTATATTGAAAGGACATAGGGAAAATAAAGTCAAACATTTCAATACATAACAAAATAATAAAAACTATCACAGCATTACTCAGTCTTAATGTATTTTTAACCATATTAACCTGTTTAATTAAATTGTTTTCATTTGGAACACTAAATCAGAACTACATTTGGAGTTTCCAGACACTTGTAGAATGTTTGCCAAGGCACATTGTAAGAGCTATAAAGAGACAGGAGTGGGAGAGAGAACAGGTAGAACCTGATATGGAAATGAGCAGAACAAACTAAAGGAACTTTCACCACCGAATGATCATTATCAGACTCTACTTCTATTGAGAGACATATAAAAGGTAAGACGACGATTGTTATGATATTAATATAGTTGATGATATTGTTATGTGTATTAATAGTTTAGTTGATGATATTGTTATGTGTATTAATATAGGTTGATGATATTGTTATGTGTATTAAATATAGTTGATGATATGTTATGTGTATTCATATAGTTTTGATGATATTTTTTATGTGTATTAATATAGTGTTGATGATATTGTTATGTGTATTAATATAGTTGATGATATTGTTATGTGTATATTAATATAGTTGATTATATTTGTTATGTGTATTCATATAGTTGATGATATTGTTATGTGTATTAATATTAGTTGATGATATTGTTATAGTGTTATAATAGGCTACTCTCCTTAAAATTGTTTTGGATATAAATTAGATGCGTGGGGGTGAATTCGTTCTGTTTCCATCTGTGTGCCCCAGGGTGAATCGCTCCTACATCTATTTAGAATCTAAAAGGGTTCTTTGGGCTGTCCCCATTGGAGAACCCTACTTGTAGAAAACCCTTTTTTTGGTCCTAGGTAGAACCCTTTTGGGTTCCATGAAGAATCCTTTCCACAGAGAGGTTCTACATGGAAGCCAGAATGGTTTTACCTGGACCCCAAAGCGTTCTCCTATGGGGACAGCCAGAAGACCCTTTTGGAACTCTTTTTTCTAAGAGTGTACTGTATCATAGGTCTATAGACTTGTCTTCTCAAAACAAGGGCTAAAAAACAAACAAGCAACAACCCTTTTCTCTTTCTAAATCTACACTGTTAACTCTTTTCACTCAGGAAGGTGGTGTTGTGTGAAAGAGAGAGACTATAAATACTGTGGAAAGATTAACAACACCAACTTACACTTCCTCAAAACAGGTTGTGTGTGTTCATTAGTGCCCACCGTAGCAAAACGTTTGGCAACAGAAAAACACGTTTAGTGGCCCCGCTTCATGTTGTTACAGCTGCTACTTTTGGAGTAAACTGTTTATGCATTGTTGCGAAAACTGTTGGCTGCTGTGTAAACTAATGACACTAGCGACCCAGGTAGTAGCTACAACTCGGCTTGTTGATGTCTGCCTGATGCTGAAACCTGAACTTAGCCTGAGGGGTGGACTATGATGCTAGCTAGATATACTGGTTTTCTAAAGCTAGCTAGCTTCAGTTATCTTCACATTCCAGCTCAGGCCTCATCCATCAGGAATGTACAGAGTGCCAGTCATCAGGAAGGTGCTCTCAGAACGGAAAATATCAATAATGACTCTGACAGTTTAATCATACAAAATGGCGTTTAACTGGACGTTGGCAAGTCAGATCCAATCTAGTGGAGGTTGCTGAGGGGAGGACGGCTCATATTAATGATACCATTCCCACCTATTCCGCTCCAGCCATTACACAAGCCCGTCCTCTCCCCAATTAAGGTGCCACCAACCTCCTGTGAATTCAATACATCAATATTAATTCGTCATAGTTCTACATTTCACATTTCCTATGATAAATGTAATTGTATCATAGTTCTACTATAGTGTAGCGATCTGTGGCAACTTCCGGCCAGTGAGTTACTGTGAACACTGAGGCTGTACCCCCACTTTGAAAAAAAAAAAAAAAAGTTACAGTTTTAAACAGAGACCAAGTAGGCTATTTGATCATAAGGTAAAAAAGGCCTCCAATAACATTTAACATGGAAATAGCTGTTCTATCATTCAGCTAACAGTAGCAGCCAATGTGTGGTGTTCAATGTAAGCCTACATTCCATGAGACATTCCAAAAACATGCAGAGCTTGACATTAACCTGTTTATCTACTTGTCCTTCACACAAGGAGGAGGAGGTGACTGAAATTGTTGTTGTGTTTGATGCAAGAAACCACTTTACTAAAAATAAAATGCATCATTATTCCCATGTACTATATGATGGCAATTCCAACCAGTAACCCAATCTGGCGCCAGTGGCGCGATTGCGTAGGTTGTTGGCCTTTTTACAAGTGCAACCGGGTTTCACTTCCCTGCCCCGCTGTTTGCTACCTTGTGTGTCAGAAGTAGTATGTGTGTCTGTGAGGCCATCAGATTGCACGGCAGCCGGATGTATGAGGGGTCTGAGTATCGAAGCACGAACTTGCTTTTATAGGGGGCAGTGTGAGACAGTTTACCAATTCCATCGCAGCAAATAGGGTTACCTAGTTTTGGCTACGCGACCTGGGTTCACTGCCCTGCCCCCGCTGTTTGCTACAATATTAAATATCAATCAGGCTACCTGAACGTCCGTTGAACAAAGAGACACAACAATATGAGTGAAAGGATTTTAGGATAATATCAGTACATGTGTGATTTAGAGTTGTCTTCTGGGTGTCAGCCTTCTAGCTTCCTTTATCAATTGGGTGAAATATACATTTTTGTGATCAGTTGATACATTTTTAGTACTAGGGAAACTCAAGTCTGCTATTTCTAAGTGGAAATTACAAACTTCAGAGCCTTTTAAAACCTCAAATACACTACAAGTTTTACACTTTACTTTGCGTTGAGGGAAAGTTTATTCTGCAGTTGGGGGGTGATCAAATTAAGATCCTACATCTGTACACATAATTCTACATGGTGATTTTTTACATTTTTAGTCATTTAGCAGACGCTCTTATCCAGAGCGACTTTACATACATTGCGAGTGCCATTCATTTTATTTTTTATACTGGAAGTGCGACCCCACAACCCCTGGCGTTGCAAATGCCATGCTCTAACGGACCAACTGAGCTACATCCCTCCCGGCCATATCCAATAATAATTAAAATGTCCTGTTGCTGCAGGATTATTTTCCTGCTGTAGCAAACTGGCTAAAATTAAGATCCTACATCTGTAGCAATACACCTCTCTTTGATTTACATTGGCACCCCTAGATCAGGATTGACTCTTTTGACCCATTTGACATCTTGTATTTACTGTTGTTTAGGCTGGTTGAATGAGTCGCCTATAAAAGCTACTTCATCTGCAAGAGAACAGGCGGCTGCACCAGCCGACTGTAAGAAAGTTATGTGGATTTCCTCATATGAACGTGAAAGTAAGTGTGTAGCCTACGGCAGTACACAATGGCTGTTGAAACTGGTGGCACATATTCTCGGTAACATTAGAAGTCGGATGAATGTGTTTGATATGTAGGAAAGACGGGCAGACCCTGGTGACACAGTCTAGGCTAAACTACAAACTATTATAAGGTTAGGGTCGGACTTCAGACATCCAATAGTCAGAGTAGTTTGAGTTGAGCTATGATTTTTCCACTTATCATGCTTATCATGCTGACAACCTGATGGTCTCCGTTTGAAATGGTGTGTAAAATACCATGCCTAGCTACAAGCTCTGTCCTGCTACTGTTAGGTCTATAAGGAACGTTAGTGGAACTATTCTGAAACAGGTTTAGGCTGGTCATGCGTCTAGGCTATAGCTGAGGTCAGTGGTGATTTTAGCATGTCAATCTTTGGTGGGTGCAAAAACATAAATAAGGGTGATGCATGCCAGCAAAGCCACTCCACAACACAACACTAAACAATACGATTCATTGCCACTATAACGGTGTGAGAAACGGTGGCCACAAACTGTTAGGGCCCTAACATAGCAGCAGAGTCCCAACAGCAGTGAGTCCCAACAGCAGAGTCCCAAACAACAGAGTCCCGACAGCAGAGTCCCACCACAGCAGAGTCCCAACAGCAGAGTCCAACAGCAGAGTCCCAACAGCAGAAGTCCCCAACAGCAGAGTCTCAACAGCAGAGATTCCCAACAGCTGTCCTAGTCATTTTCTCTTATTATTTTTTTTCATATGACAAGGATTAAAAAGGATTTGCCTGTAGATTGTCGACTTGATTCATGATGATGACTGCTGCTAAGATTTTGAAAAGTATGATGTTGACATGATCAGTCGCAATCAAAGCTACTGTAGATATAATGTGATTTGACGTCATTTTATCTGTTGGCCAATGACCTTCTTGGATGGGCACTTCTAATGTAACTCTGTGGCAGCACCGAAGGGGCTTGGAATTTTCTAGCTCTCTACGACCCTTAGACTTGGCAGTGACGTAGTGTTCCCCATGAGTGAACAGAACACTGAGCCCAATCACGGCGCCCAGCGCTCCGTATTTTCTTCTGGCTTGCCCCACCACCACAAGACAAAAAGCACTGTGAGAATCTAGCTGAAACACCTGCATTTGGAGCTGCCTTACTCAAGAAAACAAAAAAAGAGACCATGTTTATTTGCTGCTTTATTACCCTCCATTATTTATTATTCTATTATATACTATATTTATATATATATAATTATATAATCTTTCTATATCTATATATATATATATATATTATCTTTTACATTGTTCAGGCAAACTGACTATGTGACACGTATTAAATGCCACAATAACATGCAAAACAGGAAAGGTCACCTGCCCTGAAAAATGGTCCCCACTGGCTTGAGGTATAGACCTTTGATCTGCTTTACACAAAAAATTATCGCTGTTAATCACATTATAACCTAGCCTACTTTAAATAATAAAAAATCTCTTAATTGTTTGCAAAAAACTTTTCTGTATAGGTATCACTGATCCCCCCCAGATCAATCAAGCCCGTTTTTAAGCCTTCTGTCTACATTCTCAGATACGTTTTAGAAAAGAACAGTATTTACCAGATAATAAATGGCTGACTGGACTTTATGTAATACAAATAAGTGTGAGACATGGCCTTGTGTTGCTGCGCAGCTGTCCTATAAACTACCTTAACACAACAGTGACTTATTATTATTATTGACAGTTTACCCATGGAGAAGATATGTCTACATATTCATGTGATATTGCATAAATCACCTGACTTGTTTCGATATGTCTGTTAGTAATGTTTTGTAAGAGATAATTAATAAATGATAAACAATTCACATTCAAGAATTACTGTGTTACACTATCAACCAACTATGTTGGATCTCTGTTTAGGGGGTCAGTGGTCTGAAAATGATTCTCTCTGGGGAGAGAGAGGAGGGGGGGGCCCTGCCTCTAAAATGAGTGTCTCTGGGGAGAGAAAGGAGGAGGGGGCCCTGTGTATCTAAAATGAGTCTCTCTGGGGGACATGACACCAAAGCTAAGAGGTGAGATGTAAAAATTTTGTTTTAGAATTATTAAGAGTTTATTTCCTAAATGCTACTTCCACAATTTTTCTCACATTGTGTTTTTTACATATCAAAATGGTTGCTTATGGGTACCTTCAATATTACTGTTCTCAGATGTTTAATTAATAGATTTTAGATGTATATATTTATTATTATTTTTATTGCAAAACGCCTATATATCCATTGTTTAGCTGAATTTGAATGTTCGTATCCTGTATTAGTTATATTTGACTGTATTGTCTGGTTGTCTCCACCTAGCTATCTTAAGATGAATGCACTTACTGTAAATCGCTTCAGGGTAAGAGCATCTGCTGGGTGTTAGTTAACCTCTTAAGGTCGTCGGGTAAGCTTGGCTTGGCGTCGGGTAAGTTTGGCTTTATACATTAACTTGGACGCTTTGTGTGCACTTGTCGTCGAGTAAGGCTTAAACTATTGTATTTAGATTGTAGTTAGGTATTGTAGGATTGTTCTTCAGGTATCCGTAGGGCTTGTTGTAGGTAGTTATTTTATGCGTAATTAATTGTAGGTTAGTATTGTAATTCGGCGGTGCCGGGTGTAGCACGAAGCTAGCTAGCTAGCTAACTCCACCACTGGACTACTCGCTGGCAAGTAGCTATTAGCAACGGTATAGTTGTTTTCACGCCGCTCTGAGATTGCCTGTACATTTATGCCAGCTGGCTGCCTACAATAATTACATACATAATAATTGCCTAACCATTCAGCTGTTTTTCTAACCTCATTTGTCTGGATCCGTGTAAAAGTTAGGTTAGCCAAGTTGTCGACTCCGGTGCTTGAAAATTAGCAAGCTTTGTTGGCCATAGCTTGTAAAACAATAGCTGGAAACGACCGAGCGAACAGAACGGAAACTGTGGGAGTCAATTTTCAGTGGCTAGCTTTGGCACTTGGCTAGCTAACACTAGCTGCTAAGGGGTAAGTCATAACCTACAACTGGTGTTTTTTGTTTTTTACCTATAATTGATAGCCCGAGTCGCTCACAGGAATCGGGACATGGGTGGACTAGTAAACGTTAGTTTGGCTCTCTCTGTGTGTTTCGTGCCGTGAAAAGGAGGGGTTCTTCTTTTTCTGGAAAAGCAATGGCTAGCTATTTTTGCTAACTATTTCTAGCTAACTTAAAACTGGCATGAATAAGGGTTGACGACGTACTCGCCTCAGCTGTCGGGACTGAACCCACAACGTTAGACCACGGACGGATCTGCTTGCATGTTTGATACACTGGTGGTTGTTTTGTGGCTGAGTAAGTGGCGCTAAAACCCTGCTGTTGGAGACCGGCATGCTAGCTGACTGTGGCGTCTTATGACGATGTATCCGGGGAGACGTTTTTCACGGAAATAATACTGCACCTAGTTAGCCTGTAGCTGAATAAACTAGGTTAGTCTATTCCTAGACAAACATGAAACCGCTGTATTTTACAAACATTATACGTTTATGAGGTGAAGTTGGGAGAGGTTTTTTTTTGTTTTTTTTTCTATTAAAAATAATTTGTGTGTGGTGAGGTGAGGGAGGCACCGCTCTCTCTTTCCATTTTCCAAGAGTGTTTTAGTTCCTATTTGTTTTATTTTGGCCTGATCTCCCGTCTGCATTATTGTAGCGATCTGCTGCCAGCCTGTTCAACTGAAGCCTCCCTGCCCTGATCCCTGTTCTCGTCCTCTTCGCACAGGCTACACAAAACGACGCCTCACCACCGAGTGGCTGCTGCCTCTCAACCTGGTTGGTCCCTGTTCACGCACGACCAGTGCGCGAGTTCCAGGTTCAGGCGGCCCTCTGGAAACTTTCCGTGTGCTGCTGCCAACAAGGCAGACCGTCATCCCAGCCTATGCTATAACCCTCCAGTCCCTCCGATTTCGTGGCGCTGACGGAAACATTGATACAACTTGAAAAAAAACTGCTATCTCCCTGCTGCTCTCTTCCTTCGTTTTGACCATGTTTTCCTCATCTGGTCAGCGGGGTGGTGGCACAGGAATCCTTATCTCTCCCAGTTGGACATTCTAAATTTTTCCCCTGACCCATTCGTCCTTCTCCTCATTTGAATTCCATGCTGTCACATCACGAGCCCATTTTAAGCCTTCATATATCCTTGTCATCTATCGCCCTCCAGGTTCCATGGGGAGAGGTCATCAATGAGCTGTGGACGCATTGATAAGTTCCCTTTCCTGAGGATGGGCGCACGCCCTCACAGTTTCTGGGGGGATTTCACCCTCCCTAACGTTTACTTTTGGACACTCATTTCTCTCTGCCTCCTTCTTCCCACTCCTCTCCCTCTTTTGACCTCACCCTCTCACCGTCTCCCCCCTACTCACAAGGCAGGCAATAACGCTTGACCTCATCTTTATTAGATGCGGTTCTTCTAACTAAGCTCACTGGCAACTCCCCTTCCAAGTCTCTCCGACCACTACTTTGTATCCTTTTCCTCTCTCCCTCTCCTTCATAACTACTCACCTCTGCCCCTACACAGATTGGTAATGCGTAGTCGACAACTTCCGCTTCTCCTCTCCGCTACTCTCTCCTCGTCCATCTATCATCTCTTATTGCCTCTGCTCAATCCTTCTCCCTCCAACTCTGATTCTCAATCCCTTGATTCTGCCCCCCTCCCTCCTCCACCGCTTCCTTCAACCCTCCTCTCCTCCCTTTCTGCATCCTTTGACCTCTCTATGTCTCCTATCATCCCGGGTCGGCTCCGGTGTCCTCCCCCTCCAGCTCCGGGGCTTGAATGACTCATTTGCGGGCTCACAGGAACAGAGCTTCGGTAGCTATAGTAGAATGAGCGGGGGGGAAATGGGACAGGAAAAACTTAGACTCCCTGCAGACCTGGCATCTTCTCAATCACTACCTACTCTACATTTTCTTCATCTGTTCTGCTGCTAAGGCCCACTTTCTAACCAACTCTAAATTCCAAGCATCCGCCTTTAACCCTCGGAAGCTCTTTTTTCCAAAATTCTCCTCCCCCGCTGAAAACCCCCCCCCCCCCCCCCCCCCCGGGCTCTGGGGGATACTTCGGCAACCATTTTGGGAAAAGGGGTTTACGACATCCATCCCCCCGTTTGTTAAGTCCCCATGACACGGGTGGTCCTGCTCACCTGCCCTGCCCCCCATTCCTTTTTACCTTTTTTTTCCCCCTCTCTCTCCCCGGGGTAAAATCTTTTTCGACTTGTGACGGGGGAAAGGGGGGGGGGGCCCCAAAAACCTGGGCCCCCTTGCCCTATCCCCCCCTCTCTTCTCCAGGGCCATCTCCGGTGGAAACCCCTTTTCCCTTTTCAACCCCCGCTGTCAACCTCCTTGGGCCGCTGGCTATGTCCCCTTTTCCCTCTTTCAAAGAGGGGAGAGTTTTCACCCCTTTCTCAAAAAAACCCCCCCCCTCGTTCCCCCTGTGTCAAAAACTACAAAACCCTTTTCCCTTCTTTTTTTTCTTTTCCCAAAAAATATTGAAACTTGCCGGCTTTAAACCCAACCCCCCCCTTTTTTTTTGTTAAAAATTTTCTCAGAAAGACCTTCTTGATCCAAAAACCTTTAGGTTTCAAGACTGGTCATTTTAACTGAGCCCGCTCTTCTCTGTTCACAGGGCCCCTCCGCACGGGTTTAAAACTAACCTTTTTCTTCCCCCTGGGTCTTGTCCTTCTAGAAACCCTTCCCGCTGCCTTTTTACGGGGAACCAACAGATTTCCCCCTCTCCACCCTCCCCTGACTGGGCTCTTTCCGGGGCGGCTCCTCCCTTTGGGTTTTGCGTCCTAAACCGACCGGGTCGCTCCTACCAATTTGGGATGGCGAGAAGCTGTCTCCGCAAAACCCGTGCTCTCACCACTTGGGTCCCCCAGGGCTCAGTTCTTTCCCCTCTCCAAATTTTTTCCGCCCATACACCATGCCCCCTTGGCTCTTTTCCAAACCCCACTGGCCCCCTCCTTCATTGCTAAAGCTGGGAAAGGGGCACACACCCAATCTTCTCCTTTTTTCCCCCTTCTGGGTAACCAGGTGGGGAAACGCATCTCTGCAAAACTGCAGACATATCAGTATGGTTTACGGATCCCACCTCCCCAAACTTTAACCTCCGGCAAAAAGGAGCTGCTCCCCTTTCCCCCCGGGGAAAAGGGCTGCCCGTTCCATTCTCCGCCATCCCGGTTGACAACTCGTTTTGTCCTCCCCCCCAGAGTGGGGAAAGCCTTGGCGTGAACCCCCGGGGCAAAAACCCCCTGTCGTTCCCCCGCTAAAATCAAAGGGGGTGACCCGTCCGTGGGTTTTATGGTCTACCAAACATTCGGGGGGGAGTAAAGGCCCTGGGCCTTAAAACAGGAAGCGGCCAGGGCCTAATCCGGTACTTGTCATCCCCCCCGTCTGGTTACTGCAACCCGCTGTTTGGGTGGGCTCCCCTGCTGTTTCCATTACCCCCTACAAACCCCATCCAGAATGCCCCCAGCCCCCTCTATGTTCAACCTTTCCCCAAGTTCTTTCACGTCCCCCCCCCCTCCCGCTCCTTTCCCCCACCCCCTCCACTGGGTTCCATTTAAGGGTCGCATCTGGGTACAGACCATGGTGCTTTTCCTAAAAGGGGCTGTGAGGGGAACGGCAAACCTCCGTTCCCCTTTAGGCCTTTAATTTCCCACAAAAACCCCAAAAGAGGGCACGCGTTTTTTTAAAAACCACCTCTGGCCTGCTGGCTCCCCCACCCCTTTCGGGAAACAATAGGTTTTTCCCCCCCCGGGCCCGGCCGGCCCATTTAAACTGTTTCGGGGTGGCCCCTGGGGGACCCCCCCAAAGGTGGGGAAAAAGCTCCCCCAAAGACGCCAGTGCCGGGGGATTTCCCGCACCACCCTTCCTGGACCTTTGAAAACCCCCCCAAACCTCTTTAAAGGAAAACCTGGGATAGGATAAAGTAAATTCCCTTTTTACCCCCCCCCCCCCCCCCCCCCCCCCCCCTTTTCTCCAACCCCCCCACCCCCCCAAAAAAAAAAAACAAACAAAAAAACATTGTAAAAATGGTTTATCCCCTGGGGGATAAGGGAATGCCCTATTTGTAGCGTCGGGGTAAGAAACGTCCCTAAAAAGACGAAATGTAAATTGTAACTGCTAAACGGTGGGGGTCTGCCCTGGAAAGGGGCGGGCCCCCCTGCTCCCAAAACAACCCAACTACATGTTTTCCCGGAAACTGACTCCTGCAAAGTTTTCTAAAATTTTCAAAACACCTCTGGTACCTCTTAACGGGTTGTACAGCCCCATGAGGGGTCCTAAAAATCTGCCAACTAAAGGGGGGACACTTATGAATAAAAAGGCTTCCTTAAATAGCTTTTAAATTTAAAACCCATAAATTTTTGGCTAAAATGGCTTTATTCTCAGCACTTTACGACACTTTTTTTACTCTTTAGACGCTTTTTGGATTGGGCCCAGATCTCAAAATATTGTAACGCCCGTATTTTGAAAGGTCTGTCCCGGGGGGGAGAGGGCCAATTTTTTTTCTCTGAAAAAGCTTTTTGGATTTCGTGGGCCCAT
>CM072257.1:14974565-15049445 GCA_036851935.1 Coregonus suidteri | reverse complement strand
ACCACACAATAAATACTCATACAAAACCGTAGTTACACATCAATTAAAAACACAACTCCAAATCCTCCTCCACAGTTACTAATCACAACAGCCTCTGAATACCCCATATACTCATCAAAAAGATCAATATTGTTGACAAGTTTTATAATAGGCAAACTCAACCTTTATTCTCGCTGCCAACATTCCCTCCAGCATTCCCACCACATCCACATACCCCTGTCCCCGAATACTGTTCTTTCGGGTCTTCCATATCGCTAATTTTGCTGCCCCTAACACAAAATTACGCAACACAACTACACCTTTTTGGCTAAACCTGTACTTTGGCCCAAATATATACAGTTGAGAAGAGAAAAACCTCTCCCAATGTTGAGAACCATTAGTGATCAGGTCAATCATCCCGACCAACCTGGGACACTGTAAAAAACAGATGTGCCAGAGTTTCAGACTCAGCACAGAATGGACACCCCTCCCCAACAGTAGGATCCAGGTGTACCAGATGCATGTTGGTGGCTATGGCTCCATGTATTAACCTCCATTGGAGGTCAGCTGTCCTCTTATCAATAGGCAGTTTGTATAATGATCGCCAACAGCCTTTTGGGGAGGCACCTGGACCAAGCACACCCGCCCACCTCGTCGATTTTACCCCCTTCCAGGGAAGAGGCATGGGACACACCTTTACACATATTCTGTACATGGCCTTCTTTCCCACCTCCTTGAACTCCCCCAGCTCCGGGTTATCAAAGGAAAGCAGCATCCCCACGTCCTCCTCAAATGCCCCCGCCGCAGCACTAACAATCAGTGCAGGGAGCACATAATCCAGACCCTCCTTCCACCGATCAGAATTGGAAGTGTCAGTCACATACTGCAGATGAAGTACTGGCAAGGAGTCACAGACCTCAGCGACGACCTTCCTCAGTAGGCGAGACGATCGGATCCCTGCTCTTTCTCCCAGCTCCTCCAACGACCTATTCCTGTCCGCATCAGATGACCCAGCTTAGTACACCCCACGCCTAACAGGCATGAACGTAGGCTAGCTGAACCCAGAACACGGGACTGGATGGCAGTGTTTTGAAAAAGAGGCTCTTCAAAAAGCCACATCCCTGGTGGTGTGCAGGCCTTACGGGACTTGACCAGAACTCTCCAAGCCTGCATAACAGACTCATAAAATGGAGTCAGGCCAGGCAACTCACCCCACTCCAGCTTTAAGAGGAAAAGGTGCTTGTCTAAGCCCAAACAGCCTGCTCTCCTCATCAATGTGTAGGCTGTGTCAACCCAGCTAGAACCGTCACTGTACAACAGTCTCTGTGCTGCTTGAAGCCGGAAAGCCATGATCCTGGAAGAAATGTCCACCAGGCCTTGCCCACCCTCGTGCAGTGGCAAGTACAGGGCTGAAGCTTTAATCCAATGTTGTCCAGACCAGAAGAAATTGACAAGGGTCCTCTGAAGCTCTTGTATCAGACCCTTTGGTGGCTGCAAAATCATTAGTCTGTGCCACAGGGTAGAGGCAGCAAGATTATTAGCTACCAGTACCCTTCCCCTATAAGACAGCTGGGGCAGCACCCATTTCCATCTTGACAGTCTGGCACACACTTTCTCCACTACACCCTCCCAGTTCCTTTTCTGAAAGACATCGGAGCCTAGAAAAAACCCCAAAGTCTTCATCCCATCTCTGCCCCACTGAAGCCCCCCTGGTAACGTGGAGCGGACCCCATCTGAAGCTGACCTCCCCACAGCGCTTCACTCTTTCCCCCAATTGACTCTAGCTGAGGAGGGCCCCCTCATACACCTTTAAAGCGTTTGAGAGAACCTTAACATCCTCACCCCCTGTAATAAAAACTGTCACGTCATCTGCATACGCAGACAGTGCTATCGTGGGACCCTTTCATTACACCTGGCACAGAGAAACCAGTAAGCCTCGCTCTTAAAAAACAAAAGCATTGGTTCAAATCGCCAGACTATATAACTGCCCTGAAATTGGGCATCCCTGCCTGATGCCCCTTTGGACAGGGATGGGGCAACTCAAACCAACCCCCCACCTTCACCATACACGAGGCCCCAGCATACAGTTAATTCATCCAAGACAAAAAACATCCCCAAACCCAAAGGCTTTCATTGTTTTAAACAAGTACTGGTGGTCCACACGATCAAAAGCCTTCTCCTGATCCAAAGAAAGTAAACCCACATTTACATCAGACAGTTTACAAATGTCTAAAACATCTCTTATTAGAAACAAGTTGTCACAATAGAGCGATCAGGTACACAGTAGGACTGGTCCTTGTGGACCAACAATCCCAGATACTCTTTCAACCTGTTTGAGAGACATTTAGAAACAATTTTATATTCTGCACACAGCAAAGCAACAGGTCTCCAATTTTTTATGAGAGCCAAATCCCCCTTTTTTAGCAACAGTGAAAGTACCGCACGTTGACAAGATACAGGAAGAGAGCCCTCATGAAAGATTCACACAGCCACCTTCATAAAAATCCTCCCCAATAGACCCCCAAAAGTGCTTATAAAACTCAGATGGTAAACCATCAATGCCAGGGGCTCGGCCTGATGAGAGCTGCATAACTGCTGTGGACAGCTCCTGCAGTGTAATGTCAGAGTCCAAAGCAGCTCTCTGCTCAGGGCCCAATTGAGGAAGTCCATGTAGCAACTGTTCAGCACACAGAGGACCACAATCCTCCGCCTTGTAGAGGGCAGAGTAGACGTCTACGGCATGTTGGCGCATCTCACCGTTATCCGTGGTCACCTTCCTATCAGGGAGACGAAGGCAGACCTTCTGTTTACGTTGCAATGTCGACTGTCCTAGGTTTATTTTAAAGCACTAGGAGAATCCATATCCTTGAGGGAAGCGAAACGAGACCTAATCAAGGCACCCTTCACTCTTTCATGCAGAAACGACCTCAGTTCATGTTTCCTGTCCTGTAAATTCATGACTAGTCCGGGGTCATTCTGAGTGAGCAACTTCAATTCAATAGATTTGATGTCCTGCTCAAGGGCCCTGATAGTCTCGTTAACTTCAATTCGAGACAGAGCAGTATACTGTTGACAAAATAATCATATTTGGGCCTTCCCAACCTCCCACCATTGTCTCAAGGACTCAAAATTCCCTTTTGTAACCCTCAATTTTTCCCAAAACAACAAAAACCTTTCACAAAACATGACATCATGTAACAATTTAACATTCAAATACCAATAAGATGATGACCTTCGTGGACAGGACAAGTGAATATCAACAGTGACAATATGGTGATCAGAGAAACCCACAGGAGTAATGTCACACCTTCCAACCCTACTACTGTATTGCTCAGATACATACAACCTGTCTAACCTTGCTGCACTGACATGACCTTCATTAACTTTCAGCCATGTGTACTGCCTAACTTTAGCATTCCTTACTCTCCACACATCAGAAAGCTCAAACTCAGTTAACAGACCAGACAGGCAAGTGGCTGACCGCAGGTGAAGTTCTTCAGCGGTGCGATCAACAGTAAAATCCACTGTACAGTTCCAGTCCCCCCCTAAAACCATACACCCCTCTTGGTCACACTGTCTTAAGGTTTCCTTTATTTTATCAAAAGCAAACAATACGCTCTGTACCCTCATTAGGAGCATAAACATTAAAAAAAAAAAAAAAAAAACATAACATCCACCTTGACCAATAAAACCCGACCCTTGACAATCTCTGTTGTAGATACCACAGTCACCCCTAAGCCTGAAGAAAACAAGATTGCCACCCCAGCACTGAAATTAGTACCATGACTGAGTACAGTGAGGGAAAAAAGTATTTGATCCCCTGCTGATTTTGTACGTTTGCCCACTGACAAAGACATAATCAGTCTATAATTTTAATGGTAGGTTTATTTGAAAAGTGAGAGACAGAATAACAACAAAAAATTCCAGAAAAACGCATGTCAAAAATGTTATAAATTGATTTGCATTTTAATGAGGGAAATAAGTATTTGACCCCTCTGCAAAACATGACTTAGTACTTGGTGACAAAACCCTTGTTGGCAATCACAGAGGTCAGACGTTTCTTGTAGTTGGCCACCAGGTTTGCACACATCTCAGGAGGGATTTTGTCCCACTCCTCTTTGCAGATCTTCTCTTAAGGTTTCGAGGCTGACGTTTGGCAACTCGAACCTTCAGCTCCCTCCACAGATTTTCTATGAGATTAAGGTCTGGAGACTGGCTAGGCCACTCCAGGACCTTAATGTGCTTCTTCTTGAGCCACTCCGTCCTTTTTTGCCTTGGCCGTGTGTTTTGGGTCATTGTCATGCTGGAATACCCATCCACGACCCATTTTCAATGCCCTGGTTGAGGGAAAGAGGTTCTCACCCATGATTTGACGGTACATGGCCCCGTCCATCGTCCCTTTGATACGGTGAAGTTGTCCTGTCCCCTTAGCAGAAAAACACCCCCAAAGCATAATGTTTTCCACCTCCATGTTTGACGGTGGGGATGTGGTGTTCTTCGGGTCATAGGCAGCATTCCTCCTCCTCCAAACACGGCGGAGTTGAGTTGATGCCAAAGAGCTCAATTTTGGTCTCATCTGACCACAACACTTTCACCCAGTTCTCCTCTGAATCATTCAGATGTTCATTGGCAAACTTCAGACGGGCCCTGTATATGTGCTTTCTTGAGCAGGAGGACCTTGCGGGCGCTGCAGGATTTCAGTCCTTCACGGCGTAGTGTGTGTGTGTTACCAATTGTTTTCTTGGTGACTATGGTCCCAACTGCCTTGAGATCATTGACAAGATCCTCCCGTGTAGTTCTGGGCTGATTCCTCACCGTTCTCATGATCATTGCATCTCCACGAGGTGAGATCTTGCATGGAGCCCCAGGCCGAGGGAGATTAACAGTCTTTTGTGTTTTCTTCCATTTGCGAATAATCGCACCAACTGTTGTCACCTTCTCACCAAGCTGCTTGGCAATGGTCTTGTAGCTCATTCCAGCCTTGTGTAGGTCTACAATCTTGTCCCTGACATCCTTGTAGAGCTCTTTGGTCTTGGCCATGGTGGAGAGTTTGGAGTCTGATTGATTGATTGCTTCTGTGGACAGGTGTCTTTTATACAGGTAACAAGCTGAGATTAGGAGCGCTCCCTTTAAGAGTGTGCTCCTAATCTCAGCTCGTTACCTGTATAAAAGACACCTGGGAGACAGAAATCTTTCTGATTGAGAGGGGGGCAAATACTTATTTCCTTCATTAAAATGCAAATCAATTTATAACATTTTTGACATGCGTTTTTTGGATTTTTTTGTTGTTATTCTGTCTCTCACTGTTCAAATAATCTCCTCCACTACCTGGGAACCTAGCTCCACATGAACCCCCCCCCCCCCCCCCCCCTGTACCCCAGCACTCATAGTGGGCATCTCCTCCACTACCTGGGAGATTAGCTCCACATGAACCCTCTCCTGTAATCCATTACTTTGTAGTGGGCATCTCCTCCCACTACCTGGGAGATTAGCTCCACATGTACCCTCTCCTGTACCCCAGCACTCGTACTGGGCACCTCCTCACCAGTCTGAGGGAAATGGCCCTTCAGATCTATCCTTACCTTCTACAACAATATTTTTCTGATGCATAACATTTCCCTCTGGTACAAGTTGCAACTCTGTGCCCCTCAACACGGACAACTTCTTCCTCAGCAACAGATGCTTGTGGCTGCTCTAACCGCTGTCAGCCCACCTCTCCCTACATCAGTGGGCCCAGACATTACGAGGACACCTGCGCCCCTCCCTCTGCCTTCTCCCTTTTTCGGCCAACACCTCCAGTGTTCAACAACTTCTTCAAAGCTTCTGCACAAAACCTGTCAGAGCTTCCTGCATGATGAAAAGTGTGTGTGAACAACTGTTTACGTTTGAGGTTTTAACGTTGGAGTGTGTGTGACTGTCACCGACCCCAGTATGACCAGGTGGTGTCTCCAGTATGACCAGGTGGTGTCTCCAGTATGACCAGGTGGTGTCTCCAGTGAGACCAGGTGGTGTCTACAGTGAGACCAGGTGGTGTCTCCAGTATGACCAGGTGGTGTCTCCAGTGAGACCAGGTGGTGTCTACAGTGAGACCAGGTGGTGTCTCCAGTATGATCAGGTGGTGTCTCCAGTGAGACCAGGGGGTGTCTACAGTGAGACCAGGGTGGTGTCTCCAGTGAGACCAGGTGGTGTCTACAGTGAGACCAGGTGGTGTCTACAGTGAGACCAGGTGGTGTCTCCAGTATGACCAGGTGGTGTCTCCAGTGAGACCCAGGTGGTGTCTAAAGTGAGACCAGGTGGTGTTCTCCAGTATGACCAGGTGGTGTCTCCAGTATGACCAGGTTGGTGTCTCCAGTATGACCAGGTGGTGTCTCCAGTATGACCAGGTGGTGTCTCCAGTATCACCAGGGGTGTGTCTCCAGTATGACCAGGTGGTGTCTCCAGTGTGACGAAGTGGTGTCTCCAGTATGACCAGGTGGTGTCTCCAGTGAGACCCAGGTGGTGTCTACAGTGAAACCAGGTGTGTCTCCAGTATGACCAGGTGGTGTCTCCAGTGAGACCAGGTGGTGTCTACAGTGAGACCAGTGTGTGTCTCCAGTATGACCAGGTGGTGTCTCCCAGTATGACCAGATGGTGTCCTCCCAATATCACCAGGTGGTGTCTCCAGTATGACCAGGTGGTGTCTCCAGTATGACCAGGTGGTGTCTCCAGTGAGACCAGGTGGTGTCTCCATCTCCTTTCTTGTTGTCTGTTCAGGGTCCCAATATTTCCATTTGTGAATTAAAAAGCTTTTTGTTACCAATCCATGGCTATTGTTTGCTTCAATGACTTGAGCTATCTTTGCTGTAAGAATTGTTGCATAGCATAAGCATCTATGCGTGGTCCTCTGTAGCTCAATTGGTAGCGCATGGAGCTTGTAACGCCAGGGTTGTGGGTTCGATCCCCGGGACCACCCATGCGTAGAAATGTATGCACACATGACTGTAAGTCACTTTGGATAAAAGCGTCTGCTAAATGGCATATTATTTATTATTATATTAGTCAATTTCTGTCATTGTCTGCCTCAACCCCGGGAACATGGGGGTCATCCTCATCTTTAATGTGAGGATCTGGGCAGTCATGCTGTTTGAGGTCATTGATCTGGGCAGTCATGCTGTTTGAGGTCATTGATCTGGGCAGTCATTGCTGTTTGAGGTCATTGATCTGGGCAGTCATGCTGTTTGAGGTCATTGATCTGGGCAGTCATGCTGTTTGAGGTCATTGATCTGGGCAGTCATGCTGTTTGAGGTCATTGATCTGGGCAGTCATGCTGTTTGAGGTCATTGATCTGGGCAGTCATTGCTGTTTGAGGTCATTGATACTGGGCAGTCATGCTGGTTTGAGGTCATTGATCTGGGCAGTCATGCTGTTTGAGGTCATTGATCTGAGCATTCCTGCTGTTTGAGGTCATTGATCTGGGCAGTCCTGCTGTTTTGAGGTCATTGATCTGGGCAGTCATGCTGTTTGAGGTCATTGATCTGGGCAGTCATGCTGTTTGAGGTCATTGATCTGGGGCAGTCATGCTGTTTGAGGTCATTGATCTGGGCAGTCATTGCTGTTTGAGGTCATTGATCTGAGCAGTCATGCTGTTTGAGGTCATTGATCTGGGCAGTCATGCTGTTTGAGGTCATTGATCTGGGCCAGTCATGCTGTTTTGAGGTCATTGATCTGAGCAGTCATGCTGTTTGAGGTCATTGATCTGGGGCAGTCCTGCTGTTTGAGGTCATTGATCTGGGCAGTCATGCTGTTTGAGGTCATTGATCTGGGCAGTCATGCTGTTTAGGTCATTGATCTGGGCAGTCATGCTGTTTGAGGTCATTGATCTGGGCAGTCATGCTGTTTGAGGTCATTGATCTGGGCAGTCCTGCTGTTTTGAGGTCATTGATCTGAGCAGTCATGCTGTTTGAGGTCATTATGAAGCACTGCTGTTGCAATTATGACAATGCAGCATCTTTTTGGTTGAAAGTGCAATGTGTCTGAGACACTGGAAAAACGACATCCATACACCAAACATTTGGTGTGGATATAATCTTGGTTTTACCGTTGTTGTTCAGGTCTATTGCATGAAGATAGGGAGTGAACAAGAAGTTAGTCTGTACATACCCACTGTCACCAAGTATGATTCCAGTATGTTGTCCTCCTTCAAGCTGAGCACACAAAGAATAATTTTGGGAAATCCTTGAGTCATGAGTTGCAACTTTCCAACGTGCAACAATGTTGGAGAACTACGCATTGGGAGTACACACACTTTGTACATTTATTGAGAACCAGTTTTTACGATTCCTATACTCTGCTGTAGAGGGACACTTGATGGGAATATGACATCCATCTATACAGTCAATGACTCCAGGGAAGATCCCATATTCATACAACTCTACCTTGTAGTTGGCTTGGCCAGCAGCATCAGGGACTTGATGGAATTGTCCTTTTCAGTTCACCTGTAGCATTGGCAACTTTGTGGACTATTCTGCATATAGTCAGTTCACTTACACCACTCATATCTCCTGTTTCACGATGGAAGGTTCCAGATGCCAAAAACCTCAAGGTGATCAGTACTTGTAGGGAAGGAGGGATGCCTGGCTCAAGCAAACAAATGATGTCAGCTGTATTTTCTTTGTACATACGGAAACGGTCACAGAAATTGACTTCATCCAAATCCTTCAGTGGATGCTCCTGTCTATAACTGCCCTTCTGTCTCGCCTTGGTGATGCTCTGTGATCATCATTGATAAAGTCCAGGTAATCCATTTTCCTCCATTACCAAGGTCAACCTGGGAGCCAACATCCATTAATCTGAAGTTAAACCTACCTCTGACCAGGTTTAATTTAAGACTTCACTTAGATCTAGATTTACTTTAATCGTCCTTCTGGAAATCAGACTTTTTCATTATAGACTAGAGAAAATCTGAGACTATTTTTAGCCATGTCTGGAGAAATGCCATTTCAGTTAGTCCAGTTTTAAACTTCAAAAGGGCACTCGCAGATCTGAGCTGTCTTTTTTTGCAGGTGCCTGGTACAGTTCAATAAGATGAGAAAAAAGAGAAAGAACCCACACACTGCTGTTGATAGTATCACTGCTCTTGATAGTATCAATGCTGTTGATAGTATCACTGCTCTTAGACTGCTCTTGATAGTATGACTGCTCTTGATAGTATCACTGCTCTTGATAGTATCAATGCTGTTGATAGTATCACTGCTCTTGATAGTATCACTGCTGTTGATAGTATCACTGCTCTTGATAGTATCAATGCTGTTGATAGTATCACTGCTCTTGATAGTATCACTGCTCTTGATAGTATCACTGCTGTTTGATAGTATCACTGCTGTTGATAGTATCACTGCTCTTGATATATCAATGCTGTTGATAGTATCACTGCTATTGATAGTATGACTGCTCTTGATAGTATCACTGCTCTTGATAGTATCACTGCTGTTGATAGTATCTCTGCTCTTGATAGTATCAATGCTGTTGATAGTATCACTGCTCTTGATAGTATGACTGCTCTTGATAGTATCACTGCTCTTGATAGTATGACTGCTCTTGATAGTATCACTGCTCTTGATAGTATCACTGCTCTTGAATAGTATGACTGCTGTTGATAGTATCACTGCTTTTGATAGTATCACTGCTCTTGATAGTATCAATGCTTTTGATAGTATCACTTCTGTTGATAGTATCAATGCTGTTTGATAGTATCACTGCTCTTGATAGTATCACTGCTCTTGATAGTCTATCACTCCTGCTCTTTAATAGCTTTACGTATCGGCCTCAGGCCTTTGTCAGAGCTTTTGTGAGTTTTTTTAATTATTCTACTGTTATTCATAGCCATGTCTGAGAAATGCCATTTCAGTTAGTCCAGTTTCAAAAGTTTAGTCTAGTATTAATCTGTGTCAGTGAACCCACCCATCATGTTTATCGTGTGTATATGACAAATAAACCATATTTTTGAACTTGAAACTTAGAAGGAGGGGGAGGGCAGCCAAAAAGGGGGGGAAAAGATGGCCAGCTAAATTACAGTATGTGTCCTCCAATGTTATGTCATCTAAACATCTCACATTAGCTGAAGAACTGCACAAATGAAATGAATCATAGGGCTTATAACTTATTCCATTCTACTACAGGTCCATTGTTTTGTCCCATGTCTCTTTTATATTCATGTTCCCCTGGGGGCTCATGTAGCTGTTATTGAAATCACCATATTCATGTACCCTGGGGGCCATGTAGCTGTATTGAAATCACAATATTCATGTACCCTGGGGGCCATGTAGCTGTATTGAATCACCATATTCATGTACCCTGGGGACCATGTAGCTGTATTGAAATCACCATATTCATGTACCCTGGGGGCCATGTAGCTGTATTGAAATCACCATATTCATGTACCCTGGGGGCCATGTAGCTGTATTGAAATCACCATATTCATGTACCCTGGGGGCCATGTAGCTGTATTGAAAATCACCATATTCATGTACCCTGGGGGCCATGTAGCTGTATTGAAATCACCATAGTCATGTACCCTGGGGGCCATGTAGCTGTATTGAAAATCACCATCTTCATGTAACCCTGGGGCCCATGTAGCTGTATTGAAATCACCATATTTCATGTACCATGGTGGCCATGTAGCTGTATTGAAATCACCATATTCATGTACCCCTGGGGCCATGTAGCTGTATTGAAATCACCATATTCATGTACCCTGGGGGCCATGTAGCTGTATTGACAATCACCATAGTCATTTACCCTGGGGGGCCATGTAGGGACTCTGTATTGTAGCTTTCTTATCTGTCATGTCTGTTTAATATGTTTAGTATTGTCATGTCCCTGCTGTTATTCTATTTTACTGGCTGCTCTTTTCATTATTTGCTATTTTTATTTGTTATTAATCTATTTTTTACTTAACATTTTTTTTTTTTTTTTTTTTCTTCTTAAAACGCCATTGTTGGTTAAGGGCTTGTAAGTAAGGCATTTCACTGTAATGTCTAGACATGTTTGTATTCGGCGCATGTGGCAATAACATTTGGTTTGATTTGATGTTTGGAGTTGCTGTTGCGCTGTTATGTGGACACTTGAATTTTCTTTTCCAGTTGTGTTGCCCTGGTCGTGTCAGTATACAGTAACCTTAAAGAGCAACTGCAGTTAAAAACCAACTTATCATTTAGCAAACAGCCATGTGGCATCGATATGAGTCAGAGACATTTATTCTACTGTCAAAATTGACTGCAAAAGTGTAAACCGGATAATTTTGGTCATAAAGTCAGTCTTTTCCAAAACTGAGTTTAGTGAGACTTGTGTTGTGACTGCATCACAACGTAAATGAAGGTTGCCCACATGACCACACCAAGTAATAATCAATTCAGAATGCAAATGCACGCAACGCGACCCAATCGTAATGCTGTGGTCAATTTGGGTTGAATTTGGATATCCCTATGGGCTAGTTATGGACCATCAGTAAATTACACCATGTACATGGGACACAACATGTTACAATTCCAATAGCTCCAAATTTGGATTGGCAAAAAACTAAAGAGAGACATCAGACAAGACACAGAGACAACAACAGAAGAATAGGTATGATCGGAGAGAGAGAGACATCAGACAAGACACAGAGACAGCAACAGAAGAATAGGATATGATGGAGAGAGGACATCAGACAAGACACAGGGCAGCAACAGAAGAATATGGATACGATGGAGAGAGACACCAGACAAGACACAGAGAACAGCAAACAGAAGAAACAGGGATATGATGGAGAGAGACAGAACAGGCCGATAACAGAAGAAAATAGACACAGGAGACAGTAACAAACTGGAACCTGAGACAGCAACAGACAGACACAGATAGCAACAGATAAGATACAGATTGAAACACAGACAGAGACACAGACAGCAAACAGACAAGACACAGTCATCAACAGACAAGACACAGTCATCAAACAGAACAAAGACACCAGACAGCAAAATACAATTTACAGACAGCAAACAGAAAAGACAGACACAGACAGCAACAGACAAGACACAGTCATGCAACAGACAAGACACAGAGAAAAGTGACAGAAGAGGACCGACAAGAGAGACAGCAACAGAAGAGGGGGAGACAAGAGAAACAGCAACAGAAGAGGGCAGACAAGAGAGACAGCACACAGAAGAGGGAGACAAGAGAGACAAGCAAACAGAAGAGGGCAGACAAGAGAGACAGCAAACAGAAGAGGGGAGACAAGAGAGACAGCAACAGAAGAGGGAGACAGAGAGACAGCAACCGAAGAGGGGAGACAGAGAGAGACAGCAACAGAAGAGAGGCAGACAAGAGAGACAGCAACAGAAGAGGGGGAGACAAGAGAGACAGCACAGAAGACAGAGAAAGTAATGGAGAGAGCAAGAGGAGGGGAGAGCAGACAGTAGACTGTATCACTTAAAGCTAGCTCTATAGATTAAGATTCCTAATTACTGCACAGTGAGTTGTGTGTGTGTGTGTGTGTGTGTGTTGGTGTGTGTGTGTGTGTGTTGTGTGTGTGTGTGTGTGTGTGTGTGTAGTGTGTGTGTGGTGTGAGAGTGTGAGAGAGTAAATAATGGTAAAACAGCATTATAATGGATCGTCATACAATTGTCAAATATTTCTTAAGTATGAAACATTCTCCATGATGAAATAACCTTAGGCCTACTATAATACAACATTTGAAAACATGAAAAAACACTGCCTACATAACACCATTAAATACAGTTGGAAGGTAGTAACAACTATCAAAACCGTTTCCATCAAACAGATAAACAACAGAAAGTTGGATCAACATATTTAGATTTCTTGATGCTGCACTTTTGCCGTTGCATTAACCCATACACTTGTTTAAAGGTCCATACAAAGGCAGGTTCAGTATCAGCATTTTAAGGGTCATAGGTCAGATCAGTGGTTATGGTTGATATGCACGGACATTTGTCGTAGACTGCTCTTTTGCCTTTGTAGGGCAGTAGTTCAGGTGGCTTCCCTTGCCCTTTAGTCTGCCTCCTGTCCTCCTATCACCATGGAGACACCTTCCTGAAAACAATGACGCCAACTTCATGTCCTTAAAGATTAGAATGTTCCAATGTGGTTGGCCAAAAAGATTGACAAGATAGATCACACATTCATCATTCAGGGTTACTATCAACAGAAATGTCACATTTCTGGTTTTGTCCATACCTTGTTTCCTGCTTGTAGCAGTGTGCGTTTACAGGAATCCTTCATCTCTAACTATAAGTCACATGGATTTCATGAGAATATCTTTCTGCAGTAAGAGGGTAATGCAAGTGAAGGTGTCCTTGGATCAACGTCAACAAGAGTTATAACCCAGTTATTGTTAATTAACTGTTGGAATTGGAAAAAATATATATGTATTTATGTCAGATTACAACGGATAGTTTGCAGTGTAATGTGTTGTTTTACAGGGTCAGCCTTAGTAGTACAGCACCATGAAGCAAGTTAGTGTTAAGTGCCTTGCTTAAGGGGCACATCAACAGATTTTCACATTGACGGCTCGGGTATTCGAACCAGCAACCTTCAGGTACTGGCCCGCATTCTAACCACTAGGCAATGTGACCATACCATACCAGGTCCCGACCCTAAGAAGGACAACAATGTTTAAGTGTTCAAATGTAGTCCATGAAGAGGTATTAGGATTATGTGCACAAGCTACTCTTGCCGTACAATTGCAAACTGGCTGCTACTACATTTGGTAAAGATGAGTTAAGGACCTAAATCCAGGCTTCATTAGTATTCTGTTATATCTTGTGACAAAAGTGTCCTGATTCAATATCTTTCAGTTTCAGAGAAAATGGAGGGTGCTAATTTGCTGTAACTACAAAATCCCAGTAAAACCAAGGAAACAGCAGTAAGTGAGGGTTACTGCCATCTGGCTTTGTTCCACCATGTTCTACTGCCAGTTACTACGGTTTTCCTGGGTATTCTATCAGGCTCTGAGTTTCAGGCCATACCGACATGACACTCACCCTCACACACTCATGAGACAGCCAGTGATCCAGTTATCACCCGAATAAAAACATGGCACAATCACGCAGAGAAACATTGTGGTTTAACTCGCATTGAAATGCAAATACCCAGATAATGGTAAAGAAAATTTAGCAAACAAAATATTGAAACGCTCGCCTAACATAAAGAAAAGGACAGCATTGATATTAATACAAAGTCCACATACAGGGGGAAAAAAGTATTTAGTCAGCACCAATTGCGCAAGTTCTCCCACTTAAAAAGATGAGAGAGGCCTGTAATTTTCATCATAGGTACACTGGACAACTATGACAGACAAAATGAGAAAAAAATCCAGAAAATCACATTGTAGGATTTTTAATGAATTTATTTGCAAATTATGGTGGAAAATAAGTATTTGTCAATAACAAAAGTTTCTCAATACTTTGTTAAATACCCTTTGTTGGCGATGCCACAGGTCAAACATTTTCTGTAAGTCTTCACAAGGTTTTCACACACTGTTGCTGGTATTTTGGCCCATTCCTCCATGGCAGGATCTTCCTCTAGAGCAGTGATTGTTATGGGGCTGTCGCTGGTACACAGACTTTCAACTCCCTCCAAAGATTTTCTATGGGTTGAGATCAGAGAGACTGGCTAGGCCACTCCAGGACCTTGAAATGCTTCTTACGAAGCCACTCCTTCATTGCCCGGGCGGTGTGTTGGGATCATTGTCATGCTGAAAGAACCCAGCCATGTTTCATCTTTCAATGCCCTTGCTGAGGAAGGAGGTTTTCACTCAAAATCTCACGATACATGCGCCCCATTCATTTGTTCCTTTACACAGATCAGTCGTCCTGGTCCCTTTGCAGAAAAACAGCCCCAAAGCATGATGTTTCCACCCCCATACTTCACAGTAGGTATGGTGTTCTTTGGATGCAACTCAGCATTCTTTATCCTCCAAACACGACGAGTTGAGTTTTTTACCAAAAAGTTATATTTTGGTTTCATCTGACCATATGACATTCTCCCAATCATCTTCTGGATCATCCAAATGCACTCTAGCAAACTTCAGACAGGCCTGGACATTTACTGGCTAAGCAGGCGGACACGTCTGCACTGCAGGATTTGAGTCCCTGGCGGGTGTAGTGTGGGTTACTGATGGGTAGGCTTTGTTACTCGATGTTGGTCCCAGCTCTCTGCAGGGTCATTCACAGTTTTTCTCCTAAGTCCCCCCCGTGTGGTTCTGGGATTTTTGCTCACCGTTCTTGTGATCATTTTGACCCTACGGGGTGAGATCTTGCGTGGAGCCCCAGATCGAGGGAGATTATCAGTGGTCTTGTATGTCTTCATTCCTAATAATTCGCTCCCACAGTTGATTTTCTTCAAACCAAGGCTGCTTACCTATTGCAGATTCAGTCTTCCCAGACCTGGTGAAGGTCTACAATTTTGTTTCTGGTGTCCTTTGTCAGCTCTTTGGTGCTTGGCCATAGTGGAGTTGCGAGTGTGACTGTTTGAGGTTGTGAGACAGGTGTCTTTTATACTGATACAAGTTCAAAAAACAGATGCCATTAATACAGGTAACGAAGTGGAGGACAGAGGAGCCTCTTAAAGAAGAAGTTACAGGTCCTGTGGAGCAGTGCCAGAAATCTTGCTTCTTTGGTAGGTGACCAAATACTTATTTTCCACCATAATTTGCAAATAAATTCAATTAAAAAATCCTACAATGTGATTTCTGGATTTTTTTTCCTCAATTTGTGTCTTCATAGTCTGACTTGTATCTATGATGAAAATTACAGGCCTCTCTCATCTTTTTAAGTGGGGAGAACTTGCTACACAAATTAGTGGTGAACTAAATACTTTTTTGCCCCACTGTAAGTATAAACATTCTCTGTGATGAAATAGTTCTTACCTTATGGATAAAAACAGCTTGAGGGTTGCTACAATACAACATTCAAAACATGACAAACACAACTACACAACACCATTAAAAAACCACAAGAAAGCTGGAATAAACACATTTAGATTTTTTAGATACTGCACTTTACTTTTGCATGACCCATACAGCTGTTTAAGGTCATACAAAGGCAGAGTGCAGTATCAGCATTTTAGGCGGTCATAGTTCAGATCATGGTCATAATAAGAGATGATACATCAGTGCATTTACACACTATCTACCTACGACATATTTGGTCTGAACAGCAAAAAAAACTTTAAAGTCTTTTTTGTCGTCAGTTGTACTGTTTTCTAGTTGATGCTCTTGCCTTTGTAGTGGGCCGTTTATTCAAGCAGTCAACGGACAAACAACTCTTAATGCAATCACGGGGAAAACACTTTTGAAAAGCAGTTAGTTTGACCTTTGTAAAAAAAAAAGAGGGGCATCCAAGCTTTCATTGATACACCCCCCCCCCACGTAACACGGTTCTTTCTATACTCCTACAATCGCGCTAATTGCATTGTTTTTAAAATGCAGTTACAACCGGAGTATCAAGCATGGTTTAGGATCATTCACAACAGAGCTCTTAAAGGGGCAAACAGCATCCTTAAAACGGAGTATCAAGCATGGTTTAGGAACATTCACAACAGAGCTCTTAAAGGGGCAACGCATCATCTTAAAACCGGAGTATCAAGCATGGTTTAGGAACATTCGCAACAGACTCTTAAAGGGGCAACAGCATCTTAAAAATGGCAACTTTTGTAATTAATAGAAACCCCTCAACAAACAATTCTGAGTGAATAATAATAATAATAAATAATAAATAATAGAGCTCAGGAGGTCGTTGTCCAATGGGCTAAATGCAGATGGACAAACACCCATTTTCATTTATAGCCAACTGTGCTGAGTGTCAAGCATCCGTTAGGGGCTACAGGGGATTCATGCGTATTTGCTAATTAGCACATATGCTAATAGACCATGAATACCAGGATATATGGTAAAAATAATAATAAAATCAGTGTTACCATCTGATGCAATAGACCATGCATTTATAGGATATATGCATCCGTTCAATATGATTAGAAACATCATTTAACATATGCTAATAGACCATGAATATTACATTTACATTAAATTTTAGTCATTTAAAGCAGGCGCATCTTATCCAGAGCGACATACAGTTAGTGCATACATTATGTTATCATCTAATTTTTTCATACTGACCCCACGTAGGATATAATCGAACATGTAACATCTGAACCTGGCGTTGCATAAACGCCATGCTCAATACCAACTGAGCATCGCTACTATCCCTGCCAGCATATGGTTAAACATGTTCAACCTCCCCTACCCTGGACAACGCTGGGCCAATTGTGGCGCCGCCCCATGGCGTCTACCCGGTCGCGGCCGGCATACAGACAGAGTTCCCTGGCATTCGAAACCAGGACATCTGATAGTGGCACAGTATAGGATATATGGTTCCAATATGTAAAATCATTTAACATCTGATAATAGACCATGAATACAGGGATATATGGTTTCAATATTGTTAAAAATCATTTACCATCTGATAATAGACCATGAATATAGGATATATGGTTCAATATGTTAAAATCATTTACCATCTGATAATAGACCATGAATATAGGATATATGGTTCAATATGTTAAAATATTTACCATCTGATAATAGGACCATGAATACAGGATATATGGCTTCAGTATGTTAAAATCATTTACCTTCTGATAATAGACAATGAATACAGGCTATATGGTCTTCAATATGTTAAAATAATTTAACATCTGTTATTAGACCATGCATACAGGCTATATGGTTCAATATTTAAAATCTTTAACATTATCCTTTACCAATATCCATTGGGCTCATTTCATGGAGGTGGAAATGATATTTTAGATTGTGTCAGCATCATTTGTATTTCCACTTCATTATGGAAGTAGAACGGTCCTTTTTCTTGTCACAGAACTTGAGCTTCTTAGAACTGAGCTTCTCAAGAAGTTCCCCAGGAGGACCCTGGGAACCCTAAGCAAGGGGACTGGAATTGGTCAAATTTGCTGTTTTAATACATTTACCAAAATGATCCTACTTTCCTAAAAGCATGACGGTCATGACTTGTTTAAATGAAAAGGGGAGATAAATTTAGCACAAGACAATCAATCTGAGGTCGACTTAAGTATTTTTTTTTTGCTTTAACACCTGAGATTGACCTGTGCTACGAGTACGAATGGTTCTGAGGCAGGCGTTAGATTACAAGCGTTTTCAAGTGTAACGTTAATAACGATGGTTTTGGGGAACTGCCTCAGAGATTTAATCGATGCTCCCTACAAAGGTTCTAACGATGAACTTAGCCTTCAAGATGCTTTTGGGAAACCGGATCCTGGATGAGACCATCTGCTAAATGATTAAAATGGTAAAAGTAAGGTTTTAAACACAATATCATATTACTGTAGTATTGATTTTACAGAGATTATATTGTACAGATCTTATTAAAAATCTAGTTATTTTGTTACATTTGACTGTGTAAAACCTAGAATTCTTTACCTGAGAGTGAGCTCAGATAGATATGTGATATTTGTCTATCTGAGAATGAAAGCATCAAATGTATAGATTAAACAAAACTGTCTGTCAATGACAAACACCATACCATGATAGATAGTTTAAAAAAACACACCAATCTCTGTCATAATTTCTTTAAACAATATAAAGGCAATTTACCAAAACTTCTGAAAAGTGATATATAGCGTTTTGGAATGAAACTCGTCTAATGTTTCCCATATGAGCTCAGAGTAGATGAGAGACTGAGGGGCGGTTTCCCAGACAGAGTTAATTGAAGTCAGGACCAGGTAAATTCTACTTAAGTATCTCCCCAATATCCCACACGGCTTATTTACCTGTTCTGTCTTTGTCCCGTATACTCCCTCTCGGCGTTCCAGGTCACCAGTCTGCCCTCATTATTATGCACACCTTGTCACCATCGTTACGCCCCCTGCGGCCCAATCCAGACTCACCTGGACTCCATCCCCTTCCTGATTACCTCTCCTATATCAGTCACTCCCTTTGGTTCCCTTCCCCAGGCGTTATTGATTCTGTTTCAGGGCTTCATGTCTGTACGCACTCCTGTTCTTGTTTTGTTCTATGTATATGATAATTCAACTTCCTGTACTTGCTTCCGGATTCCAGCGTTCACGGTACAGTCTAGCTGTAGCAGGCTGCCTAGTAAATTAAATGTCTTTGGCCCATTACACTAAAAACATGTAGGCAGCAATGTTGTCCTCATCCATGTCATCTTACAAGAACAAAATATTCAAACTGTTCTGTATATGAGCTCCACTGCTCAATACTTTCATCAAACTGGTCCAATGTTTCCGACTTGCACTAATGTTCTATTCAGCTCCTGATTGTCCACCATCACTTTCAATATTGTCCATCAACCAAAGCAAATATGTCCTCAGTCAGGTGATCTTCATCACTTCACTTGACTTGACGTTCCTCCTAAGTTCGCTCATTTAGCAGATTAATTAAAAAGGTTTTGTCTTCACATCTGAATATAATGTCTTTCCTTTAATCACTTTTTATTCCTCCCTTTTAAATCACGTTGTTTTCCCGCTCCGATGTCCGTCCGTGTCCCTTTTCTGCCGTCCAGACGATGTTAACTTCTCTTCTTAGATAGCTAGACTATGCACTTGCCTCTGCTATCAATACACTGTGCTAACATTAGCCTATTCTGGACCACAGAAAATAACAGTTTTAAAACAGTTGTAAAAACCCACTTCTTCCAGGACAGAATAGTTCCTGTAGATTCAGACATTACTCAATCACCCAATCTTTTGTTATGCTCTTGGTGGGTTCATAACCACGTCGGTATAACAATTCAAATGATGATAAAGCGGGAGTACAGGAATCAGTTCAACCCATTTATCTGAACGTGATCAGCATCTCAACACATACAAACCCCCATGATGCTCTGCAGCACAACCCCAATATACAACAAAAACATAGATAAGTAAATGGACACGACACAAACCTCATTAGAGGAATTAAAATGTTCAGTTGTAGAAAGTAGGGCCATGGGATTAGGGTCAGAAAGGTCAGTATGTTTGATAACTGGTTACGGGAGGTAACATAACCAAGCATAAGGTCCATTATGGACACAGTGAAGTAGACTGGTGGGAGCTAAAAGCAGACATGGACAGTGAGACGGGTAGAGTGAGGAGTCAGGGGTGAAACACTAGATCAGGACAGGGTAGAAATGGCAGGGCTGGAAATAGACACAGAGACACATTCTGATCATGGCTCAGACTGACCCTGAGACACCCAAACAGAAGATGCCATAGCAAAGTCCTGTCCAGTAGGCTATATGGGATTTCCTTTCATCAAAAACCAAACACATGGAAACTGGCAACTTCTAGTTTTGGTGTCTCAGGTCGGTCTGAGCCCATGATCAGAATGTGTCTCTGTGTCTATCTCCAGCCCTGCCATTTCTACTCGTCTGATCGAAGTGTTTCACCCCTGACCTCCTCACACCGTATCCACTGGTCAATGTCTGCTTTTAGCTCCACACCTCTAGGGTTAGAGGGTGGGTCTGGGGTGGGGGTCCAAGGAAGGGGTGGAGGGTGGGCTGGGGTCGTGGTCCCAGGGGGTTGGAGGGTGGGTTGGGGGTAGGTCCCAGGAGGGGTGGTCGGGGGGTGGGAGTCGTTGGGTACCAGGAGGGTGTTGGAGGGTGGTTGGGGTGGTCCCAGGGAGGGGTGGGGGGGGTTGGGGGGTTCCGGTCCAAGGAGGGGTTTTAGGGTGGGTTGGGGTGGTCCAGGAGGGGTTGGAGGGTGGGTTGATGCAGCTGAGGTGGGTGATTGGATATGTTGGTTATATAATTGTATTTATCTGCAATAACTAGTTTCCATAATATATGATATATATTTTACACAGTATTGTGTCTCTAGCTGTATAACCATTCATGGCTGATATTTGTTTCCTGATATATATTTTAACAGTATTGTCTGTCTCTAGCTGGTATAACCATTCCTGTGTATTTGTTCTGTCTTCTATGGTTCTTTACAAATAAAATAAAACAATTGAGCACAAAAAAAGGAAAACGTGAAAACCGGGTTCAATGAAAATCAGAAAACCGGAAGGAAATCAAGTTCACATGCTTCACTGTGGAAGGTGGGACCAATCAGGTATCACATGTTGGTGTAAGGACATGGGATTGTCCAGCCTGTGGTAGAAAGGGCAACATCAGGACAAGTTCCAGACACAAAAAGAGAACAGAGAAATCACAAAAAACGGGAAACAAAAGAAACAACCTTTTCCAACGAAAGACAAATAGACATTTTCACACTGTTGAGTAAGAGAACACTGAGGTGAGTGATCTCATTCAGACCAGGAAGTCCACCACCACTGAAAATCCTGAACTTTTTTCCTGGCGGGCCGACACGGGTACTATGTCTCCCCATTGCTAGAGGGACAGCCGGTTTGGGATGGAGCTGACACAGGGGCAGTGTATCTCTTGTTGTCAGAAAAAAGCACTGAAACACCTTCCACTTCGACCAACGCACCTGTTGGTAAAGGACTTACACAGGTGAATCTGACGCTGTGAGACGTCATCACTGATGGCCACAGTTCAGGTAAACAGGACAAAAACTGACAAGATGCAACTCTATGTTGTGGAAAGGGATATGAATCACTACTGGAATGTTCAATGTGGAGGAAAATCACACTGGACTGGCCATCAGTTGCATACAATGACACAGGAGACACAGAACCTACCTGAGCCATCTTAAAGAAACATGGAGGAGGACGTCTTTAATTGACAGTGGGTTAGTATGAACAACATTACAGGAAGCAGCTTAGCATTAAGTCAGACAGCAAAACAAACGTTTTGAGAAAGCAGGCCCTGGCACCATTATTGCTATCAAGACCAAAAGCAGGCTGACTTGGACCGCTTAGTCAAGAACAAAGTACTGGAGCGCGTTCAGCATGAGTGAAAAGCATGAGCAAACACCTATATAACAGTCTTTAACACTAAACCGCCCTGGCCTTTTGTAGCATAGTAGGGATGGGTTACTCCAATCTCGAGTGGTGTCACACTTTCCCCCATAATAGCAAAACACAGTCTGATTGAAACTAATCACATTCTAAAACTGAAGATCATGAGGATTAAGTATAGGAGTCAGGTTTGTGTTAGTGGCCCTGGGGCAAAATTGTGTGTGACACCATCAGGCCCCAGAGGACAGGAGTTGACCATCCCTGCCCTTAGAGCAAGGTGTGCAAACTATGGTTGATAAATAAAAGATAGATTTAATTATTAATGACTAATTATTACACCCTGAAACTGTGTGACAGGTGTTAGAATGTGTGATTTGTAGGACCAGTAAAGACATATGGACATTGTGTTACTATTAGCAATGTGAGTAAGAGTTAGGCCAGACAACAAAGGCTAACAGGCACTGAGAAACCAAGGATAACTGAGGGAATTTAGGGAGAGGAGAAAACTGTTTATGGCTTTGTGTGTGGTGTTTGTGTGCGTGTGTGGTGTTTTTCTGTGTGTGTGTGTGGTGTTGTGTGTAGTTGTGTGTGTGTGTGGTATGTGTGTGTGTGTGGTGACATGTGGTCAGGAGAGCAGTTTTACACCAGGAGACAGGACCAATATACATCAGGGAGGACGTGTGGAGGACGGCCGTTTAGGAGGCAACAACCAGCAGCAGGACTGGCTACTCAGCTTTTTTGCAAGGAGGAGCAGGAGGAAGCCACTGCCAGAGCCCTGCAAAATGGACCTCCAAGCAGGACACAAATATGTTGCAGTGTGCGGCCTCATAATAGGTGCAGAAAACAGAACTCCATGAGGGTTGTATGAGGGCATGACAGCGACACAGGTAGGGGATTGTGCGTACAGCCCACACACAGTTGCAGGGACGTCTGGCATATTTGCCATTGGCCAGGGTGGGTAGAAACACCAAGATTGGCAAATACGCCACTGGCGCCCTGTTCTCTTCAAGAGATGGAAAGCAGGTTCACAACTGAGCACATGTGACATACGTGACATACTATGAAGATGCCTTGGAGAACGTTTGCTGCCATTGCAACATCCTCCAGCATGACCGGTTTGGCTGTTGTTTTTTGTTGTTTTTTCTAAAGTTCGTATTTTTGTTGGGAGGTGCATTTCTTGTGGGTAGCCGCACAGCCCTGCCATGTGCTCGACCAGAGGTAGCCTGGAGACTGCCATGAGGTACCGAGAGATGAGATCCTCACAGACCCCTTGTCGAGAACAATATGTTGGTGCGGTTGGCCCTGGAATTCCTTCTGAATGCAAAGACAATGCTAGACCTCATTGGGTGGAGTGAGTGTCAGCAGTTCCTGCAAGAGGAAGCATTATGATGCTATGGGACTGCGCCACGCCCGTTAGTCCACAGGACTCTGAAGGCCAATATGCGCCACATCTGAGGATCATCATGTCTCGCCTCCACATCCACCAAACGCTACGTTTTGCACAACAAGACTGGTCCAGGCGTTGGCGGATGCTTAAGTCCAGGTGTTGGGAGCGAGATCCCTCAGGAGACCATGACCGCCACCACATCAGGGAGCATGCCAGGCGTTGTAGGGAACGAGGAGTCATAGACAGGCACGCTGGAGGCCACACACACTAATCTGAGAGTCGCTCCATTTATGATTGTGTTTTAAGAGACATACATCAAAGTTGATCAAGCCTGTATTGTGGTTTTCCACACTTTAACTTTCGAGGGTGGACTCCAAATCCAGACCTCCTAACGGTTGATACATTTGATTTCCATTGATAATTTTGTCGAGGATTTTGTTGTCAGACACATTCCACTATGTAAATGAAAAAAGTATTTAATAATTTTTCATCTCATTCAGATCTAGGATGGTTGATTTTAGTGTTCCCTTATTTTTTTGAGCAGCGTACATAACTCCAAGTTCGGTAGTGTTAACCAATAATCTGGCGTGCGTGAGACTTAATTATTTGCTCAAAAGTACACCATTCTAGAATAAATTCCAAAAACAGGGGACCAAAATAGGTTGTGTGAGGAAGTAAGTAATTATAATTGACATTTGAGGAACAAACATATATAGAAATTAATTAAAGATCGAATAAATCATTAAAAGCAAAATTATTTAATACAACAACCCAGTAAAAGTGACAAAAAAACAATATTAGAGAGTTGGAAGTAAACTCTAAAATTCAAAAATAAAGGTGAATTTCAGGAATTCTTGGTAAAAGCCATTAAAATAATTTTAAATTTGGTATAGGACGATCAAAGAGTCTGCCAATATGGGAAAGCAAACACTCAAGGAGGTCCCGGGGGCCAACGGAAGATGAGAGATTTTATGGAATCCAGGGATAGAAGAAATCTCCAGTATGTAACCAGGTGGATCGGATAGGTATGGTTTTGAGGGACGTTCTGACGCAGAATAAACTCAAATCCATGCTTAAACAGATAACATAAGGTGCGCTAAAGGGAGAGTAGAGCAGAATTTAGCAGAAAGGCCCATAGGGGGTGGGGGGGTCTTGGGGGGGGGGGGGTAACCAGATGTCACGTTCGCCTTAAGGAGGACCAAGCGCAGCGTTTTTGAATGCGACCTATTATTATTAAAACAGATCACCCGATCAAAACAACGAACGAAACGTGAAGTCCTTCGATACCCAAAAACCAAAAGGAACAAGAAATACCACAAACAACAGTGAAAAGACGATAGAAATATGGCCTCACAATCAGAGGACAACCCGCCTGACCACTCGTTGCCTCTTGATTGGGAGTCACTAAGGCCAAACATAGTATACAACATAGACTTACACACCCTGGCTCAAACATAAACATAGCCCCAGAGCCAGGGCGTGACAGTACCCCCCCCCCAAAGGCGCGGACTCCGGCCGCCGCCAAACAACACAACAGGGGAGGGGGGACCGGGGGGGAACTCCGCCTCGGTCGGCGGATACGGCTCCGGACATGACCCAGCAGGGTTGTGCGGACTGACGACGCACCCACCCCTGCTTGATGCGTGGAGGAGGAGGAACGGGCGGACAGGGCTGACGAAGCGCACCCCTGACTTGGTGCGGGGAGCAGGAAGAGCCGGACGGGCTGACGACGCACACCATGACCTGTACGGGCACAGGGAGCTTGGATGCGGCCGGACTGGGCTGGCGACGAGCACCACAGACTTGGTGCGGGGAGAGCGGAACGGGCACGGGACAGGGCTTGACGAAAAGCACAAGACTTTGGGGCGTGGAGAGCAGGAAAGGGCCGTGCCGGCACTGACGACGCACACCACGGGCTTGGTTGGGGATGAGAAGCTTGGATGGGCCGGACTGGGAGCTGGCGACGCGAAGCACAGACTGGTGCGGAGAGGAGAGAGCAGGAATGGCCGGACCGGCGGCTGTCGACGTGCACCACCGACTTGGTAAGGAGAGCAGGTACGGGACCGGACAGGACTGACGACGCGCAACACAGGCTCGCGTGCGGAGAGGCAGGAACAGGCCCGAACCGTACATGGGGACCACACGCCACTGGCCCTATGCAGGGATCAGGAACGGGCCGGACCGACTGGTAATAGCAAAAACCCCAGTACTCTCGCGTGCTTCCCACACTTTCCCTCTCCTCGTGACCAGTGGCACCCTAACCTGGCGGCCTCCTCTTCACACCCGCTGGACCGCTCATCGCGTGCCTCCTCTGCCCCGTGTCCAACGTTCGTGAACCCACCCCTAAAAAATTTTCTGGGGTTCTCTCCTCCCCGTGGACCAGGCCTCCCTCAGCTCTCGCCAGACTCTCGTCCATTGCTCATAGAACAGCCTCCTCCCTTTTTTTTGTCCCTGTCTTCACTTAGCGTGGCCCAGCCGAAACTCCTACTCCCCGATCAGGTCCTTCCTCTCTACTCTTCATGCTGCATTAGGTACTGTCTTGGTGGTTTCTTACTGTAAACGTTCGACTTAAGGAGGACCAATGCGCAGGTTGAATTGCGTACAGATTAGTTATTAAACAGATCACACCGATCAAAACAACGAACGCAACGTGAAGTCCTTTCGATACCCCAAACCAAAAGGAACAAGAAACACACACCAAAAGTGAAAGACGATAGTAAATATGGCTCCCATCAGAGACAACAAGCTGACACCATTGCCTTGATTGGGAGTGAATCAGGCAACTAGGATATACAAAACATAGACTTACACACCCTGCGCAACATAACATAGTCCCAGAGAAACAGGGCGTGACAACAGAGGGACGTGGCCAGAGCCGGTAGATTTAGAAGGAATGACCCACCCCAAAAACAGGAATAGTAAGTTTGGGCTGCCGTTAAGGGCAGTGGGTTTCAGGGGATGCCCAGAGGGCCACTTTGCCATGGGCTGATACGGAGAATATGTTGGAAAAATAACTGAATTGTAAATAGCCTCAGAGAACATTGCCATCGTCTGCAGACTTCTCTAAAGCACATGAGTGTAAAAACAAGGAGGATAGTGAGGGACTGCCAGCAGTACTTAAAGAGAGTTAAATATGTGTTTATCGCAAACAGTGGCATAACAGAACCAGACCAGAGACGGCGGGAATGATACGCCCTACCATCAGCAATTAAGATAGCATTCCTCAGTGAATGAGACAGAGATAAGCAGAACCCTTAAAAGGACTTTGGTGGGTTGTGGCGGGCAATACAAACTGAGGTTAAACAATATGCATTAATCATGAGCAGACATAACAGACAGGACAGAGTCAGAAAGAGAGAAAGGAGCAAGAGTACATAATGGCCTCTCTTGGGGAAATAGCGGGTAAAGCAGATAACACAGGGGAAAGTGAAGGCTACAGCGGGGGAGGGGTCGCGGCTTTAACTGTAAAAAAGGAGGGCATTTGCGCCAGAGAGGTGAGGCCCCATGCAGATACTGTGGTTAAGACAGGCCTAACTCTTTTCAATGCAAACCCAACGGGAAAAGATAAGAAAGACAAAAAAGAGGAGAAGGCCTAACAGACGTCTATTTAACCAGCTTTTGAGCGTGAGGTAAGATAAGGAGTCGTGACAAGTCCTTGAGGCGAAAGAGTAGACTAGTGAGGGGAGACTACGGAAACCCATTGATCCCAATTGGAGGTGTTTGAAATTCGCTACTATTAATTAGCACTTCAACAGGAACAGAACCTTATTTGGGCGGCAGTAGCTTAGTGGTTAATAAGAGCGTTGTCCAGTAAAACCGAAAGGTCGCTGGTCTAATCCCCGAACGACTAGTGAAAAAATCTGTCGATGTGCCCTTGAGCAAGGAACTTAACCCTAATTGCCTCCTGTAAGTCGTCTGGATAAAGAGCGTTGCTAAATTACTAAAATGTAAATGTAAATTGACAGGAACAGTAATGGGTAAGAAAATTAAATTCCTTTGTGATACGGGAGCCTGCAGAGACAGCCAATCTGTGCAACAGACAAGCCAGATGGATTCAGGAATTGAGGGGGAGAAAATCATTAGTGTGATCTGCCCTCTGGTCATCAATTTTTTTTTATTGAAAGGTTGATCAGCCCAATAACTCTAAAACATGGACCAATCAGGAGGAGGACGCAAGCCATTACCCGTCCGAATCTAAGCTGTGTCCGGTAATTTACTAGGACGTGATGTAAGACTAATTGAATGTGGCCGTCATTCCACTGAAGAGGGAAATGAAAGCACACACAGTCAGAGACAAATATGGTGCTCTGTGGGGAAAGGGGAAACCATGCTATTGTATAGTCAAGATTTGTTAAGGGGGTGGGGAATAACTGAATATTCCCGAACCTTGATGGAACTGCTGATGATGTAGTACATGGCCCAACAAAAATGTCCCCCGATGATCCTACACTGTATCCTGGTATAACCAACACCCGGTCCAGATGCAATCATGAGGGGGAACGCATTATGTAAAACCACAGAAAGGACTTACGCATTGAAATGGCTCACTATGACAAACACCCCGCAAAGCAGTGGTCAGGGAAAAAGATGGAGCCAATGTCTGTCTTAGCAAAGGAGCCAGCAGAGGACTGGAACGGACATGGGACAGGGTTTTATCCAAGGTTAAGAGGGATCACTGATTGGGTCATATTGTGAAGTGGAGATCACACAGCCATCCACAGATAGGGTCAATCGGAATGAATTGGGGGATCCAATTCAGTTCACGGAGTAGTACATTTAGATGAGAATAGCCGATACTGCGGAGAGGAATACCTGTTGACAGAACATCAGGAGTCAGACTTAAAAGAAGTTCCAGAGCATTTGTGGTTCCCGGGTTCCGGCAGCGTAGAATTAATAAAAGGGGTAATTAAAGCTACAGGTGATACCCCAAATTCTAATTCATAGGCCATATCAGAAGGCAATGCCTATGAAACCAGAAAGCAAAAAGGTTTGCAGTAACAAGAGCAGATGGGATGAGGAACTAAAGGGCGGGCCAACTCTTGGAGAAGTCGAGGCCAGAAGCAAAGGGGCCAGTTGTCTGGAAATCACAGTCTGTTTTTTTTTTTTTTTTTGTTCTGCTGGGAGTATATTTGATGAGGGGGGTTTTCCATCTTGATGAGAGCATAGAGACATAAAATAATAATTGAAATAATTAAATTTATATTAACTGCTCACCCAAAAAAGTTAGACATACGTCATGGGTGAGACATAATTAATATTAATAATTGTCAAGCAATTAGGGTTTCCATTAAGGAAACGTCAATCATACATGGATATTTAATACTATGGAGGCATAAATTCAATATATGATGGTAAACTAGCATGTGTTTGTTAGTTATTTGTTAGGCCGATTTAGAAAGGACAGTTACCTATATCTGCGTATCTAAACAATGACAGATGCGGGTTGGGTTTTTTCATAAGAGTGGCTATAATTTTTGTGAAAACACAGGTTAATTAGATTGTGAGAAAGGTTGAATTGCCATTGTTTAAGCAAGAAATGGCATTTAAATTCATGCTTTCTGGTTATGTGTATGCAAATAGGTTATTTGTTTTTGGTTGGTGTGTGGATATACTTGGGACCTAATGCAAGGATTAGTGTAAAAGAAGCAGAGAGATGATTGTAGTGAGAGCCAGTGGAAGGATACCCCACCCTAAGACGGGGGTACACCAGTTCAGAAGAGATTGGAAGGGCTGACCGCCAGCTTTTTAAGCTGAATAAAGGGAACTAGAGAGGGCAGTCAGACAGATAGTGTTAAAAGGACGGGGCAAGACAGTGAGGGAAACTGGAGTTCCCGGGGGGGATGGGAATGTGCAGGTCCAGAGTGGGCAGAAGGAGGGGCTTATGGAGATAATTGGCACATCTCGTGACAAATCTGAGAGAATATTATCACAAGACATGCCGACTTCTCCAAAGTCCACGAGTGTAGGCAGGGGAAACAGTGAGGACTATTAGTCAAATACCTAGAGAGACTGAGAGATGTGTTCAAATGCAAACAGTGGGCTTAATAGATCCCAGGACCAGGGGGCACCAGAGGGTCCGGATCACCAACAAGTTAGATTGACTTCCTAAGTGGAATGAGGCCAGAAATCTCTCAAAACATAAAAACGACCCTAATGGGCTGGGGGACGGCTACCTAGATGAAGGTTAAACGTCTGCCAATCCATCATGATAGAATGTAAAGGAACGAAAGGAGAAAGGAAGGGTGAGACCTAGTGAGCAAGCCCAAGTAGGGAGATGGAAGGTTAGAGAGAGGGGACTGGAGACTGTAAGTGAAGGGGTTTAGGGAGGGACTGGAGACTGTAAGATGTGGAAGGGTAGGAGAGACTGGACTGGAGACGTAGGAGAGATGGCGAGCTGAGTAGAAGAACGGCCCCAGCCCTACTGTAAGATGGGAGGGTTAGAGGAGGGACTGGAGACTGTAAGATGGGGGGTTAGAGGAGTGACTGGAGACTGTAAGATGGGAGGGTTAGAGGAGTGACTGGAGACTGTAAGATGGGAGAGTTAGAAGACGGACATAGGAGACTGTAAGATGGGAGGGTTAGAGGAGGGACTGGAGACTGTAAGATAGAAGGGTTAGAGGAGGGACTGGAGAATGTAAGATGGAAGGGTTAGAGGAGGACCTAGGAGACTGGTAGAGATGAGTAGGTAGAGAGGGACGGAGACTGTAGATGGAGGGTTAGGAGGTGACTGGACTGTAAATGTGAGGGTTAGAGGAGGGACTGGAGACTGTAAGATGGGAGGGTTAGAGGAGGGACTGGAGACATGTAAGATGGGAGGGTTAGAGGAAGGGCCTAGGAGACGAGGGATGTGAGGGTTAGAGAGGGACTGGAACTAGGTAAGATGGGAGGGTTAGAGGGGGACTGGAAGGACCTAGAAGATTGGAGGGTTAGCTGGAGTGGCTAGTGGCATACTAGGAGAGATGGGAGGGTTAGAGGAGGGACAGGAGACTGTAAGATGGGAGGGTTAGAGGAGGACTGGAGACTGTAAGATGGGGGGTTGGAGGAGGTACTGGAGACTGTAAGATGGTAGGGTTAGAGGAGGGACTGGAGACTGTAAGATGGAGGGTTACCTAGACGGACAGGAGACTGTAAGATGGGAGGGTTAGAAGAGGGACTGGAAAGAACCTAGGAGAGAAGGAGCTGAGCACCTAGTTGGCAAGCCATAGGGGAGCTGGAGGGAGGAGAGGCTGGAAGGACCTAGGAGAGAAAGAGAGGAACGGTAATAGGGGAGGCAAGAGTGAATGGAGAAAGGGTTTCCTTGCTGACAAAACGGAACATTTTGCAGAGAATGTCCGCAGGAACCGTGAGTTGGCACTGTGGAAGGAAAGGCACCAGGTCAAGAAACTGAAGCAGAAGGGGAAGAGAGGAAGAGGAGGAAGGGAAAAAAAAGGTTACAGGGGGAGGAAGCCAGGAATAAGATGAAGAAGAGAGGCAGGATAGAGTGGGAGGAAGAGAGAAATCAGGAGTCCTCATGACATGGCTATTTTGGTTTGTTGTTTTTCAATGTGGTTTTTCAAATAAAAAAAACAACACACCTAGTAGAGTGTATAAAGGGTTGTATTTTTATTTTAGGGGGTTTTAAACAGGTCAAAGGTGATTAAGTCTTAAAGGACACACACAAGTTGAAATTTTAGGAGTTTTCTTGTTTTGGACTGAGTTAGGGTTAGTATATGATTTCTATGAGAATAAATGTCATGAGGACCTAAAATGAACACTTGGGAGAAGTAACCATTTAGAAATATAGAATGATGGTAATGTTAGTATACTATGGGATGGAACAGTTCGTTGAATGCTTTCAATGGGCCTCTGAACTCTGTTTTGACTTTCTGGTGTTAATTAATCATCCACATGGTAATTCTAAAGGCATGAGAGGAGGACTTTAGGATAGTTTATTTACCAAGTTGAGGGTAATTTTAGTTACTGTGAAACGTGTGAAGAACTTTATAAATTTGGTAATAATATATATATATATGATTCGAACCATAAAAAAAAACAGAAGAGATAGAGAGCTTTCCCGAAATGAGGGATACATGTTGCTAGTAAATTGTACTTAAAAATTGGAGTTACTTTTACGGGATAGAAGTAAGTTGAGGTATTATCAAATGTTGTCAGCCAGGGTTTTTTAAACACTTCTCGGTCCCAGTCAGCTGTCAAAAGAGGCAAGTTTCGATAGATAGAGATCTACTTATAGAGAGCTACAGTAGGGCACCAATTAAGGAAGTTCAACCAGATGGGGACGCAAGCGCCAGTAAAATAAGGAAGATATGGGTCAAAGGACAGCTTACCAATTCACCCGAAAATTAACTGTTTAGATATGCTTGCAATATTGACCACACGGGCAGAGCCATGTAGTCAACGGGAGGGATGGCTGGTTAGAGTAGATTAGACAACACGTTGTTGCATATGGGATCACTAATTATCTATATTTTTTTAAACTTTTGTCAAGGATGTGTTATCTGTGCTCAAAATTAATCACCAGGGCAGACAAAGGGCACCTCAGGGTGAGTATCCTCCGGCAAGTACCTTCCAGCAATTGGAAATGGATTTATAGAGTTATCCACGGAGTGAAGGGAATACATTTAGAGTAACCCCAGACAAAGATGGGTTTATCCCCTTTGAGAAAGTTGTTCGGGAAGACCTTACAGGAATGCACAGTGCAGGACCAAGAACAGGCAGAATAGAACTAGAGAATACACTAGCAGAACACATGAGAAAATTGTTCGTTAACAAACCCGTGTTTATAGGGGTTTGTTGGGATATGGGGAAGTACCAGGCAGGTGGGTCAGGTGAAGGATTGGGATGGCGGGTTTTTGGGATTTTGGGGGACCTCAGAGCTGCATCATCAGTTTAAACCATTATTATGGATTAATCCAGTGTCACGAATAGTCAGGTGAGAGAAGTAGACCACTGCCGCAGCGTGTGAACAAACATGGTTATTTATTATCTTCAGTTCTAAATACACAAATAAACAAAGCAACAAACGACCGTAAACGTCCACTGTGACAATGACCGAACACGGAACAAGAAACCCACAAACACAAAAGGAAAACAGACAGTTTAAATATGGCTCCCAATCCAGAGGACACCAGCCAACAGCTGCCACTCGTTGCCTCTGGATGGGAGTCACTCAGGCCAAACATAGAATAGACAAACTAGAACACCAACATAGAAATAAACACATAGAAATAAACACACCCTGGCTCCAAACAATAGAGTCCCAAGAGCCAGGGTGTGAACAGTACCCACCCTAAAGGCGCGGACTGAGACCCGCGCCTCAATAAGAGCGCTAAACAGGGGAGGGCTGGGTGGGGCATACCCCTCTTCCGCGGCGGTTTGGCTCGCCTTGCCACCACCCTCCAATCAAACCCCCCATAGCGCCCTGGTCCGTTCTGGCCCCGCTGGCTGGAGCTGACCTGGACGTACAGGAGCGGCTAGATTTAAGCTCCGTGTGGAAGCAGTTGAGCGGTACCTGATTGGCACCGATGACCCCAGGCACGGATATTGTGCCGGGAACTGACGACGCGCACCCCTGGCTGGTGCGTGAGGCAGGAAACTGACCGGACCGGGCCGACGATGCGCACCCCTGGCTTGGTGGCGTGGAGCAGACGGGCCCGGGACGGGCTGACGATGCGCACCCCTAGCTTGGTGCGTGGAAGCCGGAACGGGCCTCAACGGTATGACGACCGCACCCCTTGGCTGGTGCGTGGGAGCGGAACGGAGCCTCACTGGAATGAAGACTACCTCGCACCCCTGTCTTGGTGCGTGGAGCCGGAAGGGCCTCATCGGACACTGACGACTCGCACCCCTGGCTCTTGGTGCGTGGAGCCGGACGAGGCCTCAACGGACTACTGACGATCGCACCCCTGGATTGGGGCGTGGAGCCGGGAACGGCCTCACCGGACTGACGACTCGACCCCTGGGCTTGGTGCGTTGAGCCAGAACGGAACGGGGGCCTCACGGAACTGACGACTCGAACCCCTGGCTGGTGCGAAAGTAGGCAGGAACGTGGACCAGGCGACGACTCGCCCCTGGCTTGGTGCGTGGAGCAGCAACGGGCCGGGCGGGCTGACGTGCGCACCCCGAGCTTGTCGTGTGGAGCCGGAACGGGCCTCAACGGACTGACGACTCGCAACCACTGGCTTGGTTCGTGGAGACGGAAACGGGCCCTCACGGAATGACGAACTCGCACTCCCTTGTCTTGGTGCGTGGAGCGGAGACGGGCCTCATCGGACGACGACTCGCACCCCTGGGCTTGAGTGCGTGGAGCCGGAACGGGCCTCAACGGAACGCGACCGCACCCCTGGCTTGGGGTGCGTGGAGCCGGAACGGGCCCTCACCGGACGACTGACGACACTCGCACCCCTGGCTTGTGCGGTGGAGCCAGAAAGGGCCTCCACCGGACTGACGACTCGAACCCCTGGCTTGGTGCGAGTAAGCAGGAACGTTCTGGCCCAGGCGGACGACTCGCACCCCTGGCTTGGTGCGAGTTGGCAGGAACAGGCCGGGACGGGCTGGCTACGCGGGCACAGTAGGCTTGGTGCGGGAGCAGGGGACAGGCGGGATGGGATGGCGACGCACCCCCCGAGGTTGGGGCGTTGGAGCAGGGACAGGCCGGGCTGGGATGGCGACGCACCCCGTAGGCTTGGTGCGTGGAGCAGGGAAAGGCCGGGCTGGGCTGGAGGCCGCACACCGTAGGCTGGTGCGTGGAGCAGGGACAGGCGGGATGGGCTGGCGAGCACCCCGTAGGCTTGGTGACGTGGAGCAGGGAAGGCCGGGGCTGGGCTGGCGGACGCACACCGTAGGGTTGGGCGTGGAGCAGGGAACAGGCCGGGGCTGGGGATGGCGAGCACCCCGTAGGCTTGGTGCGTGGGAGAAGGCCAGAAGGGACAGGCCGCGGGCTGGAGATGGCGACGCACCCCGTAGGCTTGGTGCGTGGAGCAGGGACAGGGGGGTGGGGGGGGGACGGGGCTGGGCTGGCGACTCACCCCAGCTAGGCTTGGTGACGTTTGGGAGGGACAGGCCGGGGCTGAGGTGGCGCACGCACACCGTAGGCTTAGAGTGACGTGGAGCAGGGACAGGGCAGGAACCGGGGCTCTGGAGATGGACAGGAGACTGGACAGTGAAGAGCGGCCAACCACCCAGTCCTGGCTGAATGCTACCTCACACACTCTTGTGTTGAGCATCCGCACAGGACGTCAGGGCTGTGTACCGTACTGGCCATAACAGCAAGTGATACTGGAGAGGGATAATTCGGGACGCGAGGCATTGAGACCACGAGCGTGAGCCGGCAACACTCCGTCCTGATTCATACCCACCTTCGCACGACAGTGCGGGGTGCTCGTACAGGACTACTGCCGGACCACTCGTGGACAGTACGACGCTACGCATAGCCGCGAACCTGCCCAGTCCCATGAGCCATGCCTGGAGCCGGGAAGTTGGTTACCGCTCTCCATCCAGGCTCCGCCAACCTGCCTTATGGCCCCCCAAACACGGTGGCCTCCTCTCCAAATCGCCCGTGGCAGGCCTCCTGCTAGCCCAGCCGGCCATTGCCGTGGCCCCCACCCCTAAAAAATTTTTTGGGGTTGCCTCTCGGCCTTCCGTAGATGACACTGCTGAGCCGCTGATCCTCTCTCGCCAGGGGCCTTAATTCTACCCCAAGGTCCCTGCCCACCCGAGCATGTCTCCCAGGAACACGGATTTGCCACCGGGCCATCGCAACCTTCCATCTCTTTTCCGTCGCTTCCTCCCATGTCCAGTATGCCTGCTCCTGGACCACGCTGCTTGGTTCATTTTATGGTGGGTTCTTCTGTCACGATCGTCAGGGAGAGAAGTAGACCAATGCGCAAGCGTGTTGAACGAACATGTTAATTTATATCTTCCGTGATAATATACACAATAAACAAAACCAACAAACGACTCGTAACGTCCACGGTGACAAGACCGAACACGGGAACAAGAACCCCACAAACACAAAAGAAAACAGACAGTTTAAATATGGCTCCCAATCAGAGACAACAAGCCAACAGTGACACTCGTTTGCTTCTGAGTGGGAGTCACTCAGGCCACACATTCGAAATCAACCAAATAGAGACCCCCAACATAGAAAAATAAACACATAGAAATAAAACAAACCTGGCCAACAAATAGGGTCCAGAGCCAGGGTTGTTTGTGCCATCCAGGTCAACCTAAACAGGGAAATTATGAACAAAATAATACCAAGACACTGATTCGATCTCAGTAGACAGAGAAATACTGAAAACCAAGGAAAGACTATTGAGGGAATTATTATTTTAATAGTTTAGGACAACGATGGGGGATTCAAGATACAAATTGATTCTCCCATGAAGGAGATCAGGAGGTTTTGGGGGCACCTTTGGTAAGAAGGGATCGGATACAAGAAAGTTAGGTCCTAGAAGGTAGAGTAAAAATTTTTTAAAAACATTTGCAATGGGGAACGCTCATGTCCTTGGGCAAGGGTGTTTTATTAAAACATACCTGGGGAACATACTAGAGAATGGAAATGGATGCAGTACACCGAGGGGAATTAAATGAACCCATGATGAAAAAAAAACGAAACTTGGTGATAACGGTAAAAGTCAATATGCAAGATGACATAGCAAGGAACTATTGGGCCTTGTGTTGAATGATTTCGGGGCACGATATATGTTTGAGGTTCATTTTTCAGGAGAGAATGAATCTTCACCCCCGAGACAGAACCGGCAGGTTAGATCCAATGTTATCACCAGAGGATCAACAAAAGTCTAATACCCTTGGAAGGCCCTTCAGAAGGAATCATAAATCGCACTAAAACACCAAGGTAGAATATTTCCTCTTGCAGGAAATGAAACAAGGAAGGACAGTAGGAAAGGATTTCAAATGAGAACTTATGGGTAAGGTGGATGATACACTGCTAGGGTGTTGGGTCACAACTAAGTTAGGCCTGTTCAACAGGATAGTGCCAACCCTGATTACACTGCACCTAGACTCAGACCATGGTTCTCTTGTGTGATAGATTGGGATCAAACCAAACCTCACCTAATTGTTCACCTAACTCATGACCTGCAGAATAGTTTGGTTATCGAAATGCTTTTAGCAGAGAAGGGGCGGATTTGCAGATGGTGGAGGTCATGTTGTACGTTTCCACAACAATACAGCCCCAGATTGTACAGTAACTAGAGCATGGCAGGTCTCACCGCCATTAAGTAAAGAATGGGTGAGAACTGGGGGGTGAATACATCAAGACTGGTGGTTTTGATAAAATGTTTGGTAAATGGAAACTAGTGTTTAAACTATTTTAGGCGCGGCAAATCGAGTCTTATGGGTATGCTTGTTCTTTGTGGAGTTGTCTATCCCTGTGTCCGAGGATTGGGGGTGAGCAAAGCGTTGGAGCAGATATAACAGCAGGATGGTGAGATACGGGCCCAATCCTGGACTCCGACCTAAGAATGAAGATATGACCCACATTGCTTGGTGGAGGATTGACGACTATTCGATAGTTTGAGACTGGAATGAAACTTTTCTTAGTTCTAATGTGTGAAGGTTGCAGTGTAAAATCTAAACGAAGAATGACTGGGAGGTTATCCTAGAACTATAAATCTCTAGTTAAAGGTATGTTAATGATTTTCTGTATATTGAAGTGCGGATAATTATAGTCAAAGGGTGGATTGATATAAAAATTTAAATATATACGGCGTTAAAAGTAATGACTAAATGTTCCCACCCTTAAATATAGTTGAGAAATGTTTTTTGTTTGAATTATGATTAATACTTTCTAGTTAGTGGACTAATATTATACTCTTAAACTGTGTTGAAATGTGTTAGAATGTGAGTAAGAAGTTAGACCAGACTAGACCAGATCAACAATGGAGAGAACTGGCTACAGGCAACTTCGAGAAACCAAGATAAAATGAGGAAATAGGGAAGAGAGAAAACTGTTAGGCTTGGAAGGGTGTGTGTGTGTAATGTATGGATGTATTTGTGTGTGTTGGTGTGTGTGTGTGTGTGTGTGGGCGTGTGGTGTGTGTGTGGTGTGTGTGTTGGTGTGGTGTTTGTGTGTGTGTGTGTGTGGACCATAAAGGTCAGGAGAGCAGAGGGTAAAACATGAAGGCTGAAACCGAAATGTGGTCCGTTCGCAAGATGTGTATAGTGCGGAAAAATACAGGACGCTAGGGCGGGGGCGGGATTTTTTTCGTTAGGACGTAGGGGTATTAAAAAGATTGTACCACCATTTTGTTTTAGACCGTTTCATGAAAATAAAGCCTGATGAATTGTATGCTGGGCGCTGGGTCTGATTATTAGAGATTTACAACCTCTGGGATACGAAGAGTAATAAGTTCATCTTTTTAAACATTGGGATTGATAGAAATTCACGTAACAACATGGGTCCCCATATTCCTCAAAAAAAGTTATAACAGCTGCACCACGAGAGCATCCTGACCGGTTGCATCACAGCCTGGTATGCAATGGCTAGCATCTGACCATAAAGGTGCTACAGAGGGTAGTGCGTACGGCCCAGTAAATCACATGGGGCCCCCAAGCTTCATGCCATCAGGACCTATATACTAGGCCGGATGTAGAGGGAAAGCCCAAAACAATGTCAAAGACTCCAGTCACCCACGTCTAGACTGTTCTCTAGTGCTTCTATGATCTAGCATAGCTCACTTTACCTACCTTCATGTAACAAATTACTCAACTAACCTTTACCCCCCACATTGACTCCGTACTGTACCCTGTATATAGCATGCAGGATGTTATTACGTGTTACCTTTATTTATTTTTTACTTTAGTTTATTTGGTAAATAAATTCCTTAACTCTTTCTTGAACTGCATGTTGGTTAAGGGCTTGTAAAGAAGCATTTCACATGAAAGTCTACACCTGTTGTATCCGGCGCATGTGACAATAAAGTCGATTTAATTTTATTTACATAGTTTATCAAAACGTCGGACAATCTATCTGCATATTAAAGATGACTACCCCCCCCAAAAAATAAATAAAAAATAAAAAATATAAATAAAGAAAAAAAATAAAGAAAATAAAACAACATCCAGGCTATTTCTATGTCCCATAAACTTTCACTAAAAGTGACCTTGAAATTTACTAGCCTGAATGGAACACCCCATGAACGAGTTCCTCCTATAAATATCTTGGTATTCTGGCTAGAATGCATTAAACCGGCATTTTAAAGGAATGTTACTGAGCTGGTAAAGGAAATGAAGATCAAAAAATGTGGAATGAATTGAACAGAAATAGAGTATGTCTGGGTTTTGTGATAATAGAAAGGTGGTTGTTCAGGCCGCTTATGTCTGTTCTTAGATTACAGGGATATAATTCTTACAGCACACAGCAGCTTACACACTTAAAACACTAGATGTTGTTTTCATTGTGCCTAGATTAATTATGGTGATGGTTCTAGAAACTCACCATTGTGCCCTTAGATCATTAATGGTGATGGTTCTAGAAACTCACATTGTGGCCTTAGATTCAATACGGTGATGGTCTAGAACTCACCATTGTGTATTGTATCAAAAGGTGGGTGGGCTCTCGTTCAGAGAGAGCAGAATTACCTTCTGTTTATAACAAAGCGCTCCGCAGAAGAGATTCTGATGTATCTGACATCACTGGTCAAGGTCACAAAACAGGAATACAATATGAGGAGCACTAGGAGTTATAGCGGCGCGGAGAAGATGCAGACCGTGGTACCGTTTTTTACAGCCCTCTAAAAAATTGTGCTATTTGTGTGTTATTTCGCGTTATTTGTAAACTATTTTGTACATTCATGTTTCTGCCAACCATCTCTTATGACCGAAAAGAGATTCTGGATATCAGGACAGTGATTACTCACCTCGTATTGGACGAAGATTTTTTCTTCAACGAGACGGCCGCAAAGGAATCTAAGACACCCGACCAAGGCCCCAAATCCCCGTCATTCGTATGAGAAGAGACGGGGCATATCGTGGACGCTAGGTTGGGGTGCCTTGTAAGGATCCGACGGCGAGGAGTAAACTGCCTCTGCCAATCAATCCTATTAGCAATCTTCAATCATTAGAGAACAAATGGAATGATTTACAGATTACGGTTAATCAACCAACGGGACATTAAAAAACTGTAACATCCTTATGTTTTCCGGAGGAAGTCGTGGTGAACGACGAAATGGACAACATACAGCTAGACAGGGCTATACTGCCGACATCGGCAGCATAGAAACGCTGACTCCGGTAAGACAGGGGTGTCGGTTTCTGGTAGATTTGTAAACAACAGCTGGTGCACCAACAATCAAATTACTAAGGATCCGTCTCCAGGTTTTGCTCTGCCTGACCTAGGAAAAGTATCTTATCTTATGATAAGCTGTAGACCACCAATATTTACCAAGATGGTTTTCATCTATATTTTTCATAGCTGTTCTATTTAACACCACAAACCCAATGCTGGCACTTAAGATTGCACGGAAATGAGCTTGTCTTCAAAGGGCCATACGAAATCAAACAGGGAAAAAACGACCTCATCCAGAGGGCAGCGCTCCTAGTGGCCCGGGGAGTCCTGCAGGCAAATGCAGGGATGTCCAGCTGGAAACTTACAAATCTGTTCTAACCTAATTACGACCAGCATGTTAAATGTGTGCAAAACCAGAGGAAAAAAAAAAAAACTCTAATTAGACCACCCTTCTACCTCCACACACAGAGAGCACATACAAAGCTCCTCCCGGAGCCCATCCATTTGGCAAATCTGACCATAACTACTATCCTCTCTTGCATTCCCGTGCTTTATAAGCTCCCAAAAAAACTAAAGCAGGAGGAGCACCAGTGAGTATCACCATTTAATGACTCGGCACTTGAGTTAATAAGCAAAAGTGGGTCAGATGGACGCCAGATGCTAAGCTACAGGACTGTTTTGCAGCAGCACAAGACTGGAACATGTTCCGGTTCCGGGATTCTTCAGATAGCATTGAGGAGTACCACCACATCAGCACTGGCTTCATCAATAAGTGCATCGATGATGTCGTCCCCACAGTGAAGACGTACGTACATACCCCAAACCAGAAAGCCATGGATTACAGGAAACATCCGCAATGAGCTAAAGGGTAGAGCTGCCGCTTTCAAGGAACGGGACGACTCTAACCCGGACGCTTATAAGAAATCCCGCTATGACCTCCGACGAAACCATCAAACAGGCAAGAGTCGTCAATACAGGACCTATAAGATTGAATCGGTTATCTACTACACTGGCTCTGACGCTCGTCGGACAATGTGGCAGGGCTTGAAAAAAACTATTACAGACTACAAAGGGAACGCACAGCCCCAGCCGCGAGCAGGCTTCCCAGTGAAACAAGCCTACCCAGACGAGCTAAACCACTTCTATGGCTCGCTTCGAGGCAAGCAAACACTGAAGCATGCATGAGAGCACCAGCTGTTCCGGACTACTATGTGGATACACGCTCTCGTACGCCGATGATGTGAGTAAGACTTTAAAGCAGGTCAACATTCACAAGGCCGCACAGGTGCCAGACGGAATTACCAGGAGTGTACTTCCGAAGCATGTGCTGACCAGCGACTTGGCAAGTGTCTGACTTTTCACTGACATGGTGACACAACATGTCCCTGACTGATGTCTGTAATACCAAAAACATGTTTCAAGCAGACCACCATAGTCCTACCGTGAGCCAATGGACGGTGTAATAACCCAAAATGACTACCCAACCTTAAGCACGGACGGCGTCGACCAGAAGTGTTATCGTTTATAGCTACTTCCATGGCTCACAAGGAAGCAGGCTATCCCACAGACACCTAGCACCCCACTCCATTTGCATACCGCCCCAACAGATCAACAGATACAATCTACATATTGCCACTCCACCCGAGTGTGGTCACCGCATGTGAACTTGAGATCGAAGGTTAGACTGAAGTGATGAATTTGCCTGCGCAGACCACTTGACAAAATGTGTCCTTCAACGCGATTGGATTTTCAACATTGTCAATGAGGGAAATACCAACATGGCCTAAGGATTGAGAAGGCTTGGGCTACCAAGGGACTTGAATAACGTGCACTAAAGACTCTAAGAGGACGTTGAAAGACTGGTCATGAAACTCAAAAAGTAGGACTTTTATCACTCGACTTAAGAATTGGCCGGCAATTTGACTAAGACCCCCTTGGGACCCACCCAAACCAGAGGGACAATGAAAACGAGGCAAAAGAAGTAAGGATGGATTGGTGATTAAAAAACTGACTTCTGTTTGACTCTGTCTCCACTCTGCCATTCCTACCTGGACAAGGAGGAACAACCTAGTGGTCGGAGAATGGTATTCATTATTGACTACACATCAGATGTCAACCCCATAGTGCCCTCAAGCTCCATCACTAAGCTAAGGATCTGGGACTAAACCCTCCCTCTGCAACTGGATCCTGGACCTCCCTGACAGGCCGCCCCCAAGTGGTAACGGGTAACGGTAACAAAACACCATGCTGCACACACTGCACATCAACACGGGGGGAACTCAAGGGGGGGGATCAAGTGACCATCCCCTCCTGTAGCTCTCTGTTCACCCATGAACTGCATGGCAAGGCCGAAAGACTTCCAACACCATCATTAAGTTTGCCGACGGAGACGACAAACAACAGTGGTAGGTGCCTGATCACCGACAACGATTTGAGACAGCCATATAGGAGAGGAGGTCAGAGATCTGGCCGTGTTGTGTGCGTTTTGTGGTTTTTTGCCCAAGGATAAAAACCTCTCCCTCAACGTGACCAAGACAAAGGAGATGATTGTGGACTACAGGAAAAAAAAAGAGGACTGAGCACGCCCCCATTCTCATCGACGGGGCTGTAGTGGAACAGGGGTTTAGAGAGCTTCAAGTTCCTTGAGTGTCCACATCACCAACGAAACTATCATGGTCCAAAACACAACCAAGAAAGTCGTTTGAAGAGGGCACGACCAAAGCCTATTCCCCATCAGAGGAGAACTGAAAAGGGTTGGCAGTACCATGGGGTCCCTCAGATCCTCAAAAAAATTCTACAGACTGTACACCCATCGAGAGCATCCTATGACGGTTTGCATCACCGCCGTATGGCAATATGCTTGGCCCTAACCCGACCGCAAGGCACATAACTGAGGGTTATTGCGTACTTGGGCCCAGTACATCAATGGGGACCTCAAGTATTCATGCCATCCAGGACCTCATAGACCAGGCGGTGTCAGAGAAGGCCCTCTCAAAATTGTCAAAGCAAACTCCAGCCAAACCCTAGTCATAGATGTTCTCTCTCGGTAGCCGGATGAAGAAAGAAGAAGCGCGAAAGTGCCAAGGTCTAGGTCCAAAAGACCTTACTCAAACAGCTTCTACCCCCAAGCCTAAGACTCCTGAAACGTAAATCAGGGTACCCGGATATTTGCACTGCCCTCCCCACCCCCACCCCCACCCCACCCTTTTTACGCTGCGCTATCTGTTAATATTTATGCATAAGTCCACTTTAACTCTACAAACATGTACATATGACTCAATACCTCAAACTAGCCGGTGCCCTAGCACATTGAACTCTGCACCGGTACCCCCCTGTACTATTATAGCCTCCTAATGTTATTTTATTTTACTTTGTCTGCTCTTTTTTTCTCAAACACTTTTTTGTTGTGTTTATGTTTACTTTTTTATAAAAAATAAATGCACTGTTGGTTAGGGGCTGTAAGTAAGCATGTCACGTTAATGTCTGCACCTGGGGTATTCGGCGAATGGGCCAATAAAATTGATTGATTGATTTTGTGATGATTGTGATAGTGCTAGAGCTTCAATGCTGGCTTTGCTTTAGGGAGAGACACTTTAGGTTGTATGTTCTACAGGTGTGGACTATGTGCAGGGAGGTTCAGTGCTTGAATATGTTGAAAGGGGGTCAGGATTGAAAGTGTTGCAGGGAGGTTCAGTTTGAACGTGTTGCAGGGGAGGTTCAGGCTGAATGAATGTGTTGCCAGGGGAGGTCAGGCTGATGTGTTGCAGGGGAGGTTCAGGCTAATATGTTCTGGGGAGGTTCAGGCTTGAATTGTGTTTGCAGGGGAAGGTTCAGGCTGGAATGTGTTGCAGGGGAGGGTCAGGCTTGAATATGTTGCAGGGGAGGTCAGGCCTTGAATGTGTGCAGGGGAGGTTCAGGCTTGAAATTGTTTGCATGGGAGAGTTCAGGCTTGAAGTATTTCGCAGGGGGGGGGAGGTTCAGGCTTGAATGCCTGGTTCCCTTTAAGGAATTATTTAAAGCATTAGTGGGGGATGCATAAGGGATGATTGTGTTATTGTTTATGATCATGTTCGCAGTTTAGGTATTTTATTGAGTTTGTATTGATGTGTCTCTTGTATTGATGTGTCTCCTTGTATTGATGTCTCCCTGTATTGATGACTCCTTGTATTGATGTGTCTCATGTATTGATGTGTCTCCTTGATTGATGGGACCCTTGTATTGATGAGGCTCCTTGTATTGATTGTGTCTCCTTGATATTGATTGTGTCTATTGTATTTGATGTGGCTCTTGATTGAGTGTCTCCTTGTATTGATGTGTCTATTGTATTAATGTTTCTCCTTGTATTAATGTGTCTCCTTGTATTGATGTGTCTCTGTATGATGCTGATGGGGGTTTTTGATCTTCTCTGTTTAAATTTGATTGTAAAAACTGTATTAATTGTGTCTCCTGTATGAATGTCTGTCTTTGTTTGATGGTCGCCTTTATTGATGTGGTCTCCTGTATTGATGTGTCTCCTTGTATTGATGTGCTCTCCTTGTATTAATGTGTCTCTGTATTAATGTATCTCCTTGTATTGATTGTGTATCCTTGATTGATGTGAGTCCTTGTATTGATGTGTCTCCTTGTATTGATGTGTCTCCTTGTATGATGTTTTCTCATGTAGTGATGTGTCTCCTTGTATTGATGTGTCCCTTGTATTGTGAGGGCTGATTTGAAAAAGAGACTTGGTCTCATATAAACACCTAGTTAAAATAAAGATTAATAAAAGTATTTGAGGTATAACTTATTTCATGATCTTTGAACTTGGGACTATTCCATTCCATTTAAACAATAACTTCGTAGTGTGGTGAGAATAAATGTGGTGTGACAGTGGCACTCTGACCTCCACCTAGTGGTGGTACCCACAGAGTTCTATAGGGGTACCATGCCCACCTGCCATGTCCATATGGTTCAGGGCAGTGGTAGGCAATCCTGTCCTGGAGGTGCCGCAGGACTTCATGTTTTTGATTTAACTGATCTGGAAGACAGCGTGTGTGAATTTAGGCATGCACTGAACTGATCAACTAACTCAGCTGGTCCGTTCCGTGAATGGGAATACATTCAAACACACCGGGTATCCAGGTCAGTTAAAGCTGAATCCTGCATACACTGGGTGGCTCTCCAGGAACAGGGGTGCCTTACACCCGGGCTAGGTTTAGATCCTGCATCATTGGTTTCACTCAGGTGCTGTAGTACGGGACGTGTCTGGATCTCTTTTACACTGCGGACAGTCATAGTCTCCTGAAGGACAGGTTTCTCCCAGTATCTGGTGATGCACTGTCTGCAGAACCTGGTCCACAGGTGATAGAGACTGGATACCTCCACCAGCAACTGCTGACACACGGCACACCTGGACGCATCCTTGGCAGAGAAGCCTGAAAGAACAATGTGATCGTTTCACTGCTTTCTCAATTAATGGATGTCATAATGAACTTGTTAAGAGAGAGAGTAAGCAACAGGTTATGGGATTTGTAATGTAGTTGTCCCTTTCTCGCCGACCCCGGAAGTGAACTCAAAACCCTCTGAACCAATAAAACAGTACTGTTGAAAGTACCGTCTCACTATATAACCTTTAATCAAAGGGCAGTCGTTATGCTGATAAAACCGTGGAGACTGACACATGGGACCAGTTACTCTACATAGAGACAGTGGGTACTGGAACTTACTATTGGGTCTGGTGGAGGTCTCTTGGACAGGCTGGGTACGGAGACTCTACTCTCTGGGTCTGGTTGGACGTCTCTGACAGCGCTGGGTACTGGAGACTCTATCTCTGGGTGGTTGGAGTCTCTGGACAGCGGGTACTGGAGACTCTACCTCTCTGCGGTCTGGTTGGAGTCTCTGACAGTGGGGGTACTGAGAGACTTACTCTCTGGGTCTGGTTGGAGTCTCTGACGCTGGGTAATGGAGACTTCTACTCTCGGGGTCTGGTTGGAGTCTCTGACAGCTGGGTACTGGAGACTACTCTATGGGTGGGTTGGGAGTCTCTGACCGCTGGTACTGAGAGACTCTACTCTCTGGTCTGGTTGGAGTTCTCTGACAGCTGGGGTACTGGAGACTCTACTCTCTGGGGTCTGGAGTTGGAGTCTCTGACAGCTGGGTCATGGCGACTCTACTCTCTGGGTTGGGTTGCGTCTCTGACAGCTGGGTAATTGGAGACTCTACTCTCCGGGTTTGGTTGGCGTCTACAATTACAAGTTACCATATTTCCACTAATGTATTGTTGTTTGTTATAAACTCATAGTATTTTATACAGTAATGATGATCAGTAGGATCAGAAATCCCCTGGATCATTATTAAACCCCATAGTATTTCATACAGTAATGATGATCAGTAGTACAGAAAATCACCCTGGATCATTATTAAACCCCATAGTATTAATATAGTAATGATGATCAGTAGTATCAGAAATCACCCTTGGATCATTATTAAACCACATAGTATGTCATACCCCAGTAATGATGGATCATAGTATCAGAAGAAAATCACCCGGATCATTATAAACCCCATCGTATTTCATACAGTAATGATGATCAGTAGTATGAGAAACACCCGGGATCATTTATTAAACCCCATAGATTTCATACAGTAATGATGATCAGTAGTATGAGAAATCACCCTGGATCATTATTAAACCCCATGGATTTCATACAGTAATGATGACTCATAGTATCAGAAATAAACCTGGTCATTTATTAAACCCCATAGTATTTCATACAGTAATGATGATCAGTAGTATGAGAAATTATCCTGGATCATTATTAAAACCCATAGGATTTCATACAGTAATGATGATCAGAGTAGTATCAGAAATCACCCTGCATCATTTATATGTCAGCCATTTCCTCTATTTTACCCCCACATGGGAACTGCTGATGTAAAAGGGCTTCATAATAAATGATGGATATAACGTTGAACTCCCAACCTCCCAACCAAGACGTACAGTCTGTTACATTCTCACATTCTCCACAGATCTTTGAGGAATTACCATTGCATAATCTATAATGTATGGCATAATCTTACTTGGGGTCAAAGGGGCATGGTCACTGATACATTGAGAGGATTGTACATGGACCCAGTCATAGACAGACAGCTGGGTATGTCGAGACTGCTCTCTGGTCTGGGGGGTTGGCAGTGCCCCACTTCATCCTCTCTCCTCAGAGACAAGACACTCATCTTAGGAGTGTGTTCCAACTTCCAGAATTGACAGTGTGATAAAAAGACTCACACACCATTTAGGAGACACACAATTCCTGATTAAACAATACTTACTAGAGGTTTACAGGAATCATGCTCGTCCTCTCTCCAGTATAGAGTATACAGGAAATCTGCTCTGTCCTCTCTCCAGATTATAGTTTACAGGATATCCTGCTCGAGCCTCTCTCCAGTTTAGAGTTTATAGGATTCCTGCTTTCCTCTCTTCCAGTTTAGAGTTTATAGGAAGTATCCTGCTCTGTCCTCTCTCCCGTTTAAAGTTTTTATAGGATAATTACTGCTCTGTCCTCTCTCCAGTTTAGAGTTCATAGGATATCCTGCTCTGTCCTCTCGCCAGTTTAGAGTTTATAGAATATCCTGATCTGTCTTATCCAGTTCGAGTTTATAGGAATCATGCTCGTCTCGCTCCAGTTTAGAGTTTATAGGAATCCGATCTGTCCTCTCTCCAGGTTTAGAGTTTTAGGATATCATGATTGTCATCTAAAAATATTAATGGCTGGACAAGAACAAATATACTTTTATCTAGGTAGCTTTCTACACACCATGAGGGGGGGGGGAAAAACCCCATAACCATGAGGTGTAGCTAACTGTTTTCTTTATGACAAACTGGTTTAGAGACAGCAGAAGACTGAGAGAGACACAGACATCAATAATAATGATCTGTGACCCTTTCACCATTTCAGGCTTTTTTTCAGCAGACAGAAATTGTTTGGCATGGGGTAACACTTTACATGGCAGATGATGGGCATTAAAATACATTCTAAAGCCCTTGAACATTTTAAATAAAGTATTCTACCATTTTCGTTCATTTTAACATAGATCTGATCCAAAGAGATTACTCAAGGGCACATCTACTGTTTTTTTACCTACGTAGTCAGGGTTTTGAACAGCAACCTTTTGGTTACTGGTCCAAACACCTTAACGCTAGGCTACCTGCCACCAGTTATGATGGGCATTTTTACAACAAATACAGCTGACATTATTGGGTCATGTTAAGTATTTTGTTTTTAGTGGGATCCCAAATAGACGTGCCAAGGGCAATCATAATTTATTTTTTATTTAGGTGCAAAGTAAGGATCCTACCAGGGATATTTATGGTATGATGTTGGTAGAATGTAACATTGGGATGGTAGTTAAGGATCCTACAGGGGATTATTTATGTTATGAAATGGTTATAATGTATACATTGGGATAGTAGTAAGGATACTACCAGGGAATTATTTAGTCTGATGTTGGCTAGATGTATACTTGGGATAGTGTAAGGATCCTACCAGGGATTATTTATGTATGTGTTCGGTAGAATGTCTACATTGGCATAGTAGTAAGGATCCTACCAGGGTTATTATGTAAGATGTGGTAAATGTACCATTGGGATATAGTAGGACCCTACCAGGATTATTTATGTTATTGATGTTGGTAGAAGGTATACATTTTTGGGATAGTTAGTAAGAGTCCCTACCACCAGGATTATTTATGTATGATGTGTGTAGAATGTATACATTGGGGATAGTAGTAAGGAGCCTACCTAGGGATTATTTATGTATGATGTTTGTAGAGCAATGTATACATTGGGATAGTAGTAAGGATCCTACCAGGTGTAAATGAGTATGAAGTAGTAGAATGCCTCCCGTGGGATATAGTAGTAAGATTGTTTCTGGTTTTGTTTCTTTATTTTGTCTTGTTCTATGTTGTAATACTTTGATATAGTTTAGCTTCTACCAGGAATAGTTGTGTATCATTTTGGAACAGGGTTTTCATGTGTTGGTGAGGAATGGCCGCTACTCAGGATCTACTATCACTCAACTCGGTAGAATGTCATTACATTGGGATGGTATAAAAAGTTCTCAGTAATGGCCGTTGATTCAGCCTTCCTCGTCAGTTAGGGAGATTTGTTTCTTTAATTGTGTGTTTAGTTTTTACCTTTTACCCTTCCTGTTTTTGAGGATTTGGAAGGATTTTGTATGGAGGAATTTCGTTATAACAAAATGGTGATTCTCATAATTCAAATCGCAATGTAGTATAAGCCTCAGGTTCAATCTCGCAAAGGGAAGCTTTGACTAGGGCTTAGCCAATTTGAGCCCGCTACCCATTATTGAGAAAAATGTTATTGGTTGTTAACGGGACATATCTATTTCTCTGAGCAATTGTAGTAGTGATATACAAATCATTTATATTTAATAATTTGAGGACCCACACTGTATACTTCAAAGTTAGAGATATGTTGAAACTGGATCCATGCATAATGATTCAATATTTTATAGTATGCCATGGCCATTACCTGGCCAACAGGTTAAACTACTGTTTTATGTTTTAATGCTTATTCCTATGGTGTTGTGGTGCCACTAGACTTTTGACGCCAGTATATTATATTGCATCCAAAGATGGCCAACTTGTTACCTAGAACATAGATACAGAGGCACTTGTGCATCAGGAAGGTGCTACTCTCATCACGCACAACTGTGAAAATATCTCAATGACTTGACGGATGCTTCTGGGGTTGTGAATACAGGCTAACAAGGAAGATATCTTCCAAGGGATTATTGGTAAAGTGGTGTAGGGGAGAATTAATATATATGGTGTTATTATAGTATAGGAGAATGACAGTAAAACACTCAGAGATCTAACATTCCAGTTTTCACCTGGGACAGGTAACGTGACAGTGCAATCATACGAAATGGCGCTATCTGGGCGACCTGGCCATTCAAGTCAAAATTCAAAACATACATGTGTTGATTTCATATCTCGTATTATAGGATATTGGTATATATCGTGGTTATTTTTATCAATTTGTAAAAAAATTTTACATGTATCATAAGGTTCTAAATAATCTTCAGAATATGCAGAACATTTGTTGTTTTTCAAAATTACAATGAGCTCCTAAGTCCTGTGTAATTTGTGGTATGAACCTGAAAGTACTTTTCTTAATTAACTTGATATTTATGATTAAAATTAAAATAATATCATAATCATAATATCAGGCCTGTTGAACAAAGCAACGACAACACTAGAATGAGTTAAATTATTACAAGAGGAAAGTGAGACATTGTTATTTTTTTATTTTAATATTATCATGGCTATTAAATTATGAATCAGATTATGATTGTAACTATGTTATTCCAATCCCCCATTATTATATGGTTTCGTTCCCTGGACATGGGGGACAGAGGTGAAAACTATCAAGTCATGACTACATTTGTCACATGTGATTGCATTAAAATCCTCCTGACCATTTTGGACCGTGTCTGTAGTAGTATATTGTTTATGTTCTTTCTAGAAAGAGACTAGGTAGAATAAAAATAGAAACAATTGATGACCTTCAATAATTAGTTGTCAAACTGTGTTCACGCACAACAACATGCATGCATCTCTGAATTAGGACGTCAGTGGCCTAAAATTGTAGGTCTCTTCCTGGGGAAAGAAGAGGCGGGGTTCCCTGCCTCTAAAATGAGTCTCTCTCATTCTCTGAGTTGACATGACAAACCAAAGCTAAGGAGGTGAGATGACAATTTTTTTGTATCCTGTATATTGTAGACTTTGATATGTGGTTTGTCGTCAGTCAGTCCCAGCACACACACACACACCACACCACACACACACACAACACACACAACAACACACACACAGCACACACACAGCACACTACCCACAACACACACACACACAACACACCATACACACACACACACACACACACACACACACAAGACACTGTGCGACACACACACACACCACATCACACAACACACACACACAACAACTACACACATTTGGCCAACACACACGACAACACATCAAGACACATGGCACACAACACCAGCCTCCACAGACATATATATATGGTGTTATTTTCGCGGTATAGTGGTCAATGACAGTAAACACACCTCAGGGATCTAAGCAGTCCATGGACGACTGGGGCGAAGGTACGTGACAGTTCAATTCATAACAAAATGGCGACACCAGGCCAGGGGCTTAGGCAAGACAATTCAAAAACATATGTTCATATCATCGTGATATCTGATTTTGTATAGCGTGGTTAATTTTTTAGCAATAATGTAAAAAATGTCTAATGTTATAGTTCTAAATCATCCTATCAGAATCCATCAGAAACGGTCCGGTTTGTTTTCAAAAATTGACAATATCTAACTACTTCCTGTTAATTTGCTATGAAACCTGAATGTACTTGTCTTTAAACATTGTTAACATGATTACGAACATGTCAATAATAGTATAATAATATCAGACCTGTTGAACAAACCAACACACTAAGAATGAGTAAAATTATTACAAACGAAAGTGAGACTTATTATTATCCCCCGCATTAATCTTAAGAGAGCTTCACTCCCATGGAGAAAAGTGAAAAATCCTGCCAGTCATGACTAAGATGTTTGATGACGAATTGCCAATTAAATCACCTGAACTGTTTGGACGTATCTGGTAGTACCATGTTTATTTCTCAGAGATAATGAATACAAATAGAACAATTGCCTAATGGTCAATAATTTAGCTGTCACCTCCTGTAGTCTACGGTGCGCCACACACAACCAACATGTCTCTGACTGCTGTTTAGTAGGACCGTCAGTGGCCTTGCACTCGTCTTAGTCTCTACTCTTGTCTGAACTGAGAGAGTCTGTCAAACGCTCCACCCGTCTTGATGCCAGTCTCCTGGCTCAACGCTGTGGTTTCTTTGAGGAGGTGGACCCTGCCTCTGAAATGAGTCCCTCTGGGGAGAGAAGGAGGGCCCTTTCTGCCCTCGCCTCTAAAATGCCAGTCTCTTCTCTGTCGAGAGAGAGGAGGGGGTAACAACCAACCTGACTACAAAAAAAACAAAACACTAAAATACGAAAAAACAAAAACGCCGTGCTCTGAAACACACGTCTGTACAGAGCTATCTACAGCCCCGTCTGAGATGAGCCTCATAATTGTCCGCCAGATTTTAGCCGTAGAGTTTATGTCTAAAACGTTATAATAGCACAGAAGCCTTCACGTTTGTTTATTTTACATCAGAAATGAATTGCTTATGTGTCCTGTCAAATATGTTGTTCTATAGAATTATAATTAATTATAATTAGCCAGAGCCTTTTGTATTAATTTTTTCTTTTGCAAAACACGTCGTTATAGCTGGAAGAGATCATGTTTGTAAGCCCTGTATATTTGACATGTGATCAGCCAGGATGTCTCAACACCAGACGGGATCCAGACACAGCACTGACAACTAACACATGACGCAGACCAGACGCACTGACGCCACACATCGACAGCACAGCACACAATGGACACACACAGACAACACATCCACACACAGTCCACATTTACAACATTTACATTTTACATTTTAGTCATTTAAGCAGACCGCTCATTAACAAAAACCAGAAGGCGACTTATCACGGTCAATTAGGGGTGCCTTGTAGCCTTGCTCCTGAGGCAGATTAATCGGTCATTGCTATCGAGCAGAACGCGGGTATGCTGACAGAGCGACTCGGTGCTGGTCAAATTAGTGCGGTTCTGCCCTATAGTCCAGTGTGATAACACACTCTTTATACAATTTGGGTGGGGGTTCATTTGGGGGCGGGGGGGGGGGGGGCGTTAGAGTGAACTTACTTTAATTCACACACACACAACAACAACACACACCGCACACAGACAACACACAGACCTACCACGCACAAGCACAGCACGACACCAAAACATATCCACACACAACACAAAAACACACACACACACACATCAGGAGGTGGGTACTGTCGACACACCTGGTGTACGTACAACACACAAAGTGTACCACAAAACAACACTAGTCTATCTGTTTGTTAAAACCCAGCATGTCTAGGTTGTACATCTCTTAAACACATTCAATGACTCCAGCAATCGGAGGGCATCTAGTAGAAGTTTTTTGCATGACCACATTCATTATCCTACTCTTAGTTTTGTCTAATAATGATATGTTGTCTTGCAGAACCTTATGGTTTTTATATTTTTTTTTTTTTTAGTTTTTTACTTTAACTTTTTTAGTCGTGTTTCCTGTTTCTCTGTTGCTGCAATACAAACAATGAGTAAACAAAAAGTTTCATACAAAACAAGGCAAACACAAAACAAGCAAGCGGAATTTGTGGACAATACTTATTGATACTATAATACTAAACTTATGAGGGGACTGGAACCTATCCGTCAGTAAAAAAATCAACTCTAAAAAAAAATCACCCCAACAGAACAAAACACACAATCAATTAAGTACACTCTTCACTTGTAGTGAACAAAAAACAAAACAAAAAAACAAAAAAAAAAAATCAGTGGTCTACCATGAGGTCTCTCTGGTCAGACTCCTGTTTGAATTAAAAAAATTAAAAAAAAATCTGAATTGGGGAACACTTCCACTCGCTCTAGAGGGTGAGCATGACAATGGCGTTAGGGACAAAAAAAAAAACAAAAAAAATAATCCACAATATAACTCAACCTGTAACTACTACCACGAACTGATAGCTTATGGGTACAATAATGTGTTCTAAACTGATGACCTACTAACGTCAACTAAACTTAACTGACTTCACTACTGTTTAATACCAATACTATTTTTACACTAATACTAACTACTAAAACTAAAACTAACTAACTCTAAACCGTCAAATCAACACTTTACACAGAAACTCACACAGCCATCTTCTTCACTCTACAACCACACATAATGGTTCTCTGTCTGGTACTCTCTTCATACTGCTTCACCATAACGGTCCTGTTATTAAAAAAAAAAAAATTAGTAGGAATATAAAAAAAAATGAACAAGAAAAAATTTTTGATAAATCCCAATATTCAAATTGTAAATGATCATAAAAACAAAACATTTTAAGGTTTTAATAATGAAATAGACAATCAATCCTTACAACAGAACAATATTCTTCTGAAAACTAAGGATTTTGTAACTTACAAGCATCAACAAAACTCCTCTCCTAGACAACAGAAACACTACACGTTAATACACTCACCTCTACAACACCAGAGGGTCACAATAAGTTCTTCCAACCAAACACAGACATAGATCTCAACACACTAGTGGAACAAACACCAATCCACTCTGTACAAAAACAATACACTCCTTGAACTCTTCACTTATTTTACACGTCTTTAAGGTCAGGAGCACACATGAGCCACCAAACAAAACACCTTTAAACATAGAAAACCAACACCAACCCACACTTCTCTCTGTTGTACTTCCAAACAACCAAAGCACATGCTTCCACTCTATATCTTAACAGAACATCACTTCTTCACCTAGTCTGGTACAGCTTCTTCGACTCTCGAAACACCACACAACAAACAAAAAACACGTCGCAACTTGCCACGAGAACAAGCACTCCTTCACTAACCATGTCCTTCACACTTTATGACAACTCTACAGTCTTACACGTCAGGACACAAGTCTGTCTCGGCTACTTCAATCATGTTTCTGTTTCCCTTACAACAAAAAAAAAAAAAAAAAAGTTTACCAAAAAAAAAAAATTTAAAAAAAAAAAAAAAAATAAAAAACATAAATAAAACCTTCTAAGGGTTCATAACTATTTCTCATACTAAAATATAAGAGAATTCTTCTATCTTTCATCTAGAACTCCTTTTCTAATATTATCGCTTGCATTACATATCTGGACACCACACTAAAGTTTCTATATAGAATCCCTTTTATAGGGTTTATGTTCTATCAAACGTCTAGAGGTTCGGGGCTGAGATTCACTGAAAATCTTCTTTCTTCTCTTCATCTGTAAAACAAAATGTTCCATATAGTAAACCCTGCATGGTTTGAAATGGTGCCATTTTTATGTGCATTTATGAATTATGATGTATATGTCATGGCTACTAACTACTATTATATAGGAATATTTTTTATAGCATAAGAATATATTTATTAGGAACTCAAATAGGAATTACATGAAAAAAATAAAAAGAAAAAAAATCCCATCCTAATCCCCAATTTTTTTTTCCATTTAAATTGTCACATGCGCCGGAATACAACAGGTGCAGACATTACCAGTGAAAATGCTTACTAAAACCCTTTAAAACAACAGGCTTTTAAATTTTTAAAAAAAAAAAGTAAAAAAAAAAAAACAACAAAAAAAGTTTTGGGAAAAAAAAAAAGGGAGCAGTTTTTAAAAAAAATAACAGGGGGAGGCTATATATACAGGGGGGTACGGTTCCCGAGTCAATGTGGGGGGGGGCCCCGGGGCTATTTGAGGTAGGGGAGGTAAATATGTACTTTGGGGTTTAGAGTAAAGTGATTTATAAAAAATAATTAACAGATTTAGCAGCAGGGGAAAAAAGGTGGGGTGGGGGGGCAGTGCAAATAGCCCCAGGGAAAGCCATGATTGGGTGTTCAGGGGGGTTTTATGGTTTGGGGGGTGAAGCTGTTAAAGGAAGTCTTTTGGACCTAAAATGGAAACCCCGGTCCCGGGGTTGCCGTGCGGTAGCAGAAAAAAAAACAGTCTAGGGGATTTGGGGTGGCTGGAGTTTTTTGACAATTTTGGGGGCCCCTTCCCTCGAACCCCCTTTGGTATAGAGGCCCTGGATGGCGGGGAAAGGGGGGCCCCAAAGGATGTCCCGGGCCGTACGAAACCCCCCCTGTATTTGTTTGGGGGTTTTCGGAGGAAAAGCAGTTCCCCTACCAGGTGGGGGATGAAAAACCAGTCAGGTGCTCTCGAGGGCAGCTTTAGAATTTTTGAGGATCTGGGGCCCCCATGCCAAAATTTTTCGGGCCCCCTGGGGGGGAAAAAGGTTTTGTCGTGCCCTTTCCCACACGTCTTGGTTTTTTGGGGAAAAAAAATTTAAAAATCGTTCTTTGGTGATGGGACCCAAGGGGGAACCCTGAAGCTCTCAACCGTTCCACTAAAAACCCCGTCGATGAGAAAGGGGGGCTTTGCTCAGTCCTCTTGTTTTCCGTAGTCCACAATCATCCCCTTTGTTTTTGTCAGTTGAGGGGGGGGGGGGGTGGGGGGGGGGGGGGGGGGGGGGGTTTTCTGGCCCCACAGGGGCCAGGTCTCTGCCCTCCCCCCTAAAAGGCTGTCTAAGAGTCTGGGAAAAATTTTTTAATTATTGTGTAAAAGTATTGTAGGGTGGGGGGAAAATTTGATTGGTTAATGCAAACACACACGTCAACTCTGGCTGATTTTCTTAAAATTTAAAATACATTAAAAATAAAATTTACAACTTTTTTCCATAGTTACAGCAAACAAAAAAAAGGGGTTTTGTTGCTCCGTTCTTAACCCCCCCATACAGCAGACCCCCACACATACATTTTGAGACAAGCACAGGTTAAAAGCTGCAGGCATTTCCCCCTGGAGGAGAGCATTTTGGGGGTTTTTTAAGGGCCTTGCTAAAGGGGCCCCCAACAAAAAAGTGAATGTTTTGAGGATGTGAAACCAGCACCCCTCCAGTGGTCAAAATCAATTCCCCCCCGTTTTTTCCAGCCCCCTCCCCCGGGATTCAAACCGGCACCTTTCTGCCATGGGTCCAAATCCTCCCACAGCTCCAACTCATTTGCCGCGGGCAAAAACCCTTTGATTTTAAATATTCAGAAAAAAAGCAAAAAGTTAATCCCCAAAAAATTGAGACAAAATGCTAGCAGACATCATTTTATTTTTGATGTAAAAGAACAACTTTCATGTATTTGTCATCAGCAGCAGCCACAAGCCAGACGAGCAAAAATAGAGGGTGTTTTAAATGAAGTAAGGATTAACTAGACCTTACAAAATAAACCAACACTTACTATAAAATTATTATACAGAAATCTTGTAAAAAAAGTGGAAGCCCTTACTGTTGCATGTAGGGGCCCATATTATTTTTGGATTGATCAAAAGAAAAATCAAAAAATTATTTTTAAAATACTCCAAAGCAATTTCCCTGTGGCGCAGGAAAAAAAGACTCGTGCATTTTCCTATTATCAAAAACCCCCCTTTTGTTAACCCAGATCTCAAAAATTGTTTTTAAAAAAAGTTAAAAAAATTTGTTTTTTTCGTAATAATAATGATTTAAAAATAATGATTAAAAAAATTTTAATTTTTCTAATGTAACCCACTGTAAAGACTGGGTTTAGTTTTTTTGTGTTTTTTCTCTCTCAGGGCCGCGTTCTGGAACTGTTCGCGGGCCCCCGTACAGGAAAAAATGTCCGGTCCCCCCGTACGGTTTGGCGGGCAAGCCCTATTTTCCAGTTACGCCCCAGAAATGGGCTGAGGTGGTCTTGGGGAAAAACCCACGGGTTCTTACAGTGGGTTTAGACACCGAAGTTTATTTTTTCAATTTGCTTTTTTTTCGTAATGGTCAGTGACAGTATGAGTGTTGTCACTCATCACTGTTTTAAAACGTTGTGGTCACCCCTTTTGCAGCGTGGTGGCGGATAGCCCTCAAAAAATTAAAAAAGTTTGGTATTTCATTTCATTTTTAAATTTTCCCTCATTTTGCGACGCTCTTATCCAAGAGCGACTTTCAAATTGGGGCCCTTCACCTTTTTAGCCAGGGGGACAAAAAACTTTAAATTTTGTTTTTTTTATTTTTTTTTTTTTTTGGGGGGGGGGGGTTTGAAAGAAATTTCTTTATTTCCAAAAACCCGGTATTTCCCTTAAAAAGGTGGGGTTTCAAAATTTTCTCCCGGGGGGGGGTGAGTGCCCCCGCTGGGCTGGCGTTGTGAGGGAGTTTTTCCAAACCCTTGGGGGCCCCGAGCGGGGAACCCGTTTTGGGCGGGTGAGCGGGAACGTGCTTCCCCCAGAAGTAGGGGGGCCCCGCAGGCAGAGGGGATTAACGCAAAATTTTCCCCGTTTTGGGGGTTTGGGGACTGATCAGAGCTGAAGTTTCGGAGGTGCCCGTTCCCCTCACAGTCCCTAGGCAAGCACCCCTGGTCTTTTTAGCGATGGAGCTTTTAACTGGAAAACCAGGGGGTGTGGGAGGAGTGGGGGGGGTGGAGTGGGGAGAACTTGGGAAGGTTGAACACCCCCCGACGGGGCCCGCCCGGATTTTGGATTGTTTTTGGGGTTTTTAAAGGCACAGGCAGGGGGCCCCCGCCCAAAAGCGAGTTGCAGTAACCAGAAGGGGAGGGTGACAAGTGCCTGGTTAGGGGCTTGTTTCCGGTTTTCCCGTGTAAGGGGATGGTGACTCTTTCCCAAGGGTTTTAGAGCAGAACCTACAAAGGGCGGGTCACCAAACCCTTTATGTTTTGGGGGGAGAACGACAGGGTGTTGGTTTCCCGGGGCCCCGCCAAGGCTTTTTTGCACTCTGGGAAAGGGGGACCCCAACCCGAGTTTTCAACTGTGGTGGCGGGGGATCATGGAACGGGCAGTCCTTCCCGGGAGGGGGAAAAAGCAGCTTGTCTTGCCCCGGGGTTTAGCTTGAGGGGGGGTGATCCGTCATTTCCCCCACTGATATGTCTGCCAGGGCATGCAGAGATGCGATTCGCCACCGGTTTTCAGAAAGAGGGGAAAATAGAAGATTAGTTTTGTGTCGTCGGGCCCTAGCCCAAAGATAGGAGGGGGGCCTGTGAGGGGAAAGACAGAGCCCCGGGGACTTGGTGTATACGAGAATGGAAAGGGCCTTAAAAGAGCCCTGGGGGACACCCGGGGGGTGAGAGCATTGGGGGTGATTTAGACAGATTCTCCCATGCCCCCTTTGGGAGGGGCGACCTGTCAGGTTTGGACGCCCAAACCCGGAGTGAGCCGCGACGGGGGGTGCCCAATCGGAGAGGGTGGGGGAGGAGGACCCGATTGGTTTACAGTATCAATGGCAGCAAAAAAAGGTCTAGAAGGACAAGAGCAGAGGAAAAGGGGAGTTAGCTTTTGCAGAGCGGAGAGCCTCCGTGAAACAGAGAAAAAAGCAAAATCTCAGTTGAAGGGCCCGTTTTGAAACCTGATTGGTTTTTGGGTCAGGAAAGGGGGGGGAAGGGGTTTAGCAGGGAGGAAAAAAGGTGGCAAAGGCTCCTAGGGTTTGAGGCAGATGCTTGGGAAATTTTGAGAGTAGAAAGTGGCTTTTTGCCGCAGAAACAGAGGAAGAAAATGAGAGAGGAGGGGAGTGAAAAAAATGCCAAGGGGTTTCCCCAGGGAGTCTAGTTTTCCCCCATTTCCAAATTGGGGTGCCCGGGGCCTTGTTCTGTGAGCTCCCCAAGAGTAAACAAGGCCCCGGAGCAGGAGGGGGGGGGACCGGGGCCGGCCCGGAGGGAAAGGGGCAAAAGAGAGGGCAAAGGATGCAGAAAGGGAGGGAGGAGGGGGGTTTTAGGGGGGCAGAATTTAGGAGATTTGGGGGGAGAAGGGGTTGAAACAGAGGGAAAAAGATGATAGGCTGGAAGAGGAGAGGGGTAGCGGGGGGGAGAGAGAGGGGAAAAGGGTTTCGACGGCGCATTATTCCAAATTTAGTAGAGGCCCTAGTGAGTTTGTGTTGGAGGGAGGGAGAGAAAAGGATTTCCCCCGTGTGGTTGGGGGACATTTGGGGGGGTTGCAGTGGGGAAAAAAAATTTGGAAGAACAGCATCTATAAAGATGAGGGGCAAGGGGTATTGCCTGCCTTTTGAGTAGGGGGGACGGTGAGAGGGTTGGGGGTCAAAAAGGAGAGGGGTGGAAAGAAGGAGGCAGAGAGAAATGAGTCAAAGGTAGACGTAGGGAGGTTTTAAAACCCCAGAAAATGTGAGGGGTGAGCCTTTCCCCAGGAAGGGAACTTATCAAAAGGGGTCCCAAACTCATTTATTAACTCTCCAAGGGAACTGGGGGCAATAAAAATAAAGGGTGTTAAGCTTGAATGGGCTAGGAAATGTGACAAGCAGGAATTCAAATGAGGAGATAGGGCAGGGTAGGTAAAGGGGGGGGAAAAAAAAGAGAATGTAATTGGGAGAGATGGGGGATTCCCGGCCACCCCCCCGTGCCCCGATGCTTTTCCCGGGGGGTTTTGGAGAAACATGGTAGACCCGGAGAGAGCAGTAGGAGAGCAGTGTTTTCAGTGGTAATCCATGTTTTCCCCTCGCGCCCAAAAAGTCCCAAAGGGGAAAGAAAGGGTTTTGCATAGGCTGAGATGAACTCTGTTGTTGGCCCCCAGAAAGGGAGTTCCCGAGGGTGCCCGGGGACCTGGGAAATCCCCGTTGGGGGCAAACAGGGTTTTTCCCACTTACAAAGCATTTTTGAGGTCTGTAAAATTTTTATAAAAGGTACACTTCAACTTTTTAAAAAAACCAGGGAAAAACACACAGATGATTTTTACGTAAGGGAATTTCATTTTATTTTCATGACATAAGTATTTGATCACCTACCAACCAGTAAGAATTTTGGGTCCAAGACCTTTTTTAGTTTTTTTTAAAAAAGCCCTCCTGTTCCCAAATCAAATTAAACCCGTATTTAATACCCTGTTTGAAATCGTTACCTGGATAAAAGACACCGGGCCACACACCAATCAAACAGGGCTCCAAACCTCTCCACAATGGTCAAGACCAGAGAGCTTTTGAAAAGGGACATCAGGGATCCCAATTTGTAGCCCCTCCCCCCAAACCCAAAAGGCTGGGAGGGCTACAGGAAAATAGGAAAACCCAGTTGGGTTTGAAAAAGGCAAAAACCTTTTGGGCCCGCAATATTAGAAAATGGAAGAAGTTCAAGATGACGGTCAATCCCCCCGGGTCGGGGGCTCCATGCAAGATCTCACCCGTGGGGCATAAATTTGTCATGGGGGAAGGTGAGGGATCACCCCAGAATTTACACGGCAGGACAGGTAAAAAGGGCCCAGGGAAGAGAGCTGGGACCCAGTCTCAAGAAAAAAATAGAAAACACATTTAGCCTCATGGATTAAAATCCGGCAGCGCACGAAAGGCCGCTGTTCAAGCCGCGGCATGCCCGGGGGCCCGTCTGAATTTTCCCAAGGGGACCACCCGGAATGTTTCCAGAGGGGGAAGGGGAAAAAAGGAATGTGGTTGATGAGACTAATTGGAGCTTTTTGGGTTTTAAAATTTTTCCACCGCCGTTTTTGGGGGAAAAAGAAGGAGGGAGTAAAACCCCCCAAGAACACCACCCCAAAACCGTAAAAAAGTTTTGGGGGTGGAAAAACATCATTTTTTGGGGATGTTTTTTGAAAAGGGGGGACGGGGAGGGAACTGCAGTTTTGAGGGGGGATGGAGGGGGCCCTTTGGTTTTGCAAAGATCTTGGCCAAAAAACCTCCTTCCCCAGTAAAAAGTTTAAAGAGGGGGGTCGTGGCGGGGTTTTCCAGCATGACAACAACCCAAAAAACACACGCCAGGGCAACAAGGGGAGTGGCCCCGTAAGAAGCACCCAAACTCCTGGAGGGCCCTACCCCGTCTCCAAAACCTGAACCCAATATTAAATTTTTTGGGGGGGAGCGGGAAAGGGTCGTTTTGGGCCCGCGACAGCCCCAAAACCCTAAGATCGGGGAAAAGGGGTTCTTTTTAGGGAAAGGGGGGGGCCAAAACCCCTGCTGCAGGTGTGCAAACCGGGGAAAAGCCCTACGGGAAAAAACGTTTGATCTCTGTAATTGCAAAAAAAAGGTTTTCTGTCCCAAAATTAATTTTGCTTTTGGAGTAAAAAATACTTATGTCATGCAAAAAAAATGCAAATTCATTATTTAAAAAAATCATACAATGTGTTTTTCTGGATTTTTGTTTTAGATTCCGTCTCTCACATTTGAAGTGTACGTATATAAAATTACAGCCCTTCTACATGCTTTGAAAAGTGGGGAAAACCCTGCAAAATGGGCCCAGTGTATCAAATACTTGTTCCCCCCCACTGTAATTATTACTGTGAAAAACCTAGAAAGTACTACTTATTTCTTCGGGGTGAGGAAGAAAATTTTATATTACTGGAAAAACCTAGCAGTACACTATTTTCTCGGGTTGAGGAGATAATATTTTTTCGGGAAAAACCCTAGCGGGAAAATACTTTTTTCTCTGGGGATTTGAGTAAAGATATATAGCATTGTGCAAAAAAACATGATTTTTTGGCTCTCTAAAAATTTAACCATAAAGTAAATAGCTTTAAAAAAAAAAAACATGGCGGTATGTAAAACCATCGATCCCCATGATTAGCTACTGAAAAAACACACCAACCCCTTTCAAAAATTTTTTTAAAACAAAAAAAGCAAATTTTTTGGAAAACTTTTCCTAAAAAATTGATATATAGCTTTTTGGGAAATAAAACTCTTCTTAGGGTTTCCCCATTGAGCTCAGATTTAGATGGGGGAAAACCAATTTTGGGTTTCTCTTTGTGTTGAAGCCCAACAAGCGGAAGGCCAGCCCCCCCCTGTCCCCAGCTTTTGTGTTCCATGAAGAGTGACCGGGTTTGGGTGTCCTTAATGTTTAGAAAAGGGACCCCTTTTAACTAAAAAAGGTAAGAAGAACTCATGGGTCTGGTCATTGATTTAAAAAAACCGGGTCTCTAGTCATTTCCCCTTTCCCCCATTTTAATTTTTTTTTTTTTGTTTTCAAATCTATAGGATAACCTTTTTTCCATTTTCATGTCCTAAAAAAACATTTAAAAATAACAATTTTTTTTTGACGACTTGTTGTTTCTAAAGGCGGTGGGAAAATTTGATATGCATCGGAATTTTCTTTTCTTAGGCATAAAAATTAAAGGGGAATGGGGCCAGGTTCCCCTGAGTTGCAAACCAAAATGGGTTTTAATGGGGTGATTTTTGGTCTAATCGGGGGGTTTTCTAGCTAATGGATTTGAGATCTGACACAGTTTTTTTCCCTCAGATTATGAGCCTAGGGGTTTTGCTTTAAATTTGGAGGTTGTAGCCCCCCCCCAGACGGCAACAGGGAGGGAAGAGAGATAAAAACCCTATACATTTTTTGCCAAAAAACCCCAAAAAACCTATAAAATTCAATCAATCAAATTTTTATAAACCCCTTTTTTAATCAGAAGATGTCACAAAGTGCTATACAAAAAACTCAAAACCATACGTACAGTGGGGGAGAAAAAAAGTATTGATACACTCCCAAATTTTTTGCGGGTTTTTCCTATTACAAAGCTTTGTAAGGTCTGAATTTTTTATCATGGGTACACTTCAATGTGAGAGAGGGGGAATCTAAAAACAAAAATCCAGGTTTAATTTCCCCATTGTAGTTTTTTTTAGGTAAAAAATTAGATTTTTTTGCAGAATAAAAAATTTTATCTTAGTAAATACAATTATAGAAACAAAAATAGCTTTTTGGATTATTTTTTTTAATCAAAACCGGGTCAAAGCGTTTTGCTGTTTTTTTTTTTTTATTAGTTATTTATGTTTATTTATTTTTGGGCAAGACAGAACGCTTGATAAACAAGCCACTTAGTTATTTTTTTCAAATGTGGTTTAAAACTGGGGCCCAAAGAACCCTCTAGGTAAAAGCCCAGCAATTGGCGTGGGATAGGTGGGGCAGGTTTGAGCCCGATGAAATAAATTTTAAGGGGGAAAAAAACACTTTTTTTCCCCAGCGCTCCCCCAAATTTGTTTGTGGGGGAAAATTCATCATTTTTAATTTTTAAAAATTTTTCCCAAATAGATGGAAGCATAAGACCAGAAGCATCAGTTATAGGCTGAAAAAACACCCAATATTTTGACTTTAAAATAGCAGGGCAACCAAAGACTATATTTCCATGATTTTTAAAATGGTCATCTTTTACTTTAGTTAGCTATAATCTGTTTTAAAGGCCTGTTTTGTTTTGGGAAAAGAAAAATTAAAAATAGGGACTAAGCAGGGGGTTAAACCCCCGGGGAAATAATCACTAGTCAGATGTGCAAACCTTTAAAAACCCTAGTTTTTTTAAACCCACCTATTTAAAAATACCCAATCTTAAAAATTAATTTTGGGTTTAAAAACAACCCGGAATAGAAAAGAACAGAGGGCGTTTTTCCAGGCCCCCAAATAAATTACATTTTTGAAACCCTCAGGGTTTACCCAAAAAATTTCCCTAAAACATGCCCCTGCTTGCGCGGGGGAAAGGAAAGAGGGGCTTGCTGTTGGTTGATGAATTTGACTTTTGGTGTATAGGAAAATAATTTTTTCTGCCCAAAAGGTGCCCTAAAAGTTCATTCATTGAATATAGTATATCCTTACTAGTAGAAATTTACTCGAATTACAAAATATGACTTTTTAGTTCTTTTTACCATTAAAAACCTTTAAAAAAAACAATGAATATCATAACAAACAATAAAAACAAAACAAAAAACAAAAAACAAAAAGGACATTTAGAACTATATAGTATTTTTTTTTTTTAACGATTTTTTTAGAGGGGGGGGGGGGGGGAAAAAAAAATTTTTTTTTTTTTTTTTTTTTTTTTCCCCAAAAAAAGTAATCCCCACTGTAGAAAAAAGAAGAGCTCCCCAAGTAGGTAAAACCAAAAAACATTAAAAAGGCCCTATCTCAAAAGTGGGTTAAAAGTTTATCATATTTCAAAAACGAATTAATTTCCCATTGTTTTTTCAAAATGTAGTGTATGCCTTTCCTTTTTTTAGCTGAGCTCTACTTTTATCCAATGTTAAAAAAAACAAATTTAAATGTTTCTAATGAGACCCCAAAAAGGGGTAAAACCTTTGAAATACTAATTATTTTTCTGGAAATGGGGGCAGGGGAAAATTTTATGTGTAAAAAATTTGCAGTATACTTATTTCTCTGAGATTTAGGCCCGGGTTTTTAGCATTGTGCAAAAAAAATGGGTTTTTTGTCTCTCTGAAATGAAAAACCCCAAAAAGGGGATTTTTAAAAAAAAAACATGGGCCCGGCATTGGGAAACCCTCGCATACCCTGATTATACTGAAAAAAAAACACCCAAAATTTTTTCATTTAATTTTTTTTAAAAAAAAATAAAAGCTAAAATTTTGGAACATTTCTAAAATTGATATATAGCGTTTTGGAAAAGAAACTCTTCTTATGTTTCCCCCTTGAGTCGAGAGAGAGGGGGACCTAATGTTTGTTCTTTTTTTGTTTTAAGCCCAAAAACAAGAAGGAAAAGACCCGCATCCCCTTTACCCAGCGTGTGGGCCCTTGAAGAGTGACCAGTCTATTTTGGGGTTTTCCCATAATGTTTGAAAGGGAGCCTTTTTTACTGAAAAAAAGGTAAGAAGAACTCAGGGTCCCTGGTCGTGAGTTTTAAAAAACATTTTCCTAGTTTAATTTTTCCTCTCCCTTTTCCATTTTTTTTGTTGTTTTCCTTTTAAACCCTAAGGGGTAATTTCCCTTTTTTTCCCTTTTCATAGTCCTAAAAAAACAAATTTTAAAAAAAAACAATTTTTTATTGAAAGGAATTGTTTTTTCTAAAGGCGCTGGGTAATTTGATTGATCGGGAAAACTTTTTTTTTAGGCATTTAAAATTTAGCCGGGAAACTCGCAGGTTTTTAAAGGAAATTGCGAAAAAAATGGGAAAAATGGGGTTTATTTTGTCTAATCGGGTGGCCCAGCTAATGATTTGTTGATCGATGCAGTTTCTACCCAGATTAGAGCCCAGAAGGGGGTCATTTAAAGAAAGGGAGTAAATTCCCCCAGACGGGGCCCCAAAGGGGGGCCCCCCAAAAAGAGATATAAAACCCCCTATGGTTTTTTCCTTAAAAAAACCCCCCCAAAACCCACAATCAATAAAGTATTTATTTAAAACCCTTTTTTTCATCACCCCGAGTCACAAAATGCTATACAAAAAACTCTAAAACCCTACGTTTCAGTGGGGGGGGAAAAAAAGTATTTTATAACTGGGCCCAAATTTTCAGGTTTTCCTACTTACAAAGCATGTTTGAAAGGGCTGTAATTTTTTTCATTTGGTACACTTCAACTGTGAGAACGGAATCTAAAACAAAAATCCCGAAAATTTTACGGTTTTAGGGTTTTTTAAATAATTAATTTGCCCGGTTTTTTGCATGAAATAAAAAATATTTTCTTTTGTAAATACAAATTTTTTAGTACGAAATAGGGGATTTTTTATTATTTTGTTAATCAAAACTGTCTAAGCGTTTTGCCCGTTTTTTTTTTGGGGATTTGTTATTTTATGATAAATTTTTTATTTCAAGACAGAACGCTTTTTAAACAAGCCCCATTAGTTATATTTTTTAAATTTTTTTTTAAAATTTTGGGGGATCTAGTAACCCCTATGTGAAAGTCCCGCAAAAATTGGGGGTGGGATTTGGTGGGGCAGGTTTTAGGACTGATGTAATGAATTAACAAGAAAAAAAACACTTTTTTTTCAGCTGCCTCACCAAAGCTTCCCGGGACGTGAATTCATTATTTTAATTGGGAATATTTCCAAAAAAAGGCCCGCATAAAACACGAAGCACCCGTTATAGGCTGCATTTCAGAAAAAATGATTGGCATAAAAAGCAAAGCCCAAACCCAAAAAAATATATTTTCCCTGATTTTCTAAAAAGGGGCACTCATTTCTTTAGGGTTTGCTATATATCTCATTAAAGGGCCCGTTTTTGCTTTTGGAAAAAACCAAATTTAAAAAGTGACTAAGCAGGTGTTGGGAACCCCCGGGGGGAAAAAAATCACTAGTCAGATGTGCTAACCCAAAACCCCAGTATAAAGCACTAAATTTAAAAAAAAATCATTTTAAAATTAATAAATTTCGATTAAACAACCACGGAAAAAGAAAAGAAAAAGAGTGGTCTTTTAGCCGCCAAATTTTAAAAACATCATGCAAACCCTTCCCGTTAGCCAAATTTTCCCAACATGGGCCCCCCGCTTGCGCGGGAGGGAAGGGAGAGTGGCTTGTTTCTGGTTGATGAAAATTTTACCCAAAGGATGTAATAGGGAAAAAAGTTTTTTTTGACCAGAGGGACTAAAAGTTCCTTCATTCCCGAATAAAAAATATCCTTATAGTAGTAATTACTCAGAATTCAAAATATGGCCCCTTTTCTTGTTCATTTTTTCCCCTTACAAACCCAAAAAAAAACAATTTATAGCATAAAAAACAATGAAAACAACAAAAAACCAAAAAAAACAAGAATTTTGTTAACTATATATGTATATATTTTTTTTTTTACGGGTTTATTTAGAAAGGGTGACATTTTCTGCCAAAAATAAAACCACCCGTAGATAAAAAAAAGAGCTCTTCCCCGTAGGGGGAACCAAAACATCAAAGGCCACTATTCAAAAAAAAAGGTTACAGTTTTTTCATCTTTCAAAGCAAAATTTCTTTTCCCTTTTTCCTCAACTGTAGTGTAGTATACCTTTTTTTAGGAGCTTATTTTTTCCCCTGTAAAAAAAAAACAGTTTTAAAGGGTTTTACATGAGGGCCGAAAACGAGTCGGTCGGTCACATTTGAATGTGGAAAAACCCAGCAGTGCTACTTTAATTTTCTGGAGTGAGGCAGAAAATATATTTTTACTGTGTAAAAACCTAGCAGTACTACTTATTTTCTGAGAGTGAGGAGATATATATTATTTCGGGGGGAAAAATACCAGTACACCTTTTTTCTCTGAGGGGTGAAGGGGGGGGGGTTTTTTTTTGGGGCAAAAAAATTATTTGCCTTTTCAAAAAACCCTAAGCCCCAAAGGGAAAAAAATTTTAAAAAAATTTCATGGGGTGTAATTTTAACCCTCCAAAATACCCTGATTAGCTTTCTGGAAAAAAAAAACACCCAAACTCTTTTATAATTTTTTAAAAAAAATTTAAAAACTAATTTTGGAAAAATTTTTGGGGGAAAATTTATATTATAGCCCTTTTTAAATTTAAAACTCTTCTTTTGTTTCCCCATCTGAGGTCAGAGTAGGGTTTTAGAGGAAAAATAATGTTTTCTTGTTTTGTTGAAAACCCAATTTAAACAGGAGAGACAGCCCCCCCCTGTACCCAGCCCGGGGTCCCCTTGAAGAGTTTAACGGTCTAGGTTTTTGTCCTATTTAAAGTTTAGAAAGGGACCTTTTTTTTATTTAAAAAAAGGTAAAGGGAAAAAACTCATGGGTTTATGGCCGTGAGGGTTTAAACAACACTTTCTCTTTGTTTAATTTTTCCTCTCCCATTTTCCCATTTTTTTTTGTTTTTTTTTATAATCCCTAGGGTAATAATTTTTTTTTCCCTTTTCATAGTCAAAAACAACATTTAAAAATTAAAAAAAATATTGACGACTTGTTGTTTCTAAATGGCTGCGGGGAATTTGATATTTATCGGAAAACTTCGGGTTTGTTATGCATCAAATTGATTTGAATGCTGCGCAGGTCACTGAAATTGCAAACCAAAAAGGGTAAATTTTGGGGGGGTTTTTGTCTAATCGGGGGGTTTTTAGTAATTGATTTTAATTGATGCCCGTTGCTACCCCCAGATTAGAGGGGAGCAGGTGTCATTAATGAAAGGGATGTAGTACCCACAAGGACGGGGGGGCCAAAAAAGGGGGGGGGGCGCAAGAGATAAAAAAACCCAAAACTGTTTTTTGCCTTTTAAAAACCCCCAAAAACCCATCAATAATCAATCAATCAAAACAAATGTATTTATAAAGCCCTTTTTACATCAGAGATGTCACAAAGGGGTATACAGAAACTCTAAAAAATACGTTAAAAGTGGGGAGAACAAGTTTTGATTTCACTTTCCAATTTTTAGGTTTTCCTACTTACAACCCTGTAGAGGTCTGTAATTTTTTTATAGGTTTCACTTCAAATGGAGAGAGGAATCTAAAAAAAAAAAATCCAGGAAAATCCCCAAATTTTATGGGTTTTTTAAGTAATTAAATTTTTAATTTTTTTTGCATGACATACATATTATCTTAGTAAATACCCAAAATTTAGTAGGAAAAAGCATTTTGAAATTTTTTTAATTTAAAACCTGTCTAAGCGTTTTGGGTGGGTTTTTTTTTTCATTAGTTATTTTTTGATATTTTTATTGCAAGACAGAACACTTGATAAAAAAGCCACATTAAATTATATTTTTCAAAAGTGGTTTGAAATGGGGGACTGTAACCCCTATGTGAAAGTCCAAACAATTGGCCCTGGGGCAGGTTGGGGAAACAAATTTTAGAGAGTAATGAATTTAAAAAGAAAAAAACACTTTTTTTCCCCCAGCTGCCTCACCAATGTCGTACGTGAATTCTTTTAAATTTTTAAATTTTTAAATATTTTAATAGATGGGAGCATAAGCCACGGGAAGGGATTTAGTTTAGGCTGCCCGCAGAAAAATGATTGACATACAAAAGCATTTTCAACCAAAGAAATAATGTCCCCTGATTTTCTAAAAGGGGCATCATTACTTTAGTTAGTATGTATCTCGTATTAGGCCCGTGTTGCTTTTGGAAAAAAAACAATTAAATAGTGATAATTAAACAGGTGTTGGGAAACCCCCGGGGAAAAACACAGTCAGATGTGCTAACCTCAACCCTAGTTAAATGCACTAATTTTAAAAAAATCATCTTAAAATCTAATATTGCGTTTTTAAACAACCTCGGGAAAAGAAAAGAAAAAGAGTGGCTTCCCGCCGCCAATAAATTACATCATGCAAAACCCCCAGGGTTAGCCCAAAAACCCCAGGGATGCCCCCCGCTTGCGCGAGAAGGCAGAGTGGCTTGCTTTTGGTTGGGTGAATTTGAAAATGGATGTAATAGGAAAAAAACGTTTTTTTGACCAGAGGTGACTAAAATTTGTTTATTTATCTGAATAAAATATATCCCTTTCTAGTAGTAATTACTAGAAATTTCAAAATATGAAATTTTCTGTTCATTTTACCAATTTCAACCAAAAATAACCCAAATTTTTGAAAAAACAAACAATGAAAATGGAAAACCCAAAAAACCCCCAAGATATTTAGTTAAAAAATATATTATATATAAAATTAAATATATATTAAAATATAATATATTTTTTTTTTTTTAAAGATTTATTTAGAGGGTACATTTTTCTGCCAAATTTAAAACCACTGTAAATAAAAAAGAAACTTTCCCGTGGGGGAACCAAAAAAAATTTAAAGGCCACTATCTCAAAAAGGGGGGGACAAGGTTTTTCATTTTTTCCCAAAACCCGAATTACTTTCCCCTTGTTTCCCCAACTGTAGGTTTTATGATATACCTTTTTTAGCTGGTCTTCCCTTTTTTCCAATGTGAAAAACACAGTTTTAAAAAGTTGCTTTTCATGAGACGAATCGAGTCGGTCCGTCACATTTTGGGCTGTTTTAAAAACCAGCAGTGGGTACTTTTTAAATTTTCTGAGAGTTTTAAAGGGAGTATATATTTTTACTTTTTGTAAAAAAATAGCAGTACTAAATTTTTTCTCGAGAGTGAGGCAGGGTAATGATTTTCAAAAAAAAATGATTATTTTTCCTCTGAAATGAAACCCTAAAAAGGGTAGAAATTTTTTAAAAAATACATGGGCTTTTCAGGAAACCCCGCATACCTGATTAGGGTAATGAAAAAAACCCCACCCAAACTCTTTTAAAAATTTCTTTAAAAAAAATAAAAGCTAATTTAGGGAAAATTTTAAAAAAATTTAAAATATAGGGTTTGTAATGAAACTCTTCTTATGTTTCCCCCTCTGAGCTCAGAGTAGGATGAGCAGTTTAAGTTTGTTTCTGTTGTGTTGAAAACCCAATCAAGGGAGGACAGACTGCCCCCCTGTACCCAGCTGTGTGTCCATGAAGAGGACCGGGTTTTGGGGCCTATAAAAATTTAGAAAGGGAAACCTTTTCTATGAAAAAAGGTAAAAAGAAATCATGGGTCAGGTCAGTGAGATAAACAACACTGTCTCTAGTTATTTTTCCTCTCCCCCTTTTCCCCTTTATTTTTTTTGTTTTCATAATCCCTAGGCTAAACCTTTTTTTCCCTGTTCATTTGTCCTAAAACAACATTTTAAAAAAAACCTTTTTTTTTGACGACTTGGGTTTTTAAAGGCTGTGGGGAATTTGAAAATGCATCGGAAAACTTCTTTCTTAGGCATCGGGAAATTTAGCGAAATTTCTGCGCAGGTTCCCCTGATTGCCCAAAACCCAAATGGATATAATGGGGTGATTGTTGGGCTAATCGGGTGGTCTAGCTAATTTATTTTTAGATTTATGAAAATTGGTTTCCCCAGATTAGGGGCCTAGCAGGTGCATTAAAGAGGGTTTTTAAATACCCCTAAGGCCAAAGGAGGAGCAAGGGGTCGCCATAAACCCATAATGTTTTTTTGCCATATAAACCCCTAAACCAACAATCAATTCAAATGTATTTATAAAGCCCTTGTTACACCGGCAGATGTAACAAAGTGCTATACAAAAATCCTTACCCTACTTATTAACCTAGTTTAGCCTTTAAAAAAAAAAAAAAAAACCCCCCTAAACCCCTAATTCTAGGGTAGGTAGCCTAGAAACACTTTTAGAAAAAATATTTTAGTAATAATAATCTTAGTAAATACAGTTAAAGTATTAAAATAAGTTTGATTATTTTGTTGTATTTTATTATATATTTATATATATATTATTGCAAGGCAGAACACTGGATAAACATTTGTTTTATTTTTCAAATGTGGTTTGACTGGGTTTCCTAGTAACCTCTATGGACCGTCCAGCAATTGGCTTTGGGTACAGTGTTTGAGACTGATCTAAGGAATTAACAAGAAAAATAACTTTATGTCTCAGCTGCCTCACCAATGTCTGTACGTGAATTAATAACTTTGAATTGCTAAATATTTCCAATAGAAGGCAGCATAAGACCATGAAGCATCCAGATTACAGGCTACAAGCAGCAATATGCTTGACAAAAAATAGGATGCAACCAAAGACTATATGTTCCCATGATTTTCTAAAATTGGTTCACTCATTACGTCTAGTTAGCTATATATCTCGTATGTAGGACTGTAGTTGCTTTGGAAGAGTATCGTATCTGAAGAATTATGCTCATTTGTTGAATGTTTTTTCATGACGAAATGGAATGTTGCGTTATGTTAGGATAATGTTAACATAAATAGTAGACAGGAAGTGTATTGTAAACTGGGCAAGGACGAGGAAGCCCATCTTGTTGCATTGGTATAAAATAGGGTTACCACGGAAGAAGATAGGACCAGAGCAGACATTTAGAATTGGACGACAATGCTCTCCGGACCACCACTTGTGTCTGTAAACTCATGCTGAAGCTTGTGGTCTGAATAAACTTTATGATCAATGTTCAGTATGAGCCGACTCCTTTGTTTGACAGCAATAAGGACCACAATTCATCATATACGAAAACAAGAGAGCAAACAAAAAAAAAAAAAAAAAAAAACAAAATAGTGACTAGTCAGATGTGCCACAGGCATTATAAAAAAATAATCTAACAAACAAAACAAATAAAAAACAAACCTCGGAAAGATAAGACAACGAGTGCGTCTTCCAGCCGCCAATAAATTACATCATGCAACCCTCCCGGTTAGCAAATGTACCTCAACATGCCCCTCGCTTGTGCTAGAAGGCAGAGTGCTCGCTGCTGGTGAGAAGCTGAAATTGAATCTGTACTAGGAAAATATGTTTTTTCTCGACCAGAGTTAAACTAAATTAATGTTCAGGATTATTGATAATGTTATTGTAATTAAGTATAATTCAAAACATATGAGCATAAAAAGAGGTAATAATAAACATGAATCATCATTATATTACTTCACATTAATCTGTGAAATGCTTTTTCAGTCGTTCCTCTTGCGTTAGCATTGCTTCATATGCGTTCCAGAAGCCAATTTTTACATCAGCAGTTGTCACAAAGTGCTTATATAGAAACCAGTCTAAAACACCAAAGAGCAAGCAATGCAGATTTAGAAGCACGGGTGGTTAGGAAAAAATTCAATAGAAAGGCAGGAACCTAGGAAGAGGAACCAGGCTCTGAGGGGAGGCCAGTCCTCTTCTGGCTGTGCTGGGAGGAGATTATAAGAGGATATGGCCGTTAAGTTCAGATCGTTTCTTCAAGATTTAAAATGTTCATAGATGACTAGCAGGGTTCAAATAATAATCACTGTGGTTATAGAGGTTGCAACAGGTCCACAACTCAGGAGTAAATGTCAGTTGGCTGTTAACAGCCCGAGCCTTCAGAAGCTCGAGACCAGAAGGTGGTTGTAGAGAGAGAGAAGGAGAGGGAGAGATGAGAGAGAGACATGAGAGAGGAGAGAGTGGAGGGGGTCGAAACAGAAGGTTCGGGACAAGCGTCGCACGTTTCTGTAAGTGAACAGGTCAGAGTTCCAGACTCCGCAGGCAGAACAGTAGAAAATGGAATCAGCCAGTAGACAAGGTATCACGTTACGGGTGAGAGCATGTTATTCGCTATTAGATAGGATCGAAAGAAGGGGAGCGATGCTTCTCGGATCAGTTTTGGCCATTCAAATCTTTTCCCTTACAATTCTAAGGATTTTCCGCAATACCTGACCACGGATCGTCTTCTAGAAAGACTATTACTACCTCCGGCTGCAAATATTGAGGTCGTTTATTCTGAATGCATACACAATTATAAAAATGACACTAAATCAAAGATTTGGCACATCATTGGCACATGTTAGGGCTACACATAATTAAATATATTGAGAAAAAATACAGGACAGTAGCCTACAAGTAGCAAAATAGAACTCAAAATATTGGAAACATGGAATATACAGTGAGGGAAAAAAAAAGTAGTGATCCCCTGCTGATTTTGTAGTTTGCCCACTGACAAAGAAATGATCAGTCTATAAATTTAATGGGAGTTTTTATTTTAACAGAGAGACAGAATTAAAACAAACAAAATCCAGAAAAACACGCAAGTCAAAAAGGTTATAAAATGATTGCCATTTCAAGGAGCGGAAATAAATAACTTGCCCACCTCTCAATCAGAAAGATTTTCTGGCTCCAGGTGTCTTTCTATAACCGCGTAACGAGATGAGATTAGGAGAGCACATCTTAAAAGGCATTGCCTCTAATCTAAGCTTGTTTGCCAGTATTAAAAGACACCTGTCCACAGAAGCAAGTAATCACTCAGATTCCAAACCTCTCCCACCATGGGCAAGACCAAAGAGCTCTGCAAGGATGTCAGGGGACAAGAGTTGTGACCCTACACAAGGCTGGAATGGGAACAAGGACCATCACCAAGCAGCTTGTTGAGGAAGGTGAAAACAGTTGGTGCGATATTAGCAAATGGAAAGAAACACAAAAAGAAACGGTGCAAATCTCCCTCGGCCTGGGGCTCCATGCAAGATCTCACTCTCGTGGAGATGCAATGATCATGATAACGGTGAGGAATCAGCCAGAAAACTACACGGGTGTGGAGGTTCTTGTCAATGATCTCAAGGCCAAGCCTGGGACCATAGGTCACCAAAAGAACAATTGGTACCAGACCTATGCCGTCGCAGGGAACTGAAAATCCTGCCCCCCCCCCTCCCCTCCTCCCGCCCCAACAAGAGTCCCCATGCCAAAGTGATAAGCCACATATACAGGCCCGTCTGAAGTCTGCCAATGAACATCTGAATGATCCAGAGGAGAACGGGGTGAAAAGGATGATGCCTCAGATGAGACCAAAATGGAGCTTTTTGGCATCAACTCAAACGCGCCGTGTGGAAGAGGATATGACTGCCTATGACCCATAAGAACACCATCCCCAATGTCAAACATGGAGGTTGGAAAACATATGCATTTGGCGTTGTCTTCGGTAAGGGGGCACAGGAAAAGATTTCACAGCATCAGAGGGATGATTGACGGGGCCATGTACCGTTCAACTCTTGGGTCAGAACCTCCTTTCCCTAGCCAGGGCATTGAACACGGGCCGTAGATGGGTATTCCAGCATGACAACGACCACAAAACACACGGCCAAGGAGTGATGTCAAGAAGAAGCACCCATTAAGGTCTCCTGGAGTGGCCTAGCCAGTGTCCAGAACTTAAATCCCATTAGAAAATCATGTGGAGGAGGGATGAATGTTGCAAGTGCCAAACGTCAGGCTCGAAAAACTTAATGACTTGGAGAAGAAACTGCAAAGAGGAAGTGGGACAAAATTCCCTCTGAGACGTTTTTGCAAAACCTGTTGGCCAACTACAAGGAAACGTCTGACCTCTGTGATTGCCAACAAGGGTTTTTCAGCCACCAGAAGTAACAAGTCAAGTTTTGCAGAGGGGGGGTCAAAACTTATTCCTCTAAATAAAATGCAAAAATCAATTGATAACATTTTTGACATGCTTTTTCTGGAATTTTTTGTTGTTATTCTGTCTCTCACTGTTCAATAAACCTCCATTAAAATTA
>CM072257.1:14936444-14974065 GCA_036851935.1 Coregonus suidteri | reverse complement strand
CAAAAAAAGTCAAAAAAACCTTTGAAAATCATGTGTATCAAAAGGGGTGCTTTTTTGCTAGGGGCCTTAATTTCACAAAAACCCGAAAAAGTCCTCATATATACTTTTAAAATAGGCCCTAAACAAAATATAGCCCTAGACAAAATCTCAACAGTTTGGATGTTTTCCTAAATTTCAGGGGGGCCAAAACTATTTGTTTCCCCGGGGTCTTTTGGGAAACCTTTGGGAAAAGGCAGGGTCCCAATATGTAACTTTTTTGTCATAAGCCCTGTTTATTGTCTAAAAAAAAGATGTGTGTAGGGGTTTGGGGTGTGTGGGTGTGTGTGTGTGTGGGGTGTGTGTGTTTGTTCAGAGAAAGGCCTTTTTGTAAGGGTCAAATCTATTGACGGGGACTGTTTTGACTATTCCACCCTCTCAGTCTGAAAACCATTATTATGCAGATGGGGGAAAAAAAGGCCCACCCAAACGTCTTAACCCAAAAAGTTTCAACAAAAAAGGGGGGATCAGGTCCCTCAAATGAGGGACTTGAAAATCCCCAATCGGGAAAATTTTCTGGGGGAAAAAAGGAAAGCAAATTTTTTTCTGAATGAATCTGTTTTTATTGACGAGAAAAAACTAACAACAGGCTTTCATTTTTCGGGCATAAATCCCCCTTCCCATCAGACCCTTGGGGGGTGGTTTTGTGCCTCCCCAGGGGGGTGGGGGTTGTGCGCACCATGGGGGGGTTTGGTTGTTCCCAAACCATGGGGGGGGGTTTTTGTGCTCCCAAATGGGGGTGGTGTTTTTGCTGCAACCATAGGGGTGGTGTTTGGCCTCAGCATGGCCTCACCATGGGGGTGGTGTTGTGCCGCACCATTGGGGGTGGTGTTGTGGCCTCACCATGGGGGTGGTAGTTGTGCTGCAACCATAGGGGCTGGTGTTGTGCTGCACCATGGAGTTTGTGTTGTTCTGCCACCCATAGGGGGTGGTGTTGTGCTGCACCATGGAGTGGTGGTTGTGGCTGCACCATAGGGGTTTGGTGTTGTGCCTCTACCATGGGGGTGGTGTGATGCTGCTGCACCATGGGGGGTGTGGTGTTGATGCTGCACCATCGGTGGTAGGTGTGGTGCCATGCACACATAGGGGTGGTTGTTGTGCTGCACCATGGGGGGTGGTGTTGTTCTGCAACCATAGGAGAGGGTTTGGTGTTGTTGCTGCACCATAGGGGTTGGTGTTTGTGCTGCACCATGGTGCCGGTGGTGTTTGTGCTGCCACCATAGGGGTGTGTTGTGCTGCACCAGGGGGTGGTGTTGTGCTGCCACCATGGGGTGGTGTTGTGCTGCAAACCAATGGGGGTGGTGTTGTGGCTTGCACCATGGGGGTGGTGGTTGTGCCTCACCATGGGGGTGGGAGTTGTGAAGCACCATGGGGGTGGTGTTGTGGCCTCACCATGGGGGTGTTGTTGTGAAAGCACCAATGGGGGTGGGTGTTTGTTCTGTACCATGTGGTAACTGAGTTACTCCTAGACACTAATCTAAGGGACAATTTGACCTCCATAACATACATTCTTACAAGGGCCTAATCAGCAGTGCTGAAATAAATTTTTTTAATCCATTAAATGTAAATTAGATCTTACCCCAAATTGCTTCTTGAAAAAATGTAATTTATGAATGCTGCATTGAGACTTAGTTCCACTCGTGGTTGTCACGAATACCGCAGAGGCTGCTCCTCGTCCTTGTTCGGGGGCAGGCTTCGGCGGTTCGTCGGACCCCGGTGTACTAGCTACCACCGATTGATGTTTTCGATGTTTGTTTTGTCATTGTCTAGTTAAATGCACCTGTTTTCGTATTCTGTCATGATTATCGTCACTATAAGTTCCCTGTGTTATGTTTGGTAGTTGGTGTGTTAGTTGTCCGTCTGGTCGTTTGGTTTGTAGGTTGTCGAGGTTCGTACTTGTGTTTGTGGGTGTGTTTTATAGCATTTCGCGTATTAATATTTGCCTCGGTGTTTTCGAGGCCATTTTAATTTGTATTTGTTTCAAGTATTAACAGTAAAGTCCGTTTTGGGGACCTATCCCTCTGTGTCCTGCGCACTGACTTTCACCCACCGCAGCCAGATCAGTATACCGTGAACAGTGGTACCCGTCAGAACCAAAAATATTACTTATTTTATGCAAATGTTTGTAAACACACATAAAACATCAACACGTGTAAAGCATCAAAACGTGGTTAAAACTATAATGTTGATATCGTGGATGGGTCCAGTCCTTGCGTCCTGCAATAGTTAGAGTTATAATGTTGATATTGTGGATGTCCATGTCCTAGGTCTGTTATAGGTTAGAGTTTATAAATGTTGATATCGTGGATGGTCAGTCCTTGGGTCTGTATAGGTTATGAGTTCGAATGTTGATATTGTGGATGGTCAGTCCATGGTCGCTATAGGAGGTTAGAGTTATAATGTTGATATCGTGGATGGTCAGTACTTGGTCTGTATAGGTTAGAGTTTATGAATGTTGATATCGTGGGATGGTCAGTTCCTTGGTCCTGTATATGTTAGAGTTATAATGTTGATGATCGTGGATGGTCAGTCCTGCGATCTCTTATAGGTTAGAGGTTTATAATGTAGAGATTCATGGCATGGTCAGGTCCTTGGTACTCTATAGGTGTAGAGTTATAATGTGTTGGGATTATCATGGATGGTCGTCCTTTGTCCTGTACAGGTTAGAGTTATAATGTTGATAAATCGTGGCATGGTTCAGTCTTGTGTCCTGTATAGGTTAGAGTTATTAATGTTGATATCGTGGATGGTTCATTTTTTCCTTGCAATCCATAGGCTATGTCTAATACATCGAGAGATGATACATTTATCCACGCTCCATCCCGCAGCTTTTTACCGAAACGGGTGTGGAGTAGCTTTGGTTATTGTTTTCAATTGCTGAGTTGCGCCGCGTTGAGTTTGGGATTTCAGGAAACTAGACCTGACCTGGGTCTAAATATCTGTTTTTTGACCAGCCAGATTGCTCCAAGATTGGATTTCTAACACTGGAACGTCTGTCCCCATGTCATGAGGAAGTCAGGCAAATGCCTTCAAAAATCCGACCCACTAGGGTCAAACAGTGAGGCGTTAATTACCACCAAGTATAGACTTGGTTTTTGGCTAAGGTTATGTAATCCCATGACTCTGCGATCAAAATGTGGAGTGGTCAATTCCCAGTTGCAGACGACTCATTTTTTATTTTTTTATTTTTGTACGCCTACCCCAAACCTTATCCCTTAACCTTGACCCTTAACTTTTAAATTTGACGTTTGGAGCACCTTCCCTAAATTTGACGGTTTGGGAGCAACTTCGAAATTTGAAGTTTAGAGAAAAGTGCAAAAAAATGTTCTAATTCTGCAGTGAGAACTGTGAGAGCTCATTGAGACACCTGGGTTAGGAAGGCTCAGGAAGGCAGAAAGTGAACGTCCTCATATAAAAATGATTTAGGCATTAATTCTGAACTGGTTTAAGGTAAGGCTTAAGGTTTGGATAGGTTTTTTGAACCTAGCATCTGAGATTGAAACTCGCGATCCTCGAAGCCATATAGCTCGCAGGCTTAACACCGTAGCAAGCTGCGAACCTACTAGTAGAAAATAGGTGTTTTCAACGCGTTTGCCCATAGTGGAACAGTTAATTGAAGGCCATCCCTGGGGACCTGGACAAACGGTTGTTATACTGCAGTGGATTCTGGTGTGACCTGGCTTGCTCAACTAAAGAGGTCAAGGATGCGCTTACATTTCGTATATAATTTAGATCTAAAAGTTTTTCATAACATCATACTGGCCCTAGGCAGGGAATAGAGAGAAGAGGAGGGGGAGGAGGAGGAAGGAGGAAGGAGGATGAGGCGAGAGAGAGGAGGAGGAGGATGAGGGAGAAGAAATATTAGGAGAGGAGGAAGAGGGGGAAGAGGAAGAGGAGGACGGAGAGGAGGAGGAGGAAGAGGAGGAGGATGAGGAGGAGGAGGATGGAAGGGAGGAGGAGGAGGAGGAGGAGGAGGAGGAGGGAGAGGAAGAAAGCAGAAGAAAAAAGGGGGACGGCGGCGAGGGGGAGGAGGATAAGAGAGAGAGGGGAGGAGGAGGAGGAGGAAGAAGAAGGGGGGAGGAGGAGGGTGTGGGGAGGGGGTGGGGAGGAGGAGAAGGAGTACGAATATTAGGAAGAAGAGGAAAGGAAGAGGAGGAGGAGGAGGAGGAAGATGAAAGAATTTTTAGGAAGTAAGGAGGAAGGAGGGTGAGGAGGAGGAAGGAGGAAGAAACATTAGGAAAAGAGGAGGAAGAGGAGGGAGAGGAGAGGAGGAGGAAGATGAAGAATATTAGGAAGAGGAGGAAGGAGGAGGAGAGGAGGAGAGGTAGAGCGAGGAGAGGAGGAAGAGGAGGAGGATGGCTTGACGATGGCTTTTAAACAGCTCATGGCAAGGTTCAGAGTGCTGTGTGTGTGTGTGTGTGTGTGTGTCGTGTGTGTGGTGTGTGTGTGTGTGTGTGAGTGTGTGTTGAGTTGTGAGTGTGTGTGTGTGTGTGGTGTGTGTGTGTGTGGTGTGTCGTGTGTGTGTGTGTGTGTGTGTGTGTGTGTGTGTAAGAGCATTAGCATTCTGTAAAAAGCCCCCATGGGTACCTTCTCTGTCCCAGTAGAAATATCAACACATAAACTTTTAAACACATAAACACCACGTCAACAGACGTGGCACAGATGCTGATTAGTCTTGCAGGCTTGCAGTTGAGGAGGCCGGTGATGTCCATAGGCAGTGAACTGGAGCAGAATGAACCGAGTGTAATGGGTGAAATGGAACGTGTGTAACGTGAAAGCATAAAAGCCAAAATGAAATTGCCCCCTGAAAAACTGATTAAATGAATTAAAAACTAGAAAATTAAATGTGTTGATGATATGTACTTGTGATGATAGTTGCCCAAGCCTGTGTTAACACAATGTATTTGTGGATGATAGTTTTTGGCCTAAAGCCTGTGTTTTAACACGATGTATCTGTGGATGAATAGTTGTCCCAAGCCTGTGTTAACACAATGTATTGTGATGATTAGTCGTCCAAGCCTGTAGTGTTAACGACATTTGTATTGTGATGCTAGTCCGGCCCCAAGCCTGTGGTTAACACGATGTCTTTGTGATGATTAGGTACGCCAAGCCTGTGTATAACATGATGTATTGTGATGGATAGTCGGCCAAAGACCTGGTTGTTAACCGATGTATTGTGGATGATAGTCTGCCAAGCCTGTGTTAACAAACGATGTATTGGTTGATGATAGTCGGCCAAGCCTGTGTGTTAACACAATGTATTTGTGATGATAGTCGGCCAAAGCCTGTGGTTAACACAATGTATTGTGATGATATGTCGGCCAAGCCTGTGTTAACACAATGTATTGTGGATGATAGTCCGCCAAGCCTGTGTTTAACAACAATGTATTGTGGGATGATAGTTTTTGGGGCTATTAGGGGCAGGAACGCCTTGTAAGGCTGCAGGTACGGGTGTGGTTGGGAAGGGCGTGGCCAGACAATAAAGGATGGGTAAGTCCCACCCAGGTTGTCTACATTAAATTTAAAATGGTGGAAGCCCTCAAGCCCTGCCCGCCCATGATAATACGGGGTTTTGGCCCACTAGAGGCCTCTATCATCTCTAATGACATCACCGTGTTCCAATTGGATTCTTTCTGTGTCCTTGGATTTTGAACTTCCTTTTCAAAGACTCCAACGAGAAGGTTTCAGGTTAGGACTAAGGTGTTTCCAATTGTGAATTTGGCTCTTTGTGATTCCTCACGAAGCTAGGAAAATAAAGATAGAAGCATGGCTTTTTGTGGGATTTCCATGACCATGGATCCCATAAAGGGTCCTTGTGGAGGAAGGATTGTCGACATGTATTTTGAACGTTTGTATCTTACAGCATATGTCCACGGGTGTGGACAATGACCCTCCATTTCTTATCATGCATGCTTCTGCCTTTCTAATTGTATGATTGATCCTGTAATTTTCATTGGCTGACTGTACTCTGTGTTTGTTTGAGGGGGGATTTGTCGTTGTTGTTGGGGGGGGGGGGGGGGGGGGGGGGGGGGGGGGGGGGGGGGGGGGGGGGGGGGGGGGGGGGGGGGGGGGGGGGGGGTATATTTTAGTGAGGAACGTTTGTGGAATCTGTTCCAAAAAAAAACATGTAGTAAAAAAACATTGGCAAAGAAAAAAAACGTATAGGAGAAGTTCTATGGAAGAATTTTCACTCACTACATGTCCCCTGAACGGTTATCCCACGTGGTTTCATTCTCCCACATGGCTTGTTAGCGTAGCTTTGCACCAGCTACTCGACTGGTTCATCTCTGTTCCCTTGGCAGCATCCAGTAGAACCGATAGTGGGGTAAAATGTCCCTTCAAAATTTAAAGAGTTCCCCATGCTCTTGACTCTTGGGATTGGCCTTGTGTGTGGCCTAATGGGTCTATAGTAAAACTCTCATTAGTTTCAGGTTGTATCTGTCTGATGCCAGTTTTTTGTACACTGGCTGCCTTCAGTTATAGGTAGATTAATCGTCCCACTTTAATCAATTTAGCAGACGATCTTATCCAGAGCAACTTAGAGTTAGTGAGTGCATACATTAATTATTATTTATTTTTCATACTGGCTCCCCCGTGGGAAATCGAACCCACAAACCCTCGCGCCCCCTTCTTTCCTCTGCGCGCCCCCTTCTGTCCTTTCCTCTGCGCTCCCCCTTCTTTTCCTCTGCGCGCCCCCTTCTTTTTCATCTGCGCGCCCCCCTTCTTTCTCTGCGCGCCCCCTTTCCTTTCCTCTGCGCGCCCCCTTCTTTCCTCTGCGGCGCCCCCTTCTTTCTCTGCGCGCCCCCTTCTTTCCTCTGCGCGCCCCTTTCTTTCCTCTGTGCGCCCCCTTCTTGTTTGAATGCTGCGTCCCAGACGCGCCCAATGGAATAGACCGAATTGAATGCCAAGCTCTGCCTGTCAACTGGAAACTGTGAAGACAAGTTTGTAAGTGCCCAACAGGGGCTGCTTTTACGAATTTCAACGTTGGGAAAGTGTTTGCTACATTTTTTATGAACCTATTGTTTGGTGGAAAAACAATCATGAAATCGAATAAGGAAACTTTTATCTTTCAAGGAGAGACAAACTGGAAATGTGAAGCCTGTGAGGGCTATGAACAAAGCTAGAAAGAGTGGTTGCAGCAGCACATGAACACATTCATTGCCCTCCAATATTCAGTGCAGCAATTGTTTAGGAGGAGAGGGAGCATGTTGAATCTTTCAGACTGGTTTACTGTCTAGTTCGAGACCAAGTACATTGAAGGAATTTCACCAGTGGAAGGTCATCAGCAACTCCATATCCGAATGGAACCTGAAGCTGAAGCTGAACGTGCTGTTTTCTTGTAGAACGTGCTGCTGGCTTGAAGCAAAAACAATAGCGCTTTGGAAAAGGAGCACGCGGAATTGCAAGCAAGGAAAGAAAAGTCGGTCATGGAAACTGAGATTGCAGCCATAAACAGCCCAAAACTAAAAGCTAAAAGCAGAAGGAGACTAGAAAATTAAACAAAATTAACAATCAAGGAAAACAAAGCACCCAGAACCCGCGCATTCCACTCCAAATCCAACCAGACCAAGCCCACTGACACAATATCCCACAACTCATCTCACTGTTTTTCTCAGCTTGGGAGATGGAAATGTACTCAAAGACTCCCAAGGAGAAGCACGACCATTCTTCCAAGGAGATGAAGACAACAAGAAAGGAGGTGAGCTACAGAGAAAGAAGAAGAAAACTTCTGTAAGCAGTGCCCTGGGTCTCACTGGAGACACCACCGGTCTCACTGGAGACACCACCTGGTCTCACTGGAGACACCGGGAGGGGGAAGAGACCTGGTCTCCCTGGAGACACCACCTGGTCTCCCTGGAGACACCACCTGGTATCCCTGGAGACACCACCTGGTATCCTGGGAGACACCAACCTGGTCTCCCTGGAGACACCAGTTGATGTCACAAGGAAGGCCAAAAAAAGATCATCAGGACATCAACCACCCGAGCCACTGCCTGTTCACAAGTGCCCGCTATCAATCCAGAATGTGCGCGCGAGTCATGGTGGCAGGTTTTTTGTACAGGTGCATTCAAAAGCTGGGATCGATAGACTGAAAAACAGCTTCTTCTATCTCAAGGGCCATCGAGAACTGTTAAATATGCCATCACTAACTAACACATTAGATGCCTGCTGCTGCCTATTGAAATCACTGGCCACTTTAAGAAATGGAACACTAGTCACTTGTAATAATGTTTAACATATCTTTGCACTGCTCATCTCATATGTATATACTGTATTCTATAATATTCTACTGTATCTTAGTCATGCCGCTCTGTCATTGGCTTGTCCATATGTATAATGTATATTTTTCTTATTTTCCATTCCATACTTAGATTTGGTGTATTGGGTATTATGTTTGTGAAATTGTTTAGATATTAACTTGTTCAGATTATTACTGCACTGTCGGAGCTAGAAGCACAAGCATTTCGCTACACCCGCAATAACATCTGCTAAACACGTGTAAGTGACAAATAACATTTGATTTGAATTTGGTCATACTGGAGACACCACCTGGTGATACTGGGGCCGGTGACAGTCACACACTCCAAGGTTAAACCTCAAACTAAAACAAGGAAAAGTTCAGTGGATGACAGTAAAAGAGACTGGACTGAAGCTGAACCACGACGCCTCTGAGGCATTCAGTAGGACTATATGCACAAAACTCTCCTCCAACTCACAAGCAATGGGTGGCAAAAAGAAAACTGGACTGAAAACTTGACCACGACGCCTATGAGGCATTTCAGTAAACTCTCCTTCCAACATCCCAAAGCAATGGGTGGCAAAAAGAAACTGGACTGAACTTGACCACGACGCCTATCAGGCATTCAGTAAACTCTCCTCCAACATCCCAAGCAATGGGTGGCAAAAAAGAAAACTGGGACTGAACTTGACCACGACGCCTATGAGACATTCATGCAAATGATGGCACAAAACCCTGCACCATCATCACGGGGTTTAACCTCCTACTGAGTGCAGGATATCCCAACAGGTGAGACCATGGTGCACCAAGGCTAAGGCATTCTGCAGCAACATCATTCAATCATCAGCAACAGCCACTAACACTGACTGACATGTTGTGCAACATCGTTAGAATCTGTTGCGAATGATCCTAAACCATGCTTGATACTCCAGTTTTAAGATGGCCGTTTGCCACTTTACAGAGCTCTGTTGTGAATGATCCTAAACCATGCTTGATACTCCAGTTGTAACTGCATTTTTTAAAAACAATGCATTAGCGCAATTGTAGGAGTATAGAAATAAATGTGTTATCAATGGAAAGCTTGGATCCCCATATTGTTTTAACAAAGGTCAAACTGCTTCAAAAGTGTTTTCCCCGTGATTGCATTAAGAGTTGTTGTCCGTTGACTGCTTGAATAACGGCCCCTACAAAGGCAAGAGCATCAACTAGAAAAAACATTCCAACTAGAAGACAAAAAAGCCTTTAAAGTTTGTTTGGGGGGGGGGGGGGAGGGGGGGCTGGTTCAGCCAAATATGTCGTATGTATATAAGTGTAAATGCACTGATTTATCGATCTTATTATGACCCACTGATCTGACCTATATGACACCCTTAAATGCTGATACTGCACTCTGCCTTTGTTATGACCCTTAAACAGCTGTAATGGGTCATAGCAGAGCAAAGTGCAGTATGTAAGAAAATCTGAAATGTGTTTTATCCAGCTTTCTTGTTGTTTTTTAATGGTGTTGTGTGTTATTGTGTTTTTCATGTTTTTGATGTTGTTATTGTAGCAACCCTCAAGCTGTTTTTATCCATAAGGTGAAGAACTATTTCATCACGGAGAAATGTTTATCCTTATGTGACTTTGTATTACTATCAATGCTGGTCCTTTTCTTTATGTTAGCGAGCATTTCAATAATTTTTTGTTTGCTATCTCTTCTTACCATTATAAATCCTGGGTATTTTGCATTTCAATGCGACTTAAACCATAGTGGTTTCTGCGTGATTGTGCCATGTTTTATTCTGGTGATAACTGGATCACTGGCTGTCTCATGGAGTGTGTGAGGGTGAGTATCATGGTCGGGATGGCCTGAACTCAGAGCCTGATAGAATACCCAAGGAAAACCGTAGTAACTGCAGTAGAACATGGTGGAACAAAGCCAGATGGCAGTAACCTCCCAGACTGCTGTTTCCTTGGTTTTTACTGGGATTTTGTAGTTACATCAAAATTTGACCCCTCCATTTTTCTCTGAAAACGAAAGATAATTGAACCAGACCAGGACACTTTGTCAGCAAGATATAACAGATACTATGAAGCCTGATTTAGGTCTGAACTCATCTTTGATCCAAATGTGTAGCAGCAGTTTGCAATGTGTACGGCAGAATAGCTGTGCACATAATCCTAATACCTCTTCATGGACTACATTTGAACACTTTTAAACATTGTCTTCTTTTAGGGTGCGGGACCTGGTATGTTAATGGTCACATTGCCTAGTGGGTTAGAACGTTGGGGCCAGTAACTTTAAAGGTCGCTGGTTCAAATACCCGCGAGCCGTCAATGTGAAAATCTTGTTTGAATGTGCCCTTAAGCAAGGCACTTAACACTAACTTGCTTCATGGGTGCTGTACTACTATGCCTTACCCTGTAACTACAACACATTTCACTGCAACCTATCGCGGTGTAATCTGACAATAAAAAACAATAATATAAAAAATTTTTTTTTGCAATGTCCCAAACAGTTAATTTAACAATGCTGGTATAAACTCTTGTTTGAACGTTGATCCAAGGAAACCTTGACTTGCATTACCCCTCCTTACGGCTGGGCAGAAAAATATTCTCATGAAAAATCATGTGACTTATAGTTATGGTGGGAAAAAAAGAAAAATGATTCCTGTAAACGCACACTGCTACAAATGCAGGGAGAACAAGGTATGGACAAACCAGAAATGTGACATTTCTGTTTGATAGTAACCCTGAATGATGAATGTGGGTGATCTATCTTGTCATCGTTTTGGCCAACACCACATTGGAACATTCAAATCTTTTAGGACATGAAGAATAGGAGTCATTGTTTTCAGGAAGGTTGTCTCCATGGTGATAGGGAGGGACAGGAGTGCAGATAAGGGCAAGGGAAGCCACCTGAACTACTGCCCTACAAAGGCAAAGAGCGCAGTCTAACGCAAATGTCCGTGCATATCAACCATAACCACTGATCTGACCTATGACCCCTAAAATGCGATACTGAAACTCTGCCTTTGTATGACCTTAAACAAGTATATGGGGTAATGCAACGGCAAAGGGCAGCATCAAGAAATCTAAATATGTTGTATCCACAACTTTCTTGTTTGTTTTATCTGTTTGATGGAAACTGTTTGATAGTTGTTACACCCCTTCCAACTGTATTTAATGGTGTTTATGTAGTCGTAGTTTTTTCATGTTTTCAATGTTGTATTATTAGTAGGCCTAACGGTTATTTCATCATGGAGAATGTTTATACTTAAGAAATATTTTGACATTGTTATGACTATCATTATAAATGCTGTTTTACCATTATTTACTCTCTCTCTCTTCACCACACACACACACTCACACACACACACACCACACACACAATACCCCCCCCCCCCCCCCCCCACCCCCCCACCCCCCCCCACACAACACCACACACCCACACTCACTGTGCAGTAATTAGAATATATAGACCAGCTTTAAGTGATACAGTCTACTGTCTGATCTCCCCTCCTCATGCCTCTCTCCATTACTTTATCTGTCTTCTGTTGCTGTCTCTCTGTACTACCCTCTTCTGTTGCTGTCTCTCTTGTCTGCCCTTTCTGTTGCTGTCTCTCTTGTCTCCCCCCTTCTGTTGCTGTCCTCTCTTGTCTGCCACCTCTTCTGTTGCTGTCTCTCTTGTCTGCCTCTTTCTGTTGGCTTGTCTCTCTTGTCTCCCCTCTTTTGTTTGCTGTCTCTCTTGTCTGCCCTCTTCTGTTGCTGTCTCTCTCTGTCTACCCTCTTTTCTGTTGCTGTCTCTCTTGTCTCCCTCTTCTGTTGCTGTCTCTCTTGTCTCCCCTCTTTCTGTTGCTGTCTCTCTTGTCTCCCCTCTTCTGTACTGTCTCTCTTGTCCTACCCTCTTTGTTGCTGTCCTCTCTTGTTCTCCCCTCTTCTTCATGTTTGCTGTCTCTGACTTGTTCCTGCCCTCTTCTGTGTGCTGTCTCCTCTTCCTCCCCTCTTCTGTTGCTAAGTCTCTCTTGTCTGCTCCCTTCTGTTCTGTTGCTGTCTCTCTTGTCTGCCCTCTTCCTGTTGGCTGTCTCCTCTTGTCTCCCCCCTTCTGTTGCTGTCTCTCCTGTCTCCCCTCTTCTGTTGCTGTCTCTCTTGTCTCCCCTCTTCTGTTGCTGTCTCTCTTGTCTGCCTTCTTCTGTTGCTGTCTCTCTTGTCTCCCCTCTTCTGTTGCTGTCTCTCTTGTCTCCCCTCTTCTGTTGCTGGTCTCTCTTGTCTCCCCTCTTCTGTTGCTGTCTCTCTTGTCTGCCCTCTTCTGTTGCTGTCTCTCTTGTCTGCCCTCTTCTGCTCAACCAACCTTGGTTCTCTCTCCATCTGCCCTCTTCTGTCACTTTCTCTGTGTCTTGTCTGTTGATGTCTGTGTCTTGTCTGTTGCTGTCTGTGTTTTGTCTGTTGCTGTCTGTAAATTGTATTTTGCTGTCTGTGTCTTGTCTGTTGCTGTCTGTGTCTTGTCTGTTGCTGTCTGTGTCTTGTCTGTTTCAATCTGTGTCTTGTCTGTTGTTGCTATCTGTGTGTTGTTCCTGTTGCTGTCGCAGGTTTCTAGTTTGTTTTACTGTCTCCTTTGTCTATTTTCTTCTGTTATGGCCTGTTCTGTCTCTCTCCATCATATCCTGTTCTTCTGTTGCTGTCCCTGTGTCTTGTCTGGTGTCTCTCTCCATCATATCCTATTCTTCTGTTGCTGTCTCTGTGTCTTGTCTGGTGTCTCTCTCCATCATATCCTATTCTTCTGTTGCTGTCTCTGTGTCTTGTCTGGTGTCTCTCTCCATCATATCCTATTCTTCTGTTGCTGTCTCTGTGTCTTGTCTGATGTTTCTCTTTAGTTTTGCAATCCAAATTTGGAGCTATTGGAATTGTAACATGTTGTCCCCATGTTACATGGTGTAATTTACTGATGGTCCCTAACTAGCCCCATAAGGGATATCCAAGTTCAACCCAAATTTACCCCAGGCATTACGCTTGGGTCGCGTGCAGTTGCATTCTGAATTGGATTTATTACTTGGTGTGGGCATGTGGGAAAAAAAAAAACCTTCATTTACGTTGTGATGCAGTCACAACCACAAGTCTCACTAAAACTCAGTTTTGGAAAAGACTGACTTTATGACCAAAATTATCCTATTTACACTTTAAAGTTATTTTGACAGTAGAATAAATCTTCTCTGACTCATTTCGATGCCACATAGGCTGTTTGCTAATGATACGTTGGTTTTTAACTGCAGTTGCTCTTTAAAGTTACTGTTATACTGACACGACCAGGGCAACACCACAAACTGGAAAAGAAAATTCAAGTGTCCACATAACAGCGCAACAGAACTCCAAACATCAAATCAAACCAAATGTTATTTGCCACATGCGCCGAATACACCATGTCTAGACATTACAGTGAAATGCTTACTTACAAGCCCTTAACCAACAATGCAGTTTTTAAGAAGAAAAAAAGAAAAAAAAAAGAAAAAGAAAATGTTAAGTAAAAAATAGATAAATAATAATAATTAAAGCTACATGGCCCCCAGGGTACATGAATATGGTGATTTCAATACAGCAAAAATATGGTTTATTTGTCATATACACACGATAAACATGGTGGGTGGGTTCACTGACACAGATTAATCCTAGACTAAATTGCACTTTTAAACTGGACTAACTGAAATGGCATTTCTCAGACATGGCTATGAATACATAAGGTTTGCTAATTAAAAAAAACTCACAAAAGCTCTGACAATGATACGTAAAGCTCATTAAAGAGCGGTGATACTATCAACAGCAGTGATACTATCAAGAGCAGTGCTACTATCAAGAGCAGTGATACTATCAAGAGCAGTGATACTATCAACAGCAGTGATACTATCAAGAGCAGTGATACTATCAACAGCAGTGATACTATCAAGAGCAGTGATACTATCAAGAGCAGTGATACTATCAAGAGCAGTGATACTATCAACAGTAGTGATACTATCAACAGCAGTGATACTATCAAGAGCAGTGATACTATCAACAGCAGTGATACTATCAAGAGCAGTGATACTATCAAGAGCAGTGATACTATCAAGAGCAGTGATAATATCAAAAGCAGTGATACTATCAAGAGCAGTGATACTATCAACAGCAGTGATACTATCAAGAGCAGTGATACTATCAACAGCATTGATACTATCAACAGCAGTGATACTATCAAGAGCAGTGATACTATCAAGAGCAGTGATACTACCAAGAGCAGTGATACTATCAACAGCAGTGATACTATCAAGAGCAGTGATACTATCAACAGCAGTGATACTATCAACAGCAGTGATACAATCAAGAGCAGTGATACTATCAAGAGCAGTGATACTATCAACAGTAGTGATACTATCAATAGCAGTGATACTATCAAGAGCAGTGTACTATCAACAGCATGATACTATCAAGAGCAGTGATACTATCAACACAGTGATACTATCTAACAGCAGTGATACAATCAAGAGCAGTGATACTATCAAGAGCAGTGATACTATCAACAGTAGTGATACTATCAATAGCAGTGATACTATCAAGAGCAGTGATACTATCAACAGCAGTGATACTATCAAGAGCAGTGATACTATCAACAGCAGTGATACTATCAACAGCAGTGATACTATCAAGAGCAGTGATAATATCAAAAGCAGTGATACTATCAAGAGCAGTGATACTATCAACCAGTGGCGGCTCCTGAAAAAATTCTCAGGGGGGGCAATTTTTCTGATGATTTAGGTGACCTACACACATTTTAAAAAAAGATATGTCCAGCAACAACATGAAGACAGGGGCAGCATATAAGTCAAATGCCAGAAGCATTTATTGACTGATCTCAAAAGTGTTGGCTTTACAAAAGCAAAATAAGTTATCACAGTAAAAATAATCAAGGGTGTTCTTTCACATTCCTCAACACTGCATAAACAATAGGCATTTCCATAAACAAATGAAATATCAGCTGAAAATACAGCATCTTGGTATTTGTTCAGATTGCAGGATCAACAAGAGCTTTTACCACATTTTTTGCCTCATGGTTGAATTGGAAATATGTGCACCTGAGCATAATTCACAACAAGCAAGCAGGAGCTTTTGATAGAGGCTACTGAAAAACATTGATGCAAGTTATTGGTAATAAGAAAATTTTTATAGACTTCCATATTCTGCCCTCTTGTATAGATTTGTGAAAATGAACAGTGATAGACATTTTGCCTGAAAACAGAATTTGAAAATAATTCATAGAAAAGGTAAACACAGCTACAGTGGGGAGAACAAGTATTTTGATACACTGCCGATTTTCCAGGTTTTTCTACTTACAAAGCATGTAGAGGTCTGTCATTTTTTATCATAGGTGCACTTCAACTTGAGAGACGGAATCTAGAACAAAAATCCAGAAATCACATTGTATGATTTTTATGTAATTCATTTGCATTTTATTGCATGACATAAGTATTTTGATACATCAGAAAAGCAGAACTTAATATTTGGTACAGAAACCTTTGTTTGCAATTACAGAGATCATACGTTTCCTGTAGGTCTTGACCAGGTTTGCACACACTGCAGCAGGGATTTTTGGCCCACTCCTCCATACAGACCTTCTCCAGATCCTTCAGGTTTCGGGGCTGTCGCTGGGCAATACGGACTTACAGCTCCCTCCAAAGATTTTCTATTGGGTTCAGGTCTGGAGACTGGCTAGGCCACTCCAGGACCTTGAGATGCTTCTTACGGAGCCACTCCTTAGTTGCCCTGGCTGTGTGTTTTCGGGTCGTTGTCATGCTGGAAGACCCAGCCACGACCCATCTTCAATGCTCTTACTGAGGGAAGGAGGTTGTTGGCCAAGATCTCGCGATACATGGCCCCATCCATCCTCCCCTCAATACGGTGCAGTCATCCTGTCCCCTTTGCAGAAAAGCATCCCCAAAGAATGATGTTTCCACCTCCATGCTTTATGGTTGGGATGGTGTTATTGAGGTTGTACTCATCCTTCTTCTTCCTCCAAACACGGCGAGTGGAGTTTAGACCAAAAAGCTCTATTTTTGTCTCATCAGACCACATGACCTTCTCCCATCCTCCTCTGGATCATCCAGATGGTCATTGGCAAACTTCAGACGGGCCTGGACATGCGCTGGCTTGAGCAGGGGGACCTTGCGTGCGCTGTAGGATTTTAATCCATGACGGCGTAGTGTGTTACTAAGGGTTTTCTTTGAGACTGTGGTCCCAGCTCTCTTCAGGTCATTGACCAGGTCCTGCTGTGTAGTTCTGGGCTGATCCCTCACCTTCCTCATGATCATTGATACCCCATGAGGTGAGATCTTGCATGGAGCCCCAGACCGAGGGTGATTGAACGTCATCTTGAACTTCTTCCATTTTCTAATAATTGCGCCAACAGTTGTTGCCTTCTCACCAAGCTGCTTGCCTATTGTCCTGTAGCCCATCCCAGCCTTGTGCAGGTCTACAATTTTATCCCTGATGTCCTTACACAGCTCTCTGGTCTTGGCTATTTGTGGAGAGGTTGGAGTCTGTTTGATTGAGTGTGTGGACAGGTGTCTTTTATACAGGTAACAAGTTCAAACAGGTGCTGTTAATACAGGTAATGAGTGGAGAACAGGAGGGTTCTTAAAGAAAAACTAACAGGTCTGTGAGAGCCGGAATTCTTACTGGTTGGTAGGTGATCAATTACTTATGTCAGCAATAAAATGCAAATTAATTTCTTAAAAATCATACAATGTGATTTTCTGGATTTTTGTTTAGATTCCGTCTCTCACAGTTTGAAGTGTACCTATGATAAAAAATGACAGACCTCTACATGCTTTGTAAGTAGGAAAAACCTGCAAAAATCGGCAGTGTATCAAATACTTGATCTCCATACTGTATCTGTATGGCTTTGTAAAAATGAACAACCATATTCTGGCCAATTGTATAGATTTGTAAATATGAAACAACCATATTCTGGCCAATTGTATAGATTTGTAAAAATGAACATGAAACAGATTTATTATTTTTTTTAAACTTTTTTTTTTAATGAAAAATAACTATTTTAAACAACATCAACTGTGAACTGATTTGGGCGTGTGTGTGTGTTAAAGAGACAGACAGGGAGGGACAAAGAGAGAGAGAGGCTACATTACTTGTACTGAAACTGTTCTCTTCTCTCTTTCAATGCAGCAAAGCGGTCAATGACTTTCTCATTGAAATCAGGCATGCTGAGGGACTAGTTCCCTCTCCATGGAAAGCATGGCCAGTGTATTCAAAACGTTCCGGCCATTGAATTTCGCAGGAATGTCTTAACTCGTGTCAAAGTTGAGAAACATCTCTCAGCTTCAGCTGTTGTCATGGGATAGTAGTTATGAGGATGTTCAACAGAGTCACAGTCTCAGAGAACGTCTCCTGGAGGTTGTAGCTCATGAGAACCTGGTACAGTGCCAGTGCACCACAGTTTGACTTTCTTGTCGTCGGGCAAAAAGACTGTTCAGTCTCTCCAAAAGCACACTGGGCGATTGAGACTGAGGTTGATTCCGAGATGGGAAGGAACTCAAAAAAGCGCTCCTGCACTTTGTGGTTGCTATCTATGTACCTCAGCACAAGCACCAGCTGGGTCTGTGTAGGAAAACGTCCGTGGTCTCGTCAGCTTGGATAGCTACGAAGTTTCGCCGACTTCACCTCTCTCACAATATGTTCCCTCATGACGCTAGCATACACTCCAGTAGCTCGTTTTGAATGGTCTTTGATGTGAACTTCTTTCAAAGAGACAATCGAGTTGCACTGAACGCTAGCCATCTTGATAGTAGTACGTGAATTGATTGACGCTGCTACCCGCTCTTTTCTTAGTTACGTTCATGGTTATGTTACGTATGACGAAAGCGCGTAAGTGCAAGCCCTCAGAAACCCATAGAGATTGTATTGAAAGCTCTGATATTTGAAAAAAAATATATTTTACATGAGAGTCAATGAGAGAGACTTCTGGGGCGATTTTCAACCTGGAAAATCGCCCCAAAACGGCGGGCCATTTGAAGCACGACTTTAGCCTGATTGGACATTTAGTGGCAGATCAGACGTCTAGATTAGAACACTGATAACTACTGTTGCCGTGATATAATTGATTAGAAAAAAAATCCCTTCCTTTTCCCGTTTGGCAGTGCGTCGCCCATATCGCCCTAATGAACACACCGCCCCTGCTATCAACAGCAGTGATACTATCAAGAGCAGTGATACTATCAAGAGCAGTGTGTGGGTTTCTTCTCTTTTTTCTCATCTTATTGAACTGTTACCAGGCACTTGCAAAAAAGACAGCTCAGATGTGCGAGTGCCTTTTGAAGTTTAAACTGGACTAACTGAAATGGCTTTTCTCAGACATGGCTAAAAATAGTCTCAGATTTTCTCTAGTCTATAATGAAAAAGTCTGATTTCCAGAAGGACGATTAAAGTTAATCTAGATCTAAGTGAAGTCTTAAATTAAACCTGGTCAGAGGAAGGTTTAACTTCAGATTAATGGATGTTGGCTCCCAGGTTGACCTTGGTAATGGAGGAAAATGGATTACTTGGTCTTTATCAATGATGATCACAGAGCATCACCAAGGCTTGACAGAAGGGCAGTTATAGACAGGAGCATCCACTGAAGGATTTGGATTAAGTCAATTTCTGTGACCGTTTCCGTATGTACAAAGAAAATACAGCTGACATCATTGTTTGCTTGAGCCAGGCATCCCTCCTTCCCTACAAGTACTGATCACCTGAGGTTTTTGGCATCTGGAACCTTCAGATCGTGAAACAGGGAGATATGAGTGGTGTAAGTGAACTGACTATATGCAGAATAGTTCACAAAGTCTGCAATGCTACAGGTGAACTGAAAAAGACAATTCCATCAAGTTCCCTGATGCTGCTGCCCCAAGCCAACTACAAGGTAGAGTTGTATGAATATGGGATCTTCCCTGGAGTCAAAGAACCCTTTTAGGTTTCTAGATAGCACTTTTCTTTCTAAGAGAGTAGAAAGATGATATCCACAGTATTTTTGCCTGAGCTCATGGTCTTTCCTCTACCTCTTCTGTGACAGCCAGGGGAGCAGGAAGCTGACTAGTGTGGTGGTTATTCAGCATGAAACGTCCATTGGGGTGGGGGCACGGTAAGACGTCTGTAGCATCCACAGTGTTTTAGAAAACAACACAATACATTATCTAGCATTCATTTCAATTCGGCACAAAATAATCAGAAACGACCTAAACAAACTGCAAATGCATCCATCGAGTTTGAAGAGTCACAAGCTTGATGTATCCATTGCGTGCTCAGAATATGGGACACATACTAAAGTTTGGAATTGAAACAAGCCCCAAAATGGCTACTGCACAAGTATCCCAAAAACATTTTCCCTAACACAAGTACCTGTGCAAGAATGAAATAATCACAGCCATTTGTGTGAGATATAAGGGGTTGGGGTCAATTCCATTTAAATTCCATTCAATTAAAAAAGTTAAACCAAATTCCAATTCCACATTTTCCTAATTGAAAACTATTGAAGAGAATTGGAATGTCCCAGTGTACTTCTTGTGAATTGACTGGAATTGAAATGGAATTGACCCCAACCCTGTGTGATATACTGTACATTGATATTTACAAATACACTCTCTGTTCTTTCCAGTTGCGGAACCACTTCTCTGGTTGAAACAGATGTATTGTCCATTTTTGGGCTCGACTGAAAAAATAAATCAATAAGAACCATTTCAAGTATTGAAAATGACAATCCTCATGTCAGTGACTTGGGATCTTATGAGAGGTTTGAATTGACTGGCTTCCAAAATAAAAACAGAAGGAAGCAAAGCTCTAGCAAACACATTTCTAAACATCTAGGTCAGGGCTATTCAACTGGCAGCCCACAGCCAAGATCCATACCATTTATCAATTTAGAATGGCCCTTTGATAAATGCTGAACATTAATTAAAAAAGAATCTGCAAAACAACCCAGTAAAAATGGAATGTTTAGGGCCAAAATGAGCCCTCGTCCAATATTCTCCAATGGGAGAATCTGTTTTCCTATAGTCTTGCCCATTAAGTGCTGTCAATCAATATAAGTAACATACCAGTTGCAGCCAATCAGAGCTGCTAACAGGGGTACAGGGACTGTCTGCCCGCCTACTGGCTCTTTCGCCCACTGATAAGACTACACTGCCAGAGCGTGCTTTGGCTAAACTCAGCATTGACTTAAAAAAACAATGGACTCAGTTATGGCTATCATAAACTTTATCCGATCAACATTTATCCTTCAACATTGATGTTTCGTGGTCTGCTGAGCATCATGATATACTTTTACATAATGAGGTTCGGTAGCTAAGTAAGGGTAGGCCTAATTCTCTCAAGAGAGTATGGGAGTTTAGGGAGGAGATCATTGCTTTGCTGTAATGACAGTGGTGAATTATCATTAAGTGATAACAGTTCTGGGGGAACAAGGTATGAGGATACCTCTTTCCAAAACATGTCCCATGGTCACTCCCAGTACATATGATTAAAGGAGCCCAAGGCACCTTGATTACATAGATCACACAGAGGAGCGCGGTTGTGATTTCTATTAAATGATGTTTTCTAGGTGGAAGGTTTACCCTGTGTATGAGATTAAAATGTATCAGCTGGTGATTAGGATTGTTAGATGAACCCACTAAGTTCCTGATGAACTCAACTGGTGAGCCTCTTTAGCAGCTAGTTCCCATGGACACACTGATTTCAATGTCCTTTGCCAAGGTCAGATGACTTTCAGTCAACAGTCTGTTTGTTGTAGCTTCACTCCGTAGCCCACAGAGCTCACACCCAGTGGCTCTCCAGGACCAGGTTCAGAGAACACCTGACTCACTGATAATAGTCTAACACCTGGAAGGACAGGGGTTCACTAAATTATATTAGTGGGTTTTAATGAAGGGTTTAATTGAAGATATTGTTTAAAGATATTGTCCATCATGTTGTGTGCAGAAGAGGCTTTGGCCTTCTGGGCTTGTTCAATGACAAGGCCATATGGAAAGAGTTGTTCAGCTGTATAGACACACAACAACACAGTAATTCAGTATATCTGGTCCTCCATTATGGAAAGAGTTGTTCAGCTGTAGAGACACATCAACACAGTAATTCAGTATATCTGGTCCTCCATTATGGAAAGAGTGTTCAGCTGTAGAGACACATCAACACAGTAATTCAGTATATCTGGTCCTCCATTATGGAAAGAGTTGTTCAGCTGTAGAGACACATCAACACAGTAATTCACCCTGTAGCATCCTGATCTCTGTCCTCCATTATGGAAAGAGTTGTTCAGCTGTAGAGACACATCAACACAGTAATTCAGTATATCTGGTCCCCCATTATGGAAAGAGTTTGTTCAGCTGTAGAGACACATCAACACAGTAATTCAGTATATCTGGTCCTCCATTATGGAAAGAGTTGTTCAGCTGTAGAGACACAACAACACAGTAATTCAGTATATCTGGTCCTCCATTATGGAAAGAGTTTTTCAGCTGTAGAGACACATCAAAACAGTAATTCAGTATATCTGGTCCCCCATTATGGAAAGAGTTGTTCAGCTGTAGAGACTCATCAACACAGTAATTCAGTATATCTGGTCCTCCATTATGGGAAAGAGTTGTTCAGCTGTAGAGACCCAACAACACAGTAATTCAGTATATCTGGTCCTCCATTATGGAAAGAGTTGTTCAGCTGTATAGACACAACAACACAGTAATTCAGTATATCTGGTCCTCCATTATGGAAAGAGTTGTTCAGCTGTAGAGAGACACATCAGCACAGTAATTCAGTATATCTGGTCCTCCATTATGGAAAGAGTTGTTCAGCTGTAGAGACACAACAAACACAGTAATTCAGTATATCTGGTCCTCCATTATGGAAAGAGTGTTCAGCTGTAGAGACACATCAGCACAGTAATTCAGTATATCTGGTCCGTTGCATAGTTATAGTAGGGATTTAGCATTTTACACAAAAGGGGAAAAACACAATGCCCCATTTCAATGAGGATAAAAGTATCCTGTTTCAGGTCGTTCAGGAAGTGAACTCAAAACCCTCTGAACATAAAAGTAAATATTACCTTTGATCAAATGGCGTCGTTCTGCTGATAAAATGTGGAGATGTGTCCATGGACCTGTCACTCTTCATAGAGACAGCTGGGTACTGGAGACTCTACTTTCTGGGTCTGGTGGAGTCTCTGACAGCTGGGTACTGGAGACTCTACTCTCTGGGTCTGGTTAGAGTCTCTGACAGCTGGGTACTGGAGACTCTACTCTCTTGGGTGGGTCTCTGACAGCTGGTTGGGAGTCTCTGACTGGGCTGGGTACTGGAGACTCTACTGTCTGGGGTCTGGTTGGAGTCTCTGAAGCTGGGTACTGGATACTCTACTCTCTGGGTCTGGGTTGGAGTCTCTGACAGCTTGGGAACTATAGACTCTACTCTTCTGGGTCTGGGTTGGAGTCTTCTGACAGCTGGGTACTGGAGACTCTACTCTCTGGGTCTGGTTGGAGTCTCTGACAGCTGGGTACTGGAGGACTCTACTCTCTGGGTCTGGTTGGAGTCTCTGACAGCTGGGTACTGGAGACTCTACTCTCTGGTACTGGTGTGGAGTCTCTGACAGCTGGGTTGGTACTGGAGGACTCTACTCTCCATGCGGTCTGGTTTTGGAGTCTCTGACAGCTGGGGTACTGGAGAACTCTACTTCTGCTGGGCTCTGGTTGGAGTCTCTGACAGCTGGGTAACTGGACGACTCTAACTCTCTGGGTCTTAGTTGGGAGTCATCTGCAAAGCTGGGTATAACTGGAGACTATACTCTCTGGGTCGGGTTGGAAGTACTCTGACAGTGGGGGTAAATGGAGACTCTTACTCTCTGGGTCTGGTTGGAGTCTCTGACACCAGCTGTTACTGGAGGACCTACTCTCTGGCGGTTCTGGTTGGAGTCTATGACAGACTGGGTAACTGGGAGATCTATACTGGTCTGGGTCCTGGTGGGAGGTCTCTGACAGCTGGGTACTGGGACTCTACTCTATGGGTCTGGTTGGAGTCTCTGGGAAGCTGGAGGTACTGGAGACTCTACTCTCTGGGTCTGTGGTTGGAGTCTCTGGACAGTGGTACTGGAGACCTCTACTTTCTGGGTCTGGGTTGGATTCTCTGACCAGCTGGTTACTGTTAGGACTTACTCTATCGGGTCTGGTTGGAGTCCTCTGACAGCTGGTACTGGAGAACTCTTACTCTCTGGGTCTTGTTGAGTCTTGACAGCTGGGTACTGGAGACTCTACTCTCTGCGGTCTGGTTTGGACTCTCGGACAGCGGGGTAATGGAAGAACTCTACTCTCTGGGTCTGGTTGGAGAGTCTCTGACAGATGGGGTAATGGAGGACTCTACTCTCTGGGTTCTGGTTGGATCGCTGACCGACTGAGGTATTTTCCCACCATAATATTTTCAAATCAAATCAAATTGTATTTGCCCCCCCCAATGCGCCGAATACAACAGCGTGTAGGAATTACAGTGACATGCTTACTTACAAGGCCCTTAACCAACAATGCAGTTTTTAAGAAAAAAATAATATTTACACAGTAATGAAGATCAGTAGTATTAGAAATTCACCCTCGATCATAGTAAACCCCATAGTATTTCATACAGTTAATGATGATCAGTTAGTATCAGAAATCACAATGGATCATTATTAAACCACCATAGGATTCTCATACCGTAGTAATGATGATCAGTAGTATCAGAGATCACCCTGGCATCATTATTAAACCCCATAGTAATTCATAAGTAATGATGATCAGTAGTATCCCAGAAATCACCTAGGGATCATTATTTTATTAAAACCGCATAGGTATTTCAAAACAGTTAATGTTGATTCAGTTAGTCATCAGACACTCACCCTGCATCATTATTAAACCCCATAGTATTTCATAACAAGTTAATGATCATCAGTAGTATGAGAAAATCACCTGGATCATATTAAACCAATAGTATTCATACAAGTAATGATATCAGTAGTATGAGAATCACCCTGATCATTAATTAAAACCCAATAGTATTTAATACAGTAATGATGAATCAGTAGTTATGAGAAATCACCCTGGATCATTATTAAACCCATTAGATTTCATACAGTAATGATGATCCGTCGTGGGAGAAAATCACCCTGGATCAATTATTAAACCCATAGTATTTCATACAGTTAATGATGATCCGTAGTCTCAGAAATCACCCTGGATCATTATTAAACCCCATAGTATTTCATACAGGAATGATGATCAGTAGTATGAGAAATCACCTGGATCATTATTAAACCCATAGTATATTTCATACAGTAATGATGATCAGTAGTATCAGCAATCACCCTGGATCATTATTACAACCCCATAGTATTTCAACAGTAATGATGTCAGTAGTATGAGAAATCACCCGGGCACATGGAACCCCATAGATATTTCATTACAGTAATGATGATCAGTAGTATCAGAACCCACCCTGGATCATTTTTAAAACCCCCATAGTTTTTTCATACGTAAGATAAATCAGTAGTATGAGAAATCCCCTGGACATTTTTAAAAACCCCATATTATTTATACGTAATGATGATCGTAGTTCAGAAATCCCCCTGGATCATTAAAAAAACCCCTTTAGTTTTTCCCATACAGTATGATGATCAGTTTATCAAAAATTTCACCCTGGATCATTTTAAACCCCATAGAAATTTCATACAGAAAATGTTGATCAGTAGTATCAGAAATCACCCGGTCATTTTTAAAAACCCATAGTATTTCATACAGAAAATGAGGATCCGTATATGAAAAATCCCCCGGGATCATTAAAAAACCCCCAAGTTTTTCCCTACATTTAATGATGATCAGTGGGATCAGAAAAACCCGGGACCCATTTTTTAAACCCCCATAGTTTTTCAACAGTAATGATGATCAGTGAATGAAAATCACCCTGCATTTTTTTAAACCCCATAGTATTTCATGAAAGTAATGATGACAGAAAGTATGGAAACCCCCCTGGTTTCATTTTTAAAACCCCAAAAAAGTTTTTTCATACAGTAATGATGATCAGTGGGATCAAAAACACCCTGGTCATTATTAAACCCCTAGTATTTCAAAACAGAAATTGATGTCAGTAGTATCAAAATCACCCGGGAAATCATTTTTAAAACCCCCATAGTATTTCATACATTAATGATGCCCGTAGTACAAAAAATCACCCTGGATCAATTAAAACCCCCCATAGTATTTCAACATTAAGGGATGATCAGTAGTATGAAAAATTTCACCCGGGGATCATTATTAAAACCCTTTAGTATTTCAAACAGAAATATGATCAGTATATCAAAAATCCCCCCTGGATCAATATTAAACCCATAGAAAATTTCATCCCAGAAATGTGATAGTAGTATCAAAAATCCCCCTGGATCATTATTAAACCCCATGGTATTTCAAACAGTAATGTTTATCATAAAATCAGAATCCCCGGATCATTTTTTTAAACCCCAAGTTTTTCATACATTAATTTTTGATCAGTGGGTATCAGAAATCCCCTGAATCTTTGGATCATTCAGACATTTCCCTCTATTTCCCCCCAAAAAATGGAACTGCTGATGTAAAAGGGGTTCATAAGTAAAGGGATATAACTTGAACTCCCAACCTCCCAACCAGACACAGTCTTTTACATTCTCACATTACCACGATCTGGGAGGAATCCCCCTTTTTATAATCTATAATGTTGGCAGTAAAAATTTAAATTGGGTCAAAAGGGGTTGGTCCACTGATAACATTTTAAAAGGATTGTACATGGGCCGTCATGACAACAGCTGGGGACTGGGACTGCTCTCCCGGGGCTGGGGTTGGCATCCCCCCTCCCCTCCTCCCGGGGCACTCATCTTAGGGGGGGGTTCCAAATTCCAGAATTTCGTGTGATAAAAAAAAATCACACACCATTTAGGAGCCCCACCTTCCCTTTATTTAAAAATTACTTATAGAAATTTTTTTGGTATCCCTCTTTCCTCTCTCCAGTTTTAGGGGTTTACAGGATATCCTGCTCTGTTTCCCCTCTCAGTTTTTTAAATTTATAGGGATCCTGCTCTTTTCCCCCTCTCCAGTTTTTTGAGTTTTTTAGGGGTATCCTGCTTGTCATCTCTCCGTTTAGAGTTTTTAGGATACCCCGGGTCTGTCCCTCTCTCCCGTTTAGGGGTTTATAGGATATCCTGCTCTGTCCTCTCTCCAGTTTTTGAGTTTATAAATAAAATCCTTCTCTGGCCTCTCTCCTTTTGAGTTTATAGGGTATCCTGCTCTGTCCTCTCTCCCGTTTTTGAGTTTATAGGGTCTCCTGCTCTGTCCCCTCTCCAGTTTAGGGGTTTATAGGATATCCTGGGTCTGTCATTAAAAATATGTAAGGCCCGGACAAACAAATTAATTTTTTTAAATGGTATGCTTTCTACACACAATGAGGATAAACCCTTTAAACCTGAGGTTTTAACTAACTGTTTTCCCTTTCTGACAACTGGGGGTTTGGAAAACCCGACAGAGACAGAGGAAAACAGACCCAGTAAAAGTTTTCTTTACTGACAACTGGGGGTTTGAGACAACAGAGACGGGAGAGACAAAAACCCCCAAACTAATGTTTTTTTTACTGCAAATGGGGTTAACACAGAAGAGACTGGGGAGGACACGGGGAAAACAAACAACAGTTTTTTTTTACTGACAAATGGGGTTAGAGACAGAAAAGAGGGCTGGAAAAGGGGAAAAGACTCAAATACTCATGATCTTTTTACCCCTTTCCCCCATTTCAGGCTTTTTTTACAGAAAATTTCGGGAACACTTTTCTGGAGATGATAGGGGGAAAAAAACTTCATAAAACCTTTAACCCTTTTAAATAATAGGATTTTTCATTTTAAACATTTAACATACGTCTTATCCAAAAAATACTCAAGGGCCCCATCTACGTTTTTTTTTCTATAAACTCCGGGTTTCGAAACCCGCAACCCTTTAAATTATGGGACAAACCCCCCTTATCCGCTAGGTACCCGCCCCCAGTGTAAAGAAGGGGATCTTACAACAACTACAGCTGACATTATTGTGGGCATGTTTTTTATTTAGTTTTTTATTGGGATCCCCCCAAAAAGACGTTGCCAAGGCAAACATTTTTAAAAAATTTTTTTTTATTTTTTTCAGGCTGAAGTAGGATCCTACCAGGGTTTTTGATGTATGATGTTGGGGAGAATGATACATTGGGGTAGTAGTAAGGATTTCCCACCAGGGTTATCTATGTATGTGTTGGAGAAAGTTTTACATTGGGATAGGGGGTAAGGATCCTACCCGGGGTTTTTGATTTTATGCTGTTGGTAGAATGTATACATTGGGGGAAAAGTAAGGCCCCACCAGGGGATATTTTTTGTTGATGTTGGTAGAATATACATTTGGGGTAGATTAAAAGGGTCCTACCCGGGATTAATTATGAGTTGGTAGAATGTAAAACATTTGGGGTAAATAGTAAGGGTCCCACCAGGGATTATTTATGTATGTGTTGGTTTGAATGTAAAAATTTTTTCATTTGGGGGAGTTTATTAAAGGGTCCTGCCCGGGATTATTTTTGTATGAGTTTGGGAGAAGTAATTCATTGGGATTGTTAAATGGGGGTCCTACCGGGTTAAAATTTTTATTTTGTGTTGGTAGAATGTATTTCATTGGGATAGTAGTAAAGGGTCCTACAGGGTTTTTTTAAAGTTTGGGAGAAATTTTAAAAATTTGGGGTAGTAGTAAAAGGGTCCCCACCAGGGATTTATTATGTATGATTTGGGGAGAATGTATACATTGGGATGGTAGTAAGAGGCCCGGGGGGTAAATGAAATAAATTCAAGCCTCCCGTTTAGTAGGGAGTTTTTTTCTTTTTTGTGTGTTTAGCCCTTTTCCTTACCCTTTCCTTTTGTTGGGGCTTTTTGGGGTTAGGGAGGGAGGAATGGTCTAAAATCACTCCAACTCAGAAAAATTTTAGAAAAAAAGGGTGTTTCCCCTTTTCCTCGCAAGGGAGGTTTGAAAGGGAGAGCCAATTTTTACCCCTTAAAAAACCTTTTTTAGGAAAAAAAATATTACTTGTTTAAAAAAAATCTCTTTCTTGACATTTTATTTGTATGAAATCTTTAATTTAATAATTTTTTACCCCACGGGATACGTCAAATTTTGAGATTTTTTTGAAACTGGATCCTCATAAAGATTTTTACATTTTATAGTATGCCAGGTCTTTTTGGCCCAAAGGGGAAAATACTGTTCTGTTAAAGAATCTATGCGGGTTTAACCTGGACTTTTACCAATATTATTGCATCCCAAAAATCAACGGAAACCAGAACACAGATACAGAGCCACTTGTCATCAGGAAGGTGCTCTCTCAGCCAAAAGGAAAAAATTTTCAATGACTTGACAGGGTTTTTGGTTTGGGAAAAAACCCGGGGTACAAGGGAAGAATCTTTTCCCAAGGGATTATTGTAAAAGTGTGTAGGGAAATAAAATATATGGTGTATTATAGTATGAGGAATGACAGTTTAAAACACCCAGATCTAAACAGCCATTCACTGGGCCAGGTACGTGAAGTTCAAATATACAAATGGCGCTAAGTGGGCGTTAGCAAGTCAATCAAAAACATATTGTTGTTTATATCTCGTATTATAGGATTCGTATATCGTGGTTATTTACAATATGTACATTTTTTTATGTCTCATAGTTCAAATAATACTTTCAGAATATCAGAAAACCATTTGCTTGTTTTCCAATTTACAATGCGCTCCTGCTTCCTGTGTAATTGGTATGAAACCTGAACGATAACTTTTCTAAAACATGACATTATGATAAAATTCAATAATACATAGTAATAGCCGACCTGTTGAAACAAAGCAACAAAACTAGAATGAGTGGAATTATTACAGAGGAAAGTGAGACATTATTATTATTAATTCTATTAAAAAAATATTTTGTATTTTATTTTTATTTAAAATAAAATTTAATTTAAATTTTTATTATTTTTATTATTAAAATTTTTTAATTTTATTATTTTTTATTTTTTTTATTTTTTATTATTAGTTCCACTACATGGAGGGAAAAAGGGGAAAAAAAATCAGTCATGACTACATGTTTTATGTGATTGCATTAAATCAACCCGACTTTTTTCCTTTTGCTTTTTTGGGGTTGTTTTGTGACTTTTCTGGTTTAGGACAAAAATTTTATTTATTGTTGGGGGGGTGTAAAATGTTTTATGTTGGGTTGGGATTAATTCCTGACTGGTTTTACGTACTGTTTTGTAAAAAGTTTTTTTTTTTAAGAATCAGAATAAAGAACAATTTTACCTTTAATAATTTGTTGTCACCTTTTGTTAAAACCCCAACCAAAAATGTTTGGGTCTCTTTTTTTAGGGGTCAGGGTTTTAAAATGAGTCTCTCTGGGGGGAGAGAGGAGGGGGGCTTGCCTTTTAAAGGTCTCTCTGGGGAGAGAGAGGAGGGGGTTTCCTGCCTCTAAAACAATTTTCTCTGGGGGACATGCCCCCAAAGCTAAAGGTTGGGTTACAAGGGGTTTTTTAAGAATTTTAAGGAAATTTTTTTTCCTAAACGTTATATCCAAAAATTTTTTTCACGTTTGTTATTTTACTTTAGAAATTTGGATGGGTTTCCTTTATGTGCGTGTAAAAAAATTGTTTTTTCTAAGATTTTAATTTTAGATTTTTTGGGAAATTTAAATTTTTTTAAACAAAAAGCTAATAGCCCGGGAAAGAAATGTTTGTTTTCCTGTATATTTGGGCTTTGATATGTGGGTTCTCACCAGCCCCACACAAAAAACACACCCCCAAACACACACCAACACAACACACACACACCAAAACACACACACACACACCCCACCGACAAAACCCCCAACACAAACACACCAAAACACACACACACCCCACAACACAATCCTTTTTTCCAATTTTAAAACACAAAAATATGAAGTTTTTCCTGGGCACAATCATTTTTTCCCAATCTTTGTTATTTTCTAATAATTTTTTGTCATAAAAAACCCTTTTTTGTTTTTAAAAATTCCCGACGTTGTTTTCACGGAATTTTGACAATTTCTACCATCAAATCAAAAACACTCTTTTAATCTGTTTTAAACAAGAAGGGTTTATCACTTGTTAAAATGGGCCCCTTTTAAAAATTTTTTGATAGAAAACCTTTTATAAAGGGGTTTTTTAATCGAACTTTTAGGGGTTCTTCTTCCTTAACCAAAAAAGGGTTTCCCTATAGAACCAGCATGGTGTTCCCTTTTTTGGGAAATTTTTGGGTACTTTCTATTAAAAAGGAATATTTTTTGCAAGAAAATAATTTTTTAGGAAAAAAGGAAATGGTTGAAAAAACCCAATATTCATTTAAAAAGGTTTCCCTTTTAAAAAACATTTTCTGGGGGTTGGAAAACCATAGTCGTCAATAACAAAAGAACCCAAAACCTTTATGAAAAAATTTTATCTTTAACTTACATTTTGGGATATATCGATTTTAAAAGGGGTTTAAAAAGCATGTAAGAAATCACAGCGCAGCTTGGAAAAAAAAAATGGCAGGTGGGAAAAAAAAAGAAGGGTGTTCTACGGGGGAAGGTTTGGGGGGGGTGGGAGTAGCAGAGGGGGGGGATTAAAAAAGGGTCCCGACGGTAATAGTCATTACGTTTTAAAAAATATAGATGTCTGAGTACTATTTTATCCAAAATGTAATGTGTATAATTTTTTATTATTATTAATATTTTAAAAAAGTAATTACTGTGGGTTTTTAAAGTATTTTTTATGGGGGGGAGAATTTTCTTTGTTATTCAAACCCATGGGTTTGGGCCCGGGAGGCATCCTTTTTTTCAACCATGGCCCAAATTTGGTGACTTCTTTTCAATACAAACATTTCAATACAGGACAAATTTTTTTCCATTAGTTCAAACAAACAAAAAAAATGTTTTTTTCTTCTCCCTTCATAACCCCCCCCAAACAGCAGACCTCACACATATTTGAAACCAGCAAAAGGTTCAAGGGTGCAGTTTTCAGCCCCCTGGAGGAGACATTTGTTGGGGGTTAAAGGGGGGCCCCCCTCAAGGGCCCCCCAAAGAAAAAGGGGAAAATTTTTTTTAGGATTTAACCCCTTAGCTTTCCCGGGGGCAGATCAATTTCCCCCCGTTTTTTCCCCGCAAAACCCCGGGGCCCCCATTCAAATGGAAAACTTTTTTTGGCCCCAGGTCCAAAAGCCTTTCCCCAGCTCCAAATTTATTTTTTTTTCCCCTGGGGAAAAAGAGTTTTAAATTCAGAATAAGATGGTTTAAACTCCCCAAAATGAAAACAAAAAGTTATGCAGACACATTATTTATTTTATAAATAATGCAGTTGTTTATAGCGAGCCACAAAGAAGAGAAATTGATAGTTTCTGGGTAACGCCCGACTGAGGCCAAAACATTTGATAGTGTGTTTTAAAATCTGTAATGATTAAAATTTGGCTATTGAATCACCAATACTTATTTAAAATCTTTTTTATAAGAAATTTATTCCAAAAAACTGAAGAGGAAAATGTTTTCATGTAGGCTATATTTTTTTTTTGGATTTGGGTCATATAGAAAAAAGAAAAAATTATTTAAAATACTCCAAAAGCAATCACTGCTTTACTGCATTTTTTCATAAATATTTTCAAGACACCCCCTGGTTTTTAAATCTCGGGGTTTGGACAGCTCCTGAGGGGTCCCCAAATAACGCCCACTAAACTTAATGCATAGCTTTTAAAATTTTTTACCCTTTAAAAGTTTGGAAAGGCTGATACAACAATTAACGACCAATTTTTTACTCTGAGACGTTTTTTTGGATTTTTGGGCCCCGATCTCAAAATTTGTTATGAAAAAAAAATTTTAATTTTTTTTTACTATAAAAAATTTAATAAAGGTTTTGTAAAACACTGTAAAGACTGGGTTTAGTTTTTTGTGTTGCTTTTGCTCTTTTCCCCGTTCTTGAAAAAGTCCCCCCCTCCCGTACAGAAATTTTCCGCGGGCCACGTTTCGTTTGGCGCCAAGCATTAAATTTTCCAGTTTCGCGCAGAGTTGGTTTGAGGTGATGTTGGGGAACAAAAGACAGAGTTCGCTACAAATGTTAGACACCCCAAATTTATTGTTCAATTTGCTTTTTTTTTTACGGTCGGGGCAGTTTTGGGGTAGCCAGATCCTTTTCCCCTCGCTGTTCTTTTTTAATTGTGTTTGGTTTTTTACCGGATTTTGTCACTCCTCAGACGAGGGACAGACGGACCCTGCTAGTTTGCCAAGCTAGTCGGTACAGTTTTGCTCCTTTTAGTGGGGCCGGTGGTTTTAAGGACTGCATCGGCCCGTTTCTAACTGTGGGCCCCTAGAGATCCTTTGGGTTGAATCCGGCTCTGTCGCAGCCGGGCGCGACCAAGGTGGACCTTTATTGGGGGGCGCCCAATTGGCCCCCGGTCCAGGTAGGGGGCGGGAAAGGGCCGGCAGGGGGTGTAGCCAGTTTATAGAGCATGGCGTTTTCAACCCCCAAAGGTTTTGGGTTTTATTCACTAACTGTTTGTCCCCTTGGAAAGTGACTAAAAGTTTTAAAAGTACTAAGCTAGTTTCTCTACCAGGGAGCAATTTCCCAGTTTTCCTAGCCCCCACTACATCATCACCGGCTGCCTGATTTTTTTGTGGAACCCATGGAGCTCCCGGGTTGTTTCTTTTCCAAACCCGTTAAAAACCGTTGGGGGGCTTTCCCTCCTTTTCATTGACGGATGCTGGCTTCCTACCCTCCTCTTTTCCGGTTTCCCCTTCACTAGAGGCCCCGGGGAAAATTTAGTGTTTAAACCCTTTTTGTGTCGAAGGACCAAACCCTTTTTAATTTTTTATTTGGGGGGCCCCCTCAAGTAGGCAGGACACACCTTTTTTAAAAAAAGGGTTTTTTTCGGATAAAAAAGTTTAAATTTTCATCCGCCATTTCCCCCGTTTTAATAATTTAAAATTCGTCTCTAGTTTAAAGTAATCGCGAAAAAACAGCATTTAGGGCATTTTTTACTTTTAAAAAAGCTCCTATTAGTTCTTTGAGGGTTCCTGACACCGACCCCGCCTTCCGAAAAAGGTTTTTTTTTATTTCCCCCCCATTGTTCTGCGTCACAATGCCCTCTTCACTATTTTTTTATCAATGAGGGCCCCTTTCCGGGTTTAACCCCCTAGGTTTTTCCTTTTGGTAAATTAAATTTTTAACAAGGTTTGGCTACTTGGGGAAAACGTTTTAAACCCCGTAGGGTTTTTTCCTGGGACTTTAAAAACAAGGTTTTTGGTACTTGGTGAGTGTTTTTAAACCCCGGGAGATTTTCCCCCAGGTTTAAATTATTATTTAACCCAAGGTTTTCCGGGTACTTTTGGGGATCGCGCACACTTTTTTCACCTAAGTTAAAATGTTGTTTTTGGGCCCCCAACGTGAGGGGAGACAGAGTTTTTGAGGCAATGGCTGGGGGGTAGCCCCTAAACCCTTAAACATTTTTTTGGTCTTTGGGTTTAAACCCCAAAATTTTTTTTTAAGAAAAAGTGTACAATTCCCAAACAAAAACATGTCCCCCGTCCCCCTTTTTAAAAATTTTGGGGGGATTTTTAAAAAGCCAGAAGACATTTTTTAATTAAGAAATAAACCCTTTTTTTGGGTGACTTTTTGTTTCTAAATGGCTGGCCCGGGTAATTTTGATATGCCTGAAATCTTTGGGGGTTTTGTGGGATCAAATTTTAGCGAAATTTCTGCCAGGTTTTACTGATTTTAAACCAAATGGGTTTTTAATGGGGGGATTGTTGTCTAATCGGGTGGTTTTAGCTAATGGATTTTAGGGTCTGGGCGCGGTTTCTACCCCGATTAAGCCTTTGCAATGTCATGAATTTTAGTTTTGCAGTACCCAATGGGGCCCCAAAAGGGGGAAACAAGAGAGCTATTTAAAAATTTCTGTTTTTTGCCATTTTGAACCCTTTAAAACCCAACAACAAAAAAAATGTATTTTAAAGGCCCTTTTTAAAAACCAGCAAAATGGCACCCAAAGTGCTATACCGAAAAATTTTTAACCCTAATTTTTAAAATTTTTCTTTGCCGTAAAACCCAACCCAATTCTTGGTTTGGGTGCCTAGAACACTTTTTAAAAACTATTTTAGGGGAATTTAAAATTATATTAGTAAATACAATTATTATTAAAAAAGCGTTTTGATTATTTTGTTGGGTTTTTTTATTTTTATGAAAAGGCAAGACAGAACACTTGATAAAAAAGACATTTGTTTATTTTTCAAATGTGGTTTGGGAAATTTGGGGGAACCCAGTAACCCCCTGTTGAAAGTCCCCGCAAAATTTGGGTGGGGCAGGTTTGAGACTTTTATCTAATTAAAAATTTTTTCTCAGCTGTACCAAAATGTCTGTAGTGAATTAATTTAAATTTTTTAAATTTAAAATATTTCCAAAAAAGATGGCAGCATTTTGAAACCAGAAACATCCAAATTATGCACAAGGGAGCAATTATTTACATAAAAAAATAGCATGCAACCAAATACTTTTGTCCCCCATGGTTTTCTAAAATGGTCCCCCCGTTTTCCTTTTTGTTAGTTTTTTTCTGGATTTTGAACCGTGATGCTTTTGGAAAAAAGGCAAATTTTAAAAATGACTTTTACAGGGGTTTTAACCCCTGGGAAATAAATTTACTAGTCAGATGCTCCAACCTTTTTCCTAGTATACCCTGCATTTTTTAAAAATCTAATTTTTCCCATTAAACACCTCGGGAAAAGATAAAACAAAAGTGGTTTTTCCCTTCCCGCCCAAAAAATTTTCTCATGCAACCCGTGCATTAGCAAATGTCCTCAACCCTGCCCCTTTGCTTGTGATAGAAGGGAGAGTGCCTTTGGTGTGGTTGATGAAAAAACGACAATGTTTTACTAGGAAAAAACGGGTTTTTCCCACCAGAGGGGGACTAAAAATTAAAGTTCCAGGCTTTTTTGATCATCGTTTAGTAATAAATTTTAATTTCAAAACTTTTAGCATAAAAACAGCAAAAAAAACATAATCATCATTATTAAATTTTTTCACAGTAAATTTGTTAAATGCTTTTTTTTAGTCGTTCCCCTTGGGTTTCCCGTGTTGGAAAGGGACAGTAAAAAGCGTGTGCGGGGGGTTTTTTTCCCGTGAGGGGGAGTGGTGGTTTTATCCAGGGGGAAAAAATAAAAATGGGTTCTTCTAAATTTCATTTTATGGTTTATGCTGCCCTCTATTGGAATTTCTAGTAAACTGCATTTTGTAAATGAAAAAAGTATATCCCTTTTAAAGTTTGTAATTACACAGAATTTTAAAATATGACATTTTCTGGTTTATTTTTAAACCCCTTACGACCTAAAATAAACCCTTTATAGCATAAAAAAAAAAACCAAAAAAATGAAACTGACCAAAACCAAAAAAAACCCTTTCATTTTTGTTTAACTTTAATTTATTATAATATTTTTTTAGATGGGTGACATTTTCTGCCAAAATAATACCACTGGAAAATAAGAAGAGGGGTTTTCCAGTAGGGGAAACCCAAAAAATTTAAAGGCCATTTTCTCAAAATTGGGTTAAAAAGTTTAAACATTTTCAAAGCAGAATTAAATTTCCCCTTGTTCCCCACTTGTGTATGATATACCTTTTTTCTACTGGTTTTCTACCTTTTTTCCAAATTTTAAAAAAAAACCCCAAAAACCCCAAAATTTTTTACCATAAAATCGAAACGGGGCCGGGTTCCCGGGCACATTTGTGGGGTAAAACCTGCAGTACTAATTTTTTCTTGAGGGGGAGGCAAAAAAAATATTTGACTGTGGAAAAAATTTTTGCAGTACTACCTTTTTTTCTCTTTTGGTGAGGCAGGGTTTTATTTTTACTGTGTAAAAAACCCAGCGTATACTTTTTCTCGAGAGTGAGGCAAATAATAGCATTATGCCCAAAAAAAACATGGGGTTATTTGTTTCTGAAAAAAATTAAACCCTCAAATTTAAGATTTTTTAAAAAAAACCGTCTGTCATTGAACAATCCCCGCCGATTAGATTTGTGAAAAAAAACCCCCCAATCTCTTTAATGTCTTTAAACAAAAAAGCAAATTATGAACATTTTTGAAAAAAGTTTTTATATGCGTTTTTTGGGAAAGAAAACTCTTTGTTTCCCCCTAAAGAGCTTTAGATAGATGAGAGACGTAATTTTTTTCTCTTTTTGTTTTTAGCCCAAAACAAAACAGGAGAGACCAGGGCCCAACCCCGTACCCCGCTGTGTGTCCAATTAAAAGTGACCCGGGGCTATTTCATCCAAACCCTTAAACTTCAGAGAGGGAGAAATTTTCTTTAATGAACAAAGGGAAAAAGAACCGGGGGCTGGTCAGTGGTTTTAAAAAACCCCTTTTTCTTTTAGTCATTTTTTTTTTCCTCCCCATTTTCCCTTTTTTTTGGTTTTTTTTCCTATCCTGAACAATATTAAACTAACACAACATTCCCTCCCTGGGTGGTGTGGGTTGTGGGTTGGGGTGTTGGGGTGTGTGTGTGGGGTGTGCGTGTGTGTTGGTGTGTGTGTGGGTGTTTGTTTGGGGTGTGTGGGTGTGTGTGTAATCCCTGGTAGGAAAAGTAATCTCATGTTTTGTCCACAGGGAAAACCCAAAAGGAGATCAGAGTCAGAGATTTCCCGTGGACAGTCTTCCCAAGTCCCTCAAAAAAGACCTGGCCCCCATATTCAGGGTATGTGGGTTTCCCGTTTGTACAATTTTTTTTTGTTTACCTCAAGTTAAAAATTGATCGGGCAATTTATTCCCTTAATGGTTAATGAGGAAAACATTTCTTTTTCTTGCCCAAAATTTAATTTTCTTATTTAATTTTAGTTGCTTGAAAAAATATTTGACTTTGGGGAAAAACGAGCTGAAGATGTTAAGAGGTTCTTTTTCCAAAACCCCCGAAGGCTTTGGGGAGGGCAGAAGCAGGAATAAAGGGAAATGGTGGATGCCCGAAATGAGAAGCAGGAGAGCCGGGGCCCCAGGAGGGGGGTCTGAAAGTCACACTGCAGTTTCCCGAGGAAAATGAACCCCGAAGGGGCTTGTGACACACTGGGGAAAAGTAAAGCTGTCTGCCTTTTTGTAATGCTGTTTTTGAACCTTTAAAAGCTGTAGCTAAATAAAGCTAAAAATAGCTTTTGTAACCCCAATGATATTGTCCGCCCTTTAAAACAAACAAACCCATTTACCCATCAAGTAGCAGCGGGGGTGTTTTTTTGGGGGGGTTCAAGTTTTGAGAGAGAGAGGGGAGAGGGGGAAAG
>CM072257.1:14904718-14935944 GCA_036851935.1 Coregonus suidteri | reverse complement strand
CCTTTTCCCCCTCTCTTTTTTTTCCCAGAAACCCAAATTTCCACTCCCCCATTGGCCACAACTAAACAAGTTCCCTTATTGGCCCCAAAACCCTTTAAAACGAGAAAGGGGGAAAAATTTTTTAAATTTAAAAAGGGAAAACCAAACCCCTTTTCACTTGTACTTTTTTTTTTAAACATTGCTTCAAAAGAAAGCTTTCATGACATTACAAATCGGAAAGCTTTTCGACCCACCTTTTAAAATCTAATCCCAATGAATTATAACAAATAAATTTTCCCCAAACCGGGTTTTTAAAGCAGGAAATTACATATTTTTAAAAAAAAAATTTGGGTTTTTTTTTTAAAAAATATTTTGAGATCTGGGCCCCAATCCCCCAAAGCGTCTCAGAGTAAAAAAGGGTTTTCCTCTCTCTCCCCAGACAGATCATTTTAAGCCACTAACCCCAAAAACAGAGAACGGGCATTTTGGTTGTGGTTAACACAAGGGACAACAATTTCTTGAATGTACATCTGCCGCTCTCCCGAAAAAAAATAGTACTGCTGGGTTTTACACAGCAAATGTACATTTTTTATGAATAATAATATTGCCATTTAAAAATATGCTTCAAAATGAAAACAGAGATGACTGCATTACAATATAAACAGTAGGCTATAGGGCCATTTCAATCATATGAAATATATTCAATGTTTCAATATAATTAGTTTATTTGCTACTTGTAGAATACCGGTCTGTAATTTCTTCAATAATCATGATGTGAGCCTTAACGGCCCAATGATGTTGCCAAATCTGTGATTTAGAATAAGCCGCCTCAATATTTGCAGCCGTAGGGTGGTAATATCCTCTACGAGGAGCTGATCCATCATCAGAGTATGGGAACTAATTATAATGTTGGAGGAAAGATTGAATGGAGGGGAAAACTGATCCGAGAGCAGCCGCCGGTGCCATGGTTCTATTTGCCTACTCTATTGTGACACGGCAATCAGGATATAGATTACATACTCCTCAATCCAGGCGAGTGCACACACACACACACACACACACACACACACACACACACACACACACACACACACACACACACACACACACACACACACACAGGGGAGGACTGGTTGTGTTTGTTTAATACTTGTTTCAGGACTATAGAAAATGGAAAAAAAGGTTTAGCCTATGGATTATTGAAAACAACAAAATTAAATGGTTAAAATGGGAGAGGAGAAATGACTAGAGACCAGTGTTGTTTAACTCACTGACCATGACCCATGAGTCTTCTTACCTTTGCAGTCAGCAGAAAAGTTCTCCCTCTCTAAACTATATAAAACGACCCATAAGACTCGTCACTTCTTCATGGACACACAGCCTTGGGTACAGGGAAGCGGATGGTTATCGATGCTTGATTGGGCTTCAACACAAACAGAGACAAAACATTACATCTATCATCTACTCTGAGATCAGATGGGGGAAACATAACAAGAGTTTCATTCTAAAACGCTATATATCCATTTTCAGAAATGTACAGGTGAGGGCAAACAACACAATCACCCCATTATACCCATTTGTTTTGTAACTCAGTGAAACATGCGGCAGACATCTCGCCTCAATTTTGATGCTACAAACGAAGACCCTTCGATGCATATCAAATTATCAAATTACCAACAGCAGCCTTTTTAGAAACAACAAAGTCCTTCAAAGAAAAAGGTTATATTCTTAATTAAAAAATGTATTCTGCGCCGTTTTAAATCGCCCACATCTTGAAAAAGCAGACAGGGACATGCGTATTTGGTTTAGAGTGTACACTTTTTTCTTTAAAACAAAATATGGTTAACCATGACAGAGAAAATGTTTAATGCTTATATGGCTATCCGCCAGCCATCGGCCTCTGAAACTGCTGTCTATCACCACACTATAGGTGACCACAACGTTGTAATCAGGTGAACAGTGAGTGCGCTCACCAAGTAGCCATAACCTTGTGAATAATGAGTACCAGGAGGTAAATCTACAGGGTTAGCGCTCCAACCAAGTAGCAGTAACCTTGGTAAGAATAAGTTACCTGCGGTAAAACCTACAGGGTTAACGTCTCACCAAGTAGCAGTAACCTTTGTGAATAATAAGTTACCTGAGGGTAAACCTACAGGGTTTAACGCTCACCCAAGTCTAGCAGTAACCTGTGTTAATAATCAGTTACCTGAGTAGTACACCCTACAGGGTTAACGCTCACCAAGTAGCCGTAACCTTGTTAAAAATAAGTTACCTGAGGTAAAACCTACAGGGTTAACGCCTCAACCCAAGTAGCAGTAACCTTGGTAATTATACGTTAACTGAGGTAAACCTACAGGGTTAACGCTCAACAAGTAGCAGTAGTAACCTTGTTAATAATAACGTACCTGCAGTTAAACCTTACAGGGTTAACGACTCACCAAGTAGCAGTAACCTTGTTAAATAATAAGTTACACTGAGGTAAACCTACAGGGTTAACGCTCACCAAGTAGCCGTAAACCTTGTTAAAAATAAGTTACCTGAGTAAACCTACAGGGTTAACGCTCACCAAGTCGCCGTAACCTGTTTAAAAACTAAGTTACCTGAGCGTAAACCTTACAGGCGTTAAACGCTCACCAAGTAGCCGTAAACATTGTTAAAAAATTAAGTACCTGAGGTAAACCTACAGGGTTAACGCTCACCAAAGTTAGCCCGTAACCTTGTTAAAAATAACGTTTACCCTGAGCGTAAAAACCTACAAGGGTTACGCCCTCACCAAGTAGCCGTTAACCATGTTAATAATAAGCTATCCTCGAGTAAACCTACACAGGATTAACGCAGAGCAGTGTCTCATAGATAAACCAATAGTGAAGGATGGCATTTGTGACGCAGAAACAATGGGTGGGGAATAGAACGTTCTGAAGGCGAGTCGGTGTCACGGAACTCAATAGAACTCATAGGAGCTTGGTCAGGTGAAAAGATGACCAAACATGTAAGGCTTGTTTTTTCGAGATTACTTCCATAACCAGGGATCAGTAAGGTAATATTATGAAACTGGGCTCCATGGCGGATGCAATGAACTAATTTTATCCGAAAATAAACGTTGTTAAAAAATGTCACTTGATGGCGCCCAAAAATAATATTTCAAAAGTGCAGTCCTTGGACACAGAGGCGGTTATTAAAACACTAAATGTTACCATCCCATCTAGTGAAGAGGAGAAACCGGACAGATGGGAGCGTTAGGCCAGCATCCATCAACGAGAGGAGGGATGAAACGCCCTCCACGGTATTAACAGGTGGACAAGAAAACAACCAAGGAGCTTCATCGTTTCACAAGAAAAGCAGGCAGCCGGTGATGATGTAGTGGTAGCTAGCTGCTAAAACTAGGATGCTGCTGGTAGAGTCGGCTAGCTTAGCTAGCTTGTACCGACTAGCTTGGATAGCTAGCAGGTTCGTTCGGTCGTTCCCTCGGAGGATGATGACTGAATCCAGTGAAACCAACAAGATGAACACAAGGGAATAGCGACGTGAAAAAGGATTCTGGCTACATCATACTGTTCACTGACCATTACGCCAAAAAAAAAGCAAAGGTTGAACAATAAACTTTGGCGCGCAACACCTGTAAACGAACTCCGTCGTGCTTCCCCAAGGTCACCTCAGACCACTCTACGTGTAACTGGACCAATTATGCTTGGCGCCAAACCGTACGTGGACGCCGGACAGTTCTGTACGGGGACAACAGGACAGTTCCAGACATCGGACATGCAGCAGAGCACACCACAATATACTAAACATAGTCTGCTACAGTGGCTCTACATTAATACTAGTCATTTATTTATTTTTTATATGTAAAACAAACATTCAAAGTTCTGTTATAACAATATTTTGAGATCTGGGACCATATTCCACAAAGCGCCTCAGAGATAGAAAAATGTTGGTCCTCTCTCTCCCCAGGACAGATACATTTAAATACTGGGTCGTTACAATATTTTGAGATCATGGGCCATATCCAAAAAGCGTCTCAGAGTATGAAAATGTGTGGTATAAGTGCTGAGAATAAAGCCATTTTAGTCCTACTTCTTATGGGGTATAAATTAAAGCTTATGCATGACGCCCCTCTAATTCATAAGTGTCCCCACCTAGTTGGCAGGATATTTAGGACACCTCATGAGCTGTCATAACCAGTTAAGATGGGTACCATCAGGTGTCTTGATAATAGAAACATCCGCAGCGAGGACAGTGGTTCCTGCTTGCAAACATGTACTTGCTTTGGAGCAGTGGTGACCTGTCATTCAGGGCAGAGCCCCACACTGTTTAGCAGATGCTCTTACCCAGAGCTATTTAACAGTTAAGTGCATTCATCTTAAGCTAGCTAGCGGAGACAACCAGATAAATACAGTCAAATATACAGCATACGGAAACATTCCATTTCAGCTAAACAATGGGATATATAGCGTTTCTGCAATAATAAAATAATAAAATTATACACATCTAAAATTCTATTAATTAACAATCTGGAGAAACAGTCATATTGAAGGTAACCATAAGCAACCCATTTCTGGATTAAAAAACACATGTGAAAAATAGTGGAAATAGCATTTAGAAAGGATAATAACTCTAATAATTCTTAAACAAAGTTGTTCATCCTCACATCTTAGCTTTGGTGTGTCATGTTCCCCAGGAGAGACTCATTTTAGAGGCACGGGTCCCTCCTCCTCCTCTCTCCCCAGAGAGACTCATTTTAGACCACTGACCCTAAACAGAGACGCAGCATGTTGGTTGTAGTATAACACAGTAATTCTTGAATGTGACTTGTCCGATCATTATATTATCATCTCCTTACAAAACATTTATATACTAACAGAACATATCGAAACCGTCAGGTGAGTTAATGCAATCAGATGAATATGTAGTTGTGACAGTCTTCTTCACCATGGCCATGTCACACACTTATTTGTGTAGTCATGAAAAAGTCGGCCATTTATTATTTTTGAACTCTGTTCTTTTCTAAACATATCTGAGAATGTTAGACAGAAGCGGCTAAAAGGCTTGATTGATCGGGGGGAAAGAAAGGTTTTTGCAACAATTAAAGAGATTTTTATATTATTTAAAGTAGGCTAGGATATAATGTATATCAGTGTTTTTGTTGTTGTGTAAAGCAGATCAAGTCTATACCCAGCAAGTGGGCGACCCGTCATTCAGGGCAGGTGGTACTTTTCCTGTTTTGATTTATTGTGGCATTCATACATGTCCCATATCAGTTTTTTTCAGGTTTGAGTTATTTTTTTCCTTCTGTTCTTGCATATTATTGTTGCATTTCTTCTTTTATTTCTCTGTCACATTGTTTGTTGTTCTAGTATATGCAAAAAAAAATGTAAAAAATTATTACACTACTGGTTCAAAAGTTGTTAGAACACATGCAGGGTTTTTTCTTTATTTGTTTACTATGTCTTCTACATTGTAGAATAATAAGTGAAGACATCAAAACTATCAAATAAACACATATGGTATCATGTCAGTAAACCAAAAAAGTGTTTCAAAACAAATCAAAAATTTAATTATATATTTGCGATTCTTCCAAAAAAATAGCCACCCTTTTGCCTTGATGGAAGCTTTGCACACTCTTTGGCATTCACTCTCAACCAGGCGGAATCCGTTATTCAGGCAGGTGGCTTTCCTGTTTTGCATGTTATTTTGCTATTAATAGTGGTCACATAGCAGCTTTGCAAAAAATGTAAAAAAATAAATAAATAAATATCATTGAGTTTAATTAAAGCCGCAAAAAAACACAGTCTCTTTTTTGTTTTCTTGAGTAAGGCAGCTCCAAAAATGCAGGTTGTTTCAGCCTACAAAAAAGCAGTGCGTTCTGTGGTGGTAGGGGCAAAGCCAGAAGAAAATACAGACGCGTTGCTTCGTAATTGGCTCAGTGTTCTGTCACTCATGGGGACACTAACGTCATCCGCCTACGTCTAAGGTTAGTAGAGCTAGGAAAAATTCAAGACCCTTCGGCTGCTGCCATAGAGTACATCTAGAAGTGCCCATCCAGAAAGGGTCATTGGCCACAGCTTAAAATGACGTCAAATCCACATTATATCTACAGTAGCTTTGATTGGACTGATCAGTGTTTAACATCATACTTTCAAAATCTTAGCCAGCAATCATCATCATGGAAATCAAGTCGGACAATCTACAGGCAAATCCCTTTTCCCCCCTTTTTTTTTTTTAATCCTTGTCCCATATGAAGAAAAAGAATAAGAGAAATGATAGGGGACAGCTGTTGGGGATCTTGCTGTTGGGACTCTGCTGTTGGGAGCTATGCTTTATGTAGGACCTGACAGTTATGTGAGCACCGTTTCTCACCCGTTATAGATGCAATGAATGTATTGTTTAGTGTTGTGTTGTGGAGTGGCTTTGCTGGCATGCATAATCCCCCTTTTATTTTATGTTTGCCCCCCACCAAGATTGACATGCTAAAAAATCACCACTGGACCTCAGCTATAGCCTAGATGACCAGCCAGCCTTCAAACTGTTCAGATCAGTTACCACAACATTATAGACCTAACAGTAGCAGGACAGAGCCATTGTTGTAGCATAGGCATGGTATTTTTCACACCTTTTCCAACTGGAGGACCATCAGGTTTGTCAGCATGATAAGTGATCATAGCTCAAAGCCTTACTCTGACCCTTATTGAATGCCGTACGTTGACTTAAACCTGTATAATAGTTTCTGTAGTTTAGCCTGACCAGGGTCTCTGGCCCGTCTTTCCTACATATCAACACATTCATCCCGATTCCTTAATGTTTACCGAAGAAATACGTTGCCACAGTTTCAACAGCCATTTGTGTAACTGCCGTAGGCTACACACTTACTTTCACGTTCCATATGAGGAAATCACATCACTTTCTTACAGTCGCTGGTGCAGCCGCCCTGTTATCTTGCAGATGAAGTGAGCTTTTATAGTGTGAACTCATGCAACCCAGCCTAAAACAACAGTAAATAAAAGATGTCAAATGTTTTCGTCAAAAGTCAATCCTGATATAGCCATGTACAATCAAAGAGCGGTGTATTGCCTACAGATGTCGGATCTTAATTTGAGCCAGTTTGCTACAAGCAGGAAATAAATCCTGCAGGCAACAGGGACATTTGGGAATTATTATGTGGATGATAATTAAATTATATGAACAATTAAGTTAATTAGAAAAGTGCTGGACATTGATCATCTTCAGAAGAAACCTTTTTTAAAGCTTAAATACACTCAACTATACACTACAAGTTTTAGTTATCTTGCAACAGGGTGATCAAATTAAGATCCTACATCCGTACAGAGATTTATGTTTTTATCTAAATAAGGCAGTTTTGAGTATTTAGCAATAAGTTGCAACTGTCAGCTGCTGTAACCATATGTCTATTGGATGTTATTAGACCCCCATATCTTGAAACAGTTTCTTTCACCATTGCTGGTTAAGCCCTCACCAAACTGGCCATATGGTCCAGAGAGAGTAAAGGGACTATACACTCTATTGGCTGCTCACCCAATCAAAGCACTCTCTGAAATAGTACACTACCAATTTGGTCCTCTAGAGACTAAAGGAACTATACACTCTATGCTGCACACCACATCAAGCCATCTCTGAACTGCGTACACTACCATCTGGCCCATTAGAGACATAAAGGGACTATACACATCTATGCTGACTCACCCACATCAAGCCCATCTTCTGAACTGTACACTACACGAACTGAAACCTATACTGCAGTAGCACTCTGTTCCATCTCTCTTAGATACCATTTATACTGTTACTGTATATGTGGACAGTTCCACTGTATATTCAACTGTATTCCCACTGTACTGTATATCTGCTATACCAACTGATCTTCCCACTGCTACTATATATATGTATACCAAAACTGTATTTCCCACTGTTACTTGTATATCGTATTATATCAAACTGTATCACCCACTGTACTGTTATATCTGCTATATCAACTGTATTCCCACTGCTACTGTATACTCTGTATATCAACTTGTATTCCCACTGTACTGTATATCTGTATACCAAACTGTATGCACACTGTATAAGGTATATCTGTATATCAATGTATTCCCACTAGTTACTGTATATCTGTATACCACAACTGTAGTTCCACACTGTACTGTATATCCTGGTATATTCAACTGTATTCCCACTGTTACTGTATATCTGTATAACCAACTGTATTCCCACTGTACGTTATTTCTGTATACCCCAACTGTATTCCCACTGTACTGTATTATCTGATATACCAAACCCCCCCCACTCCCCTCCCTGTATCACCACTGACTGTATATCTGTATATACACTGTTCATTATATTATAAGCTCATGCTCACTCTTCCTAGTTGTGTATTATAACTGTTGTACAGTACAATTTGTGTAAAACTCTTCTGTCTGTATCATGTCTCTATAATGTTGGTCTGTCCACTATACACATGTAGAATTATGTGCCTACAGATCATAGGATCTATTTTGATCACCTTCCACTGCAGAATAACTTTCACGCAATGCAGGAAATGTAAAACGTGTAGTGAAATGTATTTGAGGTTTTAAAAGGCTTCTGAAGTTTTGTAATTTCCACTTAGTAAATGCCAGACTTGAGTTTCGCTTAATCAAAAATCGTATCAACCGCTACAAAAATGTCCATTAATTATAATTCACTACTTCCTGTTGCTGCAGGAATATTGTACATGCTGTAGCAAACTGGCTCAAAATTAAGATCCTACATATGTATGTGCAAATGGTACTTGGGAGAAATAAAGGTGATTCTGATTCTGCAAAAAAAACCAAACAAAAAAAAAAAAACCTCAAAAAAAAAAACCCCCTCCCCCAAAAAAAAAAACAACAAAACAAAAAAACAAAAAAAAGTTGGGAGTCTATGCATATTGATATATTTGAATTTGACTTGCCCCCATGTTCAGTTAGCACCATTTTTGTATGATTAAACTGACACAAACCTGTCTCAGTAGCAGTTGACTTGGTTAGGTCTGAGTGTTTTTACTTCCATTCACTGTACTAAAAAGTAAACCATAACATTTAATTTCTCTACACACTTTACAATCATTCCTGGCATGATTCTCACCTTGTAGCCTGAATTCACAACCAAGAAACATGTCAAGGTCATTTAGATATCTACTGTTGTGCTGATGGAGAGACACCTCCTGATGACTAGCACTCTGTGTATTCTTATGTTTGCGGGCTCTGAGTGGAATGTGAAGCTATAACTGAAGATTAACTTTAGCAAAAACCTGTATATCTAGCTTGCATCATAGGACACCCTCAGGCTAAGTTCAGGTTAACAAGCATGAGGCAGCCATCAACAGCGATGGTGTAGGGCTACAAACCTGGTCGTATTCAGTAGTTTACTCCGCAGCCAACAGTTTTAAAATGTCTGCCTAAACAGTTTACTCCAAACGCTGCTACAAACGTGACCTAAACCGGTTTCTGTTGCAAAACGGTTTTGCTACGGTGGGCACTAATGAACACAACACAACCTGTTTTGAGGCAGTGTAAGTTGTTGTTAGTCTTTCCACAGTAGTGTTATTTGTCTCTCCTTGCAACAACATGCCCCCAATTCCTCATGTGAAAAGCGCGGTAACAGTAGATTAGGAAAGAGAAAATGTTGTTGCTTGTTGTGTTTTAAGCCTGATTTTGAGAAGACAAGGTCTATTAGGAACCTATGATACAGTACACTCTTAGAAAAAAAGAGTGCCAAAAGGGTCCTCTGGCTGTCACCATAGGAGGAAAACGCTTTTGCGTTTCCAGGTAAAAAAACCCTTCTGGCTTCCATGTAGAAACCCTCGTGTGGGGAAAGGATTCTGCATGGAACCCAAAAGGGTTTCTACCTAGTATCAAAAACGGGTTCTACAAAGGGCATATCCTATGGGGACAGCAAAAGAACCCTTTTAGATTCTAGAAGTGTAGGAGCGATCACCCTGGGGCCACACAGATGTGGAAACAGAACGAATTCACCCCACGCATCTAATGTATATCCAAAAACATTTTAAGGAGAGTGTAGGCCTATTATAACAACTGTCCACAAAAACATATCATCAATACTATATTAATACACATAATCTATATCATCAAACGATATGAATATACACACCCAATATAATGAAACTATATCAATACACATAACAAATCAATCAAACTATATTAATACAACAATAACAATAGCAGTCAACTAGTATGACTATAAACATAACAATATCATCAATATATTAATAATATTTACATAACAAAATATCATCAACCTATATTTTTGATAATTAACAACATAATTTTTTTTAATTTATATTTTAAATTCAACTATTTGAATACACATAACAATATCATTCAACTATATTAATACCACATAACAATATCATCAACTATATTAATACACAAACAAAACTATCTATCAATTACTATGATGAATACACATAATAACACTATCATAAACTAATTTGAACTTCACATAACAATATCAGCAAACTATATTAAAACACATCAACAATCATTGGCTAACCTTTTACTAGTGTCTCTCAATAGAAGTAGAGTCTGGAATGATCATTCGGTGGATGGAAAAGTTCTTTTAGTTTGTTTCTGCTCATTTCATATCAGGTTCTACCTGTTGCTCTCTACACTCCCTGTCTCTTGATAGCTCTACAATGTGCCTTGGCCATACATTCTTACAAGGGTTCTGGAACTCCAAATGTAGTGTCCTGAGTTAGTGTTCAATGATGAAAACAATTTGATTAAAACTGGTTTAATCATGGTTGTTAAAATTACATTAAGATCCTGAGTAATGCCTGTGAATGTGTTTATTATTTTGTTATGTATTGAAATGTTTGACTTATTTTTCCCTATGTCCTTTACCAATATAGGAACAATTTGTGAAATGAACAGCCTTCTGTAAATATGGACAAAAAGTCTATGGATCATTTGATCGGTATGTTGTGTCTTGCAACATTATGTAACATGACAGGTTTGAGAGAAACCACTGCATTCCTTCCTAGGTGCATATCGGAGAGAAGGAACGCAAAACTGTGCTCCATATGTGTGTGCCAATCCCCTAGAACATCAAGTGTTTGTATGGTCCATTAACAAAGGTTTATTGGTCAGGTAAAAAAAAGGACACAAAAAAAATAAAAAAAAAGTGTTATTGAACTGTATTGGAGGGACGTGACAATCATTCTTCCACAAGAAATTCCAGTAATTTAGTGTGTTTGTTGAATGGGTTGTCTTCAATTGAGGTTGAGACCTGGTGACTGAGACCCGGACATGGCATTTAGCACATCTGATGAAACAATCAGGCAAAGTTCAGCATTCTTCATCACGTGAAGGCGCCTGCCAAACGTGCCCCCCCATAACAACAACACAAGTCGTTTAAGCTCTTCCTGAGCAGGGTTTGCAGTCTCTCTTTGTTGCTGTCTCTGTGTCTTGTTGGTGATGTTCTTCCCCTTCTCCATCATATCATATTCTTCTGTTGTTGTCTCTGTGTCTTGTATGGCGTCTCTCTCCATCAATCCTATTCTTCTGTTGCTGTCTCTGCGGTCGTGTCTGGTGTCTAGCTTCCATTCATATCATATTCTTCTGTTTGCTGATCTCTGTGTTCTTGTCTGGTGTCTTCTCTCCATCATATTCTCCTATTCTCTTCTGTTGCCTGTCTCTGTGTTCTTGTCTGGTGTCTCTCTCCATCATATCATATTCTTCTGTTGCTGTCTCTGTGTCCTGGGCTGGTGTTCTCTCTATTCAGAGCCTATTCTTCTGTTGCTGTCTCTGTGGTCTGTTCTGGTTGTCTCTCTCAAGCATATCATATTCTTCTGTTGCTGTCTCTGTGTCTGTATGGTTGTCTCTATCCATCATATCATATCCTTCGGTTGCTGTCCTCTGTGTCTTGTCTGGTGTCTTCTCTCCATCAGAATCATATCCTTCTGTTGCTGCATACTGTGTTACTTGTCATGGTCGTACTTCTCTCCATCATATCAATTCTTTCTGTTGCTGTCTCTGTGTCTTGTCTGGTGTCTATCCCATCATATCATCTTCTTCCCGTGTGCTGTATCTGTGGTCTTGTCTGGTGGTCTCCCTATCCATCATATTTTACTATTCTTCTGTTGCTGTCTCTGTGTCGTGCCTGGTGTCTAGCTCAATCATATCTATATCTTCTGTTGCTGTCTCGGTGTCTTGCTCTGGCTTGTTCTCTCTTCCATCAATATCCTATTCTTCTGGTTGCTGTCTCTGTGTCTTGTATGGGTGTCTCTCTTCCCACTCATATCCTATTCTTCTGTTGCTGTCTCTGTGTCTTGTCTGGTGTCTCTCTCCCATCACATCATATTCTTCTGTTGCTGTCTCTGTGTCTTGTCTGGTGTCTCTCTCCATCATATTTCATATTATTCTGTTCGCTGCTGCATCTGTGTCTTGTCTGGTGTCTCTCTCCATCCATATCATATTCTTCTGTGGCTGTATCTGTGTATTGTCTTGGTGTCTCTCTCCATCATAATCATATTGCTGCTGTTGCTGTCGTCACGTGTCTTGGTCTGATGTATCTTAGTTTTGCAATCCAAAATTTGGAGATGCATATTGGAAATCTGTAAACATGTTTGTACCATGTATATGGTGTAATTTTACTGATGGTCCATAACTGGCCCCATAGGGATATCAAAAGTCAACCAAAATTTACCCCAGGCATTACGAATGTAATGGTCGGGTATTGCAGTTGCATTTTGAATTGATATTTACTTGCTTGTGGGCCAGTTGGGACAACCTCATTTGACGTGTGGGATGCAGTCACAACCACAAGTCTTCACTAAACTCAGTGTTGGACCAAGAATGACTTTATGACCAAAATATTCCGATTTACACTTTTGCAGATAATTTTTGACAGTAGGAATAAATGTTTCTGACCTTAATCTCGATGCCACATAGGCTGTTTGCCTAAAATTATTACGTTGGTTTTTAACTGCAGTGGACTCTTTAAAAGTTACTGTATACTGACATGACACAGGGCAAACACAACAGGAAAATACAAAATCAAGTGTCCCACATAACACAGCGCAACAGAAACTCCAAACATTCAAATCATCAAACAAACTGTTATTTGCCACATTGCGCACGAATACAACATGATTTAGACATTACAGTGAAATGCTTACTTACAAGCCCTTAACCAACAATGCAGTTTTTAAGAATAAAAAATAAAAAATATATATATATTTTTAAAGTGTTCAGTAAAACAAAATGATATAAATAACAAAATACAAAATATAAAAATAATAATAAGAGCAGCAAGTTAAAAGAGAATAAAAGCAGGGACCTGACAATTACAAACATAATAAACAGCCCATAGGACAGATAAGAAGCTACAGTACAGAGACCTACATGGCCCCCATGGGTACCTGAATTTATCGGTGAGTTTCAATACAGATACATAGCCCCCAGGGTACATGGAATAGGGTGATTTCCAATACAGCTACATGGCCCCCAGGGTACATGAATTAGGGGGATTTCAATTACAGAATACATGGCCCCAGGGATACATGGAATATGGGTGATTGCCAATACAGCCTACATGGCCCCCAGGGTACATGGAATATGGAGATTTCAATACAGCTACATGGCCCCCAGGGTACATGAATATGGTGATTTAATACAGCTACATAGCCCCCAGGGTACATGAATATGGTGTGATTTCAATACAGCTCATGGCCCCCAGGGACATGAATAGGGTGATTTCAATTACAGCTAACATGGCCCCCAGGGTACATTTGAATATGGTGATTTCAATAACAGGATACATGGCCCCAGGGGTACATGAATAGGGTGATTTCAATACAGCTACATGGCCCCAGTGGTACAGGAAAATATGGTGATGTTTCCAATACAGCTACACATAGCCCCCAGGGTAAAACATGAATATAAAGAAACATGGGACAAAAACAATGGACCTGTAAGAACGAATAATAATTATAAGACCTCTATGATTTCCATTACATTTGTCAGTTCTTCCTCCTAATTGTGAGATGTGTTAGATGACCCATAACATGTGAGCCGAACACATACTGTAATTTTAGCTGGCCACATTTTCCCTCTCCTCTTGGGCTGCCCTTTACCCCCCTCCCTTCTAAGTTTCAAGTTTCAAAAAGCATGGTTTACTTGTCATATACACACGAGATAACCATGATGGGGTGGGTCACTGACACAGATTAATCCGTAGACTAAAACTTTTGAACTGCGACTTAAATGAAATGTTAATCTCCTTCAGACATGCTATGTTCTACATAAGGTGCTATATTAAAAAAACTCACAAAAGGTTCTGACAATAGGCCTTGAGGCCGATACGTGTAAAGCTTATTTAAGAGCAGTGATACTATCAAGAGCAGTGATACTATCAAGAGCGATGATACTATCAACAGCAGTGATACTATCAAGAGCAGTGATACTATCAACAGCATTTGATACTATCAAGAGCAGTTGATACTATCAAGGGAGCAGTGATTACGTATCCAGAGCCAGTGATTACTATCAAGAGCATTGATTACTATCAACAGCATTGATACTATTCAAATACATTGATACTATCAACAGCAGTGATACTATTCCAACAGCATTGATACTATCAACAAGCAGTGATACTATCAACAGCATTTGATACTCATCAAGAGCACTGATTACTTATCAAACAGCATTGATACTATCAATACATTGGATTACTATCACACAGCAGTGATACTATCAACACAGCCATTGATACTATCAAACAGCAGTGATACTATAACACTTGGTCCTCTGTAGCTCAAGCTGGTTAGAGCATATTTGTTCGCTTGTAACGCCCAAGGTAGGAGGGTCTCGAATCCCCCGGCGACCACCCATACACAAAAAATGTATGCACGCTATGACTGAGTAGTCGCTTTGGATAAAAAGCCGTATGCTACACTGGCCATATTAATACTATCAACAGCCAGTGATTACTATCCAAAGAGCAGTGATAATATCAAAGAGCGGTGATACTATCAACAGCAGTGATACTATCAAAGAGCAGTGATACTATCAAACAGCAGTGGATACTCATCAAGACAGCAGGATACTATCACGGAGCAGTGATACTATCCAACTAACATTGATACTAATCAACACGCAGTGATACTCATCAACAGCATTGATACTATCAAGAAGCAGTGATTACTATCAACAAGCATTGATACTATCTAAGAGCAGTGATACTATCAAACAGCATTGATACTATGAACTACATTGATACTATCCCCAACCAGCAGTGATACTATCTAACAGCACAGTGATAATATCAAGAGCAGTGATACTATATCAAGAGCGGGTGATTTACTATCAACAGGCAGTGGTATACTATCAAGAGCAGTCGGATTACTATCAACATCATTGATACTATCCAAGAGCAGTGATACTATCACGAGCAGTGATACTATCAAGAAGCAGTGATACTAGCAAACTACAGGATACTAGTCAACAGCGGTGATTAACTATCAAACAGCATTGATACTTATCAAACAGCATTGATAATACTATCAGAGAGCAGTCATACTATCAAGAGCAGTGATACTTATCAACAGCAGTTGTTGATACTATCAACAGCAGTGATACTATCAACAGCCGTGATACTATCAACACGCAGTGATACTATCAACAGCATTGATACTATCAAGAGCATTGATACTATCAAACAGCATTGATACTATCAACAGCAGTGATACTATCAAGAGCAGTGAGACTATCAAACAGAATTGATACTATCAACAGAGAAGTGATACTATCAAGAGGCAGTGATTACTAATCAAAGAGCAGTGATACTATCAATAAGCAGTGGTGATCAATATATTATGTTCATTTCTTCTTTATCAAACAGCAGTGTGATACTAACAAGAGCAGTGAACTAATATCAAGAGCGGCGTATACTATCAACAGCAGTGATACTATCAAGAGCAGTTATACTATCACGAGCAGTGATACTATCAACAGCATTGATACTATCAACTACATAGATTAATAATCAACAGCAGTGGATACTATCAAGAGCAGTGATTACTATACAAGACAGGTGATACTACCAAAAGCATTGATACTATCAACCGACATAGATTCTATCATCAACAGCAGTGACACTATCAACAGCATTGATACTATCAACAGCAGTGATACTATCAACAGAATTGGATACTATCAACAGAAAGTGATACTATTCACAACAGCACATTGATACTATCAACAGCAGTGATTACTATCAAGAAGCCCTCCCCCCCCCTCCCCAGTGATACTATCAAACAGCAGTTATACTATTCAAGAGCAGTGGATACTATCCAAGAGCCGTGATACTATCCAAGAGCAGTGATACTATCAAGAGCAGTGATACTATCAAGCTCAGTTGTGTGGGTTACTTCTCTCTTTTTCTCATCTTATTGAACTGATTACAGGCACCTGCAAAAAAGGACCAGCACAGACGTTGCGGAGTGCCTTTTGAAGTTTAAACTGGACCAACCTGAAATGGCATTCTTTAAACATGGCTAAAAATAGTCTCAGGATTTGCTCTAGTCTATAATGAAAAAAGTTTGATTTCCAGAAGGACGATCAAATTAATCGTAGATCTAAGTTGAAGTCTTAAATTAAACCTGGCCAGAGGTAGGTTTAACTTCAAGTTTAAATGGATGTTGCGCTCCCAGGTTGACTTGGTAATGGAGGAAGGGATGGGAAAAAAAAATTACCTGGGAACAATATCAATGATTGATCACAAGGAGCTCATCACCAAAGAACCTGACAGAAGGGAAGTTATAGACAGGAGGCATGGCTCACTGAATGATTTGGGATGAAAATCACTTTCTGTGACAGTTGCCGTCATGTACAAAGAAAATACAGCTGACATCATTTGTTGCTTCAGCCAGGCATCCCTCCTTCCCTACAACGTACTGATAACCTTGACGTTTTTGGAGCTCGGGAACCTTCCATCGTGTGAAAAAAGGAGATATGAGTGGTGTAAATCTGATTTATATGAAATTACTATCGCATCTTTTTGAATTGTCCACAAAGTCTGGCAATGATACAGGTGAACTGAAAAAGACCAATTCAATCAAGTTCCCTGATGCTTGCTGCCCAAGCCAACTACAAGGTAGAGTTGTATGAATATGGGGATCCTTCCCTGGAAGTCATTGGGCTGTATAGATGGATAGTCATATTCCAATCGAGTGTCTCTCTACAGCAGAGTATAGCAATCATAAAAACTGGTTCTCAACTAAATGTACAAAGTGTTGTGTACTCCCAATGCGCCAAGTTCTCCAACATCGTTGCACGTTGGAAAGTTTGCAACTCATGACTCAAGGATTACCAAAATCTTTCTTGTGTGCTCAGCTTGAAGGAGGGAACAAACATAGTGGAATCATACTTGGTGACAGTGGGTATGTACAGACTTACACTTCTAGTTTCACTCCCTACCATTCATGCAATAGGACCTGAACAAACAACGGTTAAAACCAAGTTTCATTATCCCACACCAAATGTTTGGTGTATGGAAGTCGTTTCCAGTGTCTTGGTTCCAGTGGGTCCCGAACCCAACAACACTGCGCGTTACAAGCCTGCGTGACTATACCAAACTGAGCTACAGAGGACCCACGCATAGATGGCTATGCTATGCAAACACTTCTTTCAGCAAAGATTAGCTCAAGTCATTGAAGCAAACAATAGCCCATGGATTGGTAACAAAAAAGCTTTTGAATGCACAAAGGAAATATTGGGTACCCTGAAACTAGACAAACAAGAACGGAGATGGAGACACCACCTAGTCTCACTGGAGACACCACCTGGTCATACTGAGAGAGTCACACACCTGGTCATACTGGAGGACCACCACCTGGTGATACTGGAGACACACCTCTGGTATCCACTTGGAGACACCACCTGATCATACTGGAGACACCACCTGGTATCACTGGCGGACACACCTGCGTCATACTGTAGGACACAACCTGGTCATACTGGAGAAACCCACCTGGTGCTACTGGAGACACACACTCTGGTCATTACTGGAGACACCACCTGTCATCATGGAAGAAACCACCTGGTCTCACTGTAGGACACCCCTGGTCTCAATGTAGGACACCACCTGGTCTCACTGGAGACACCACCCGGTCCATAACTGGAGACACCACCTGGTCTCCACTGTAGGGGAACACCACCTGTATCACTGGAGACGACAACACCTGGTCAATACTGGAGACACCACCTGGTGATACTGGAGACACCACCTGGTCATACTGGAGACAACCACATGGTCATACTGGAGACACCACCTGAGGTCTCACTGTAGGACAACCAACTGGTCTAACTGTAGCCCACCACCTTGGTCTCACTGGCAGACACCAACTGCGTCATACTGGAGACACCACCTGGTTCCACTGTAGACACCACTCCGGTCTCACTCGGAGGACACCACCTTGGTCATACTGGAGACACACCCTGGTCATACTGGAGACACCACCTGGTCATACTGGGAGACACCACCTGGTCATACCTGGGGTCGGTGACAGTTCACACACACTCCAAGGTTACAACCTCAAACGTAAACAGTTGTCACACACACCTTTCATCATGCAGGAAGCTCTTACAGGTTTTGTGCAGAAGCTTTGAGAGAAGTCGTTTTGAACCACGGGAGGTGTTGGCCGAAACAGGGAGAGAAGAAGGGCAAGAGGGAGGGCTGCAGGTGAGGTCCTCGTTAATGCCTGAGGAACCACTGATTGTAGGGAGGAGGTGGGCTGACAGCGGTTTTAGTAGAGCAGCCAACAACGCATTCGGTTGATGATGAACAAGTTGTTGGGTTATGCAGCAGAAAAAAATAGTGTTGTAGAAGGTAAGGGATGGATTATTGAAGGGCCATTTCTCTCAGACTTGGAGGAGGTGGCGGGGGGGGACCAGTACGAGTGCTGGGGGTACAGGAGAGGGGTACATGATGGAGCTAATCTCCCAAGGGTAGTGGAGGAGATGCCCACCTACAAGTAATGGATTACAGGAGAGGGTTCATGTGGAGCTAATCTCCCAGGTAGTGGAGGAGATGACCACCCATGAGTGCTGGGGGGTACAGGGTTGGCTAGTCTCCCAGGTTAGTGGGAGGAGATGACTGGTACGATTGGATGGGGTGCAGTGGGGAGATGGTATGAAAGGGATGTGGTAGAGGGGAGTCAGTGGTCTGTGTGGCCCTCAGTTGAGGAATAGGATCACGGAGAAGGATATGGATATCGATCTTGATACAAGATATCAGCTAGTGAGGGACTCCAATTTACGAATCTAGAGGAGGTACAATGGGTTTCTTGATCAGACTTTGCGGAAATCTGTACAATTGGCGCCAGATTATTTTTGATGTTGATAAGGTTTGTGAGGTCAGCTTGTGCATGTGTACAGAAGACGGTGGGGTTAGACCAGTTTTTTTTTTTTTTTTTTTTAGTGAGAAGGAAAGCAGTGCGCTTGAGGAAAATTTGTTACTGCTGTTGCAGCAGCAAAGGGGGTGGGGAAACGGGGTCAGGTTAAGAGAAAAATTTAACTATTGGATGATGATTATGCACTCATAGGGTTGTTCTATTCTCTTCTTCTGGTTTCTTCTGTGGGTTTCTTCTGCTTTCCTTTCTTTCTCTATATGGAGGTACTAAGGGTAGGTTCTCTCATATTAATGGGGGAAGGGACAGGAATAAGAGGGCTTGGGTATTCGAAGTAATTAAAAACAGAAAAGGCTTAATGTAGTTTTCCTAACAGGAGGGACACATAGTGATGAGGGAAAATGAGGTTGACTGGGGTATTGTGGCTGGGAGGCCAGCATATACTCAGTCATGGTACTAATTCTCAGTGCTGGGGGTGGCAATCTTGTTTACTTGCAGGCGTTAGGGGATGACTGTGGTATCTACAACAGAGATTGTACAAGGGTCGGGTTTTATTGGTCAAGGTGGGATGTTATGGTTTTGTTTTTTTTGTTTTTTGAATGTTGATGCATCCTAATGAGGGTACAGAGCGTATTGTTGGTTGTGATAAAATAAAGGAAAAACCCTTTTTTTTTTTTCCTTTTTTTATTTTTTTTTTTTTTTTAAAGTGATTGAAGTGTGACCAAGTAGGTGTGTATGGTTTTCGGGGGGGACCTGGAACTGTACAGTGGATTTTACTGTGATCGCACGCTGAAGAACCTAACCTTGCGTGTCAGCAATTTTCTGTCGTCTGGTCTAGTAAACCTGAGTTTGACTTTATGATGTGTGCGAGAGTAAGGAATGCAAAAGTTAGGCAGTACACATGGCTAAAAGTTAAGTGAAGGTCCATGTCAGTGGCAGCAAAGGTTATGACAGGTTGTAGTATCCTCCTGAAGCCAAACTGTAGTAGGGTTGGAAGGTTGTGACATCTACTCCTGTGGGTTTCTTCTGATCACCATATTGTCAACTGTTGATATTCACTTGTCCTGGTCCACGAAGGTCAATCAATTCTATTGGTATTTTAATGTTAAAATTGTCTAACATGATGTCATGTGTTGTGTGAAAGGTGTTGTTGTGCTTGGGAAAAAATTGATGGTTACCAAAAGGGAAATTTTGAGTTCATTGGACACAATGGTGGAGGTTGGGAAGGCCCAAAATATCGATTATTTTGTCAACAGTGTAGTACTCGCTCTCTGTCTCGAATTGAAGTGAAAGAGGACTATCAGGGCCCTGAACAGGACATCAAATCTATGAATTGAAGTTGCTCACTCAGATATGGACCCCGGACTAGTCATGAATTTTGACAGGACAAGAAACATGAACTGAGTCGTTGCTGCATTGAAAGAGTGGAAGGGTGCTGGATTAGGTCTTCGTTTCGCTTCCCTCAAGGATTATGGATGGCTCATAGTGCTTTAAAAAAAAACTAGGACAAGTCGACATTGCAACGTAAACAGTTGAGTGTCTGCCTTCGTTCCTCCACTGAATGGTGAAGGTGACCACGGATTTGACAGTGAGATGCGCCAACATGCCGTGGATTTCTTTACTCTGCACTCTATATAAGGCGGAGGACTGTGATTACTCTGTGTGCTTGAACAGTGCTACATCGACTTTCCTCAATTGGGGCCCCTTGAGCATGAGATGCTGCTTTGGACTCTGACATTACTCGGCAGGAGCTGTCCACAGCAGTTTTATTGCAGCTCTCAATAGGCCGAAAGGCCACTGGCATTGATGGTTTACCATCTGAGTCTTTATAAGCACTTTTGGGGGTCTATTGGGGAGGATTTTCTATAGAAGTGGTACATGTGTGAATCTTTTCATGCGGGCTTCTAGTTCCTGTATCTTGTCAACGTGCGGTACTTTCACTGTTGCCAAAAAAGGGGGATGTTGCTCTCATAAAAAATTTGGAGACCTGTTGCTTTGCTGTGTGCAGAATTATAAAATTGTTTCTAAATGTCTCTTCAAACAGGTTGAAATGAGTATCTGGGATTGTTGGTTCCACAAGGACCAGTCCTCACTGTGCTACGCTGATCGCTCTATTGTGACAACTGGTTTCTAATAAAGAGATGTTTTAGACATTTGTAACAAACTGTCTGATGTAAATTGTGGGTTTACTTTCTTTGTATCAGGAGAAGGCTTTTGGGATCGTGTGGACCACAGTACTGTGTTTTAACACAATTGAAAGCATTTGGGTTTGGGGATGTTTTTGTCTAGCGATGAAAGTTACTGTATTGCTGGGGCCTCGTGTATTGGTGAAGGGTGAGGGGGTGGTTTGAGTTGACCCATTTCCCTCGATCCAAAGGGGCTATCAGGCAAGGGGATGCCCAATTTCAGGGCCAGTTATATAGTCTGGCGACTTGAACCAAATGCTTTGTTTTTTAAGGGCGAGGAGGCTCACTGGTTTCTCTGTGCCAGGGGTTATGAAGGGGCCCAACGATTAGCACTGTCTGCGTATGCAGCATGACGTGACAGTCTTATTACAGGGGCGGTGAGGAATGTTAAGGTTCTCTCAAATGCTTTAAAAGGTGTATGAGGGGGGCCTCCTCAGCTAGAGTAAAATTGGGGAAAGAGTTGAAGAGCTGTGTGGCAGGTCAGCTTCAGATGGGGTCCGGCTCTCACGGTACCAGGGTGGGGCTTCAGTGGGGCAGAGATGGTGTATGAAGACTTGGGGGGTTTCTACAGGCTCCGATTGTCTTTCAGAAAAAGAACTGGAGAGGTGTAGTGGAGAAAGTGTTCTGTGCCAGATTGTCAAAATGGAAATGGGTGCTGCCCCAAGCTGTCTTATAGGGTAAGGGTAACTGGTAGCTCAATAATCTTGCTGCCTCTACCCTGTGGCACACAGACTATTGATTTTACAAGCCCACCAAAGGGTCTTGCATACAAGAGATTCAGAGGACCCTGGTCAAAATTCTTATGGTCTCTGGACAAACATTGGATTAAAAGGCTTCACGCCATCGTACTTGCCACTGCACAAGGGCTGGGCACCAAATGCCTGGTGGACATTTCTTACAGGATCATGGCCTTTCTGGCTTCAAGCAGACACAGAGACTGTGTGTACAGGTTTTGACGGTTATAGCTGGTTTGACACAGCCTACACAGTGATGAGGAGGAGAAGGCTGTTGTGGGCATTAGACAAGCAACTTTCCTCTTAAAGCTGGAGTGGGTGAGTTGCCTGGACCTGACTCCATTTTATGAGTCTGTTATGCAGGCTTTGAGAAAGTTCTGGTCAAGTCCCAGTACGGGCCTGCCACGCCACCAGGGATGTGCGTTTTGAAGAGCCTCTTTTTCATAACAACTCACTGCCATCCCAGTGGGTTCAAGGGCCCGTGGTCTCTCTGGGATTCAAGCTAGCCAACATTCATGCCTGTTTCGGCGCTGGGGTGTAAACTAAGCTGGTTCATATCTGATGCGTGAAAAGGAATAGGTAGTTGGTAAGAGCTGGGAGGAAAACAGCAGAGCAGCGATCCGATCGCGCGCTAATCTGAGAGTACGTCGTCGCTGAGGTCTGTGGAACTCTTGACAGATACTTCATCTGACAGTAATGTGACTGACACTTCCCAATTCTGATCGGTGGAAGAGGGTCTCGGATTATGTGTTCCCTGCACTGATTGTTAGTGATGCAGGCAGGGGCCATTAGAGGAGGACGTGGGGGATGATGCTGCTTTCATTTTGATAACCCGGAGGCTTGGGGGGAGTTCAAAAGGAAGGTGGGAAAGAAGGCCATGTACAGAATATGTGTTAAAGGTGTCCCATGCCTCTTCCCTGAAGGTGTATAAAAATCGACGAGGTTTAGGGAGGGGGGGGGCGTGGGTGGGTGTGGTTGTCCGTGTTGCTCCCCAAAAAGAACTGTTGGCGATCAGTATACAAACTGAACTATTGATAAGAGGACAGCTGACCTCCCAATGGAGGGATAATACATGGAGCCATAGCCACCAACATGTATCTGGGTACACCTGGATTCCTACTGTTGGGAGGAGGTACTGAGGAGTTGTCCATTCTGTGCTGAGTCTGAAACTATGGCCACATCTGTTTTTACAGTGTCACAGGAGTTTTGGTCGGGATGATTGAACCTGATCACTAATTGGTTACTCAAACGTTGCGGCGAGGTTTTATCCTCTCAAACTGTATATATTTGGGACAAAGTACAGGTTTAGCCAAAAAGGTGTAGTTGTGTTGTGCTTAACTGTTGTGTTAGGGCGCAGCAAAATTAGCAATATGGCAGACGCCGAAAGAACAGTGATCGGGGGACAGGGGTCTCGTGGATCGTGATGGGAATGCTGGAGGAAATGGTTGGCAGAGGAGAATAAGGGTTGAGTTTGCCTATTATAAACTTCGTCAACAAATATTGATATTTTTATGAGGTATATGGGGTATTCAGAGGCTGTTGTGTTTTAGTAAACTGTCGGAGGAGGAATTGCAGTTGTGTTTTTAATTGATGGTGTAAAATACGGTTTGTATGAGTATTTATTGTTGTGGTGGGCTCCCAGACCCAATAAAGGATTATTTAAAAACTCTCTCCTCTCTCCTCTCTCTCGCTCCTCTCTCTCTCTCTCTCTCTCTCTCTCTCTGCTCTGCTCTCTATCTCTCTCGTAGCTCTCTCACTACTCTCTCTCTCTCTCTCTCGCTCTCTCTCTCTCTCTCTCTCACCACACAGACACAGTGCAGTAATTAGAATCCATATATCAGCTTGTAGTGATAGGGTCTACTGTGTGTTCTCCCCTCCTCTGTCTCTCTCCATCACTTTCTCTGTGTCGTCTATGCTGTCTCTCTCATTGTCTGTAGTTGTCTCTCTCAATTCATTATCCGCATTCTTCTGTTGCTGTCCTCTGTGTCTTGTCTGCGTGTCTCTCTCCATCATATTCATATTCTTCGGTTGCTGTCTCTGTGTCTTGTCTAGTGTCTCTCCTCCTCCATATCCTATTCTTCTGTTGCTGGTCTCTGTGTCTGTCATGGTGTCTCTTCTCTCTCTCTCCATCACTTTCTCTGTGTCGTATATTGATGTTCTAGTCATCTTGTCTGGTTGTCTCTCTCCACTCAACCCATAAAGGCCTCACTTCCAATACAACATTGAAAACGATGAAAACACGAACTAACATAAACCACCATTAAATACAGATGGAATATATGTTACAACACTCAAACCAGTTTCATCAAAACAGAAAAAAACAACAAGAAAGCTGAGATAAAACACATTTCGATTTCTTCATACTGCCACTTTGCTTCTGCATGACCCATAGAGCTGTTTAAGGTCATACAAAGGCAGGAGTTGCAGTATCAGCATGTAAGGGTGTCATAGGTCGAATCCTCCCTCCCGTGGTTCATGGTTGATATGCATGGAGCAAAAAACCCAACTTTTAAAGCCATTTGGCTCTCAGATCTCACGTGTTTGCGTAAGACTGCTCATTGCCTTTGTAGGGCAGTAGTGTCAGGTTCAGGTGGCTCCCTTGCCCGTAGTCTGCCTCCTGTCCCTCTCTCTCGCCATGGAAGGACACCTTCCATGAAACAATGACTCCATACTTTGCTGGAAAACCTGTTCTGCCAGTTCAATGTCCTTAAAGATGAATTTTGGAATGTTACAATGGGTTATACCCAAAAAGATGCCCCAAGATTAGATCCACGCATCCATAACTTGTTTCCTGCTTGGTAGCTAGGCAGCGTTCACAGGGAATCCTTTTCTCGATAATTATAGGTCCATATGATTTCATGAGGAATATTTTTCTGGAGTGAGAGTGTAATGGCAAGTCAAGGCGTCCTTGGATGAATGTCAACCAAGATTTATAACCAGCCATTGTTAAATTAACTGTGTAAGTAAATCAATCAAAATATTTGTAAATGTATTGTCCACAGACACCGGATAGAATGCAGTGAAATGTGTGGTTTTACAGGGTCATAGTTAGAAGGCGCCCCCTGGAAGCAAATCAGGTGTAAGTGCCTTTGCTTAAGGGCAACAGACAGATTTTACTTGACGGTTCAGGTATTCGATCCAGCAACCTTCAGTTAACTGTCCCCACTAGGTAATCATACCATACCAGTTCACACCCTAACAGAAGACACTGTTCAAGTGTTCAAATGTAGTCCAAGAAGAGGTATAGGATTATGTGCACAGCTATTCTGCGTACAATTGCAAACTGGCTGCTACACATTTGGTCAAAAAATGAGTTCAGGACTGAAATCAGGCTTCGTACGTATCTGTTATATTTGTGGATCAAAGTGTCCTGGTTCAATTATCTTCTGTTTCAGAGAAAATGGAGGGTCAAATTTGCTGTCTAACTTACAAAATCCCAGTAAAAAACCAAGGAAACAGCAGTAAGTGAGGGTACTGCCATCTGGCCTTTGTTCCACCATTGTTCTACTGCAGTTACTACGAGTTTTCCTTGGTATTCTATCAGGCTCTGAGTTCAGGCCATCCCGACCATGACACTCACCCTCACACACTCCATGAGACAGCCAGTGATCCAGTTTATCACCAGAATAAACACGGCACAATCACGCAGATACATTATGGTTTAACTCGCATTGAAATGCAAATACCCAGATAACGGTAAGAAAGATAATGCAAACAAATATTGAAACGCTCGCTAACATAAGAGAAAAGGACAGCATTGATAGTAGATACAAATTCACATAAGTATAAACATTCTCCTTGATGAAATAGTTCTTAACTTATGGGGGCAAAAAAAGCTTGAGGGTGTGCTACAATACAACATTCAAAACATGAAAACACAACTACATAACACCATTAAAAACAACAAGAAAGCTGGATAAACACCATTAGATTGTTTTAAAATTGCAGTTACAACTTGGAGTATCAAGCATGCGTTTAGGATCATTCACAACAGAGCTCTTAATAGTGGCAACGGCATCTTAAAAACTGGAGTAGTATCAAGCATGGTTTAAGATCATTCATCAACAGAGCTCTTAAGTGGCAACGGCATCTTAAAACTGGAGTATCACGCATGGTTTATGAACATTCACAACAGAAGCTCTTAAAGGGGCAACGGCATCTTAAAACTGGAGGTGATCAAGCATGGTTTAGGATCATTCGCAAACAGAGCTCTAACGATGTCACAACATTCAGTTCAGTGTTAGTGGGCTGTTGCTGTGGTTGAATGATATTGCTTGCAGAATGCAGCCTTGGTGCACCATGGGCTCTACCTGTTGGGATCCTGCACTCAGTAGGAGGTAAACCCGTGATGATTGGTGCCGGGGTTTTGTGCCATCATTTGCATGAATGCCTCAGAGGCGTTGGTGGTCGCTTCAGTCCAGTCTCTTTTACTGTTTTTATACTATGCGTACTATTGTTTGTACAGATGAACGTGCCCCCCCCTACCTTCAGGCGTTGGCGTTTGATTTGCTCCCAAGGATGAACCAGACTTGTGGAGGTCTACAATTATTCTTTCTGAGGTCTTGGCCCTGATTATTTGTTTTCAATTTCCCATGATGTCAAACAAAGAGGCACTGAGTTTGAAGGTTAGGTCTTGAAATACATCCACAGGGACACATCAATTGACCTCAAATGATGTCAATTAGCCTATCAGAAGCTTCTAAAGCCATGACATCATTTTTCTAGAATTTTCCAACGCTGTTTAAAGGCACAGTCAACTTAGTGTATGTAAACTTCTGACCACTGGAATTGTGATACAGTGAATTATAAGTGAAATCTGTCTGTAAACAATTGTTGGTTGGGCCAAAAAAAAAACTTAACTGTGTCATGCTACAAAGTAGATGTATATATATACAAGCACCAACAGGGTTAGGGGGTTAGGGACAACTGTCTATAATATATATATATACCATCACCCAACAGGGTTAGGGTTTTAGGACAACTGTCTATAATATAGATATAGATGTATATAATCTATATACCATCCACCCAACAGGGTTAGGGTTAGGACAACTCTCTATAATATAGTATAGATGTATATTAAAAAAAAAAATATCTATATATATATGATACCATCACCAAATCAGGCGTCTAGGGTTAGGACAACTCTCTATAATATAGATATAGATGTATATTAAAAATATATATATATATAATATATACCATCACCAAACAGGGTTAGGGTGTTTAGGACAAACTGTCTATAATATAAGATATAGATGGATATATATATACCATCACCCAACAGGGGTAGGGTTTAGGACAACTGTCTATAATATAGATATAGATGGAGATATATATACATCACCCAACAGGGTTAGGGTTAGGACAACTGTCTATAATATAGACCCTATCTGTTAATGTGCTATGAACACAAACACCACAATTCTAAAGTAACACGAATTTGCGCCAACACACACACAGACACACACACACACACACACACACACACACACATTGTCAAAGCAACTCTTTCTGAACTTTGTTGTCCCTGATTTCTGCTTCTGTAGAACTACAGCTGATATTTAATATGACCAAGTAAGAATGATTGGTGCGTCTTTGACATTTTCTCAGTCAAGGTTTCATTACATTTAACATTTTAGTCATTTAGCAGACCGCTCTTATCCAGAGCGGACTCTACACTTACAGGAGCAATTAGGGTTAAGTGCCTTGCTCAAGGGCAAAATTTACGTCTCATTTAGCAGACGCTTATTATCCAGAGCGACTTACAAATTGGTGCATTCACCCTATAGCCAGTGGGATAACCACTTTCCAATTTTTTTTTTTTTTTTTTTTTTTGGGGGGGGTGGGGGGTGGGGGGGGGGGTAGAAAGGATTACTTTATCCTATCCCAGGTTATTCCTTACAGAGGTGGGGGGTTTCAAATGTCTCCGGAATGGTTGGTGAAGGTGACTCGCTGTCCTGGGTCGTGAGGGAGCTTGTTCCACCATTGGGGTGCCAGAGCGAGCGAAAACAGTTTTGACTGGGCTGAGCGGGGGAGGGACTATGCTTCCACAGAGGAAAGGGGAGCCAAGCAGGTCCAGAGGGTGTGATGAACGCAATGCCCTCGTTTGGAGTGTAGGGACTGATTCAGAGCCTGAAGGTACGGAGAGGTGCCGTTCCCTCACTGCTCCATAGGCAAGCACCATGTTCTTGTAACGATGCAAGCTTCAACTGGAAGCCAGATGAGTGTGCGGAGGAGGGGGTGACGTGAGAGAACTTGGGAAGGTTGAACACCAGACGGGTGCCGCGGCATTCTGGATGAGTTGTAGGGGTTTAATGGCACGGGCAGGGAGCCAGCCAACAGCGAGTTGCAGTAATCCAGACGGGAGATGACAAGTGCCTTGATTTAAGACCTGTGCGGCCTTCCTGTGTAAGGCAGGGTCGTCGTACTCTCCGAATGTTGTAGAGCATGAAACTGCAGGAATCGGGTCACCGCCTTGATGTTAGCGCTGAGAACGATCAGGGTGTTGTCCAGCGTCACGCCAAGGCTCTTCGCACTCTGGGAGGAGGACACAACGGAGTTGTCAAACACCGTGATGGCGAGATCATGGAACGGGCAGTCCTTCCCCGGGAGGAAGAGAGCAGCTCCGTCTTGCCAGGGTTCAGCTTGAGGTGGTGATCCGTCATCCATACTGATATGTCTGCCAGACATGCAGAGATGCTATTCACCCACTTGGTTATCAGAAGGGGGAAAGGAGAAGATTAGTTGTTGTATTGTCAGCAGTAGCAATGATAGGAGAGGCCATGTGAGGATATGACAGAGCCAATGTGAATTGGCGTATAGGGAGAATAGGGAGAGGGCCTAGAACTGAGCCTGGGGCTTGACCACCAGTGGTGAGAGCACGTGTGGTGCGACGAGACAGCTTCTCGCCACGCCACTTGGTAGGAGCGATAGTTACCCCGGTCAGGTAGGACGCAACCAGGAGTGATGCCGCCGCCGGAGATGCCCAGCTCGGAGAGGGTGGAGAGGAGGATCTGATGGTGTCACAGTATCAAAGGCAGAGACAGGTCTAGAAGGGACAAGAGCAGAGGAGAGAGAGTTAGCTTTAGCAGTGCGGGAGAGCCTTCGTGACACAGAGAGGAGCAGGTCTCAGTGAATGACCAGTCCTGAAAACCTGACTGGTTTGGATCAAGAAGGTAATTCTGAGAGAGATAGCAAGAGAGTGGCTAAAGACGGCACGCTCAATAGTTTTGGAAAGAAAAGAGAAAGAAGGGATACTGGTCTGTAGTTGTTGACATCAGTGGGATCGAGTGTTGGTTTTTTGAGAAGGGCGTGCTGCAACTATCGCTCTCTTGAAGACGGAAGGGACATAGCCCAGCAGTCAAGGATGAGTGATCAGCGAGGTGAGGTAGGGGAGATATGGTCACCGGAGATTGGTCTGGAAGAAGAAGAGGAGGGACTGCGTGGGTCAAGCGGCAGGGTTGTGGGCGGCCTGCAGATCATAGTCGCAAGATTTTATCTGGAGCAGAGAGGGGAGAAAGAAGTTCAAAGCATAGGGAGGGCAGAGTGTGAGCAGGACCAGCAGTGTCATTAGACTTACCAAACGAGGACGGATGTCACGTCAACCTTCTTTTCAAAGTGGTTGACGAAGTCATCCACAGAGAGGAGGAGGAGGGGGGGGGGGGGGGGGGGGGGGGGGGGGGGGGATTCAGCAGTGAGGAGAATGTGGCAAAGAGCTTCCTAGGGTTAGAGGCAGATGCTGGTAATTTTAGAGTGGTAGACAGAAAGTGGCCTTAGCAGCAGAAACAGAATGAAGAAATGTAGAGAGGAGGGAGTGAAAAGATGCCAGGTCGGCTGGGAGTTAGTTTTCTCTATCCATTTCCGCTCAGCTGCCCGGAGCTCTGTTTCTGTGGGGGGGGGGGGGAAGCTGCAATGAGTCATCAAGCACAACGGAGCGGAGGGGAGGGGACCGAGCCGGCCGGGAGGATAGGGGACACAGGGAGTCAAAGGATGTAGAAAGGGAGGAGAGGAGGTTTGAGGAGGCAGAATCCGGAGATTGGAGGGAGAAGGATTGAAGCAGAGGGACAGAGATGATAGGATGGAAGAGGAAGGCGGAGTTTAGTGGGAAGGAGAGAGAGCATAGGTTGCCGGCGCGACATTACCCATCTGTGTTAGGGGGCAGAGTGAGTAGGGTGTTGGAGGGAGAGCGGATGAGAGAAAAGGATACAAAGTAGTGGTCGGAGACATGGAGGGGAGTTGTCAGTCGAGACTTAGTAGAAGCGCCAACATCTAGTAAAGATGAAGTCAAGCGTTATTGCCCTGCTTGTGAGTAGGGGGGGACGGTCGAGAGGGTGAGGTCAAAAAGAGGATAGGAGTGGGAAAGAAGCGAGGGCAGAGAGAAATGATGTCAAATGTAGACTGTAGTGGAGGTTGAAATCCCCCAAAACTGTGTAAGGGTGAGCCATCATCAGGAAAGGAACTTATCAAGGCGTGTTCAGCTTCATTGCAGAACTCTCTCCAAGGGAACAAGGATATTGAGTTTATCAGTCTGCAGTGTGGATCCTTACAGTCCAGGCAGAGAGCAGTCTGACTCCTGAGTCTCATGGGTGATTGTAGCTCAGGTCCAGCTCTCTCAGGTGTGAGGGGTTTGACCTCAGAGCGAGGCCAGAGAAGCACAGCCTTCCTCGTGATAGACAGCCTGACAGCCGCAAAAAGTCAAATCATAAATTAAAAACCCCAATGTTTTTTCTTTGGGGGGTTTAAGATATTGGGAGTAAAATTTTTTTTAAAATTTTTCAGTTAAATCAGTGTCCCGGAAAACCCGCCCCATCTATTCATAAATGGATGTTTCCCTTTTTAGAAAAGGGCAAATTATAAAGTATTGTTGTAGAGAGAAAAATGTATTTGTAAAAAAAATTTTAGTAGATGACCGAGCGTTTTAAA
>CM072257.1:14861204-14904218 GCA_036851935.1 Coregonus suidteri | reverse complement strand
ATTGGAACGAAGGTTGCCAGCTTTTTTCGCTCTCACACCCTAAAGATTTGTTCATATTTCATAGAAATGTATTCACACTTCAAAAACATTATTCATATTTCTAGAAAGGTATTACCTCAAGAAAAGGTTTTTTTTTTTAATTTAAAGATACTAAATAAGAAATTGTTACTTTCAAAATCCTATTCTGTTTGGTTTCGAGACTTTTAGTTCGTCTGAGGGGGGATATGTCGTGTAGACGATTATGACTATTTTAGGGGAAAAAAAGAAAAAAATTTTTATCTTATTCAAAGTACCCGTTTGTGGGGACCCCCAGGGGAGACTGGTTTGGACCACAGAGGGAGCAACCCATTTTTTTTTGCATTGTTTATAAGTATATGCTGGACGAAAAAAATTCAGGCAGCCATTACAATTCGGGGAACTGCCTCCGGGTTTTCATGACCCTGTACTCAGCTGAAAGCTTATGATATAAATAAAACTATGATAAAAGGGTTCGTATAGCGGACTCCTTTTTTACAGCAAAATGCCAGCATTTACTCGATAAAACATTTTTCAAAGCCTTCTGGCTACAGAGTCAGTGCACGGGTCGGTGTCTTTTAGGCAGGTTACCTTAGTGTTTTTGGGGCACGGGGACTATGGTGGTCTGCTTGAAACCCTTTTGGGATTACGACCAGTCAGGGGCTGTTGAAAATGTCGTGAAGACACTTGCCATTGGTCGCACATGCTCGGAGTACACGTCCTGGTAAACATGAGAAAAAATTTGCTTTGTTCCAAACTTAATGATAATAAAAAGTCAATCAGGAGTTCCATGTCTCTCTACCCAACTGTGCTCTCTCTGTGTGAGGGAAGGGCAGAGAGAGACGACAAAAGGGCGAGGAAAACAGAGAGAGAGACAGAAGACAAGAGAGACAGAGAAAACAGAGAGACACAAAAACAGGAAACAGACAGAGAGACAGACAGAGAGACAGAGAGGGAGAGAGACAAGAGACAGAGTGAGAGAGACGAAGAGAGAGACGACAAGAGAGACGACAGACAAGAGAGAGAGAGAGAGGAGAGAGAGAGAGAGAGGAGAGAGAGGAAGAAGAGAAAGAGAGAGAGAGACGACGAGAGAGACAGACGAGAGAGCAGACCCTGCACCCTTTGGGTCAAATTTTCACACTCACTTCAGAGAGCGTGCAAAAACACATTCCTCAATCTCTCAGGGTTTAATAATTCTTTTGGTTAATTCATATTATAATCAGATGGGTCATGCTTCACTTCACTTCTCATTTTTTTCTTTAAAAACAGAAACACCACACTCCAATCCCAAAGCACCCCTCCTGGGGAAACGACGAACACTTCACCAGTAATTCTATCCTCTAAAAAATCTACTCTCAGAAAGGGGAAAAAGTTGTAAATAACCCTAAACCCCAAACCCAAATCAGTACCGTGTGTTTGGCAGGAAAAAAAGCGGGGTAAAAAGTTCAAAACACTGATTTTAAAACTGTAAAAAATCACCCTCTGCGGGGCTGGACGAACCGAAGCTCGGTTTTTCGAAAGCAGAGGAAGAAGGAAAAAGCCAAAAACCGATCTTCCGGTTTCTTCCGCCCCAGCTCGGGCTTTCTTTAACCCCTGACGTCGGGTTTTGGTAACTAACAGAACTACATTTAACTCAGTTGGGAGGGGTAAAAGGGCTGGGGCAGGAGAAACCTTGATGACACAACACTTGCCAATCCTCCCCCCTCCCCTTTCCCCCCTCCCAAAATTGCACTCTTCACTCCCCCCTCATGGATTTTTTTGGAAATATTGGGGAAACTCCATCAACACCTCTCAGCCTTTCCCAATGATTTTACTTCTTGGGGGGGAGTAAACGATTGCCACTTCGGAAGAAGGGGAGGGGAGGTAAAACTACTTTTTCCCTTTCTCCTTTCATTGGGGGGTTACGTATATATTAATAGTTCTTTTTTCAGCCCTTGTTTAATTTTTCATTTTTCCCCTCCATATCCTTGGGCCTTCACATTTTTTCCCCCTCCTCCCCTCCACCCCCCTCCTCCCCCTCCTCCTCTCCTCCTCCCCACCCCTCTCCTCCCCACCTCCACCTCCACCTCCTCCTCCCCCTCCTCCTCCTCCTCCTCCCCCCTCCCCTCCCCTCCTTTTCCTCTTCCTCCTCCTCCTCCCCCACCCCCACCTCCCCTCCCTTCTCCTCCTCCTCCTCCTCCCCTCCTCCTCCTCCTCCTCCTCCTCCGGGCACATTCACTTTTCCTTTCCCTCTCTCCCCTCTTTTTTAAAAAGAGCAACACTGACACCTACTGGGCTAAACTTCTTCTTCCTTTTCCCCTCCCCTTCCTCCTCCTCTCCTCCTCCCCTCCTCTTCCACCTCATCCTCCTCCCCCTTCTCCTCCCCCCTCCACCTCCTCCTCCTCCTCCTCCTTTTTCCTCCTCCCCCCCTCTGTAGACTTTTTGTCTATTTCCCACGGGAACTTCAGAGTATTTCCATAAAAAGACAACACAGACCGTATCTTCATTTTGTTTCAACTGTGTTTTCCCAAACATCACATGACTCGTGGGTGGTATTATTCTATTGATCACATGCAGTACACGTCTCAAATTTAAACTTCCGTTTTTGGCCGGGGCCCCCTAGTGGGGTGGGACTTTGTCTGTTGTCATATGGATCATCCTGTCTCTGATGGGCGGGGCATCCTGTCCTGTCTCCAGTCTCATCTTTACGTCTGTATTCCTCCCCCCCACTCCATGCCTCTCTCCCCCCTTCTCCCTCTCTCTACTCCCTTATTTTACGCTCTCCCCCCTTTTCCCCTCTCTCTCCCTCCCTTTTCCCCTCTCTCTCCCCCCCTTATTCACTCTCTCCTCCTTCTCCCCCTCCTTCTCCCCTTCTCCCCTCCCTTTTCACCTTCCTCCTTCTCCCCTCTCTCTCCTCCTCCCTTTTCCCCCCTCTCTCACTCCTTATTCCCTCTTCCCCTCCTTCTCCCCACTCTCTCCCCCCTTCTCTCCCCCTCCCCCTCCCCTTTTTCCTCTCTCCCTCCTTCTCCCCCCTTCTCCCTCTCTCTTCCCCTCCTTCTCCCTCCTCTCCCCCCTTCTCCCCCCCTCTTCACTCCCCTTATTCATCTCTCCCTCCTTCTCCCCACTCTTTCCTTTTTCTCCCCTCTGCTCCGTCCTTCCCCCTCTCTCTCCCTCCCTTTTCCCCTGTCCTTCCCCCCACCTTCTCTCTCTATGGCTTTTCCCTCCCTTCTCTCTCAGGGTGTTCCCTCCCCTTCTCTCTCTATGGGTTTTTTCCCTCCCCTTTCCTTTTCTAGGGTTTTTCCCTCCCTTCTCTCTTCTATGGAGTTCCCTTCCCTTCTCCCTCTATGGCTGTTTTCCCCCCCTTCTCCTCTCTATGGGGTTCCCTCCCCTTCTCCCTCATGGCTGTTCCTCCCCTTCTCTCTCTATGGGTTTTTTTCCTCCCCTTCTCTCTCTCTATGGGTGTTCCCTCCCCTTTTCTCTCTCTATGGCTGTTCCCCCCCTTTTCCTCTATGGCTGTTCCCTCCCCTTCCCCTCTGGGGGGTTTCCCTCCCCTTCCTCTCTATGGCTGTTCCCTCCCTTCTCTCCTATGGGTGTTCCCCCTCCTTCTCTCTCTCTTGGCTGTTCCCCCCCCTTCTCTCTCTATGGCTGTTCCCCCCCTTCTCTCTCTATACCTGGGGCCTCCACCCACATGGTTTCTTTCCAGTCCTCACTCCCCCAACAGTTGTTGTTGTGCTTCAGACAAGCACAAACCCGATTCAACTAGTCTCTAGTCATCACCACTTCACTAGGAAGCACATCTACTGATTCACTATCATCTAGTCATCAAACCCCTTTTATGGGCGCACATTACTGATTAACTAGCCATTAGTCATCAACCACTTTCCCAGGACAGCACATCTACTGTTCAAATATCATCTATTCAAACCCTTCCTAGGGCAGCAATCTACTGATTCAAATAGTCATCTAGTCATCAACCCTTCACTAGGGCAGCACATCTATGATTCACACCCTCTAGTCATCAACCCTTCACTAGGACAGCACATCTACTATTCAACTAGTCATCTAGTCATCACCATTTACTAGGACAGCACATCTACTGATTCAACTAGTCATCTAGTCATCAACCACTTTACTAGGCAGCACATCTACTGATTCACTAGTCATCTATCTCACCCCTTCACTAGGGCGCACATTACTGATTCAAATAGTCCTATCATCAAACCCTTCACTAGGGCAGCAATCTATGTTCAAAAGCCCGTCATCAAACCCCCCCCCTGGAACACATCTACTGTTCAAAATAGCCATCTATCATCACCCTTCACTAGACACACATCTACGATTCACAGCCATCTGTCATTAAAACCCCTTCACTATTAATCAGGTTTAGAGGTTTTTCTGCTAAAAAAATTAAATTTGGGATTCTCATTGTTTTGTGTAAAATTTAAAACAACCGAGTGGCGCAGTGGGCTAAGGCACTGCTTTGCAGTGCTAGCTGTGCCCCTAGAGTCCCGGTTCGAACCAGGCTCTGTCGTAGCCGGGTGCGACCGGGGGCCCATGGGGCGGGCACATTGGGCCCGGGAGGGAATGGGCCGGCCGGGATTACTCAGTTGGGAGGCATGGCGTTTGCCAGGGTTGTTTTGGGTTTTGTTCCCACGGGGGCCAGTATAAAAATAAATAAAAAAGTATCCTCACTAACTCTAAGTTGCTCTGGATAAAGCGTCTGCTAAATGTTAAAGGAAAGGGTTAATCTACTATAACGAAGGCACCCTGTTAAAAAATACATCGACAGTACAACCTGAAACAAAAGAAGTTTTCTATAGACCTAGGCCAGCCAATTTCCAATCCCAAAGCAGGGGGCTCTTAATTTGAAGGGGCATTTTTTCACTATGGTTTTTACTGATGCTGCCAAAAGAAAGAGATGAACCCTGGAAGCGGAGTTTGGGGGCTCCTGAAAAAAATTTTCAGGAGGGGAATTTTTCTGATGATTTAGGTGACCCACACACATTTTAAAAAGATATGTCCAGCAAAAACTGAAGACAGGGGCACATAAAGTCAAATACCCGAACTTTTTGACTGTCGGGGAATGGTTCCGTTTCTGTACAGATTAAAAAAATCTCGATGCCTTTTTTTATTTAGCTTTTGGGTTTAATGTACTTCGTAGTAAATATATAAAGTTATACGGTCTGACTAAAATCTTGTGCATGACCCATTTTTGTTGGCTTTTGTTTTAAAATAAATGCTGTTCCTATCCTATAACAAGGGACAAAAGATCCTACTTGTCAGCCTTGTCAGCGGTGGCCAGGACAACCCCCACCCCATAGGTCTCTCAGTTCTTCCAACTCACATTCTTGCTCTGAGGACACACAACCACACACACACATCATCACTGATAACACACACACAACACAATCATCACGTTAAACACCAACACACCTCATCATCACTGTTAAACACACACACACACACACACAAATCCCCTCTCTTTAGCTAAAATTTTTGAGACGAGAACCCGACCAGAGCCCCTGCAACAGTGGGGGGGCCTCGCCCCAAACCTCAGGGCCCAGAGTCAGAAAACTAGATTCAAACCCACATCATTTATTGTAAAAATGTCAGCACACAAAGTTTTTTGGGGGTCTTTCAATGCTCCCTAAGAGTTTGACGCGATCCCCTGCACGCGATTCAAAATTCTTTTCCTCTGAATAAAAATGCCTTTATTTTACCTATCCCCCTGTCCAAAGTCTCTACTTGGTCTCAGTTCTCCCCGTAAAATTGTGATTTCAAAAATACACAAATAAAAAAACCCTTGGGGAACTCACGGGGCAGATAGTAGGTCGCAGTGACACAGAAAGCAGTTCAATGTCGGGGCTTTGGGGGGCAGAGTCGTCTCTTACAGATCGATTTTCCCTGTACTGTCGATCGGGTCCGCTCCGACCCGGGTGAAGCCGGGGCCGGGCCCCCTTCTCTGTCCGGGATCTGTCTCCAGCCAAGTCTCCCCTGTATTGGGATTCCGCTCCCCACAACGTTTTCATTATTTGTCCTTTCGTCCCGGGGTTTCATGCCCAAAAAATAAATCCAAAACCCACCACTGAAATCCATGGTTGGCAAAAATGTTTGTAAACTAATGTAAAAATTAAAAAACAAAAAATAACCCACTAGTGAAAAAAATTTAAAAAACTAAAATAACCCCCACATTGCAGGTCGCACAGAGACGCTGCTACCCTATTTGCTTATTACTTTTCAGGGTTATCATGTATGACAAAAGCGCGTAAGTGCAAGCCACGCACCCAAAAGGAATTTTAAAAGCTTTGAAATTGAAAAAAATAGATTTTACATGACGGCATGAAGACTTCTGGCGATTTTAAAACCTGACGAAATCGCCCAAAAAACGGGGGGGGGCCTTTGAAGCACATTTTAGCCTGATTTGACATTTATGGCAGTCAATCGATTAACCTGTAACTACTGTTGCCGTGATAATTGATTAAAAAAAAAAATCCTTCCTTTTCCCTTTTGGGCAGTGCGTCCCCCATCGCCCTATTAAACCCGTCCCTGGTACTGGTGAAAAGCAACCTAAAAAGCATTTGGGAAAAATAAAACCACGGGGAAAAATGTTCAGGCAGGTAGTGAGTGAAAATAAAGTGACCCCTTTAGCCACTGTCTGGGTTTTCCATTAACTTTTTATACGTTTTTTTTTCTTTGCAATGTTTTTATTTACAATGTTTTTTTTGGAACAGATTCCATTGAAAAAGTTCCTCCAAAAAATACCCCCCCCCCCAAAAACAACAACAACCCCCCCCCAAAAACACAGAGACGCCCAATGAATTACAGGATCAATCATACTATTAGAAAGTCAAAACATCTGATAAGAAAAGGGGCTCATTGTCCACCTGTACATATGTTTAAGATACAACTCAAAAACATGTGACAACCCTTTCCCCAAAGGCCCTTTTATGGTCACGTCATGAAATCCCCCCAAAAGCCATGTTCTTTTTTATTTTTCCCAGCTTTGTAGGAAACACCCAAAGAACAAATTTACAATGGAAAACCCTTTGTCTACCTGAACCTCTCGTTGGTCTTTGAAAGGAATTCAAAACCAAAGGGCCAGAAAAAACCAATGGAACCGGGGATGTCATAGAGAATGATAGAGGCCTCTAGTGGCCAAAACCCGTATTATCATGGCAGGGGCTTTTTGGGGGGTTCCACCATTTTAATTAATTTAGACAACTGGGTGGGACTTCCTCTTTTAATTTGGGTGGCCACCCCCCCACCCCCCACCCTAAAACCTGCAGCCTTACAGGCTACTGCCTAATAGCCAAATAAACATCACAAAACTTTTGTTAACACGGCTTGGCCACTATCATCACAAACATCTTTTTAACACGGCTTGGCCCCCTATCATCACATACTTTGTTAACAAAAGGCTTGGCCAACTATCATCACAATACTTGTGTTAACACAGGCTTGGGCCACTATCATCACAATACACGTGTTAACACGGGGCTTGGCCACTATCATCACAATACTTGTTTAACAAGGTTTGGGCCCAAACTATCTCAAAATATATTGTTTTTAACACGGGGTTTGGGGCCAACTATCATCACATACATCGGTTAACAAGGCTTGCCACTATCTCACAATACTTGTTTTAAACACAGGCTTGGCCAACTATCATCACAATACATTGTTTTAAACACAGGCTTGGGTCGCTATCATCACAATAATTGTGTTAACACGGGATTGGCCACTATCATCACAATACATCGTTTTAAACACAGGCTTGGCCCCAACTATCCTCACAATACTTTGTGTTAAAAAGGGCTTGCCAAAACTTATCAACACTTTTTTTTCCCTAGTTTTATCTTTTCATTTTCGGGGGTTTTTCTTTTTGGTTTATGTTTTCAATTAACACTTTCCTTTCCCTTACACTCTTTTAAATTCTGTTTCTTCACTGACTATGCACCACCCGGCTCCTCCTCAACCCTGCAACATAAAAGCTCTGTTTTACGTGTTGACGTGTGTTTATGTGTTTAAATGTTTATGTGTTTTATTTTACGGACAGAGAAGGAACCCTGGGGGCTTTTACAAAAATGCTATGTTTCCACACAACCCACACACACAACACACACACACACACACACCCACACACACACACACCCACCAAAACCACACCCCACACCCACACAAAACCACACACACCCACACAGCCCAAACACATACGTGTTTATAGTAAATTGGACTTATGAAAAAAATGTGACATTTGGGACTCCCTTTTCCCCAAAGGTCCAAGAACCGGGGAATCAGAATAGTTTGGTCCCATGTTCTGGGAATACATCCTCTGTTGATTTTGTCTAGGGCTATTTTTTTTCAGCCCTAATTTTAGTATAATAGGATTTTTTTGGGTTTTCTTGACATATAAGGCCCATAGCAACAGCAGCCCTAATCACACTGTTTTTTCGGTTTATGTACTTATGAAAAACCTGTAAATAGGGTCTGTTTTTGACGGGGTTCCGGTTACATTTTGAAATGTCTGCATAGAAACGTCATAGGGTGTACAATACTTAACTTAAAGCTTTAATAAATAAATTATTATAAATAAAAAAAAAATAAAATCTTCTCAAGTCTTACTGTTTAAGTCGTATTATTGTTTATTTATAACATACATTTGCAGTCAATATTCATGTAAAAAAGAGGTGACACTTTTATGCCTACTTTTATTCAGTGCCAGCGAAATATGCAAATTAACAAATCATTGGAAAAAACAAAGAAAAAAAAAATAATAAAAAAAGGAAAAAAAACAAAAAAAAAAGAAGACTAACACCCCCCAGAATATACCACCTACACTTTGCCTCCTTCCCTGCTATGCACAAGGCAGTAGAAATGCATGTTTGATGGATGAGAACTGCTCTATTACAAGCATCCAGCTCAATAAACATGACAGGGTACATTTCAAGCTAACCTGTCTAAATAAAATAGGGATTTACATCAATAGTTACATAGTGCAATTACCATTCACAATGCATCGTTACAAGCACCCATTGAATGGTATAGTTTAACAGTATAATTTAACACCTTGCTTTGCCACATCAACAACTTGTGGTTAAGAACAATTGCTTCGAAAACTTAGGAACAAAAACAACCCCCTTTAAAGTCTGTTTTTCTTTCCCCCTGTCAATGAAGCAGAGTTTTAACCTATATCATCCTGTTTCCCCCAAAAATTTTTACCAAAATGGCAAACAATGTCTTAATTGCCCCATTATCATAAACTAAAAAACATGTGGGATCTACAGTCGACCTATGGGGGCTTTTTGTAAAAGAACCAACAATAAAATTTTTTGGGAAAATAAAAAAATTGAACTTTAAACCCCAGATTTTAAACACTTCTGGGGAAAAGCTGTTTAAAATTGGAATTGGGTACCTGAGCTCATTTGGGCATGCTCTAGTTCTATCTATTCATTTTCCCTTTTTAAGCTCTTTCTGTTGGGGATGTATATTTGATAGCAACCCAGTCCTGTTTTTCGAGCTATGGCTCTGCTTGGGCAGGAGTCCAGTCCTTTTTACCGGGTATTCTGCAGCTTGTTATGAATTAAAGAAAATCCGCTAAAACATTTTTTCACTTCATCACCTTCCACTTCTTCTCCCTTCACAGCTTTCAAAAATGGAAAAAAAATAAAACTGTTTAAACAATGCTTGCAAAAGTGAAAAATGGAGGATAGGATAAAAATGTTCTAGTTAGTAGTTATATGATGTTATAAATACATGAAAATACAAAATGCTTACAAACCCTTTTGCTTTCCCTTTTGGAGCACTTTGAGGATGCTGGATGTACTATTTTACCATGTCGGGGTTTGTGTTGCTCGTGTACGTTATCCAAGGTGGTTGACTCAGAATCCCTCCATGTTTGTCCAGGGTGGTTGACCAGAAGTGCCCCCCATGTTGTCCAGGGGGGTTTTACTCAGAATCCCCCTCCATGTTGTCCGGGTTTTGACTCGGTGTTTGCCCAAAAGTGTCTGGTCCCTAAAGTCTCTGTTGTTGACTTTGCAAAGTAAAATGAATTTGTTATGTTCTATGGCTTCTGACAATACTTTTGCTTTTTGTATTATTCACTGTAAAAAACCTAAATGTCAGAAAATATGCAATTCTACATTAGATATTACTATATTTGAGATAAAAACAAAAACTGATTGAAAATCCTAAATTTGGAATTACTTATCCCACCAAGTATTGTTAAAAAAAGATAGGGATCATTTCGATAATCCCCAAAATGTCTTTAAATTGACATAACTTAAAGATATTACCACATATATACAAGTCAGGATCCCGTTGCATTGATGTGGGGTCGCAAGGGTTTCTTCACTGGAATCATCACACTCATTTCTACTTCATATGGTTGGGTAAAAAACATTTAGGGCCCAAATTTTTTTAAAATTTAAGGGACTAAAACCTTATAAAGTTTATTTGAGGGGCAAAAAACATATTTCAACAAAATTTTCCCTTTCAGGATTGACCTCAATGTCTCCGCCCTTTCCCCTGCGGGTGGGCTCTTTTTTTTATTTCATCAACCCCAGTTTCTGACTTTTGCAGCTGCAGGGACTCTCTGAAGCCGATGAATTCTCTTGGACACGGATGTCTGTCCAAAAAGGTGGAAAGTTGATCCTTTCATTTTCTTAGTTTGTTGTGGAAAAGTGGCGACTTTTTTTCCGCAATTTGTTGAGTGAGTGCCTCTGGGTTTTTTTGGCACCACATTATTTGAATACTTGCAAAAGCAGACGGGAGCCTCTGTAGGGGAAAGGACCCGGGCCGTGAAAACAGTACACATTTTCTTTGTGGACTTGACCTCTTTTCTGTTTATCATGAGGGGTTCCATGCTGTCATGTAGGGGTTGAACCGGAACCTTTCTTGACCTTTTACCTCGAATCTCAACTCTCTCAAGTGCTCTGCAAGCTTCCTCTCAAAAGTCAGTGGCCCCCCCCAAAATGTCTGGATTCAGCTCGTAAGATCCCTGGATGGAAACTGAAGCTCCATTTTTTGAAATTCCCCCTTTCCCCTCCTTTTTAAATAGTACACCTGCATAAAAGTCATTTAAAAGTTTTCCAAAAAGTTTTTCTTTTGGGGTTTTTCCCTAAAGGTCCTTCATCCCTTTAGCCGCTCAGTAGCAAAAACTGTGCAGCACCGACACATCCTCTTAAAGGGTAAAACCTGTGGTTTATTCCATTTGGCTTTTTTAAGTGTCCCAATGCGGCAGCTAAAAGGGCCCGTCCACTTTTTCTGATGTAAAGTGGCAAATTGCTTTGCAACTCTGAAAACACGGGGCGATTTGCGTGTGGCATGCATTGAAAAATGCCTGAAATTTTTGGCTAAATTTGGCCCCAAATTTAAACCAAATGATGGGTTTTTAACGAGTTGCTTTAAACATCAAAACCCAAAACATATCTTACTGCCTGTACACATGGGAAATTTTACAGGCAAAACAAGGATTTCGGGCCTTAAAAGGTGTTATAGCCCTTGCCTTTATCTATCTTCCCCATCGCTCTAATTTTTTGGCGTATGTAGTCTTCCCTTCTCTCATATGGTTTCCGGGAATTCAACAGTGACTCCCCGGAACAAAGGAATTCTTTCACTCCTTAAAACCCGAGGAAACTCATCCGGTTCATTTCAAAAGCAATTTTCCCAAAACTTTTTCCTTTAAACTGAGCAGGCTTGGAAAGTGCAGTTAATCCGTTTTCCCCCAAACTTGGGGCTCTCCCTAAACAGCCCTTTTCTTGGCATTTCTCACGTCCCATGGGGATTTCTTGCATACGGGCCTTCGCAAATTTGAGTCAGGTAGTCTCAGGGGGTTTTGCTTACTAGGGTTTTTTTTTCGGAAACCATCTCTCCGTCCACATTTGCCACTTCAGTTTATGGTCAAAGTTTCATCTCTTTTTAAAGAGAGCGTAAAAAACTCTCTTTTTTTGCGGGATCCTTTTTTAAAACTAAAACCCCATTGAAAACATCGGCTTTTCACTGTGGAGGGTTCGAGGTGTCTTGCCAATTTTAAATGGCCTTTTTAAATAAAGCAAAATTGCTTCTTGTTGTACTTGCTTCCTTTTGCTTTTTTTGAAAAAGGTGTGCATTTATGGAGTTTTTTCGGGTTGATGTGTTCTTGATAAAAATTGACTGCAGCTTATTACGAAGTACAAGGATTCTGCGCATCTTTGAATATTATTTCTTGCTTCTCTAAACTGGGGGGTACATCCCCCTTGTGCTGAAAACATTCCCTAATGGTTTGTTCTCTGACAATTTGTGGGGGAGATTTTTTTCTGGGGTTTTATATTCCTTACTACAAGAATTGTAGTCTTATAATAAAGCACCGAGGAATTGCCACTGATCGGGAAATGTTGCCACCCGAAGATTCTAAAGGCTGAAAAAAAAAAAAAAAAAAGCTCAAATTTTCTGTAAATAATTTTCATGTTTAAATACCTGGGGTATCATACTCCCACGTACCATCACTTGTGCAAAACACCTACATACTCAAAAAAAAATATATTCAGAAAACTGATTAAAAGACCTCTGTCTCTCAGCTATCTTTTCTCAAAACGATCCCAAACATCTGACGGCGCCTCAATTTTGCAGATGGCGGCTTTTTCAAAGCTGTACAAATTTCTAAAAGTTTCTCACACAAAATCCCAATGTTTTTCACAAAAACATGAACTTTTTTATCAAATGACAAAATGAAAGCTTTTTTACCTGTTTTTGCAGTGGACCGGAAGGGTACAATTCCACGGGACTTGTTTGCCTGAATGAAATTATGAAGAAAAAATATTTGTTTTTAAAAAAACAGTACCGAAACGAAAATTTTGGGATTTTATACATTATACTGTATTTAAAATAATTTGGGTTAAAAAATTTACAAAACTGTTTTTTTAAAAAGACCTATAAAAAAAATGAAAATGTGGATCTGGGGTTTTTTAAGCAAAACTCTTGAAAAAGGTTTAAAAATGTACAAAACTGCTAAACCCAAAATGGGGGCCTGTAACCACACACTCTACTCTGGTTGGGGCATACCCTATCGGGAAGTCCCTCTGAAACACTTTTCGCCCTTTAACAGACTAGTACAAAATGGAGATGACACTGAACCCATCTAAGTCAAGTTCCTGATTTGAGTTACCTTTTTATGTCAAAGAAGCTCACAACCTTAAAAGTAAAGTAAAAGGTTTAATGCAATATAAAAAAATCACCAAAATTTATAAAAAAATTGTTAAAGGGGCAAAAAAAAATTGCCCCAAAAATACAAAAAAAAGCAATTTGAGAAAATAAAGATTAATTTTATGTTTTTTAGGGGGGGTTAGTTCTGACAAATGGTCGGCTAATTTGTTTTTGCATGAATGAACCCAAATGTGGGGAAATTTTTATTTTTGAAAATTTTACACAAAAAGGGTTGGTTTTAAAAACAGTAAAAAACCCTGTAATTTTTATATTTGGGAAAAACTGAGACAACAATTTAATTTTTAAAAGAAAAAATCTCAATAAATGGTAATAACCTGTTGGGAAAGGGTGAAGTGGTCTTTTTTCTCACTTCGGGTCTGCTGAAGGTTGAGCGGGATCTTGTCACTTGGGGGTCTGCAACGAAAACAACAAAACATTCCCGAAAAAAAAGTGTTTTATAATATAGTCATATCTATTTGTAAACTAATGATCATATCTTTTAGTCACATATATTCCCACCACCTTCTTCATATCGCCTTTGGGGTGAGACTCTTGCTGAGGGCAAGGGCTGCATTGCCACAGATTTAGGAAAGATAATTTATATGTGGATCTGGGCTTTTTATGCAAGACCTATAGAAATGGTTTAAAAATGTACAATATCTGCTAACCAAAAATAGGACCGGGGTAAAACACACATCTACTCTGTTGGGTCTACCAAAACGGACGTCACTGAAACACATTTACTCTTTTACAGCCTTAGTACCCAAAAGGGCTTTACGACTGAACACATCTATAGTCAAGGTTACTGACTTTGAGTTACCTTTTTTTGTCAAAAAGCTCCAACCTTAAAAGTAAGTAAAAGGTCAAATGCCATTAAATTAAATCACCAAAATTTATAAAAATTGTTAAATGGGGAAAAAAAATTGCCCCAAAAATAAAAAAACATAGGGTTAAGAGAAAACTTAATTTTATGTTTTGAGGGGGGGTTTGTTTTGTCAAAAGGTTGGGCTAATTTTGTTTCGCTATGATATCGAAACAAGTTTTGGGAATTTGTTTTTTGAACATTTTACACAAAAGGTGGTTGTATACAGTAAAAAACCCTTTTAATTCTATTTTGGGAAATTAACTGAGACAACTTTTTTTTAAAAAGAAAAAATTACAAAAATGTGTAAAAACCTTTGGAAGGATGAAATGGATCTTGTCTCACTTCTGGGTCTGCTGAGGTTGAGCTGGGAACTTGTCACTTTGTGTCTGAAAGAAATACAACATAAAATGTCGAAAAATTTGTTTTTATAATTAGATCTATCTATTTCGAAAATAATGATCATACTCTTCAGTCCAATATATTCCTACCACCGTCTTTTCATAACCCCTTTTTGGGTAACTTTGCTGAGGTCAAGGGGAGCTTGACCCAATGTTAAAAATAATTCATATGTGGTCTGGGCTTTTTTGCAAGACTCTATAGAAATGGGTTTAAAAATTAAATTCTGCTAACCAACAATAAGGACCCTGTAACCACACCCTACTCTGGTTGGGGCAAAACCTTCGGGACTCATCTGAAAACATTTACTCTTTAACGGGCCTTTTTACCAAAAAGGACTTGACGACTGAACACATTATATCAAAAGGGTTCCTACTTTATTATCCTATTGTTTCAAAGAAAGCTCACAACCTTTAAAAATAATGTAAATGGATCAACGCCTATAATTTAAAACACGCAAATTATAAGAAATAGTTAAATGGGGAAAAAAAAATTTCCCCCCAAAAAAACAAAAACATGGGATTGGGGAAAAAAGATTAATTTTTGTTTTTAGGGGCAGTTAGTTCTGTCAAATGGTTGGGCTAATTTTTGTAGCTATGATATCTAACAAGTTATTGGGGAAAGTTGATTTTGTGAACATTTTTTAAAAAAAGGTTGGGTTTTAAACATAAAAGCCATTTTTCATATTTTTGGAAGAACGGAGACACAATTTAATTTTAAATAGGAAAAGATCTACAATAAATGTGTAATACCTGTTGGAAGGATGAAGTGTATCTCTCTCACGTCTGGGTCTGCTAAGTTGAGCTGGGATCTTGTCACTGATGGTTGTCTGCAACGAAATACAACATGAACTGCGAAAATATGTGTTGTTTTATAATATAGATCCATATCTATTTTTAGTCAAACTAATGATCATATTAAGTTCTGTCAACAATATATTCCCTACCACCTGTACTCTCATAAATCGCCTTTGGGGTGTGAATCATTGCTGAGGTCAAGGCTGCATTGACCACAGATGTTAGGAAAAGATAATTTCATATAGGGATCTGGGCGTTTTATTTCAAGCACTTCTATAAAAATGGGTAAAACTGTACAATATCTGCTAACCAACATATGAGTAGCCGTGTAAACACAACACTAAACAACAAACAAGCTCTACTTCTGGTTGGGTCTAACCATTATCGGGACGTAATCTGAACAACTTTACGTCTTGAACAAGCCTAATTACCAAAGTAGGACTATGAACCGCTGAACACATCTTGAATCAAGTTCATGAATTTGAGTTTATCCTTTTGTTGTCAAAGAAAGCTCGCCCATCCACGCCCCGCGCCCCAAAAAAAGAAAAAAAAAAACCCCAAAAGAACCACCCGCTCCCCCCCCCCCCACATCCCCCCCCCCCGCCCCCCTTAAAAGTATGTAAATGGATCCACTGCCAGATATCAATTCAATCACCTCAAATTGATAAGAAAATTATGTTTTTTTTTTAATGGACAATACATTGCCCATAAAATACAAAAACATAGGCATTAGAAGAGAATACAGATTATTTTATGTTTTTTTTTCAGGGGCGTTTAGTTCTGTCAAATGGTCGGGCTGATTTTGTTTATGCTATGATATACGAAACAAGTTATTGGAATTTTGATATTTGTGAACATTTTAACACAAAAGGTTTGGTTGTATACCGTAAAAAGCCATGTAATTTATATATTGGCATGTAACTGAGACAACAATTTAATTTTAAATAGAAAGATCTACAATAAATGTGTGAATACCTGTTGGAAGAAGGATGAAGTGGATCTCTGTCTCACTTCTCTGGGTCTTGCTTCCAGGTTGATCTTGGCTCTTGTCACTTGGTGTCTGCAACAAAATATAACAATAACATGTCAGATATATGTGTTTTTAATATAGATCATATCTATTTTAGTAAACTAATGATCCTATTCAGTTTCTGTCACAATATATTCCTACCACCTGTCTTATCTAATCGCCTTTGGGGTGGAGACTCATTGCTGAAGTCCAGGGGCTGCAGTGACCACAGATTTTAAGGAAATATAATTCATATGTGGATCTGGGCTTTTCATGCAAGACTCTATAGAAATCGTTTAAACTGTACATATCTGCTAATCAACAATATGAGGGACCGTGTAACACACACACTCTAGCCTCTGGTTGGGTCATACTATATTGCGGGACGTCATCTGAAACACATTTACTCCTTGACAGACTAAGTAGAAATTAGGACATGACGACTGAACACATCTAGATGTCACATTTCTGACTTTGAGTTATCCTTTTGTGGTCAAAGAAAGCTCCACAACCTTAAAAGTAATGTAAATGATCTACTGCCATATACAATTACAATCACAGCAATTGATAAGAAGATATGTTAATTGGGCAAACATTGCCCAAAAACAACAAACATAGACATAGAGAGTGGGGGGGGGTGAGGGGGATGAGAATACACGATTAATTTAATGTTTTGAGGGGGCGTTAGTTTCTGTCCAAATGGTCGGGTCTAATTTTTGTTTCTGGGATGATATCGAAACAAGTTACCAGGATGTTAAATATGGTGAACATTTTAGCACCAAACAGTTTGGTTTTGTATATACAGTAAAAATCCATTTAATTTATATACTGGAATGAACTGAGACATTCAATTTTATTTTAAATAGAAAATATCTACAATAAAATGTGTATAACCTGTTGGAAGGATGAAGTTTGGATTCGGTCTCACTTCTTGGTCTGCTGAAGGTTTGATCTGGGATCTTGTCCACTTGGGTGTCCTGCACGAAATAACAACGATAACCTTCCATATAATAGTGTGTTATATAATATAGATCATATCCTATTAGTATACTAAATGATTGTACTCAGTTCAGTCACACTATATTCCCTCCACCTGTCTAATCATAATCTCCTTTGGGGTAAAACTCATTGCCGAGGTCAATGGCTGCATTGACCCCAAATGTTAGGAAAGATCATTCATATGTGTGGTCTGGGCTTTTTGTAGAAGACTCTATAGAAAGTGGATTAACTGTACATATCTGCTAAACCCACCTATATGAGGACCGTGTACACACACACAGCCTTACACTCTAGCTGGTTGGGTCATACCAATATCGGGACGTCATCTGAAAACCATTTACGTTCTTGGAACCGACTAAGTACGAAATGATGAACATGACGACTGAAACACATCTATATCCATGTGTTCCTGACTTTGGAGTGTAATCTTTTTGTTGTCAAGACCCAAGCTCACAACCTAAAAAGTATGTAAATGGATCTACTGCCATATAAATTTAAATCACAGCAACTTGATCAGCGTATGTTAAATGGGGGCAAAAACATTGCCCCAAAAAAAAAACATAGGCTTAGAAGAGGATAAAGAGTAATTTTATGTTTTGAGAGGGGCGGTTATTTTCTGTCAAATGGTTGGGGCTATTTGTGTATATGCAATGATATCGAAACAATTTACGGGATGTTGATATTGTTGGAAATATTTTTACACAGAAAGTTTGTGTAATACAGTAAAAAGTCATTTAATGTTATATTTGGAATGAACAGATACCGCATCAATTTAATTTAAATAAGAAAATTCTACCATAAATGTTTAATAACCTTTTGTAAGGATCAAGTGGATTTCTGTCCTCACTTCTGGTCTGCTAACAGGTGTCGCTGGGATCTTTGTCACTTGGTGGTCTGCAACGGAATACAAAATAACATGTCAGAACATATGTGTGTTATATAATATAGATCATATCTAATTTATTAACCTAATGATCATACTCAGTTCAGTCACAATATAGTCCTACCACCTGTCTATATAATCGCTTTGGGGTGAGACTCATTGCTGAAGGTCAAGGGCTGCATTGACCCCAGATTTAAGGATGATAATTCATCGAGTGGCTCGCGGGCTTTTTTGTTGCAATGACTCGATAGAAATGGTTAAAACTTAACAATATCTGCTAATCCAACCATTATGAGGACGTGTAACACACACACTCCTACCTGAGGTTTGTGGTCATACCATATCGGGACGGAAAGTCTTCTGAAACACATTTACGTCTTGAACAGACTAAGTAACGAAATGAGTGACCTGAACGCTGACAGCAGCACATCTAGAGTTCAAGGTTCCTGACTTTGAGTTATATCCTTTTTGTGGTCAAGAAAGCTCACAACCTTAAAAGTCATGTAAATTGGATCTACTGCCATATCAATTATACTCACGGCAAATTTGATGAAGGAAGTAATGTTAAATGTGGCAAATAACATTGCCGCAAAAACCAAACACAACATAGTGCATTAGAGAGAATAAGATTAATTTAATGTTTTGAGGTCGGTTAGGTTCTGTCCAATGGTCGGTGCTTATTTTGTTTACGCAATGATATCAAAAAAAAAAAGAAAACCAAAAACCAAGTTTACGGGATGTTGATATTGTGAAACATTTTACACACAAAGTTGGTTGTAATCCAGTAAAAAGCATTTAATTTTAGATATTGGAATGAACTGAGACACAATTTTAATTTAAATAGAAATATACTACCATTAATGTTTAATAACCTGTTGGAAGGATGAAGTGGATTTCTGTCTCACTTCTGTGGGTCTGCGAAGGTTGAGCTGGGATCTTGTCACTTGGTGTCTGCAAACGAAATACAACAATAACATGTCATAAATATTGTGTTATATAATATTGATCATATCTAATTAGTAAACTAATGATCATACTCAGTTCAGTCACAATATATTTCCTACCACCTGTCTATCATAATCGCCTTTGGGTGAAACTCATTGCCAGTGGTCAATGGCTGCATTGACACAAGATGTTAGGAAAGATAATTCATATGTGGATCTGGGCTTTTTATGCAAGACTCTATAGAAATGGATAAAACTGTACAATATCTCTGGCTAACCAACAATATGAGGACCGTGTAACACACTACACTCTACTCTGGTTGGGTCATACCATATCGGACGTCATCTGAAACACATTACGTCTTGAACAGCTTATTACAAATGAGGACTTGACGACTGAACACATCTAATAGTCAAGGTTTCCTGACTTTGAGTTATCCTATTGTTGTCAAGAAAGCTCAGCAACCTTAAAAGTAATGTAAACTGGATCAACTGCCATATAAAATTAAATCACGCAAATTGATAAGAAATATGTTAAAATGGGCAAAAAAACATTGCCCCAAAAATACAAAACATAGGCATTAGAGAGAATTAAAGATTTAATTTTATGTTTTGAGGGGCGGTTAGTTCTGTCAAATGGTTGGCTAATTTTGTGTACGCTATGATATCTAAACAAGTTATGGGAATGTTGTTTCGTGAACATTTTTACACAAAAGGTTGGTTGTAAATACAGTAAAAAGCCATTTAATTCATATTTTGGAATGAACCTGAAACAACAATTTAATTTAAATAGAAATATCTACAATAATGTGTAATAACCTGTTGGAAGGATGAAGTTGATTTTCTGTCTTCACTTCTGGGTCTGCTGAAGGTTGAGCTGGGATAGTGTCACTTGGTACTCCTGAAACAAAATACATCAATAACATGTCAGAAAAATTGTGTTATATAATAAGTAGATCATATCTAATTAGTAAACTAATGATCAATACTCAGTTCAGTCACAATATATTCCTACCACCTGTCCTATCATAAATCGCCTTTGGGGTGAGACTCCATTGCTGAGGTCAAGGGCTGGCATTGCCACAGATGTTAGGAATGATTCAATTCATAGGTGGATCTGGGCTTTTTATGCAAGACTCTATAGAAATGGTTTAAAACTGTACATATCTGCTAACCAACAAATATTAGGGGACCGTTGTAACACACACAACTCTACTCTGGTTGGGTCATACAGATATCGGGACGTCATCTGAAAACCTTTACGTCTTGAACAAGACACTAAGTTGACAATGAAGGACATGACGAATGAACACATCTAGAGTCAAGGTTCCTGACTTTGAGTTATCTTTTGTGGTTCAAGAAAGCTCACAACCTTAAAAGTAATGTAAATGGATCTACTGCCATATAAATTAAATCACGCAAATTGACAAGAAGTATGTTAAATGGGCAAAAACATTGCCCAAAAAAAAAAACATAGGCATTAGAGAGAATAAAGATTAATTGTATGTTTTTGAGGGCGGTTAGTTCTGTCAAATGGCTGGGCTAATGTTGTTTATGCAATGATATCGAAACAAGTTACGGGATGTTTGATATTGTGCATATTTTACACAAAAAGTTGGTTGTAATACAGTAAAAGCCATTTTAATGTATATATTGTGATATGAACTGAGACATCAATTTAATTTAATAGAAAATATCTACAATAAATGTTTAATAACCTGTTGGAAGGATGAAGTGGATTTCTGTCTCACTTCTGGGTCTGCTGAGGTTGAGCTTGGGAACTTGTCACTTGGTGTCTGCAACGAAATACAACAATAACATGTCAGAAATATTGTGTTATATATATAGATCATATCTAATTAGTAAACTAATGATCATACTCAGTTTCAGTCACAATATATTCCTACCACCTGTCTATTCATAATCGCCTTTGGGGTGAGACCTCATTGCTGAGGTCAAGGGCTGCATTGACCACAGATGTAGGAATGATAATTCAGTAGGTGGATCTGGGCTTTTTATGGCAATACTCTATAGAAATGGTTAAAACTGTACAATATCTGCTAACAAACAATATGAGGACCGTGTAACAACAACCTCCCCCACACTCTACTCTGGTTGGGTCCATACCATATCGGGACGTCATCTGAAAACAAATTTACGTCTTGAACAGACTAAGTACGAAATGAGGACCTGACGACTCTGAACACATCTAGAGTCAAGGTTCCGACTTTGAGTTATCCTTTTGTGGTCAAAGAAAGCTCACAAACTTAAAAGTATGTAAATGGATCACTGCCATATCCAATTAAATCACGCAAATTGATAAGAAGTATGTTAAATGGGCAAAAACATTGCCCAAAAAACAAACAAACATAGGCATTAGAGAGAATAAGATTAATTGTATGTTTTGAGGGGCGTTAGTTCTGTCAAATGGTCGGGCTTATTTTGTTTACGCAATGATATCGAAACAAGTTACGGGATGTTTGATATTGTGAACATTTTACACAAAAAGTTGGTTGTAATACAGTAAAAAGCCATTTAATTTATATATTGGAATGAACTGAGACATCATTTAATTTAAATAGAAAAATATCTACAATAAATGTTTAATAACCTGTTTGGAAGGATGAAGTGGATTTCTGTCTCACTTCTGGGTCTGCTGAAGGTGAGCTGGGATCTTGTCACTTGTGTCTGCAACGAAATACAACAATAACATGTCATAAATATTGTGTTATATAATATAGATCATATCTAATTAGTAAAACTAATGATCATACTCAGTTCAGTCAACAATATATTTCCTACCACCTGTCTATCATAATCGCCTTTGGGGTGAAACTCATTGCCGTGGTCATGGCTGCATTGACCACAGATGTTTTAGGAAAGAAAATAATTTCATATGTGGATCTGGGCTTTTTATGCAAGACTCTATAGAATGGATAAAACTGTACAATATCTGCTAACCAACAATATGAGGACCGTGTAACACACACACACTCTACTCTGGTTGGGTCATACCATATCGGGACGTCATCTGAAACCATTTTACGTCTTGAACAGACTAAGTACGCAATGAGAACATGACGACTGAACACACTCTAGAGTCAATTTTCCTGACTTTGAGTTATCCTTTTGTGGTCAAAGAAAGCTCACAACCTTAAAAGTAATGTAAATGGATCTACTGCCATATAAATTTAAATCACGCAAATTGATAAGAGTATGTTAAATGGGCAAAAACTTGCCCGCCCAAAAAAAAAAAACATAGGCATTAGAGAGAATAAGAAGATTAATTTTATGTTTTTGAGGGGCGTTAGTTCTGTCAAAAACTGGTTGGGCTAATTTTGTTTATGCAATGATATCGAAACAAGTTACGGGATGTTGATATTGTGATAATTTTACACAAAAAAGTTTGGTTGTAATACAGTAAAAAGCCATTTAATTTATATATTGGAATGAACTGAGACATCAATTTAATTTTAAATAGAAAATATCTACAATAAATGTGTAATTAACCTGTTTGGAAGGATGAAGTGGATTTCTGTCTCACTTTCTGGTCTGCTGAAGGTTGAGCTGGGATCTTGTCACTTGGTGTCTGAACAAAAACATACATCAATAACATGTCAGAAATCTTGTGTTTATATAATATAGATCATATCTAATTAGTAAACCTAATGATTCATACTCAGTTCAGTCACAATATATTCCTACCACCTGTCTATCATAATCGCCTTTGGGGTGAGACTAATTGCTGAGGTCAAGGGCTGCATTGACCACAGATGTAGGAATGATTAATTCATAGGTGGATCTGGGCTTTTTATGCAAGTACTCTATAGAAATGGTTAAAACTGTACAATATCTGCTAACCAACAATATGAGGACCGTGTAACACACACACTCTACTCTGGTTGGTCCATACCATATCGGGACGTCATCTGAAACACATTTACGTCTTGAACAGACTAAGTACGAAATGATGACCTGAACGACTGAACACATCTAGAGTCAAAGTTCCTGACTTTGAGTTATCCTTTTGTGGTCAAAGAAAGCTCACAACCTTAAAAGTAATGTAAATGGATCTACTGCCATATCAATTAAATCACGCAAATTGATAAGAAGTATGTTTAAATGGGCAAAAACATTGCCCAAAAACAAACACAACACTATGCATTATAGAGAATAAAGATTAATTGTATGAGGTTTTTGAGGGCGGTTAGTTCTGTCAAATGGTCGGCTTATTTTGTTTACGCAATGATATCGAAACAAGTTACGGGATGTTGATATTGTGAACATTTTACACAAAAAGTTGGTTGTAATACAGTAAAAAGCCATTTAGTTTATATATTGGAATGAACTGAGACATCAATTTAATTTAAATAGAAAATATCTACAATAAATGTGTAATAACCTGTTGGAAGGATGAAGTGGATTTCTGTCTCACTTCTGGGTCTGCTGAAAGGTTGAGCTGGGATCTTGTCACTTGGTGTCTGAAACACAATACATCAATACATGTCAGAAATATTGTGTTATATAATATAGATCATATCTTAATTAGTAAAATAATGATCATACTCGTTCAGTCACAATATATTCCTACCACCTGTCTATCATAATCGCCTTTGGGTGAGACTCATTGCTGAGGTCAAGGGCTGCATTGACCACCAGATGTTAGGAATGATAATTCTATAGGTGGATCTGGGCTTTTTATGCAAGACTCTATAGAAATGGTTAAAACTGTACAATATCTGCTAACCAACAATATGAGGACCGTGTAACACACACACTCTACTCTGGTTGGGTCATACCATATCGGGGACGTCATCTGAAACACATTACGTCTTGAACAGACTAAGTACGAAATGAGGACATGACGACTGAACACATCTAGAGTCAAGGTTCCTGACTTTGAGTTTTATCCTTTTGTGGTTCAAAGAAAGCTCACAACCTTAAAAGTAATGTAAATGGCTCTACTGCCATATCAATTAAATCACACGCACAAATTGATAAGAAGTATGTTAAATGGGCAAAAACATTGCCCAAAAAAACAAACAAACATAGGCATTAGAGAGAATAAAGATTATTGTATGTTTTTGAGGGGCGGTTAGTTCTTGTCAAATGGTCGGGCTTATTTTGTTTACGCAATGATATCCGAACAAGTTACGGGATGTTGATATTGTGAACATTTTACACACAAAAAGTTGTTGTAATACAGTAAAAAGCCATTTTAATTATATATTGGAATGACCTGAGACATCAATTTAATTTAAATAGAAATAATCTACAATAAATGTTTAATAACCTGTTTGAAGGATAAGTGGATTTCTGTCTCACTTCTGGGTCTGCTGAAGTTGAGCTGGTATCTTGTCACTTGGTGTCTGCAAAACGAAATACAACAATAACATGTCATAAATATTGTGTTATATAATATAGATCATATCTAATTAGTAAACTAAGATCATACTCAGTTCAGTCACAATATATTCCTACCACCTGTCTATCATAATCGCCTTTGGGGTGAAACTCATTGCCGGTCGGTCAATGGCTGCATTGACGCACAGATGTTAGGATAGATAATTCATAGGTGGATCTGGGCTGTTTTATGCAAGACCTATAAAATGGATAAAAACTTACAATATCTGCTAACCAACAATATGAGGACCGTGTAACACACACACCCTCTACTCTGGGTTGGGTCATACCATACGGGACGTCATCTGAAACACATTTACGTCTTTGAACAGACTAAGTACGAAATGAGGACATGACGACTGAACACATCTAGAGTCAATGTTCCTGACTTTGAGTTATCCTTTTGTGGTCAAAGAAGAAAGCTCACAACCTTAAAAGTAATGTAATGGATCAACTGACTGCATATAAATTAAATCACGCAAACTTGATAAGAAGTATGTTAAATGGGCAAAACATTGGCCAAAAAAAACAAACATAGGCATTAGAGAGAATAAAGATAATTAATTTTATGTTTTGAGGGGCGGTTAGTTCTGTCAAATGGTTGGGCTTAATTTGTTTATGCAATGATATCGAAACAAGTTACGGGATGTTGATATTGTGAACATTTTACACAAAAAGTTGGTTGTAATACAGTAAAAAGCCATTTAATTTATATATTGGAATGAACTGAGACATCAATTTAATTTAAATAGAAAATATCTACAATAAATGTGTAATAACCTGTTGGAAGGATGAAGTGGATTTCTGTCTCACTTCTGGGTCTGCTGAAGGTTGGAGCTGGGAACTTGTCACTTGGTGTCTGCAACAAAATACAACAAAAACATGTCAAAAATATTGTGTTTTATATCCTATAGATCCAAATCTAATTAGTAAACTAATCATCATACTCAGTTCAGTCACATATATTCCTACCACCTGTCTATCATAATCGCCTTTTTGGGTGAGCTCCATTGCTGAGGTCAAGGGCTGCACTGACCACAGATGTAGGAAAGATAATTCCATATGTAGATCTGGGCTTTTTATGCAAGACTCTACAGTAATGGTTAAAACTGTACAATATCTGCTTACCAACAATATGAGGACGTGTAAAACACACACTCTACTCTGGTTTGGGTCATACCATATGGGGGACGTCATCTGAAACACATTTACGTCCTTGAACAGACTAAGTACGAAAATGAGGACATGACGACTGAACACTTCTAGAGTCAAGGATCCTGACTTTGACTTATCCTTTTGTGGTCAAAGAAAGCTCACAAGCTGAAAAGTAATGTAAATGGATCTACTGCCATAATAAATTAAATCACGCAAATTGATAGTAAAGTGAGGGAAAAAGTATTTGATCCCCTGCTGCTTTTGTAACGTTTGCCCACTGATAAAGACATGATCAGTCTATAATTTTAATGGTAAAGTTTATTTGAACAGTGAGAGACAGAATAACAAACAACAAAAATCCAGAAAAAACTCAATGTCAAAAATGTTATAAATTGATTTGCATTTTAATGAGAGAAATAAGTATTTGACCCCTCTGCAAAACATGACTTATGTATTTGGTGGCAAAACCCTTGTTGGCAATCACAGAGGTCAGACGTTCTTGTAGTTTGGCCCACCAGGTTTGCACTACATCTCAGGAGGGATTTTGGTCTCACTCCTCTTTGCCGATCTTCTCAAGTCATTAAGGTTTCCGAGCCTGACGTTTGGCACTCGAACCTTCAGCTCCCTGCACAGATTTTCTATGGGATTAAGGTCTGGAGACTGGCTAGGCCACTCAGGACCTTAACTCTTCCGAGTCGGCGAACGCTTCGGCGCGTTCAAATCGCGGGCCGGCTTTAGGACCGCGCAGCATCCAAACCAAGTGACGCAGAGGGCTGCCGTCGATTTCATGCAGAAATGAGACCCGAAGCTACGTTTTGAGTGTTTGTTTCATGTAAATACACCCAACTAAAACCAAAGTTATGATAATTTCAATTCCATGAAAAAAGTGCGTCCAAAATATGCGCTCTTTTTATGAGCGCTTTGCATTTTATTATAATAACTTTGTCGTATTTTTGTGATAAAAGGAACGAAAAAAAAACGGTGCTTGTGCTAACTCCGTTTCTTCAGGATGCACACGAGTATATAAACATTCATTTCCCATGACAACTAGCATTGCGAAAGAACGAACCGAGAGGAATTAGTTCAGTTCATGAGTAGTTTTTGGAGAGTTTGATCAGAGAGGATCGTCCTGGTCTTTGTGAAGTGGCATGGATACGCGGGAGGTGTCGGTGTGCTCCACAATCCACCCAGCGTTTTCGGGCGAGACAATCAAGAGGAAGGTGAAGGAAGGACCTGGACGCTGGGTAGCAAAAGACATTCCCTGCCCTACCACCATCATGGCCTACAATAAGTACATGGGAGGGGTTGGACCTGTCAGACCAGCTTCTCCAGTATTACTCAACCCATCGCAGAACTGCTCGCTGGTACCGTACCCTCTTCCTGCATTTTTTTGACATGGGAACAACACAATGCATACATCCTGCACTGTGACATCAGTGCGACCCAACAGTCACAACACCCATGACGCACAAGAACTTTTGTGGCAGAACTTGTTGCCCACAGCTGTGCGGAGTGACCCAGACAGGGGTTCCACTTCAAAAAAGCACCAGCCATGTTTCTGTGGCCATTGCCAATGTTGCAGAGGCCAAAGACAAAGCCACAGCAGGCCGCAGGGTTTGTCAACGCTGTAAACAAGTTGACAAGAAGAGTTTGTCACACCATGGAAGTTGCAAGGCCCTGTGATGTGCTCTCTTGTGTTTCATTGTGGACAGGAACTGTTTTTGAAGAGTGGCACAAATAGGGTAAAGGCCAGTGGCTAATCCCTACTTTTTTTGTAAATAGTTGTGTATTGCTTGTATATATCCAAGAATACTTTTATATGTTCATATTTGCACTTTGTGGTTCAATTTGAAGCTTTTTTTTTTTTCATTTTGGACAGAAACTGTTTTGAGGAGTGGCACAAAAAGGTTTTAGGGTTAGAATAGAAAGAAAAACGCCAGTGGTTTATACCTACTTTTTATTGTAATAGTTATTTATTGCTTGTATATATCACCAAAATACTTTTATATGTTCATATTTGCACCTTGTGGTTCAATTTGAAGCTTTTTAAATGCTTGGTTCACCATGTTTGAGGTTTTACAAATAAAAAAACCATCTTTTTTCTAAACGGACTTTGTGTTTTTCTGTGTGTGTTTGGGTCCAGTGTGTTGAAATAGTATGTCAAAGTGAAAAACTTACTAACAGATCATATAGGTGAGGTTGTGCTGAAAAAAAAAGATACCCAACATTGGTCCTGGGTAACATTTCTTTATGTAGTATATCCAGGGCAAAATTGAAGGTACCCCAAAAACGGCCAAAAAAGCTCCAGACTCCGAAGAGTTAATGTGCTTCTTCTTGAGCCAATCCTTTGTTGCCTTGGCCGTGTGTGTTTGGGTCATTGTCATGCAGGAATACCCATCCACAACCCATTTTCAATGCCCTTGCTGAGGGAAGGAGGTTCTCACCCCAAGATTGACGGTACATAGCCCCGTCCATCTTCCCTTTGATGTGTTGAAGTTGTCCTGTCCCCCTTGCAGAAAAACACCCGCAAAGCATAATGTTTCCCACCTCCATGTTTGATGGGTGGGGATGGTGTTCAATGGGGTCATAGGCAGCATTCCTCCTCCTCCAAATACGGCGAATTGAGTTGATGCCAAAGAGCTCCATTTTGGTCTCATCTGACCACAACACTTTCACTTAGTTCTCCTCTGAATCATTGAGATGTTCATTGGCAAACTTCAGACGGGCCTGTATATGCTTTCTTTCTGAGCAGGGGGACCTTGCGGGCGCTGCAGTCCTTCACGGCGTAGTGTGTTTACCAATTGTTTTTCTTGGTGACTATGCTCCCAGCTGCCTTGAGATCATTGACAAGATCCTCCCGTGTAGTTCCGGACTCATTCCTCACCATTTCTCATGATCATTGCAACTCCACAAGGTGAGATCTTGCATGGAGCCCCAGGCCGAGGGAGATTGACAGATATTTTGTGTTTCTTCCATTTTGCGAATAATCACACAACTGTTGTCACCTTCTCACCAAGCTGCTAGCGATGGTCTTGTAGCCCATTCCAGCCTTGTGTAGGTCTACGATCTTGTCCCCTGACATCCTTGGAGTGCTCTTGGTCTTGGGCCATGTGGAGAGTTTGGAATCTGATTGATTGATTGCTTCTGTGGACAGGTGCCTTTTATACAGGTAACAAGCTGAGATTAGGAGCACTCCCTTTAACAGTGTGATCCTAATATCAGCTCGTTACCTGTATAAAAGACACCTGGGAGCCAGAAATCTTTCTGATTGAGAGGAGGTCAAATACTTATTTCCCTCATTAAAATGCAAACGAATTTATAAAATTTTTTTGACATGCGTTTTTCTGGATTTTTTTTGTTGTTATTCTGTCTCTCACTGTTCAAATAAACCTACCATTACAATTATAGACTGATCATTTCTTTGTCAGTGGGCAAACGTACAAAATCAGCAGGGGGATCAAATACTTTTTTCCCTCACTGTATGTTAAATGGGCAAAAAAACATTGCCCTCCCCCCCCCCAAAAATATAGGCAATTAGAGAGAATAAAGATTAATTTTATGTTTTTGAGGGGCGGTTAGTTCTGTCAAATGGTCGGGCTAATTTTGTTTACGCTATGATATCGAAACAAGTTACGGGATGTTGATATTGTGAACATTTTACACAAAAAGTTTGGTTGTAATACAGTAAAAAGGCATTTAATTTATATATTGGAATGAACTGAGACATTAATTTAATTTAAATAGAAAAGATGTACAATAAATGTGTAATAACCTGTTGGAAGGATGAAGTGGATTTCTGTCTCACTTCTGGGTCTGCTGAAGGTTGAGCTGGGATCTTGTCACTTGGTGTCTGCAACAAAATACAACAATAAATATTCTGTATTATAATCTAATTAATTAAAATTGAGAAAATCATCAGTGTATATACACTGCTCAAAAAAATAAAGGGAACACTTAAACAACACATCCTACATCTGAATGAATGAAATAATCATATTAAATACTTTTTTCTTTACATAGTTGAATGTGCTGACAACAAAATCACAAAAACATCAATGGAAAATTATCAATGGAAATCTGGAATGTATCAAACCATGGAGGTACAGGCTGGATTTGGATTCACCCTCAAAAATTAAAGTGCCTGTAAAACAATGCTCAGAAAAATGCTGATGAGAGGTGGCGGATGGTCTCCTGAGGGATCTCCTCCCAGACCTGGACTAAAGCATCCGCCAACTCCTGGACAGTCTGTGGTGCAACGTGGCGTTGGTGGATGGAGCGAGACATGATGTCACAGATGTGCTCAATTGGATTCAGGTCTGGGGGAACGGGCGGGCCAGTCCATATTATCAATGCCTTCCTCTTGCAGGAACTGCTGACACACTCCAGCCACATGAGGTCTAGCATTGTCTTGCATTAGGAGGAACCCAGGGCCAACCGCACCAGCATATGGTCTCACAAGGGGTCTGAGGATCTCATCTCAGTACCTAATGGCAGTCAGGCTACCTCTGGCGAGCACATGGAGGGCTGTGCGGCCCCCCAAAGAAATGCCACCCCACACCATGACTGACCCACCGCAAAACCGGTCATGCTGGAGGATGTTGCAGGCAGCAGAACGTTCTCCACGGCGTCTCCAGACTCTGTCACGTCTGTCACCTGTGCTCAGTGTGAACCTGCGAGAGCACAGGGCGCCAGTGGCGAATTTGCCAATCTTGGTGTTCTCTGGCAAATGCTAAACGTCCTGTACGGTGTTGGGCTGTAAGCACAACCCCCACCTGTGGACGTCGGGCCCTCATACCACCCTCATGGAGTCTGTTTCTGACCGTTTGAGCAGACACATGCACATTTGTGGCCTGCTGGAGGTCATTTTGCAGGGCTCTGGCAGTGCTCCTCCTGCTCCTCCTTGCACAAAGGCGGAGGTAGAGGTCCTGCTGCTGGGTTGTTGCCCTCCTACGGCCTCCTCCACGTCTCCTGATGTACTGGCCTGTCTCCTGGAAGCGCCTCCATGCTCTGGACACTACGCTGACAGACACAGCAAACCTTCTTGCCACAGCTCGCATTGATGTGCCATCCTGGATGAGCTGCACTACCTGAGCCACTTGTGTGGGTTGTAGACTCCGTCTCATGCTACCACTAGAGTGAAAGCACCGCCAGCATTCAAAAGTGACCAAAACATCAGCCAGGAAGCATAGGAACTGAGAAGTGGTCTGTGGTCACCACCTGCAGAACCATTTCTTTATTGGGGGTGTCTTGCTAATTGCCTATAATTTCCACCTGTTGTCTATTCCATTTGCACAACATCATGTGAAATTTATTGTCAATCAGTGTTGCTTCCTAAGTGGACAGTTTGATTTCACAGAAGTGTGATTGACTTGGAGTTACATTGTGTTGTTTAAGTGTTCCCTTTATTTTTTTGAGCAGTGTATATAAAGCGGTGACAAAATACATGCAAGAAGGGACATGTATTTATATATTTTATAATTCTTTGACAGATCCTATACATTATAATATATTAAAGCAGATGTACTTACCAGAGCACGCCATGGCCACTGAGATTCTCCATAATCATAGGTTATTTCACTCTCTGCTTGAATGTTTTCAATAGCAAACAAGCAAAGATGAGGTTTACATTGGACTGTCATCTTTTTCATTTTGCAATTTGGTGACCTGTGGGCATCATTTACCAGCCGCCCCAGTGAACCGTCTTCGCAGGATGCATCTATGCTAAAATTGAAGAGGGAAACAGATTTACGTTTTCTCCACAAAACATATAAACATATAGAGATTAACTGATGTCTTATAGGGCTTTACTTACCACCATGAGCCATTGTTCCATTCAAAATCAAACAAGAAAGCATTTTGCTTTTCCGTATACTTCCCCTGCCTCTTGTCCCGTTCATATTGCGATATAAACTCCCCACGGTACTCGAGGACAAAGGATCCCTTTTCAATTGGTGCTGAGGCAAATACACCACGTCCTGATACAACAAAGTTAAGAACTTAGTATCAAGTAATCCAGTTCAAATTAGGTTAATGAATTGCAGATGATCAGACCCATTTAGCCTGCTTATCAATGTGTATGATTTAATATTTAGGGGAAAGATCCATTGCAGGGGTGCAAACTGGTAAGGACCCAAAAAGGTGTCAACATTAAAAATAAATTTGGTCTGAAAACTATGAAAATCACGAGGAGACGTATTTTATGTTGGATTTAATGACAGATCTACAGCTAAAAACGGAAAAGCCGAAACAATGGCGTTAAAGCGGGGCAAAAAGAGATGTGATCCCAGTAAGGGTTCCAGCAGTTATCACCGCTAGACCTGCAGTGACTTGCACCGCTGAGTCTGCCTTTGACTCCCCGCTTTAGACCGCTTTCTTGCAGACTTTGTATTTAAGGACATTAGCGTACACAAAAAAAGTCCCAAATCACACAGGCTGGGATTACGCACCCACTCGTGTTGTGAACATGATTCTCTGTCGGTAGGCCTACTCGGCGGTGCATTTTCGCTGTTAACTTGAATGGTGCCGTATTTGTTCTACGCGCTGATACGCATCATTCACATGTATTGTACATTTTTATCATTTAAATGCTTCTACATTTCCGTTTATTGATGGGGTTGTTATGATCAAATGTTAAAAACATTTTTTGAATTTAAATCACATTACGGCTTTCACACATAGCACGAACGGTCTGCCGACTGGCCAAGGAAATTACCACCAATATCACACATTCTAATAGAAGTTGGGAGGTGTAGTTCATAAATCTTGAATATTTTTCCCCATCCCCCAACTGCTTGCAAAAGAATCACAACATAACTTCTGAAATTGGATGTTAAAGCCGTATGTGTCTAATGCAGCGGTACGCAGTGATTTTTTCACTTGTGTAAGAATTGAATGTGTTTCAAATGACATCCCAATATGGTATGACCCAATAAGTGTAGCGTGTGTGTATAACATACCTTTATAGTCATTGATCCATTTGACTTTATAACAAGGCTTGTCACTTCCAGAAATAATAAATGAATAGCCTCAGCCTCAGGACTAAGTCTGGCTCTTCGTTTTGACATGCTCTTCAATTGCCCATGTGCTCCTCAACTAGAAAACATCTACATTGGATGACAAAAAGTCAGCGAGACAAATACAGAAAAGACTAATACTTGATTTGAATTGAATAAGGATATATCAAATGGTATTAGTCTGCCTTTAGTCATATCGTGCTCATGTTCTTACTAATGCAGTATCCGGTTAGCTTATTAGGCTAACCGATCAGTGCAAACCTTATGCAACTGCAATCACAATAGCAATCTTTTCACAGTAAGCACAGTAAGCAATCTAAACACCTTCAAATATATATACTGTTATAAAAGTATAGTACTGTAAACTCTACAAATAACATTATCTGAACTGAACAACCAATATCAGCCTGCGGCTACGAAAACCCTACCTGTCCCAGACCTGCTGTTTTCAACATCTAAATGATCGGCTATGAAAAGCCAACTGAGAGACCTGAGCCCTAGGACCATACGTCTGGACTACCGGCCGTGCAGACTCCTTGCTGTCCCCAGTCCGCCTGGCCTTGCTGCTATTCCAGTTTTAAACTGTTTCTGCCTGCGGTTATGGAACCCTACTTTAGCAGACCTGCTGTCTTAAACTCTAATGATCGGCATTATGAAAAGCCAACTGAGATTTATTCCTGATTATTATTTGACCATGCTTGCCACTTATGAACATTTTTGAACAGCTTGGCATGGTTCTACCATATAGTCTCCACCCGGCACAGCCAGAAGAGGACTGCCACCCCTCATAGCCTGGTTCCTCTCTAGGTTTCTTCCTACGATTTTGCCTTTCTAGGAGTTTTTTCCTAGCCACCTAGCTTCTACAATGCATTACTAGCTGTTGGGGGGGTTTTAGGCTGGGTTTTCTGTACAGCACTTCGAGATATTAGCTGATTAAGAAGGGCTATATAAATAAAATTGATTGATTGATTGATCACTTTGGCTTTAAAATGGAAAAACTGATAGTGCTAAGTAACATTTACATTTACATTTACATTTTAGTCATTTAGCAGACGCTCTTATCCAGAGCGACTTACAGGAGCAATTAGGGTTAAGTGCCTTGCTCAAGGACACATTTACGTCATTTAGCAGACGCTCTTATCCAGAGCGACTTACAAATTTGTGCATTCACCCTATAGCCAGTGGATAACCACTTTACTGTTTTTTTTTAGTTTTATTTTTTTTTAGCTAGCTAGCTTCGTGCTACACCCGGCACCACCGAAAACAATGCTAACCTACAAATAACTACCCACAACAGCCCACGATGCCTAACTATGACACCATAGCTAACTAGTATGCTAGTATCTAATAACACACAGTTTAGCACCAATACTTGGTTACAACAAACTACAAATAGTGTGTTAACACACTAAACAGATCATTCGTGTCCGTGTCTAGTTCCTTTCATAACGCAGCAATAATTTAAACGTTGGCTAGCTAGCACAAATATATTGTATTTAGCTGCTACATTACAGTTAGCTGGTCGTGTTGGCTAGCTAGCAATGGCTACTGTGTTGACTTAGTTTGAAAAAACGGCTAGCTAGCTAGCTTCGTGCTACACCCGGCACCGCCGAAAACAATGCTAACCTACAATAACTACCCACAACAGCCCAAGATGCCTAACTATGACACCATAGCTAACTAGCATGCTAGCATCCAATAACACACAGTTTAGCACCAATACTTGGTTACAACAAACTACCAATAGTGTGTTAACACCTTAAACAGATAATTCGTGTCCGTGTCTAGTTTCCTTTCATAACGCAGCAATAATTAAACGTTGGCTAGCTAGCACAAAATATATTGTATTTAGCTGCTACAGTACAGTTAGCTGGTCGTGTTGGCTAGCTAGCAATGGCTACTGTGTTGACTTTGTTTGAAAAACGGCTAGCTAGCTAGCTTCGTGCTACACCCGGCACCGCCGAAAACAATGCTAACCTACAATAACTACCCACAACAGCCCACGATGCCTAACTATGACACCATAGCTAACTAGTATGCTAGCATCCAATAACACACAGTTTAGCACCAATACTTGGTTACAACAAACTACCAATAGTGTGTTAACACACTAAACAGATAATTCGTGTCCGTGTCTAGTTCCTTTCATAACGCAGCAATAATTAAACGTTGGCTAGCTAGCACAAATATATTGTATTTAGCTGCTACAGTACAGTTAGCTGGTCGTGTTGGCTAGCTAGCAATGGCTACTGTGTTGACTTAGTTTGAAAAACGGCTAGCTAGCTAGCTTCGTGCTACACCCGGCACCGCCGAAAACAATGCTAACCTACAATAACTACCCACAACAGCCCACGATGCCTAACTATGACACCATAGCTAACTAGCATGCTAGCATCCAATAACACACAGTTTAGCACCAATACTTGGTTACAACAAACTACCAATAGTGTGTTAACACCTTAAACAGATAATTCGTGTCCGTGTCTAGTTCCTAAAATGACGCAGCAATAATTAAACGTTGGCTAGCTAGCACAAATATATTGTATTTAGCTGCTACAGTACAGTTAGCTGGTTGTGTTGGCTAGCTAGCAATGGCTACTGTGTTGACTTTGTTTGAAAAACGGCTAGCTAGCTAGCTTCGTGCTACACCCGGCACCGCCGAAAACAATGCTAACCTACAATAACTACCCACAACAGCCCACGATGCCTAACTATGACGCCATAGCTAACTAGCATGCTAGCATCCAATAACACACAGTTTAGCACCAATACTTGGTTACAACAAACTACCAATAGTGTGTTAACACCTTAAACAGATAATTCGTGTCCGTGTCTAGTTCCTTTCATAACGCAGCAATAATTAAACGTTGGCTAGCTAGCACAAATATATTGTATTTAGCTGCTACAGTACAGTTAGCTGGTCGTGTTGGCTAGCTAGCAATGGCTACTGTGTTGACTTTGTTTGAAAAACGGCTAGCTAGCTAGCTTCGTGCTACACCCGGCTACTTACAATACTACCTACAATACCTAACTACAACTACCTACCTACAATCTAAATACATGGTTTAAGCTTTACTCAACACCATATAAGAAGCCAAGCTTACCTCCTGCTAGAGAAAACACAACCTCTCCCGACCACAGCTACCTACCTGTGGTCAAGAACACTTAAATGTAAGAACAGCTTAGATAATAACTATCTCTTTAGTTGTAAATGAAGAAAAATAAATGTATTACCTTCATTTCTCTTGCACTTCTTCCAGTTCTGAATTTTCCATGTGGCAAAAGTCCTTTTCATTCCTTTCAGCTAATTTGCTAACATTAGCTTATCTGGCTAATTGATGCTAAATTACGTTTTTATTTGAGGGATTTAGGGGGATTTTATGATAATAAATAAATAATATGCCATTTAGCAGACGCTTTTATCCAAAGCTTAGTTATAGTTGACTATGATGACATGTATTATGTGTATTCAAGTAAATCTATCTTGAATAGTTGGAAAGTGTGCTCAAACAAAATCAGGATATGTCTTGTAACTAAAGTGTGTCACATGACTAAAGTGTGTCACGTGACTAAAGTGTGTTTAAAGTGTGTTAATGTTCCAAAACTGACCACTAGGTGGCGTATTCACAGGTGAGCAAAAAGCGTAAACACACACACACACTTCAAATCATGAGATTGTGAAATTTAAAGACTTTTCAGATTTTTGGTTTAGGGGCATTCTATGGTCGTCTAGAACACTGTAGTGAGCTCGGAAAAATGAGGACTCCAAAAATGTCCTCATATTTCCAAGCGTCCTGACATTGAAGGTGAGTTGTCATAAATTGTCTTCATATGTCACCAAAAAACGAGTACACACACACACACACACACACACACACACACACAGACACACACAACACAGACACACACACACAACGCTGGAACCTTTGCCATGAGCTGTTAAAGCCATCGCAGCCATCCCTCCTCCTCCTCCTCCTCCTCCTCCTCCTCCTCCTCCTCTCTTCCTCCTCTTTCCCAATATTCTTTTCCTCCTCCTCCTCCTCCTCCTCTTCCTCCTCTTCCTAATATTCTTCATCTTCCTCCTCCTCCTCCTCCTCCTCCTCCTCCTCCTCTCCTCCTCCTCCTCCTCCTCTTCCTCCTCTTCCTAATGTTCTTCCTCCTCCTCCTCCTCCCCCTCTTCCTCCTCTTCCTAAAATTCTTCATCTTCCTCCTCCTCCTCCTCCTCCTCTTCTTCCTCTTCTTCTAATATTCTTCCTCCTCCTCCTCCTCCCCCTCCTCCTCCCCCTCTTCTTCTTCCTCCTCCTCCTCCTCCTCCTCCTCCTTGCCTCCTCCCTCCTCCTCCTCCTCCTCCTCCTCCCCCCCTCCGCCTCCCCTTTTTCTTCTTCTTCTCATCCTCCTCCTCACCTCCCCTCCGCCTCCCCCTTTTCTTCTTCTTCTTCCTCCTCCTCCTCCTCCTCCTCCTCCTCCTCCTCCTCCTCCTCCCCCTCTTCTTCTTCTCCTCCTCCTCCTCCTCCCCCCTCTTCCTCATCCTCCTCCTCCTCCTCCTCCCCCTCTTCTTCTTCCTCTTCCTCCTCCTCCTCCTCCTCCTCCTCCTCCTCCTCCTCCCCCTCTTCCTCCTCTTCCTCCTCCTCCTCCTCCCCCTCTTCCTCCTCTTCCTAATATTCTTCATCTTCCTCCTCCTCCTCCTCCTCCTCCTCCTCCTCCTCCTCTCCTCCTCCCCCTCCTCTTCCTGTCTTCCCTGCTAGGGCAGTATGATGTTATGAAACGTTTAGGATCTAAATATATCCGATGTAGACCATCTGACCTCTTTAGTTGAGCAGCCAGGTCACACCAGATCCACTGCAGTATTAAACGTTTGTCCAGGTCCCCAGGATGCCGGGAGATGCTTTCAATACTGTCCACTAGGGGCAAAACGTGAACACCTATTTTCTATTAGTAGGGTTCGCAGCTTGCTACGGTGTTAAGCCGCGAGCTATGGCTTCGAGGATCGCGAGTTCAATCTCAGTGCTAGTTTAAACCTATCCAAAAACCTTACCTTACCCTTAACCAGTCAGAATTAATGCCTAAAGCATTTTTATCTGAGATATTCCCTTTGCCTTCCTGAGCCTTCCTACCCAGGTGTCTCAATGAGCTCTCACAGTCTCACTGCAGAATTAGACATTTTTTGCTAATTTCACATTTCGAAGTTTGCTCCAAACGTCAAATTTAGAAGTTGCTCCAAACGTCAAATTTAAAAGTTAAGGGTCAAGTGTTTAGGGTTTAGGTTTTGGGGTAGGGTAAAAAAAATAAAAAAAAAATAAATGAGTGTCTGCAACTGGGATTGAACACGCAACCTTTTGATCCAGAGTCATGGGATTACATAACCTTAGCAAAACCCAAGTCTACTTGGCGGTAATAACGCTCACTGTTGCCCCTAGTGGTCGGTTTTTAAGGCATTTTTTTTTCCTGACTTCCTCATGACATGGACAGACGTCAGTTTAGAAATCAATCTTGAGCAATCTGGCTGGTCTAAAACAGATATTAGACCCAGGTCAGTCTAGTTTCCCTTCAATCCCAAACTTAACGCGGCAATCAGCAATTGAAACAATAACAAAGCTACTCCACACCCGTTTCGGTAAAAAGCTGAGGGATGGAGCTGGATAAATGTATCCTCTCTCAATGTATAGACAGAGCTATGGATGCAAGGACTGACCATCCACTATATCAACATTATAGTTTTAACCACGTTTTGATGCTATACAGTGTTGATGTTTATGTTGATTACAAACATTTGCATAAAATAAGTAATTTATTTTTGGGTTCTGATGGGGTACCACTGTCACGGTACTGATTTGATGCGCTGGTGAAGTCAGGCGCAGGACACAGAGGATAAGTCAAAACGACTTTTACTGAAATACTTGAACAAATACACAAATAAATGGCCTCGAAACACCAGAGGCGAACTAATACGGCGCGAATGCGTAAAAACACTCACAAACAAAAGTACCGAACCTCGAAACAAACGACAGGCGGACAATAACACACAACTACAAAACATAACACAGGGAAACTTATAGGTGACATAATCATGACAGAATACGAAACAGGTGCACTTAACTAGACATGACAAACAAACATTGAAAACATCAATCGGTGGTAGCTCGTCCGGAGGACGACGAACGCCGAAGCCTGCCCGAACAAGGCGAGAGGTAGCAGCCTCGGCGGTATTCGTGACAAACACAGTGGAACTAAGCTCATGCAGCATTCATAAGTTACATTTTTCAAGAAGCAATGGGTAGATATTAATTTAATGGATAAAAAATTGATTTAGCAAACTGCTGATTGCCCCTTTAAGATGTAGGTATGGAGGTCAAATTGGCCTTAGATTAGTGTCTAGGAGTAACTTCATTACCACTGGTACAGAACAACACCACCCCCATGGTGCAGAACAACACCACCCCCATGGTGCAGCACAACACCACCCCCATGGTGCGGCACAACACCACCCCCATGGTGCAGCACAACACCACCCCCATGGTGAGGCACAACACCACCCACATGGTGCAGTACAACACCACCCCCATGGTGCCAGCACAACACCACCCCCATGGTGCAGCACACACCACCCCCATGGTGCAGCACAACACCACCCCATGGTGAGGCACAACACCACCCCCATGGTGAGGCACAACACCCCCCCCATGGTGAGGCACAACACCACCCACATGGTGCGGCACAACACCACCCCCCATGGTGAGGCACAACACCACACCCCATGGTTGCAGCACAACACCACCCCCATGGTGCAGCACAACACCACCCCCATGGTGCAGCACAAACACCACCCCCATGGTGCAGCACAACACCAACACCCCCATGGTGCAGCACAACACCACCCCCATGGTGAGGGCACAACACCACCCCCATGGTGCAGCAACAACACCACCCCCATGGTGCAGCACAACACCCACCCCCATGGTGAGGCACACACCACCCCCATGGTGCAGCACACAACACCACGCCCCATGGTTGCGGCACAACACCACCCCCATGGTGCAGAACAACACCACGCCCCATGGTGAGGCACAACACACCCCCCATGGTGCGGCACAACACCACCCCCATGGTGAGAGCACAACACCACCCTCTATGGTGCAGCACAACACCACCCCCATGGTGCAGCACAACACCACCCCCATGGTGAGGCACAACACCACCCCCATGGTGCAGCACAACACCACCCCCATGGTGCAGCACAACCCACCCCCATGGTGCAGCACAACACCACCCCCATGGTGAGGCACACAAACCACCCCCATGGTGCAGCACAACACCCAACCCCCATGGTGAGGCACAACACACCCCCATGGTGCAGTACAACACCACCCCCATGGTGGCAGGCACAACACCACCCCCATGGTGAGGCACAACACCACCCCCATGGTGCGGCACAAACCACCCCCAATGGTACAGCACAACACCACCCCCATGGTGCGGAACAACACCACCCCCCATGGTGAGCACAACACCACCCCCATGGTGCAGCACAACACCACCCCCATGGTGCAGGACACACCACCCCCATGGTGAGGCACAACACCACCCCCATGGTGCAGCACAACACCACCCCCATGGTGCGGCACAACACCACACCCCATGGTGCGGCCAGAACACCACCCCCATGGTGCAGCACAACACCACCCCCATGGTGCAGCACAACACCACCCCCATGGTGCAGCACAACACCACCCCCATGGTGCAGCACTAACCCCCCCCCCCCCCCATTGGTGCGGCACAACACACACCCCCTGGTGCAGTAGACAACACCACCCCCATGGTGCAGCACACAACACCACCCCCATGGTGAGGCACAACACCACCCCCCATGGTGCAGAACAACACCACCCCCATGGTGAGGCACAACACCCACCCCCATGGTGCAGCACAACACACCACCCCCATGGTGCAGCACAACACCACCCCCATGGTGCGGCACAACACCACCCCCATGGTGAGGGTCCAAACCACCCCCATGGTGCGCACAACCCCCCCCCCCCCCCCGATGGTGCGGCACAACACCACCCCCATGGTGCAGTACAGAACACCACCCCCATGGTGCAGCACAACACCAACCCCCATGGTGCTGCACACGCGTATATATACTGTAGCTATAGCCATCGGTTTTGTTTGTTTTGTTTCTGGAATTAAAAAAAGGGATGTTCACGTTCTCACGCTGCGCATTGTGGTCCACTTCCTCCAACGATCGTGATAGAAGATCCCACCCTAACTGCACAAGCAGCGTGTCCAGGAGCCAACGCCAGAGGTGAATCTAGCGGATATCCACCTCGACTGGGTCAGCCGCGGGAGGAGGAGAGAGGGCTAGCCTTTGGGAGGCAGAGGAGCGAGAGTCTGGCGAGAGCCATGGAGGCCTGGCCCACGGGAGGAGAGACGGCCAGATTTTTTTTTTAGGGGGGGGGCTCACGCCTGGGGCGTGGTGGGACGACGGGGCACAGCAGGAGGCCGCCAGGTTACGGGAGTCACTGGTCACCAGGGGGAAGGAGGAATGTAAAAGGCACGGCGAGAGGTACTGTGGTGTGTTGCCAGTCCGGTCCGGCCCGTCCTGATCCCCCGCGTAGGGCCAGTGGTGTGTGTCCCCCCAGTACGGTCCGGCTAGTTCCTGTCCCTCGCACCGGCCTGTGGTGCGCGTCGCCAGCCCGGCACCGGCATGTTCCTGCCCCTCGCACCAAGCCTGTGATGCGCGTCGCCAGCCCGGTCCAGCCTGTTCCTGCCCCTCGCACCAAGCCAGTGGTGCGCGTCGCCAGCCCGGTCCGGCCCGTTCCTGCTTCCCGCACAAGCCAGTGGGTGCCGTCGTCCAGCCCGGTCGGCCCGTCCCTGCTCCCCGCACCAATCCAATGGTGCGCGTCGTCAGCCCGGGTCCGGCCTGTCCTGCTCCCCGCACCAAGCCAGTGGTGCGCTTCGTCAGCCCGGTTCGGCCCGTCCCTGCTCCCCGCACCAAGCCAATGGTGCGCGTCGTCAGCCCGGTCCGGCCTGTTTTCCTGCTCCCCGCACCAAGCCAGTGGTGCGCTTCGTCAGCCCGGTTCGGCCCGGTCCCTGCTTTCCCGCACCAAGACGCTGGTGGTGCGCGTCGTTAGTCCGGCACAGCCACGTGCCTGTTCCACCGGTGCCCTGGTCCGGCACCGGTAAGCTGCTCCACTCCGGAGCAAGAGCAATCCGCTCCACCAGTGTTCAGTCCAGCTCCGGCCAAGCAGGGCCAGACCGGACCAGGGGCGCTTTGGGGGGTTAGAGAGGGAGTGGGGGTCATGCCCGGAGCCGGAACCGCCGCCTCCGAGGAGGAATGCGCACCACCGGCCCTCCCCTGTTCGTTTATGTTTGGCGGCGGGTCGCAGTCCGCGCCTTTGGGGGGGGGGGTACTGTCACGCCCTGGCTCTGGGACTCTGTTATGTTGAGCCAGGGTATGTTGTTTCTATGTGTTTTTTTGTGTGCTAGGTTTGAGTATCTAGTTCATTTTGTTTCTATGTTGGCCGGTGTGGTTTCTCAATCAGATGGCAACGTGAATCAGCTGTTGCTTGTTGTCTCTGATTGGGTACCATACTTAGGCAGCCTGTTTTCCACAGTGTTTTGTGGGATCTTTATTCCGTATGGTTTTGTATTGTAACCAAGGACGTCACGTTATCGTTTTGTTTGTTTTGTTCTCGAATAAAAAGGTATGTTCACTTCTCACGCTGCGCATTGTCCACTTCCTCCAACGATCGTGACAGCTATAGCCAACCACTGAACGTTATCCTGCTCCCAAATATATATACTGTAGCTATAGCCAACACTGAACGTTATCCTGCCTTCCCAATATATATATACTGCTAGCTATAGTCAACACTTGAACTTTATCCCGCTCCCAAATATATATACTTGTAGTAAAGCCAAACCACTGAACGTTGTCCCTGCTCCAAATTATAGATGACATGTAGTATAGCCCCACCCTGAACGGGGTCATCCTGGCTACCATTATAATATAACCGTAGCTATAGCCAACCATCGCAGTTGCTAGGTCAGTAGTGGACTTTGCCACTATGATAGGTAAACAACACAAACACAGTTCAAGTTAGCCTACAAGCAGAGTATGAAAACTGTATGCACTCACTAAAAAACAAGCGGATTCAGCGACACGGACACCGGATGGAAAATTCCTTGCGATTTGAACCAGTTCCAAAGGACATGAACCTGGGTTGAATCAACATTGGTTCTAATTTATAGGACAAGGATTAATCAGTTTTCTGTTAAACCATCCACTCGTGTACATCCATAACATTACATTGTTCAAGTCTGTTCCCACTAGATTGCGTTACTGACTGACCGGACTGCTGACCTGCAACTGCCTCC
>CM072257.1:14812124-14860704 GCA_036851935.1 Coregonus suidteri | reverse complement strand
ACCCAATTAACAATAATAAAATAAAAACAAAAAAATAAAAATGCTATTAAACATAATTGTTTTTTACAAGAAAATATATACTAAAATAGTTTCAAAAAAGTGTCTAGCCCCCTCCCCCGAAGGGGGGTTAGGGTTTTACGGCTAAAATGGGTTTTATAAGTGGGTAAGATTTTTCTGTTATAGACTTTTGTGACATTGCGGTGTAAAAAGGGGCTTTAAAATACATTTTGATTGTTGGGTTTTAGGTTTTATAGGCAAAAACAGTAGGGTTTATGGCCTTGCCCCTGTGGGTGTATGGGGGTACTCCCATAACTCACTCATGACATTTGTGGATCATAATTGGGTAGAACGCGTAGATTACAAATCAATGAGCTAGACCCCCCGTTTGGACAACAATACCCCATATATCCTTTTGGTTGCAACTCTGTGAAACCGGGCAGCTTTCGCTAAATTTTGTCCCTACTAATAAAGATTCGAGAATAAATTTCCCCACACCCTTTTTAAAACAACAAATAAAAGAAAAAGTGTTATTTTTTAATTAAAAATGTTTTTGGCGTACCATTTTCTGAAAACTGGTTAACCCATGACCGAAAGTTAACGTTCATGGTTCTTCGCCACACATCGCTAGCGGCTGATGGTTACCACAAGGTGTACACAGGTGAACTGTGAGCCATAAGTAGTGGTCGTATGTAGTGTGCCTTGATAATAAAAAAATTACCTGAGGTAAACCTACAGGGTTAACGATCACCAAGTAGCAGTAACTAGAGTTCTGATCAAAGAAAATCCTATAAAAGGTTTCTATATATAACTTTTAGTGGTTCCATATATAAAAGCAGGTGATATTAACCCTTTTTGGTTTAAACAGGAGTGAAGAGTGTGTTGATTGACGGTAGTATTGTCAAAATTCCGCTTGCTAACAACGATCTGAATTAGTAAAAACAATAAGGTTATGCATGACAACATATTAGACATGACACAATCAATTAGACAATGATTGTGTCATGCAAAACTTCTATAGATGTGTGTGTGTATGCTGGTAAAGATGTGTGTGTATGCTGGTAAAAGATGTTTGTGTGTGGTGTGTGTGTGTGTGTGTGTGCTGGTGAGACAACCACATATCACAGTCAAATATACAGGATACAAACATTTCATTCCAGCTATATAGCGTTTTGCTTAACAAAAATTAAATACGCAAAAAATCTATAATTAAAATCTTAGAACAACAATATTTTACAGACACATGAAGGTACCCATAAGCAATCATTTTGATGTAAAATAACAAACGTGAAAAAAAACTTGTGGATATAACGTTTTAGAAATAAACGTATACATTCTTAAACAACATTGTCATCTCACCTCTTAGCTTTGGTGTCATGTTCCCCAGAGAGACTCATTTTAGAGGCAGGGACCCCCTCCTCTCTCTCCCCAGACAGACTCATTTTAGAGGCAGGGCCCCCCTCCTCTCTCTCCCCAGAGAGACTCATTTTAGAGGCAGGGCCCCCCTCCTCTCTCTCCCCAGAGAGACTCATTTTTAGACCACTGACCCCTAAACAGAGAGATCCAACATGTTGGTTGTGGTGAACACACAGTGACAACTAATTATTGAAGGTCAATTGTTCTATTTTATTCATTATCTCTTAGAAATAAAACATTTACTAACAGATACATCCAAACAGTCAGGTGATTTAATACAATCACATCAACACGTAGTCATGACTGATAATGTTAACCTTTACTCCATGTAGTGGAACTAATAATAATAATAATAATATAATATTAATAATAATACAATAATATTATTATTAATAGTAATTAATAATAATAATGTCTCACTTTCTCTTGTAATAATTTAACTCATTCTAGTGTGTTGCTTTGTTCAACAGGTCTGCTATTATTATGATATTATTGAATTTAATTCATAATATCAATGTTAAGAAAAGTACGTTCAGGTTTCATACCAAATTACACAGGAAGCAGGAGCTCATTGTAATTTTGAAAACAACAAATGTTCTGATATTCTGAAAGATGATTTAGAACTATGATACATTAACATTTTTACAAATTGTAAAATAACCACGATATACGAATCATATAATACGAGATATGAACAACAATATGTTTTTGAATTTGACTTGCCTAGACAAGTGCTCTGTATCTGTGTTCTAAGTACAGTTGATGATCTTTGGATGCAATAATATCTGGTCAAAGTCTAGTGGCACAACACCATAGTTATAGCATTAAACAGAACAGTAGTTTAACCTTTGGCCAGTAAAGGCCATGGCATACTATAAAATGTTGAATCATTATGACGGATCCAGTTTCAACATATCTCTAACTTTGAAGTATACAACAGGGTCCTAAATTATTAAATTAAATGAATTAATACTAATTATTGTTTAAACAAGTAATACTTTTTTCTCAAAAAGGTAGTGGTCAAAATTGACACCCCGTTCAATACTTCCCTTGTGAGAACACATTGGGAGTGATATTAGACCATTCCTCCATACAGAATCCTTCCAAATGACCAACTACAGGAAGGTAAAGGTACAACTAAAACACACATAAAAGAAACAAATCTCCCTAACTGACGGGAGGCTTGAATCTTAGTCATTTTGGGCTTAATCATTTATGGGCTTAATCTTTTTATTAAGCCCATAACCATGTGTGTGAGGTGTATACTTTTGTTTCAAAGTAGATTTGTTTAAGAATACCAAGAAACACTGTGTGACCCTGATTTAGCCCACTGCAGTACAAGGTTAATCATTAAAAACAATACGGTATGAACAACTTGCAGTGTCCAGGTCCAGTGATTCAAGTCTGAAGCACCGTCCCAAATGACACCCTGTTCCCTCCATAGTGCACTACTTTAGACCAGGACCAATAGGGCTGTAGTAGTGCACTATATAGGGTGCATTTTTGAGGAGGCAGACTGAGTGTTATCCAGTCTTCTCTCTCTCTCTCTCTCTCTCTCTCTCTCTCTCTCTCTCTCCCCCTCTCTCTCTCTCTCTCTCTCTCTCTTCTCTCTCTCTCTCTCTCTCTCTCTCTCTCTCTCTCTCTCTCTCTCTCTCTCCTCTCTCTCTCTCTCTCTCTCTCTCTCTCTCTCTCTCTCTCTCTCTCTCTCTCTCTCTCTCTCTCTCTCTCTCTCTCTCTCTTCTCTCTCTCTCTCTCTCTCTCTCTCTCTCTCTCTCCTCTCTCTCTCTCTCTCTCTCTCTCTCTCTCTCTCTCTCTCTCTCTCTCTCTCTCTCTCTCCTCTCTCTCTCTCTCTCTCTCTCTCTCTCTCTCTCTCTCTCTCTCCCTACCCCTACCCCTCCTCCCTCCCTCATCTACCAGGCTGTTAGGTTAATGGACTATGGAAACCTACTGAGAATCTGCCATACAGAGAGAGCTACAAATTAACATGACTAAACTATTTTGGTAAAAGGAAATTGCATTAAACCGTGTTAAACACATTTCCATGTATGTTGTTCTCTCTCTCTCTGTTTGCAGGACTAGAAATGGGGTTTAAATAAGGTCAATACAGCCAGAGAATGAATTATATATCCTCAAACCGTAGACTCATGTCCGTCCACATGCTGGCTCAAACCTAACCCTAACCCTAACCCAACCCTATCCCTAACCCTATCCCAAACTCCAAGCAGCAGCACTGTGGAAAGGACTTATGCCAAGTTGTTTGGATGAATTGTGATCTGCATGATTTTTAACAAGCAACTCCACTCTACTACAAAGTTAATATTCAATGTGATAAAAAACAACTTGTTCCTTACTTTTTATTTTGTTTTTAGAAACCACTTTTCAGACCTTGTTTTTCCATTACCACATTTAAATGTACCCCTTGATTTCTGTTGAAATATTTAGTGTTTGTATCTTGTTGCCACGTTTCCAGCAGAAGGGATCCAGGTGGGTATCTGAAGTTCAATTGATCCTGATTGTTTACAGGTTTGATGCCAGGAACAACTAGTGAAGATATCGACACACAAGAGCTTTCATTGGTTCTATGGTTGGTTCAGCTAGATATGTATGCTGTACCTCATTATAGACCCATCTGTGGTTGGTTCAGCTAGATATGTATGCTGTACCTCATTATAGATCCATCTGTGGTTAGTTCAGCTAGATATGTATTCTGTACCTCATATTGATCCATCTAGTCAGCATCGTAAACAATGTCACGTCTAGAGTGTAACACACACACACAACAAATCTGTAGGAATGTCACACACACACACTTTATGGAACCACGACTGTCTCACAAAAGTTCCTCTGCATTACAGCCCCCCTTGTGGTCAGGATCAGTACTGCAGATGTGTCAATCAGGCCAGTTTGGAGTGAATGAATGAATTATTATTTCAAGGGTTTTTATTTATCTAAACATTTTCTTTGTTTTTTTTTTGCTGCAAAATTGTCTTTGTGCAGAAAGGGCACACGTACAAGACACACGTAACTAGTATTGTTAAAATAATTTAATAACACAACACTAACAACCAGGCTATACAGTAGAAGAACAGCAGAGACAAAGCACCATTTTCATTTCAGAATCCTAGTAGACAATACAGTAGTTGCTATTTGGCGTATCACAAAGATTTAAAACAGTAATGCTCATTCGTTCATTAACACAATTATAATTAGTTGGATCCTAAACATATCTCCATGTTCCTTCATCAAGAAAACTGTTGTTGTTTATGAATTAACTTTGTCTGAAGGAGATGACTAGCCTGATGGCCAGTCTGTTCTTGCTTTCTTGACAACTCTTTATGGAATTGTCATGTTTGACTTGACAATGACAAGCTAGGAGTTGACACTACTCTATAGTAAAGCAAAATAAACATTTAAAAGGTTTTTAAAATATTGGCTTTTTTCCTAAACGTGATATCATAGCTTTATCTCTTTGTCACGGAGGAGAAAGTATGAAAACAACAAGCGCTCTAACAATGAACTGAGCTCAACAAAGCAACTCAACCCCACTATGTACTAAAGGTGCTTTAACAATGAACTGAGCTCAACAAAGCAACTCAACCCCACTATTACTAAAGGTGATTTAACAATGAACTGAGCTCAACAAAGCAACTCAACCCCACTATGTACTAAAGGTGCTCTAACAATGAACTGAGCTCAACAAAGCAACTCAACCCCACTATGTACTAAAGGTATGTAGACATGTAATAAACATTCAACAGCAAACACTATGTACATCTTTCCACTGGAACCTTGGATTATCTGTTCTTCTCTATAGTTTACTCACACATGGGTCTGTATAATGTAGACCTGGGTTCAAATAGGATTTGTTTTCTTACAAATGTCTTAGCTGGGCTTGATTGAGCTTGCCTGGCACAATGAAACCAATGGAATATTGCCAAAAGTGCAAACACTCAAAAATGTAATCAAATGCTCAAAGTGTTTGACGGAAAACAAATACAATTTGAACCCAGGTCAGGTATGTGGTCCTATTAGTTTCCTGATTCAGATCTGTGTGGTTCAAACCAACTATTAGTTTCCTGATTCAGATCTGTTTATTTCAAACCAACTCTTAGTTTCCTGATTCAGATCTGTTGAAACCAACTCTTAGTTTCCTGATTCAGATCTGTTCAAACCAACTCTTAGTTTCCTGATTCAGATCTGTTTAAACCAACTCTTAGTTTCCTGATTCAGATCTGTTTAAACCAACTCTTAGTGTCCTGATTCAGATCTGTTGAAACCAACTCTTAGTGTCCTGATTCAGATCTGTTTAAACCAACTCTTAGTTTGCTGATTCAGATCTGTTTAAACCAACTCTTAGTTGGGGCAAAGTGCTGTGTTCTGCTGGTGGTGGTGGTGTGAGGCCTTAACCTCAGCCTCCCTCCCTCTCTCATTCCCTCTTCCTCAGTACCATGTAGATGAGACCACTGACCAGACACAGAGGGAAGGACACCCAGGCCAGGACGTAGGCAAAGCCCAACGCAGCATCCACCTCCCCATCCGGACACATCACCGTGTAGATTATAGCTCCACACATCACAAAGACCTGGAGAGAGAGGGAGGAAGAGAGAGGAAGGGGGAGGAAAGGAGAGAGAGACAGAGAGACAGAGAGAGAGACAGAGAAGAGAGAGAGACAGAGAAGAGAGAGACAGAGAAGAGAGAGAGAAGAGAGAGAGAGACAGAGAGAGAGAGAGGGAAGAGAGAGAGAGACAGAGAAGAGAGAGAGAGACAGAGAGAGAGAGAGAAGAGAGAGAGAGACAGAGACAGAGAGAGAGACAGAGACAGAGAGAGACAGACAGAGACAGAGAGAGACAGAGAGAGAGACAGAGAGACAGAGACAGAGAGACAGAGACAGAGAGAGAGACAGAGAGAGACAGAGAGAGAGACAGAGAGAGAGACACACGTGCCTTGAGTGCCTGTTCAGTAAAATATATATATATACGGCTATAAACTGAAATAAATAAAGTAAATAAGTTAAGCAAGAGAAGAAATGCTTTCTCATTAACACATGAATTAATGATTGACAGATCAACTTTACTTGAGGTAAACAAAAACAAATGTACATAACAGGACCTCATACACTGAATATGGAGGCCAGGTCTGTTGATGACTCTGGGAAGACTGACCACTGAGAATCTCTGACTCTGATCTCTCCTGTTGGTTTCTGTGGACAGAACATCAAAGGATTGCAAACACACACACAAAACACACACTAAAATGAGGGAATTTTGTGTTTTTAGGACTATGAAAATGGAAAAAAAAATACCATGCACCTAGTGACTGCTGCCCTATGTACCTAGTCATTGGAACACTGTTCACTTTAATAGTGTTTACATACTGCTTACCCTCTTTATATGTATATACTGTATTCTAGTCAAGGCGTTGTTTTTTCCTGATATTTCTTAAATTTCTTTCTTCTTTATTTTGGGGATTTGTGGGTATTGTTTTTCAAATATGTGTATGTGACCAATACAAACATTTGATTGATTTTTGGTATAAAAACATTTATCTTTAACATTTTAGTAATTTTAGCAGTTGCTCTTATCCAGGGCCCGTGTCACGCCCTGGCTCTGGGGACTCTTAAATGTTGAGCCATGGTGTGCATTTTCTATGTTTAGTTTTTGCATTTGTTTTTCTAGTTCGTGTGTTTCTATGTTTTGGTTTCAGACAAGTCACCACTGCCTCCAAAGCAATTACATGTTGCACAGGAACCACTGACTCGCTGGCATGTTTCTATTATCAAGACACCTGCTGGTGCCTCTTAACTGGTTAGGACAGCTCATGAGGTGTCCTAAATATATCTGCCAACTAGGTGGGACACTTATGAATAAAGAGGCTTCATGCATAGCTTTAAATTTATACCCATAAGAGTAGGACTAAAATGGCTTTATTCTCAGCACTTATACGACACATTTGCTACTCTGAGACACTTTTTGGATATGGGCCCAGATCTCAAAATATTGTAACGACCCAGTATTAAATGAGTCTGTCTGGGGGAGAGAGAGGACCAATTTTTTTCTACTCTGAGACGCTTTTTGGATACGTGCCCAGATCTCAAAATCTTGTTTTAAAAAACGTTTTTTTGTTTTTGTTTGACATAATAAAAAAATAATATTACTAATGTACCCGATTGTAAAGACTTGGTTAGTTTATTGTGTGGCTCTGCTCATGTCCGCGTTCTGAAACTGTCCGCGTCCTGTACGGTTTGGCGCCAAGCATATTGTCCAGTTACGCGCAGAGTAAGTTCATTACAGTGTTGAGACACCGAAGTTTATTGTTCAATTTGCTTTTGGTCAGTGACAGTATGAGTGTAGCCAGATCCTTTTCACTCGCTATATCTTGTTTCATTTTGTGGTTCACCGGATTCGTCATCATCCTCGAGACGAGGGACAGACGAACACGACCTGGTAGTTAGCCAAGCTAGTCGGTACAGCTAGCTAAGCTAGCTACTCTACCAGCAGCATCCTAGTTATCCTAGCTACCACTACATCATTACGGCTGCCTGCATTTCTTGTGGACCGATGGAGCTCCCTGGTTGTTTCTTCCACCTGTTAAATACCATGGAGGGCTTCTCCCTCTGTCGTTGACGGATGCTGGCCTCTGTCCGGTTCTCCTCTCTTCACTAGATGGACGGTAACTTTAGTGTTATCCCCTCTGTGTCCAAGGACTGAACTTTTGAATATTATTTTCGGGGGCGCCTCAAGTGACATTTTTACAACGTTTATTTCTGATAAAATTTGTTCATTGCATCGCCATGGAGCCCAGTTTCATAATATTATCTTCTGTCCCTGGTTATGAAGTATTTGCGAAAAAACAGGCCTTATATTAGGGTATTTTTCACCCTACCAGCTCCTATTAGTTCTATTGAGCTCTGTGACACCGACTCGCCTTCAGAACGTTCTATTCCCAGCCCATTGTTCTGCGTCACAATGCCAGCTTCACTATTGTTATTAATGAGACCTGCCTGCGTTAACCCTGTAGGTTTACCTCAGGTAACTTATTATTACCAAGGCTACGGCTACTTGGTGAAGGCTAACCCTGTATGTTTACCTCAGGTAACTTATTATTAACAAGGTTACGGCTACTTGGTGAGCGCGCTCACTGTTACATTTTAGTCATTTAGCAGACCCTCTTATCCAGAGCAATTTACAGGAGCAATTAGGGTTAAGTGCGTTGCTCAAGGGCACATCGACAGATTTTTCAACTAGTCGGCTCAGGGATTAGAACTAGCGACCTTTCGTTTACTGGCACTATGCTCTTAACCACTAAGCTACCTGCAGCTCAGTTCCCCTGAGCACACGTTGTGGTCTGGCTGGCGGATATCCATCAAACGTTAAACATTTTCTGGTCATGTTTAACCATATTTGTTTTCAGAAAAAGGTGTACAACCTAAACAAAACGTATGTCCTATCCTCTTTTTCAAGATGTGGTAAATTTAAACAGCCAGAATACATTTTTAAACTAAGAAATAAAAAAAATTCTTTAAAGATTTGTTGTTTCTAAATGGCTGCTGGCCATTAACAATTTTGTTAATCAAAACCTGTCTTAGCGTTTGCTGTTTTTTTGTTTGTTATTAGTTATTTTATGATATGTATTATTACAAGGCAGAATGCTTGATAAACAAGCCACATTAGTGTTTATTCTCAGCTGCCTCACCAATGTCTGTACGTGAATTAATAACTTTGATTTGCTAAATATTTCCAATAGATGGCAGCATAAGACCACGAAGCATCAGTTATAGGCTACAAGCAGCAATATAATTGACATAAAATAGCATGCAACCAAATACTAAATGTCCCATGATTTTCTAAAATGGTCACTCATTACTTTAGCTAGCTATATATCTCGTATTTGTCCTGTGTTGCTTTTGGAAGAGCAATTAAATAGTAACTATAGCAGGTGTTTGAACCCCGGGTAAAATATCACTAGTCAGATGCGCTAACCTCAACCCCTAGTTACATGCATTATAAAATATTGGGAGTAAAAACAACCTCGGAATAGAAAAGACAAGAGTGCGTCTTCCAGCCGGCAATACAAATACATCATGCAACCCTCGCGGTTAGACAAATGTACCTCAACATGCCCCTCGCTTGTGCTAGAAAGGCAGAGTGCTTGCTGCTGGTTGATGAATCTGACAATGAATGTACTAGGAAAAATACGTTTTCTCGACCAGAGGTGACTAAATTAATGTTCAGGCTTATTGATAATCGTTATAGTAATGAAGTATAATTTCAAAACATGAGTATAAAAACAGGTAAATAAAAAACATGAATCATCATTATATTATTTCACAGTAATCTGTTAAATGCTTTTTCAGTCGTTCCTCTTGTGTTAGCAGGTGTGGAAAGGGACAGTAAAAAGCGTGTGCAGGAGTTTTCCTAGGGGGAGTAGTGGTGTATCCAGGGAGAAAACTAAACTAACCTTCTGAAATGTCATTTGTGGTCTTATGCTGCCATCTATTGGAATTATTTAGCAACTGCAGTAGTGCTGAATAAAGTATATCCTTACTAAAGTAGTAATTACTCAGAATTTCAAAATATGACATTTTCTAGTTCATTCTACCACTTACAACCATAACATAACCATTTATAGCATAACAAACAATGAAACTGACATAAACCAAAAACACCATACATTTAGTTAACTATATATATAAAAAAAATATGTATTTAGATGGGTGACATTATCTGCCAAAGTAACACCACTGTAGATAAAGAAGAGCTCTTCAGTAGGTGTACCAAAACATTCAAAGGCCATTTTCTCAGGTTACAAGTTTATCATCTTTCAAAGCAGAATTACTTTCCCATTGTTCCTCAACTGTAGTGTATGATATACCTTTTTCTAGCTGAGTCTCTACTTTTATCCAATGTAACAAAACACAATTTCAAATTTTGCTAAATAAGTTCGAATCGAGCCGGTCGGCCACATTTGACTGTGTAAAACCTAGCAGTACTACTTATTTCTCTGAGAGTGAGGCAGATATATATTATTACTGTGTAAAACCTAGCAGTACTACTTATTTCTCTGAGAGTGAGGCAGATATATATTATTACTGTGTAAAACCTAGCAGTACTACTTATTTATCTGAGAGTGAGGCAGATATATATATATTATTACTGTGTAAAACCTAGCAGTACTACTTATTTCTCTGAGAGTGAGGCAGATATATATATTATTACAGTGTAAAACCTAGCAGTACTACTTATTTCTCTGAGAGTGAGGCAGATATACATATATATATATATTATTTCAGTGTAAAACCTAGTAGTACTACTTATTTCTCTGTGAGTGAGGCAGATATATAGCATTTTGCAAAAAAACATGATTATTTGTCTCTCTGAAATGAAACCATCAAGTGACAGATTTTAAACAAATACATGTCTGTCATTGAACAACCCCATGCCATGATTAGATAGTGAAGAAACACACCAATCTCTTTCATAATATATTCAAACAATAAAAGCTAATTTACCAATATTTCTGAAAATGGATATATAGCGTTTTGGAATGAAACTCTTCTTATGTTTCCCCATCTGAGCTCAGAGTAGATGAGAGACATAATGTTTGTCTCTGTTGTGTTGAAGCCCAATCAAGCAGGAGAGACCAGCCTCCTCTGTCCCCAGCTGTGTGTCCATGAAGAGTAACCAGTCTATGGATCGTCCTATAATGTTTAGAGAGGGAGACTTTTCTACTGAACAAAGGTAAGAAGAACTCATGGGTCATGGTCAGTGAGTTAAACAACACTGTCTCTAGTCATTTCTCATCTCCCATTTTCCCATTTATTTTGTTGTTTTTTTCATAATCCATAGGCTAATACTTTTTTCCATTTTCATAGTCCTGAAACAATGTCAAACCAACACTACATTGCCTCTCTGTGTGTGTTTGTGTGTGTTTTGTGTGTGTGTGTGTGTGTGTGTGTGTGTGTGTGTGTGTGTGTGTGTGTGTGTGTGTGTGTGTGTGTGTGTGTGTGTGTGTGTGTGGTGTGTGTGTGTGTGTGTGTGTGTGTGTGTGTGTGTGTGTGTGTGTGTGTGTGTGTGTGTGTGTGTGTGTGTGTGTGTGTGTGTGTGTGTGTGGTGTACTCCCTGGATGAGGAGATGTAATCTGATGTTTTGTCCACAGAAACCAACAGGAGAGATCAGAGTCAGAGATTCTCAGTGATCAGTCCTTCCCAGAGTCATCAAACAGACCTGGCCTCCATATTCAGTGTATGTGGTCCTGTTATGTACATTTGTTTTGTTTACCTCAAGTAAAGTTGATCTGTCAATCATTCATTCATCTGTTAATGAGAAAGCATTTAGTCTCTTGCTTAACTGATTTACTTGATTTATTTCAGTTGCTTGAAGAGAATATTTTGACATTTGTGAAGAATGAGCTGAATATGTTCAAGAGGATTCTTAGTCCAGAACTCCGAGAAGGCTTTGAGGGTCAGAAGCAGGACAAGGAAGTGGTGGATGCTGAAGATGAGAAGCAGGAGAGCAGTGCCAGAGAGGGGGCTCTGAAGATCACACTGCACGTCCTGAGGAAAATGAACCAGAAGGAGCTTGCTGACACACTGGAGAAAAGTAAAAGCTGTCTGCCTCATGTTGAATGCTCTTTTATAACAAACATTTAAAAGCTGTAGCTAAAGTACAGCTAAAGTAGCTGTGTAACTCTGTGATATTGTAGCAGCCTTAACACAACACCTAGTGACCTCATCAAGTAGCAGCGGGGATGTGTTGTGTTGATTAATTTAGACAGAGAGAAGAGGAGAGACAGAGAGAGACAGAAAGAGACAGAGGGAGAGATAATACCAATAATAATATAATCAGTCACTCCAGTCTGTAATGCATTATGACAACATTTATACAGTCAGTTAAGCGAAGAAATGATTATAATTTAAAATTTAACAGTCCTAGAATACTGTAGGCATTAAAACAGACATAATATTAATATGCTCTGTGTTATTTCTAGATTCAGATGTGCTTGCTGTGATTTGCCAACGTGAACTCAAATCTAATCTAAAGAAGAAGTTTCAATGTGTATTTGAGGGGATCGCTAAACAAGGAAACCCAACACTTCTCAATAAGATCTACACAGAGCTCTACATCACAGAGGGTGGAACAGGAGAGGTCAATAATGAACATGAGCTGAGACAGATTGAGACAACAACCAGGAAACAAGCAAGACCAGAGACTGCAATCAAATGTAACGACATCTTCAAACCCTTAACTGGACAAGACAAACTTATCAGAACTGTGTTGACAAAGGGAGTTGCTGGCATTGGAAAAACAGTCTCTGTGCAGAAGTTAATTCTAGACTGGGCTGAAGGAATAGCAAATCAGGATGTCCAATTTGTATTTTCATTCCCTTTTCGGGAGCTGAATTTGATGAAAGGGGACAATCACACTTTCATTGAACTTCTCAATCACTTCTCAATGGAAACCAAAGAATCAAGAATCTCTAAATACGACAAGTACAAAGTTCTGTTCATCTTTGATGGTCTGGATGAGTGCCGACTGCCCCTAGACTTCCAGAAGAACAAGATCTGTTGTGACATCACAGAGTCAACCCTCAGTGGATGTTCTGCTGACAAATCTCATCAAGGGAAATCTGCTTCCCTCTGCTCTCCTTGGATAACTACCCGACCTGCAGCAGCCAATAAGATCCCTCAGTGTGTGTTGACCAGGTGGCAGAGGTACGAGGGTTCAATGACCCACAGAAGGAGGAGTACTTCAGGAAGAGATCAGTGATGAGGACCTGGCCAGCAGAATCATCTCACACATAAAGACATCAAGGAGCCTCCACATCATGTGCCCATATTCCAGTCTTCTGTTGAATTTCTGCAATAGTCCTTGAACACATGCTGAACACAAGAGAGAAGAGATGCCCAAGACTCTGACTGAGATGTACTCACACCTTGTGGTGTTTCATACCAAACAGAAGAATGAAAAGTATATTGGGAAAGAAGAGACAGGTCCACACTGGAATAAAGAGAGCATTCTGTCACTGGGAAAACTGGCTTTTCAACAGCTTGTGAATGGCAATCTGATTTTCTATGAAGAAGACCTGAAAGAGGCTGGCATTGATGTCAATGAAGCCTCAGTGTACTCAGGATTGTGCACACAGCTCTTTAAAGAGGAATGTGGGCTGTACCAGGACAAGGTGTACTGCTTCGTGCATCTGAGCATTCAGGAGTTTCTGGCTGCTGTATATGTGTTCCTCTCATTCATCAACAACAATGAGAATCTAATGGCCGAACCGCAAGTTACTGAAGTTACTGTCTACAAGAGTGCTGTGGATAAAGCCTTACGAAGTGAGACAGGAAACATGGACCTTTTCCTCCGATTCCTTCTGGGCCTCTCACTGGAGTCCAATCAGAAGCACTTACGAGGTCTACTGACAAAGACAAGTAGCAGCTCACAGAGCCATGAAGAAACAGTCAAGTACATCAAGAAGAAGATCAGGAAGAATCCCTCTCCAGAGAGAGTGCATCAATCTGTTCCACTGTCTGAATGAACTGAATGACCATTCTCTAGTGGAGGAGATCAAAAGCTACCTGAGTTCAGGAAGTATCTCAGAAGCCGAACTGTCACCTGCACAGTGGTCAGCTCTGGTCTTTGTGTTGCTGACTTCAGAAAAGGAGCTGGATGTGTTGACCTGAAGAAATACTCCAGATCAGAGGAAGGTCTTCTGAGGCTGCTGCCAGTGGTCAAAGCCTCCAGAGCTGCTCTGTGAGTACATAAAAATGACATTTAAGTACTAATCATCAGGAAGAAAAAATATTCAGTTTAGAGAAATATATGTATTATAATATGTATATAATATATAGTATTACATTGAAAAAACTTACTGAATCAGTGCATTGATGTTCACATTAGTATAACACAATATGACCATACAATTCTAGGAGACGGAAGATTAATCTATATGTTGTTTGAGAGAATAAACCAAATGCATCTGCCATTGTCCTTTCTACACTACTGGTGTTAAATTAACAGTGTGTTTGTGAAATCATGATGATCTCTTTGCAGGCTGACAGGCTGTGGAGTCACAGAGAAAGGCTGTGCTTCTCTGGTATCAGCTCTGAAGTCAAACCCCTCACACCTGAGAGAGCTGGATCTGAGTAACAATGACCTGAAGGATTCAGGAGTGAAGTTGCTCTCAACTGGACTGGGGAATCCCCACTGTAAACTGGAGACTCTGAGGTCAGTATTCCTGTATCACTCAATGAACACACACACACTGGACACACACTGGACACACACATACACTGGACACACACACACACACACACACACACTGGACACACACACACACACACACACACACACACATACACACACTGGACACACACACACACACACACACACACACACACACACACACACACTGGACACACGCACATGACACACACACACACAAAGATTAATTTAGTAGTGTTTAGAAATATGTTATCTACTGTTAATAATGATACATTAATTCATTTATATACAGTACCAGTCAAACGTTTGGACACATCTACTCATTCAAGGTTTTTTCTTTATTTTTACAATTTTTTACATTGTAGAATAATAGTGAAGACATCAAAACTATGAAATAACACATATGGAATCATGTGTAGTAACCGAAAAAGTGTTAAACAAATGAAAATATATTTTATATTTGACATTTTTCAAATAGCCACCCTTTGTCTTGATGACAGCTTTGCACACTCTTGGCATTCTCTCAACCAGCTTCACCTGGAATGATTTTCCAACAGTCTTGAAGGAGTTCCCACATATGCTGAGCACTTGTTGGCTGCTTTTCCTTCCCTCTGCCGTCCGACTCATCCCAAACCATCTCAATTGGGTTGAGGTCGGGTGATTGTGGATGCCAGGTAATCTGATGCAGCACTCAATCACTCTCCTTCTTGGTCAAATAGCCCTTACACAGCCTGGAAGTGTGTTGGGTCATTGTCCTGTTGAACAACAAATGATAGTCCCACTAAGCCCAAACCAGATGGGATGGCGTATCACTGCAGAATTTTGTGGTAGCCATGCTGGATAAGTGTGCCTTGAATTCTAAATAAATCACAAACAGTGTCACCAGCAAAGCACCCCCACACCATAACACCCCCTCCTCCATGCTTTACGGTGGGAACTACACATGCCGAGATCATCCGTTCACCCACACGCTTCCACAAAGACACGGCGGTTGGAACCAAAAAATCGACCCATTGGACTCCAGACCAAAGGACAAATGGTCCACCTGTGTAATGTCCATTGCTCGGCCCAAGCAGGTCTCTTCTTATTATTGGTGTCCTTTAGTAGTGATTTCTTTGGCAGCAATTCGACCATGAAGGCCTGATTCACACAGTCTCCTCTGAACAGTTGATGTTGAGATGTGTCTGTGACTTGAACTTTGTGATGCATTTATTTGGGATGCAATTTCTGAGGCTGGTAACTCTAATGAACTTATCCTCTGCAGCAGAGGTATCTCTGGGCCTTCCATTCCTGTGGTGGTCCTCATGAGAGCCAGTTTCATCATAGCGCTTGATGTTTTTTGCGACTGCACTTGAAAAAATGTTCGAAGTTCTTGAGATGTTCCGTATTGACTGGCCGTCATGTCTTAAAGTTATTATGGACTGTCGTTTCTCTTTGCCTATTTGAGCTGTTCTTGCCATAATATGGACTTGGTCTTTTACCAAATAGGGCCATCTTCTGTATACCCCCCTACCTTGTCACAACACAACTGATTGGCTCAAACACATTAAGAAGGAAAGAAATTCCACAAATTAACTTTTAAGAAGGCACACCTGTTAATTGAAATGCATTCCAGGTGACTACCTCATGAAGCTGGTTGAGAGAATGCCAAGAGTGTGCAAAGTTGTCATCAAGGCAAAGGGTGGCTATTTGAAGAATCTCAAATATAAAATATATTTTGATTAATTTAACACTTTTTTGGCTACTACATGATTCCATATGTGTTATTTCATAGTTTTGATGTCTTCACTATTATTATACACTGTAGAAAATTGTAAAAATAAAGAAAAACCCTTGAATGTGTAGGTGTGTCCAAACTTTTGACTGGTACTGTATATATACATATGTATATATGAATAGATATGGCAGGTTTCAGGACACTGATGTATCTGAAATTGTTGAAAGAATATATTTTCACACCAAAGAATAGCAGTGTGATTTTAATATGATTTTACTTTTGCAGGCTGTCACGCTGTCTAGTCACAGAGGAAGGCTGTGCTTCTCTGGTCTCAGCTCTGAAGTCAAACCCCTCACACCTGAGAGAGCTGGATCTGAGTAACAATGACCTGAAGGAATCAGGAGTGAATGTGCTCTCTGCTGGACTGGGGAATCTCCACTGTAAACTGGAGACCCTGAGGTCAGTATTCCTGTAGTTGGTCAACAAGTGGTAACTGTTCACCAGATCCACATGTGTTTACCAGGCACACATAGTCCCACACCATATGTGTTTTGGACAGTGAAGCTTACAGTTTTAAATTTGGTGCTATGCTCCAGCATTTTGGATTTGAGATATAATGTTTCATATTAGGTGACAGTATATAATGTCACCTTTTATTTGATGATATTTTCATACATATCTGTGTTACTGTTTAGAAATGAAAGCACTTTATGTATCTATTTCTCCCATTTGTATATGTCGTAATAATTTGGACATATTCACTTATATTGTTTTAAAGTAGTCATAAGTTTAGTATTTGGTCCCATATTCCTTACCCATAGTGATTACATCAAACTTGTGATTCTACCAACTTGTTGAATACATTTGCAGTTTGTCTTGGTTGTGTTTTGGATGATGTTTTTCCTAATAGAAACTGAATGGTGAATAATGGCCTGTCATTTTGGAGTCACTTCACTTGTATTGTCAGTAAGAATAGAAGATGTTTCTGAACACTTCTACATTCATGTGGATGCTACCATTATTATGAATAATCATGAATGAATCGTGAATGATGATGAATGAGAAAGTTACAGAGGAACAAGGATCATACCCCCTCTATTATTGGTAATGGTTAGAGGTTAGCATGTTTTCTTGTAGCCTCTGTAACTTTCTCACTCATTATTATTCATGATTCATTCATGATTTTTTCTTAATCATGGCATCATCAGGATTAATTTAGCAGTGTTTAGAAACATGTTATCTACTCACTTAGAAAGAAAATTACTCCAGTCATCATCCACCATTCAGTTACTATTGGACAAAACATAACCCAAAACAAACTGCAAATGCAACCAATGAGTTTGGGACCAAATACTAAACTTTTGACTACTTTAATACACTATAAGTGAAATGGTCAGAATACTTATGACTTCTTCAAATAGGGGGACTAGATACATAAAGTGCTTTCATTTCTAAACGGTGAAACAGATATGTATTAAAATACCCTCAAATAAAGGTGACATTATATTCTGACACCTCATATGAAACATTTGATCTGAAATCCAAAATGCTGGAGTATAGAGCCACATTTAAAATGTTAGCTTCACTGTCAAAATAGAGATGGTGTGGGACTGTATACTCAATACAATCTAAATCTGATACCTCACTGTCTGTCTTTTTGACTGATACTGCTTTTTAACTGCTCTGGTCAGTATACTCAAATATTTTGTAATATGCATTTTTTTGTCTATCTACAAGCAATACTTCGATCATTTGTCATTGTTAATAATGATACATTCATTTATGAATATATATGTCAGGTTTCAGGACACGGATGTATCTGAATATGCTGAAAAAATATACTGCCACTATTTTCACCACCAAAGAATAGCAGTTTGGTTTTATATATGATTTGACTCTTTGCAGGCTGTCAGGCTGTCTAGTCACAGAGGAAGGCTGTGCTTCTCTGGTCTCAGCTCTGAAGTCAAACCCCTCACACCTGAGAGAGCTGGACCTGAGCTACAATCACCCAGGAGACTCAGGAGTCAGACTGCTCTCTGCTGGACTAGAGGATCCACACTGCAGACTGGAGAAACTCAAGTATGTAGAGGGTTTATGTCAATGTTCATATCAGACATGTTGGAGTTATCAGGCTAGTTAAGACAAACATTCTGACCACCACTTGGACTAAGTTATATAAAGACTGTGTGTGTGTGTGTGTGTGTGTGTGTGGTGTGTGTGTGTGTGTGTGTGTGGTGTGTGTGTGTGTGTGTGTGTGTGTGTGTGTCCAGTGTGTGTGTGTGTGTCCAGTGTGTGTGTGTGTCCAGTGTGTGTGTGTGTCCAGTGTGTGTGTGTGTGTCCAGTGGTGTGTGTGTGTGTCCGGTGTGTGTGTGTGTCCTGTGTGTGTGTGTCTGTGTGTCTGTGTGTGTCGTGTGTGTGTGTCGTGTGTGTGTCCAGTACACACACTGGACACACACACACACTGAACACACACAGACACACAGACACACACACACACACCGGACACACACACACACCGGACACACACACACACACTGGAAAACACACACACACACACACTGGACACACACACACACTGGACACACACACACACACACACACACACCCTAGACACACACACACACTAGACACACACACAAACTGGACAAACACACACACACTAGACAAACACACACACACTGGACACACACACACACACTGGACAAACACACACACACTAGACACACACACACACACACACTAGACATACACACACACACAATTGACACACACACACACTGGACAAACACACACACACCACACACATACTGGACACACACACATACACACACACACTTGACACACACACACACACACACTGGACACACACACACACACACACACACACTGGACGCACACACTGGACACAAACACAAACACACAGACTTACTCACACTGGACACACACACACACACACACACAAACACTGGACACACACATACACTGGACACACACACACACACTGGACACACACACACACTGGACACACACACATACACTAGACACACACACACACTAGATATACACACACACATTGGACAACACACAATGGACACACATACACACACTGGACAAACACACACACGCACACACACACACTGGACACACACACTGGACACACACACACTGGACACACACACACACTGGACAAACACACACACACACTGGACACACACACACATACTGGACACACACAAACACACACACTTGACATACACACACACACTGGACAGAGACACACACACACACACACTGACACAACACACACAAACACAGTTGTGTGTGTCCAGTGTGTGTGTGTGTGTGTGTGTGTGTGTTGTGTTTGAGTGTGTGTGTGTGTGTGTGTGTGTGTGTGTGTGGTGTGTGTGTGTGTGTGTGTGTGGTTGTGTGGTGTGTGTGTGTGTGTGTGTGTGTGTGTGTGTGTGTGTGTGGTGTGTGTGTGTGTGTGTGTGTGTGTGTGTGTGTGTGTACTCGTTTTTGTGACATATAAAGACAATTTTATGAAATCTCACCTTCAATGTCAGGACGCTCTGAGATATGAGGACATTTTTGGAGTCCTCATTTTTCCGAGCTCACTACAGTGTTCTAGACGACCATAGAATGCCCCTAAACCAAAAATCTGAAAAGTCTTTAAATGTCACAATCTTATGATTTGAAGTGTGTGAGTGTGTTTATGCTTTTTGCTCACCTATGAATACGCCAACTAGTGGTCAGTTGTGGAACATTAACACACTTTAAACACACTTTAGTCACGTGACACACTTTAGTCACGTGACACATATCGTGTGATTTTGTTTGCGCACACTTTCAAACTATCCAAGATAGATTTACTTGAATACACATAATACATGTCATCAACTATAACTATAATTAATACGTAATTTAGCATCAATTAGCTGAAAGGAATGAAAAGGACTTTTGCCACATGGAAAATTCAGAACTGGAAGAAGTGCAAGAGAAATGAAGGTAATACATTTATTTTTCTTCATTTACAACGAAAGAGATAGTTATTATCTAAGCTGTTGTTACATTTAAGTGTTCTTGACCACAAATGTTACTTAGCACTATCATGTTTCTCCATTTAACGCAAAAGTGATGATATTGGTTGTTCAATTCAGATAATGTTATTTGTAGAGTTTACTCCCGAGTGCACTAGAGATGGTTGCTAGTTTACTCCCGAGCGCAGTGGTTGCTAGCTGTGCCACTAGAGATATATAATAATATAATATGCCATTTAGCAGACGCTTTTATCCAAAGCGACTTACAGTCACGTGCGCATACATTTTTACGTGGGATCAAACCCACTGCCCTGGTGTTACAAGCGCCATGCTCTACCAATTGAGCTAAAGAGGGCCACGTGATCCTGGTTCGAGTCCAGCGCTCTGTCCCAGCCAGCCGCGACCGGGAGACCCATGGGAGGCGCACAATTGAGTCAGCGTCGTCCAAGGTATGGGAGGGTTTGGCCGGCAGGGATGTGGGTTCGTTTCCCACGGGGGGCCAGTATGGAAAAAAGCATGTACGCATTCACCAACTGTAAGTCGCTCTGGATAAGAGCGTCTGCTAAATGACTAAAATGTTTACATTTTTCTTCATTTATAACTAAAGAGATAGTTATTGTCTAAGCTGTTGTTACATTTAAGTGTTCTTGACCACAAATGTTACTTAGCACTATCATGTTTTTCCATTTAACGCCAAAGTGATGATATTGGTTGTTCAGTTCAGATAATGTTATTTGTAGAGTTTACTCCCGAGTGGCGCAGTGGTTGCTAGCTGTGCCACTAGAGATATATAATAATATAATATGCCATTTAGCAGACGCTTTTATCCAAAGCGACTTACAGTCACGTGCGCATACATTTTTACGTGGGATCGAACCCACTGCCCTGGTGTTACAAGCGCCATGCTCTACCAATTGAGCTAAAGAGGGCCACGTGATCCTGGTTCGAGTCCAGCGCTCTGTCCCAGCCAGCCGCGACCGGGAGACCCATGGGAGGCGCACAATTGAGTCAGCGTCGTCCAAGGTAGGGGAGGGTTTGGCCGGCAGGGATGTGGGTTCGTTTCCCACGGGGGGCCAGTATGGAAAAAAGCATGTATGCATTCACTAACTGTAAGTCGCTCTGGATAAGAGCGTCTGCTAAATGACTAAAATGTTTACAGTACTATGCTTTTATAACAGTATTTATCTTTGAAGGTGTTAAGATTGCTTACTGTGCTTACTGTGAAAAGATTGCTATTGTGATTGCAGTTGCATAAGGTTTGCACTGATTGGTTAGCCTAATAAGCTAACCAGATACTGCATTAGTAAGAACATGAGTACAATATAACTAAAGGTCCTCTGTAGCTCAATTGGTAGAGCTTGTAACGCCAGGGTAGTGGGTTCGATCCCCGGGACCACCCATACGTAAAAATGTATGCGCACATGACTGTAAATCGCTTTGGATAAAAGTGTCTGCTAAATGGCATATTAAAGGCAGACTAATACCATTTGATATATCCTTATTCAAATCAAGTATTAGTATTTTCTGTATTTGTCTCGCTGACTTTTTGTCATCTTCCAATGTAGATGTTTTCTAGTTGAGGAGCAGATGGGAAATTGAAGAGCATGTCAAAACGAAGAGCCAGACTTAGTCCTGATGGCTGAGGCTATTCATTTTTATTATTTCTGGAAGTGGACAAGCCTTGTTATAAAGTCAAATGGATCAATGACTATAAAGGTATGTTATACACACACACTACACTTATTGGGTCATACCATATTGGGATGCCATTTGAAACACATTAAAGTCTTACACAAGTGAAAAAATCACTGCGTACCGCTGCATTAGACACATACGGCTTAACATCCAATTTCAGAAGTTATGTTGTGATTCTTTTGCAAGCATGGGGGATGGGGAAAAAGATTCAAGACTTATGAACTACACCTCCCAACTTCTATTAGAATGTGGTAATTATTGGTGGTAATTTCCTTGGCCAGTCGGCAGACCATTCGTGCTATGTGTGAAAGCCGGTAATGTGATTTAAATTCAAAAAAATGTTTTTAACATTTGATCATAACAGCCCCATCGATAAACGGAATGTAGAAGCATTTGAGTGATAAAAATTTACAATACATGTGAATGATGCGTATCAGCGCGTAGAACAAATACGGCACCATTCAAGTTAACAGAACAGCGACAGAGACTCATGTTCACAACGTGAGTGGGTATGTGCGTAATCCCTGCCTGTTGTGATTTTTGATTTTTTTGTGTACGCTAATGTCCTTTAATAACAAAGTCTGCAAAATAAAGCGTCTAAAGCGGGGAGTCAAAGGCAGAACTCAGCGGTGCAAAGTCACTGCAGGTCTAGCGGTGATAACTGCTGGAACCTTACCTGGGATCACATCTCTTTTTGCCCCGCTTTAACGCCATTGTTTCGGCGTTTCCGTTTTTAGCTGTAGATCTGTCATTAAATCCAACATAAAAATACGTCTCCTTGTGATTTTCATAGTTTCCAGACCAAATTTATTTTGAATGTTGTCACCTTTTGGGTCCTTACCAGTTTGCACCCCTGCAATGGATCTTTCCCCTAAATATTAAATCATACACATTGATAAGCAGCTAAATGGGTCTGATCAACTGCAATTCATTAACCTAATTTTGAACTGTATTACTTGATACTAAGTTTCTTAACTTTGTTGTATCAGGACGTGGTGTATTTTGGCCTCAGCACCAATTGAAAAGGGATCCTTTGTCCCTCGAGTACCGTGGGGAGTTTTATATCGCAATATGAACGGGACAAGAGGCAGGGGAAGTATACGGAAAAAGCAAAATGCTTTCTTGTTTGATTTTGAATGGAACAATGGCTCATGGTGGTAAGTAAAAACCCTATAAGACATCAGTTAATCCCTATATTGTTTTGTGGAGAAAACGTAAATCTGTTTCTATCTTCAATTTTAGCATAGATGCATCCTGCGAAGACGGTTCACTGGGGCGGCTGGTAAAATGATGCCCACAGGTCCCCAAATTGCAAAATGAAAAAGATGATAGTCCAATGTAAAACCTCATCTTTGCTTTTTGCATTGAAAAAAATCCAAGCAGAGAGTGAAAATAACCTATGATTATGGAGAATCTCTGTGGCCATGGCGTGCTCTGGTAAGTAAATCTGCTTTGATATATTATAATGTATAGGATCTGTCAAAGAATTATAAAATATATAAATACATGTCCCTTCTTGCATGTATGTTGTCACCACTTTATATATATACAGTTGAAGTTGGAAGTTTACATACACCTTAGCCAAATACATTTAAACTCAGTTTTTCACAATTCCTGACATTTTAATCCTAGTAAAAAATTCCCTGTCTTAGGTCAGTTTAGGATCACCACTTTATTTTAAGAATGTGAAATGTCAGAATAAAAGTAGAGAGAATTATTTATTTCAGCTTTTATTTCTTTCATCACATTCCCAGTGGGTCAGAAGTTTACATACACACTCAATTAGTATTTGGTAGCATTGCCTTTAAATTTTTTAACTTGGGTCAAACATTTCGGGTAGCCTTCCACAAGCTTCCCACAATAAATTGGGTGAATTTTGGCCCATTCTTCCTGACAGAGCTGGTGTAACTGAGTCAGGTTTGTAGGGCCTCATTGCTCGCACACGCTTTGTCAGTTCTGCCCACACATTTTCTATAGGCTGAGGTCAGGGCATTTGTGATGGCCACTCCAAAAACCTGACTTTGTTGTCCTTAAGCCATATTGCCACAACTTTGGAAGTATGCTTGGGGTCATTGTCCATTTGGGAAGGACAAATTTGCGACCAAGCTTTAACTTCCTGACTGATGTCTTGAAGATGTTGATTCAATATATCCACATCATTTTCCTTCCTCATGATGCCATTCTTTTTTGTTAAGCGCACCAGTCCCTCCTGCAGCAAAACACCCCCACAGCATGATGCTGCCACCCCCTGTGCTTTACGGTTGGGATGGTGTTCTTCTGCTTGCAAGCCTACCCCATTTTTCCTCCAAACAAAATGATGGTCATTATGGCCAAACAGTTCTATTTTTGTTTCATCAGACCAGAGGACATTTCTCCAAAAAGTACGATCTTTGTCCCCATGTGCAGTTGCAAACCACAGTCTGGCTTTTTTATGGCGGTTTTGAAGCAGTGGCTTCTTCCTTGCTGAGCGGCCTTTCAGGTTATGTCGATATAGGACTCGTTTTACTGTGGATATAGATACTTTTGTACCTGTTTCGTCCAGCATCTTCACAAGGTCCTTTGCTGTTGTTCTGGGATTGATTTTGCACTTTTCGCCACCAAAGTACGTTCATCTCTAGGAGAACAGAACGCGTCTCCTTCCTTGAGCAGTATGACGGCTTCGTGGTCCCATGGTGTTTATACTTGCTGTACTATTTTTTGTACAGATGAATGTGGTACCTTCAGGCGTTTGGAAATTGCTCCCAAGGATGAACCAGACTTGTGGAGCGTCTACAATTTTTTTAACTGAGGTCTTGGCTGATTTCTTTTGATTTTCCCATGATGTCAAGCAAAGAGGCACTGAGTTTGAAGGTAGGCCTTGAAATAGATCCACAAGGTACACCTCCAATTGACTCAAATGATGTCAATTAGCCTATCAGAAGCTTCTAAAGCCATGACATCATTTTCTGGAATTTTCCCAAGCTGTTTAAAGGCACAGTCAGACTTAGTATATGTAAACTTTCTGACCCACTGGAATTGTGATACAGTGAATTATATAAGTGAAATAATCTGTCTTGTAAACAATTGTTGGAAAAATTACTTGTGTCATGCACAAAGTAGATGTCCTAAACCGACTTGCCCAAAAACTATAGTTTGTTAACAAGAAATTTGTGGAGTGGTTGAAAAAATAGTTTTAATGACTCCAACCTAAGTGTATGTAAACTTCTGACTTCAACTGTACACTGATGATTTTTTCTGTTTTAATTAAGTAGATTATAATAGAGAATATTTCTTGTTGTATTTCGTTGTAGACACCAAGTGACAAGATCCCAGCACAACCTTTCAGCAGACCCAGAAGTGAGACAGAGATCCACTTCATCCTTCCCAAACAGGTTTATTACACATTAATTGTAGCTCTTTTCTATTTAAAATTAAATGTTGTCTCAGTTCATTCCAATATATAAATTAAATGGCTTTTACTGTATTACAACCAACCTTTTGTGTAAAATTTTCACAATATCAAACATTCCCATAACTTGTTTCGATATCATAGCGTAAACAAAATTAGCCCGACCATTTGACGGAACTAACTGCCCCTCAAAAAATAAAATTAATCTTTATTCTCTCTAATGCCTATGTTTTTTGTATTTTTGGGCAATGTTTTTGCCCATTTTAACATACTTCTTATCAATTTGCGTGATTTAATTTAATGGCAGTAGATCCATTACATTACTTTTAAGGTTGTGAGGCTTTCTTTGACAACAAAAAGGATAACTCAAAGTCAGGAACCTTGACTCTAGATGTGTTCAGTTCGTCATCTCCTCATTTTCGTACTTAGTCTGTTCAAGACGTAAAATGTCTTTCAGATGACGTCCCGATATGGTATGACCCAACCAGTGTAGAGTGTGTGTGTTACACGGTCCTCATATAGTTGGTTAGCAGATATTGTACAGTTTTAACCATTTCTATGGAGTCTTGCATAAAAAGCCCAGATCCACATATGAATTATCTTTCCTAACATCTGTGGTCAATGCAGCCCTTGACCTCAGCAATGAGTCTCACCCCAAAGGTGATTATGATAGACAGGTGGTAGGAATATATTGTGACTGAACTGAGTATGATCATTAATTTACTAAATAGATATGATCTATATTATAAAACACAATATTTCTGACATGTTATTGTTGTATTCCATTGCAGACAACAAGTGACAAGATCCCAGCTCAACCTTCAGCAGACCCAGAAGTGAGACAGAGATCCACTTCATCCTTCCAACAGGTTATTACACATTAATTGTAGCTCTTTTCTATTTAAATTAAATTGTTGTCTCAGTTCATTCCAATATATAAATTAAATGGCTTTTTACTGTATTACAACCAACCTTTTGTGTACAATTTTCACAATATCAACATTCCCATAACTTGATTCGATATCATAGCGTAAACAAAATTAGGCCGACCATTTGACAGAACTAACCGCCCCTCAAAACATAAAATTAATCTTTATTCTCTCTAATGCCTATGTTTTTGTATTTTTTGGGCAATGTTTTTGCCCATTTAACATACTTCTTATCAATTTGCGTGATTTAATTTAATGGCAGTAGATCCATTTACATTACTTTTAAGGTTGTGAGCTTTCTTTGACAACAAAAGGATAACTCAAAGTTCAGGAACCTTGACTCTAGATGTTGTTCAGTCGTCAAGTCCTCATTTGTGTACTAAGGCTGTTCAAGGACCTAAATGTGTTTCAGATGACGTCCCGATATGGTATGACCCAACCAGTGTAGTAGAGTGTGTGTGTTACACAGTCCTCATATAGTTGGTTAGCAGATATTGTACAGTTTTAACCATTTCTATGGGAGTCTTGCAATAAAAAGCCCAGATCCACATATGAATTATCTTTCCTAACAATCTGTGGTCAATGCAAGCCTTGACCTCAGCAATGAGTCTCACCCCAAAGGCGATTATGATAGACAGGTGGTAGAATATATTGTGACTGAACTGAGTATGATCATTAATTTACTAAATAGATATGGATCTATATTATGAAAACACAATATTTCTGACATGTTATTGTTGTATTCCATTGCAGACAACAAGTGACAAGATCCCAGCTCAACCTTCAGGCAAACCCAGAAGTGAGACAGAGATCCACTTGCATCCTTCCAACAGGTTATTACACATTAATTGTAGCTCTTTTTCTATTTAAATTAAATTGTTGTCTCAGTTTCATTCAAAATATATAAATTAAAAGGCTTTTTACTGTATTACAACCAACCTTCCCGGCGTGTAAAATTTTCACAATATCAACATCCCATAATTGATTCGATATCATAGCTGTAAACAAAACCCAGCCCGACCATTATCTGGACCAGAAGAACCGCCCCTCAAAACATAAAATTAATCTTTATCCTCTCTCTAGTGCCTATGTTTTTGTGTGATTTTTTGGGCAGTTTTTTTGCCCATTTAACAGATGACTTCTTATCAATGTGCGTGATTTAATTATGATGGCAGCCAGATCCACTTTACATTACTTTTAAGGTTGGGAGCTTTCTTTGACAACAAAAGGATAACTCAAAGCAGGAACCTTGGACTCTAGATGTGTTCAGTCGTCATCTCCTCATTTTGTACTTAGTCTGTTCAAGGACGTAAATGTCTTTCAGATGAGTCCCGATTATGGTATGACCCAACCAGTGTAGAGTGTGGTGTTACACGGTCCTCATATAGTTGGTTAGCAGATATTGTACAGTTTTGTACCATTTCTATGGAGTGCTTGATAAAAAAGCCCAGGATCACACATATGAATTATCTTCCTAACATCTGTGGTCAATGCACAGCCCTTGACCTCAGCAATGAGTCTCACCCCAAAAGGGGTGATTATGATAGACAGGTGGTAGGAATATATTGTGACTGAACTGAGTATGATCATTAATTTACTAAATAGTATGACGATCTATATTATATAAACACAATATTTCTGACATGTTATTGTTGTATTCCATGCAGACAACAAGTGACAAGATCCCAGCTCAACCTTCAGCAGACCCAGAAGGGAGACAGATGTATCCATTCATCTCTTCCAACAGTTTTACACATTAATGTTAGCTCTTTTCTATTTAAATTAAATTGTTGTCTCAGTTCATTCCAATAATATAAATTAAATGGCTTTTTACTGTATTACAACCAACCTTTTGTGTACAATTTCACAATATCAACATTCCCATAACTTTGATTCGATATCATAGCGTAAAACAAAATTAGGCGGACCATGTTGACAGAACTAACCGCCCCTCAAAACATAAAATAATCTTTTATTCTTCTCTAATGCCTATGTTTTTGTATTTTGGGCAATGTTTTTGCCCATTTAACATTACCTTCTTATCAATTAATTTGCGTGATTAATTTAATGGCAGGTAGAAATCCATTTACATTACTTTTAAGGTTGTGAGCTTTCTTTGACAAACAAAAGGATTAACTACAAAGTCAGGAACCTTGGCTCTAGATGTGTTTTGTGTTAGCGTCATCTCCTCATTGTGTACTGTAGTCGTTTAAGAGTAAATGTTCTCAGATGACGTCCCGATATGGTAGACCCAACCAGAGTAGAGTGTGTGTGTTACACGGTCCTCATATAAGTTGGTTTAGCAGATATTGTACAGTTTCAACCATTTCTATAGAGTCTTGCATAAAAAGCCCCAGATCCACATATGAATGATTTTTTCCTAACATCTGTGGTCAATGCAGCCCTCTGACCTCAGCAATGAGTCTCACCCCAAAGGCTATTATGATAGACAGGTGGTAGGAATATATTGTGACTGAACTGTGTATGATCATTAGTTTACTAAATAGATATGATCTATATTTATAAAACACAAGATTTCTGACATGTATTGTTGTATTCCATGCAGACAAACAAGTGACAGATCCAGCTCAACCTTCAGCAGACCAGAAGTGAGACAGAGATCCACTTCATCCTTCCAAACAGGTTCATTACACATTTATGGTAGATCTTTTCCATTTAAATTAAATTGTTGTCTCAGTTCATTCCAATATAGATACATTAAATGGCTTCTTACTGTATTACAACCAACCTTTGTGTAAAAAATTTTAACAATATCAACATTCCATAACTTGTTTCGAATCATAGCGTAAAAACAAAATTAGCCCGACCATTGACGGAACTAACTGCCCTCAAAACATAAAATTAATCTTTATTCTCTCTAATGCCTATGTTTTGTATTTTGTGGGCAATGTTTTTGCCCATGGAACATACTTCTTATCAATTGCGTGATTTTTAATTTAATGGCAGTAGATCCATTTACATTACTTTAAGGTTGTGAGCTTTCTTTGACAACAAAAAGGATAACTCAAAGTCAGGAACCTTGTACTCTAGATGATGTTCAGTCGGTCAAGTCCTCATTTGGTACTAAGGCTGAGTCAAGACGTAAATGTGTTTCAGATGACGTCCCGATATGGTATGACCCAACCAGTGTAGAGGTGTGGGTTTACACGGTCCTCATATCGCGTTGGTTAGCAGATATTGCTAAACAGTTTTAAACCATTTCTATGGAGTCTTGCATAAAAAAGCCCAGATCCACATAGGAATTATCTTTCCTAAACATCTGTGGTCAATGCAGCCTTGACCTCAGCAAGGAGTCTCACCCAAAGGCGATTATGATAGGACAGGTGGTAGGAATATATTGTGACTGAACTGAGTATGATCATTAATTACTAAATAGATATGATCTATATTATAAAACACAATATTTCGACATGTTATTGTTGTATTCCATTGCAGACAACAGTGAAAAGATCCCAGCTCAACCTTCAGCAGACCCAGAAGTGAGGACAGAGATCCAAGTCATCCTTCAAACGGTTATTACACATTAATTGTAGCTCTTTTCTATTTAAATTAAATTGTTGTCTCAGTTCATTCCAATATATAAAATTAAAATGGCTTTTTACTGTATTACAACCAACCTTTGGTGTAAAATTTTCACAATATCAAACATATCCCATAACTGATTCGATATCATAGCGTTAAACAAAATTAGCTCCGACCATTGACAAGAACTACCCGCCCCTCAAAAACATAAAATTAATTCTTTATTCTCTCTAGTGCCTATGTTTTTGTATTTTTTGGGCAATGTTGTTGCCCATTTAAACATACTTCTTATCAATTTGTGTGATTTAATTAATGCAGTAAGATCCATTACATACTTTTAAGGTTGTGAGCTTTCTTGACAAACAAAAGGATAAACTCAAAGTCAGGACCCTTGACTCTAGATGTGTTCAGTCGTCATCCCTCATTTGTACTTAGTCTGTTCAAGAACGTAAATGGTCTTTCATGATGACGTCCCGATATGGTATGCCACCCAACCCAGTGTTTCGAGTGTGTGTGTTACCCAGTCCTTCATATAGTTGGTTAGCAGATATTGTACAGTTTAACCATTTCTATGGAGTCTTGCATATTAAAAAGCCCAGATCCACATATGAATAATCTTTCTAACAATCTGTGGTCAATGCAGCCCTTGACCTCAGCAAATGAGTCCTCACCCCAAAGGCGATTATGATAGACAGGTGGTAGGGATATATATTGTGAACTGAAACTGAGTATGATCATTAATTTACTAAATAGATATGATCTATATTATAAAACAATATTTCTGACATGTTATTGTTGTATTCCATTGCAGACAACAAGTGACAAGATCCCAGCTCAACCTTCAGCAAAACCCAGAAGGAGACAGAGATCCACTTCATCCTTCCAACAGGTTAGATACACATTAATTGTAGCTCTTTTCTATTTAAATATTAAATTGTTGCTCAGTCATTCCCAATATATAAATTAAATTTTTTACTGTATTACAACCAACCTTTGTGTGGTAAATTTTCACAATATCAACATTCCCATAACTTGAATTCGATTATTCATAGCGTAAACAAAATTAGCCCGAACCATTTGGACAGAACTAACCGCCCATCAAAACATAAAATTAATCCTTATATTCTCTCTAGTGCCTATGTTTTTGTATTTTTGGGCAATGTTTTTTGCCCATTTAAACATACTTTCTTATCAATTTGCGTGATTTAATTTAATGGCAGTAGATCCATTTACATTACTTTAAAGTTGGGAGCTTGTCTTTGACAACAAAAGGATAACTCAAAGTCAGGGAAACACTTGACTCTAGATGTGTTTCAGTCGTCATCTCCTCATTTTGTACTTAAGTCTGCTTCAAGACCGTAAATGTCTTTCAGATGACGTCCCGATATGGTATGACCAAACAGGTAGTAGAGTGTGGTGTTACACGGTCCTCATATAGTTGGTTAGCAGATATTGTTACAGTTTTAACCATTTCTATGGAGTCTTGCATAAAAAGCCCAGATCCACATATGAATTATTTTCCTAACATCTGTGGTCAATGCAGCCCTTGACCTCAGCAAGAGTCTCACCTCAATGGTGATTATGATAGACAGGGTGGTAGGAATATATTGTGACTGAACTGAGTATGATCATAAGTTTACTAAATAGATATGATTCTATATTATAAAACACAATATATTCTGACATGTTATTGTTGTATTCCATTGCAGACAACCAAGTGACAAGATCCCAGGCTCCAAACCTTCAGCAGACCCAGACGGAGCGACAGAGATCCACTTCATCATTCCAACAGGTGATTACACAATTAAATTGTAGCCTCTTTTCTATTTAAATTAAATTGTTGTATCAGTTTCATATCCAATATATAAAATTAAATAGGCTTTTACTGTATTACAAAAACCCCCAACCTTGTGTACAAATTTTCACCATATCAACATTCCCTAACTTGATCCGATATCATTAGCGTAAACAAACATTAGGCCGACCATTGACAGAATAAACCGCCCCTCAAAACATAAAATTAATCTTTATTCTCTCTAATGCATATGTTTTTGTATTTTTTTGGGCAATGTTTTTGACCGGGCCCATTTACCCTACTTCTTATCAATTAATTTGCCGTGAGGATTTAATGGCATGTAGTAGATCAATTTACATTCTTTTTAGGTTTGTGTGAGCTTTCTTGGACAACAAAAGGGATAACTCAAAGTCAGGAAACCTGACTCTAGATGTGTTTCAGTCGTCATCTCCTCATTTTGTACTTAGTCTGTTTAAGACGGAAAGTCTCTTCAGATGATGTCCCGATATGGTAGAACCAACCAGCGTAGAGTGTGTGTGTTACAAGCGTCCTTATATAGTTGGTTAGCAGATATTGTACAGTTTCAACCATTTCTATAGAGTCTTGGCTTTAAAAAGCCCAGATCCAGATCCACATGATAAATGATTTTTCCTAAACAATCTGTGGTACAATGCAGCCCTTGACCTCAGCAATGAGTATCACCCCAAAGGCTATTAGATAGGGACAGGTGGTAGGAATATATTGTGACCTGAACTTGTGTTATGATCATTAGTTACTAAAATAGATATGAACTATATTATAAAACCAACACTATTTCGACATGTTATTGTTTGTATTCCCATTGCAGACAACAAGTGGACAAGAGTCCCAGCTCCAACCTTCAGCAGGACCCAGAAGTTGAGGGGGACATGAGATCCACGTCATCCTTCCAAACAGTTTATTATCACATTTATTGTAGATCTTTTCCATTTAAAGTAAAATTGTTGGTCTGCAGGTCATTCCAATATATACCCATATAAATGGCTTTTTACTGTATTACAACCAAACCTTTTGTGTAAAATTTTCACAATATCAACATTCCCATAACTTGTTTCGATGCTATCATAGCGTTTAACAAAAATTAGCCCGACCATTTGCACGGAAACTAACTGCCCTCTAAACATATAATTTGAATCTGTTATTCTTCTCTAATGCCCTTATGTTTTTGTAATTTTTGGGCAAGTTTTTGCCAATTTTTAAACATTATTCTTATCCAATTTGCGTGATTTAATTTAATGGCAGTAGATCCATTTACATTACTTTTAAGGTTGTGAGCTTTCTGTGACAACAAAAAGGATAACTCAAAGGTCAGGAACCTTTGACTCTAGATGTGTTCAGGTCGTCAAGTCTCTTATGGGTACTAAGGCTGTTTCAAGGACGTAAATGTGTTTCAGATGACGTCCCGATATGGGTTATGACGGCCCAACCAGGGTAGAGTGTGTGTGTGACAACGGTTCCTCCATATTAGTTAGGTTAGCCGATATTGCTACAGTTTTAACCATTTTCTATGGAGTTCTTGCATATTAAAAAACCCAGAGCCCACCCATATATGAATTATCTTTCCTAACCATCTGTGGTCAATGCAGCCCTTGACTTCAGCAATGACGTAGCACACCAAAGGCGGATATGATATAGGACAGGTGGTAGGAAATAGATTGTGACTGAAATGAGTATGATCATTAATTTACATAAATAGATATGATCTATATTATAAAACACAATATTTCTGACATGCTGATTGTTGTATTCCATTGCAGACAAACAAGTGACAAGATCCCAGCTCAACCTTCCAGCAGACCCAGAAGTGAGACAGAGGAGACTCACAACTCATCCTTCCAACAGGTTATTACACCATTAATTTGTAGCTCTTTTTCTATTTAAATTAAATTGTTGTCTCAGTTCATTCCAATATATAAATTAATGGCTTTGTACTGTATTTACAACCAACCTTTGTGCTAAATAAAAAAAGTTTCACATATATCAACATTCCCAGAACTTGATGTCGATATCATGGGGTTAACACCAAAATGAGCTACGTACCATTTGACAGAATCTACAGACCCTCAAAATATAAATTAATCTTTATTCTCTCTTAGTTGCCTATGTTTTTGTATTTTTATGGCAACTGTTTTGCCCATTTGTACATTACTTCTTTAGCAATTTGTGTGATTAATTAATGGTCAGTAGATCCATTTACATTACTTTTTAAGGTTTTGTGAGATTCTTTGACAAACAAAAGGGATACCTTCAAAGTCCAGGGAACCTTGACTCTAGATGTGTTTCAGTCGTTCATCTCCTCATTTCTGTACCTTAGTCTGTTTCAAGACGTAAAATGTCTTTCAGATGAGCGTCCGATTATGGTCTGACCCAACAGTGTAGAGTGTGTAGTGGTTACAGGTCATCATATAGTTGGTTGGTTAGAAGATAATTGTACAGTTTTAACCCATTCTATATGGAGTCTTGCATAAAAAAGCCCAGATTCCACATATGCAATTATCTGTTCTAACATCTGTGGTCAATGCAGCCCGTGACCTCAGCAATGAGTCTCCCACCCAAAGGAGATTTATGATAGACAGGTGTAAGGAATATATTGTGACTGAAACTGAGTCATGATCATTAATTTAACTAACTAGATATGATCTATATTAATGATAAAACACAATATTTCTGACATGTTATTGATTGTATTCCATTGCCAGACAACACGTGACAAGATCCAGCTCAACCTTCAGCAAAACCAGAGAAGTGAGACAGAGATCCCACTTTCATCCTTCCCAAACAGGTTATTGACACATTACTTGGAGCTCTTTTATATTCTAAATTAACGTGTTGTCTCAGGTTCATTCCAAGATATAAATTTAAATGGCTTTTTTTACTGTATTAAAACCAATCCTTTGTGTTAAAAATTTTCACAATATCAACATTCCAATTAACTTGATTCGATTATCATAGGCGTAAAACAAAATTAGGCCCGTGGGTACCATTTGGACAGAAATAAAAACCGCCTCTCAAACATAAAATTAATCTTTATTTCTCTCTAGTGCATATGTTTTGGTATTTTTGGCAAATGTTTTTGCCCATTTAAAATAATCTTACAATTGCGTGATTTAATTTAATGGCAGTAGATCCATTTACATTACTTTTAAAGGTTGTGAGCTTTCCTTGACAACAAAAGGATAAAAACTCAAAGTCAGGGAACCTTTGACTCTAAGCTGTGTTTCAGTCGTCATCTCCTCATTTTGTACTTAGTCTGTTCAAGACGGTAAATGTCTTTCAGATGAGGCGTCCCGATATGGCATGGGACCCAACCAGTGGAAATGAGGTGTGTGGGTTAAACGGGTCCTCATATAGTTGGCTAGCAGATATTGTACCAGTTTTAACCAATTTCTATGTGGAGTCTTTGCATAAAAAGCCCAGAGCCACATATGAATACTTTCCTAACATCTGTGGTCAATGCAGCCCTTGACCTCAGCCCATGAGTCCTAACCCCAAAAGGTGATGATGATAGACAGGTGGTAAGGAAGATATTGTGACGAAAACTGAGTATGATCATTCATTTACGAAATAGATATCGATCTATATATATAAAACAAAATATTTCTGACATGGTTATTGTTGTATTCCATCTTGCACAGACTAACATAGTGGGACAAGATCCCAGCTCAACCTTCAGCAGACCCAGAACAGTGAGACAGAGATCACTTCATCCTTCAACAGGGTTATTTACACATTAATTGTAGGCTCTTTTCTATTTAAATTAAATGGTTGTCTCAGTTCATGCCAATATATAAATTAAATTTGGGGCTTTTTACTGTATTACAACCAACCTTTTGTTGTACAACTCGTTCACAATATCAAAACATTCCCATAACTTGGAATTAGATATCATAGCGTAAACAAAATTAGGTCCGACCATTTGACAGAAACTAACCGCCCCTCAAAACATAAAAATTAATTTTTAGTTCTCTCTAATGCCTATGTGTTTTGTATTTTTGGGCAATGTTTTTTTGCCATTTAACATACTGCTTATCAATTAATTTGCGGTGATGTATATTTAATGGCAGTAGATTCCATTTACATGTCCTTTTAAGGTTTTGTGAGCGTTCTTTGACAACAAAAGGATAACTAACAGTCAGGAACCTTGACTCTAGATGTGTTCAGTCGTCATCTCACTTCATTTGTACTTAGTCTGTTTAAGACGTTAAATGTCTTTCAGAGTGACGTCCCGATATGGTAAGACCCAACCCAGAGTAGGAGTGTGCGTGTTACACGGTCCCTCATATAGTTGCGTTAGCAAGATATTGTACAGTTTCAACACCATTTTTATAGAAGTCTGCAATGAAAAGCAGAAGATCCACATATGAATGATTTTTCCTAACATCTGTGTCAATGCAGCCCTGACCATCAGCAATGAGTCTCACCCCAAGGCTATTATGATTAGACAGGTGGTGTAGGAATAGATTATGATGGAAACTGTGGTCAGGATCAGTAGGTTACTAAATAGATATGATCTATAATTATAAAAACACAATATTTCTGACATGTTTATTGTTGTATTCCATTGCAGACAACAAGTGGACCAAGAACCCCAGCTCAAACCTTCCAGCAGGGAACCCAGAAGTCGAGACAGAGGATCTCCACTTCATCCTTCCAACAGGTTATTACACATTTATTGTAGACTTTTTTACATTTAAACTTAAATTGTTGTCTCAGTTCATTCCATAGATAAATTTAAAATGGCTTTTACGTTATTACAACCAACCCTTTTGTGTAAAAAATTTCACAATATCAACATTCCCATAACTTGTTTCGATATCATAGCGTTAGTACACAAAAATTAGCTCCGACCATATTGACGGAACTAACTGCCCCTCCAAAACATAAAATTAATCTTTATTCTCTCTAATGGCCTATGTTTTTGTATTTTGTGGGCAATGTTTTTAGCCCCATGTAACATACTTCGCATCAAGTTGAGTGATTTAATTTAAATGGCAGTAGATCCCATTACATTACCTTTTTAAGGTTGTTGAGCATGTCTTTGACAACAAAAGGATAACTCAAAGTCAGGAACCTGGACTCTAGATAGTGTTCAGTCGTTTCAAGTCCTCATTTGCGTACTACGGCTGTCAAAGGACGTAAATGTGTTTCAGTGGACGTCAAGATATGGTATGAGGCCCCAACCACGTGTAGAGTGGTGTGTGGTTACACCGGTCTTCATATAGTTGGTTAAGCAGATAATTGTACAGTTTTACACCATTTCTATTGGAGTCTTGCCTATAAAAAGCCAGATTCCACACATCTGAATTATACTTTCCTAACATCTGTGTTCAATTGCAGACCCTTGACCTCAGCAAATGAGGTTCTCACCCCAAAGGCGGACTATGATAGACAAGGTGGTTAGTGACTATATATGTGACGAAATGAGTATGATCATTAAGTTACTAAATAGAGTCATGATCTATAGTATAAAAACAATATTTCTGACATGTTATTGTTGTATCCATTTGGCAGTACAACAAAGTGACAAGATCCCCAGCTCAACCTTAAAGCAGGAACCTGAAGCGAGACAGAGAAATTCCACGTCATCCCCTTCCAACAGGTGATCACACATAAATTGGTAGCTCCTTTCTATTTACAATTAAATTGTTGTCTCCAGTTCATTCCAATATATAAATTAAATGCCCTTTGGTACTGTATTACAACCAAACTTCTTGTGTAAAAATTTTCACCAATATCAAACATTCCCATAACTTGATTCGATATCATAGCGGGTAAACCAAAAATTAGCCCCGACCATTTGACAGAAAACTAACCGCCCCTCAAAACATAAAAAGTTAATCTTATATCTCTCTAGTGCCTATGTCTGTGATTTTTTGGGCACTCGTGTTTCTTTGCCCATTTAACATACTTCTTTATCAAATTGTGTGATATAATTTAAATGGCAGTAGATCCATTCTACATTACTTTTAAGGTTGTGAGCTTTCTTTGACAACAAAAGGATAACTCAAAGTCAGGAACCCTAGACTACTAGATGTGTTCAGTCGTCCATCTCCTCATTTTGTACTAGGTCTGTTCAAGACGTAAATGTCTTTCAGAGCTGACGTCCGGAATTATGGTATGACCCAACCCAGTGTAGAGTGTGTGTGTTACACAGTCCTCATATAGTTGGTTAGCAGATATTTGTACAGTTTTAACCATTTTATTGGTACGTCTTGCATAAAAAGCCCAAAGGATCCACACTATGAATTATCTTTCCTAACACTCTGTGGTCAATGCAGCCTTGACCTCAGCAAATGATGTCTCACCCCACAAGGGCGATTATGATAGACAGGTGGGAGTTTGAATTACGTAGGATTGTGACTGAACTGAGTATGATCATTAATTTACTAAATCGATATGATCATATTAGAAAAACACAATAATTTCTGACATGTTATGTTGTATTCCATTGCAGACAACAAGTGACAAAGATCCCCAGCTCAACCTTCAGCAGACCCAGGAAGTGGAGACAGAGGATCCCCGTCATACCTTCCAACAGGTTATTACACATTATAATGTTAGCTCTTGTCTAGTTTAAGAATTAAAATTGTTGTCTCAGTTCATTCCAATATATAAATTAAATGGCGTTTCTTACTGTCTTACAACCAACCTTTTGTGTAAAAAATTTTCACAATATCAACATTTCCCATAAATTGATTCGACTATCATAGCGGTAACCAAAATATAGGCCGACCATTTGACGAAACTAACCGACCCTCAACAACAATAAAATTAATCTTTATTCTTCTCTAATGCCTATATTTTTGTATTTTGTGGGCAATGTTTTGTTCGCCCATTTAACATACCTATTATCAATTTGCGTGATTTAATGTAATGGCAGTAGATCCATTTACATTAACTTTTTAGGTTGTGAGACTTTCTTTGACAACAAAAGGATAACTCAAAGTCAGGAAACCTTGGACTCTAGATCGTGTTCAGTCGTCATCTCCTTATTTTGTTACTTAGGACTGTTTCACGACGTAAATGTCTTCAGAATGACGTTCCCGATATGGTAGTGACCCAACCAGTGTAGAGTGTGTGTGTTACACAGTCATCATATAGTTGGTTAGCAGGATATTGTACAGTTTTAAACCATTCTATGGAGTCTTGCATAAAAAGCCCAGGAGCCACATATGAATATCTTCCATAACATCTGTGGTCAATGCAGCCCTTGACTCCAGCAATGAGTCTACACCCCAAAGGACGAATTATGATGACAGGTGGGTAGGAATATATTGTGACTGAAATGAGGATGATAATAATTTACGAAATAGATATGATCATATATATAAAAAACAATATTTCTGGACATTGTATTGTGTATTCCATTGCAGACAAACAAGTGACCAGATCCCAGCTCAACCTTCAGCACAGACCCAGAATAGTGAGACAATGGAGATCCACTTCATCCCTTTTTTTCAAACAGGTTTATTACACATTATTGTAGCTCTGTTCCTATTTAAATTAAATGTATTCTCAGTTAATTCCATGATATAAATTTTTAAATGGCTTTTTACTGTATTACAACCAACCTTTTGTGTTAAAATGTCCACACAATCATCAAATTCCCGTAACTTTGTTGCCATATACATAGCAGGTAAACCCCAAAATTAGCCCGACCCATTTGGACCAGAAACTAACCGCCCCTCTAAACATAAAAAATAATAGTTAGATTCTCTCTAATGCCTAATGTTTTTGTGGTTGTTTGAGGCAATGTTTCTGCCATTTGAACCATACTTCTTATCAATTGGCGTGATTTAATTCATATGGCAGTAGATCAATTTACATTACTTTTAAGGGTTGTGGAGCTTTCTTTGGACAACAAAGGCTAACTCAAAGTCAGGAACTCCTTGACTCTAGATGTTGTTCAGTCGTCATGTCCTCATTTTGTTACTTAGTCTGTTCAAGACGTAAATAAATGTGTTTCAGAGATGACGTCCCGATATGCGTATGACCAAACCAGAGTAGAACGGGAGTTGTGTGTGTTACAAGGTCCTCATATTGTTGGTTAGGCCGAATCATTGTAGTTGTACCATTTTCTATAGAGTCCACATTCATTTTTGCATTTATAGGGTCATCTATAAAAAAAACAGTATTGTCAAATTTCTTAAACCCAAATTTATTTTCACCTACAGTATAAGGGTTAAATATCCTAATTTACGGTTACCGGTACTGTGGTTAAGTACAAACAAAACATTGATTATTTATAATTTCATTCAAGGCAAAGCAAGTCCAGTGGAATGTGTCCCTTCCCAGGTGTCCGACTGCAAAGCCAGGTAAGGAAAGCTGTCATTCTTGTCATTAGATTACAATAGTTAATGTTCTTTGATTAACACATTGTGGTATTTTTTGATGTGAGCAAACATTATATAGAAAATTTGTAAGCTTAGAAAAGGGCCGCCCATCTGCAAAAATCTGAGCCGCCGTTTCATGATCGTTAGTGAGGATCATATGAGAAGGCTAAAAAGGAGACAAGACTGAGGAGACATCAGGTCTTTCAATCAGTTCACCAGAATTAATGTATCTTGGAGATATGTAGGTGTTATGCCACAATGTGATGGTACTGTAGGGAAGGAGTATGATAACCCTAGGTATTAATACATGTATAAAGTATTGACAGAATTTCAGATGCTTTTTATCTACATTTTTCCTTCAGACCTCTACTGACCTACTTGATGAATACTTCGGATGTTACGGGACTATGACGATGCGACTATGTTCCAGACTCATGTGGCAATCCCGCGGGATGCTTCATTATAAGTAACTAAAGTCTTTTGTAGTAAGGAATATAAAACCACAGGAAAAGAACTCTCCAACCACAAAACTGTCAAAGAACACACAACCATTAGGGAAGTTACAGCACAACAGTTGGGGATAGTACCACCAGTTCAGGAGAAGCCAAGGACATTAAGTTATTCAAAGATGCGCCAGCAATCCTTGTACTTCAGTAATAAGCTGCATCAGTGCCAATTCATCAGAGAAAACACATCACACAGAAATCGCTCCATACATGTCACACCTTGTCAATAACAGCAAAAGGAAGGCAAGTACAACAAAGAAGCAAATTTTGATCTGTATTGTAAAAAAGGCAATTTTCTAAATTGGGCAAGACACCCTCGAATCCATCCACAGTGAAAAAGCCTGCTGTGTGCAATGGCTTTCAGTTGTATAAAAAAAGGATCCCGCAAAAGAAGAGAGAGTTGGTTACGCTCTCTTAAGAAGAGAGGGAAACTTGGACCCATAATGCTTGAAGTGGGCAAGCTGGGCACTGGAGAGATGGTTGCCTGTTAGAAGATCCCTACTACTACAAAAAACCATCTGATGACTACCGTCACTGCAAATTTTGCGAAGGACTGTATTGCAAGAATTCCCTATGGAGACATGTGAGAAAACTGCCCGAAGAAGTCTGTTGAGGGACGAGCCTCACGTTGGATGCGGGAGAAGTACGGATTCAACTGCCACTTACCAAGACCTGAATCAGTTAAGGGAAACTGTTTGGAAAGATTGCGTGTGAAATGATACCAGGATGACCTTTTCCCTCGGTTGTATAGGAGTGAAAAACTGAAAATCCTTTGTATCGGCGGCGAGTCCACTGTTGCATTCCAGGAAACCATTATGAGAGAAAGGAATGAACTACAATACGCCAAAAAATGAGGCGAGATGGCAAGACTGATTGGATAACGGCAAGGGCTTATAAAAACTTTGAAGAGCAACGAAGGACCTTGTTATCCCTGTAACTTTTCCCCATTTGATTTACAGGCAGTAAGATATGTTGCTGGTTATGAGGTCCGAAAGCAAACTCGTTATAAAATCCCATCATTGGCTTTGACCAATGGGACACAGTTTAGCCAAAGTTTGCAGGCATTGTGCAACTGCAATGCCATCATTGCCAAATTGCCTGACTGTTGCCTTAGAGTCTGCAAAGCAACTTTGCAACTTTACATCAGAAAAAAGTGGCACAGCGTCCATTTCAGGCTGCCGCCATTGGGTACACTTCAACACGCCAAATGGAAGAAACCACAGGTTGTTTTACCCTTTACAGCGGAGTTTCTGTGCTGACACCACGGTCTCTTGATACTGAGCAGTTGCTAAGTGTATGACGAGACCTTGAGGAAAAAGAACCCAACAGCATAAAAAGCGTTGGAAATCTTGCTAAAGTGACTTTGACGCAAGGTAGTACTATTTAACAGAAGGAGGAAGGGGGGAAGTTTCAAAAAATGGAACTTCAGTCTTTCACATCCCAGGAATCTTACGGAGCTGAATCAGACATTGTGAGGGGGCCTTTTTGACTTCGAGAGGAAGCTTGGGAGAGCACTTTGAGAGAGTTTAGATTCGAGGGGGGAAAAGGGCAAGAAAGGTTCCCGTGTTCTAACCCCTGACCCTGATCGCTGCCAAAAGGGACCCCTCATGAAACAGGAAAGATTTCAAGTCCACAAAAGAAAATGTGTACCTGTTTTCAAAGGCAAAGGGGTCCCTTTTTCCCTTACAAGGCCCGACTGCTTTTTGGGAAATTTTGCAAAAAAAAATGTGGTGCAAAGAACCCCCAAAGGGACCCCCACCCAACAAGATTCGGGAAACCAATCGCCCCTTTTTCCACACTAAATAAACCTCAAAAAAAATGAAATGGATTTAACTTGCCACCTTTCTAGGACTGAAAACCTTTTCCATAAGGGGAATTCTAAGGCTTTCCCGAGGGGGTACCCTGCAGCTTGCAAAAAATCAGGGGAAACTGTTGATACAATTTTAAAAAAAGGAAAACTGCCTTACCGGCAGGGGAAAAAGGGGTGGAGACATTGAGGTCAATTTTTGAAGGTAAAATAATTTTTTGAAATATAGGTTTTTAGCCACTTAAAAAATTTAAATATTATAAGTGTTGTTAGTCCTTTAAATTTAAAAAATTGGGGTAAATTTTTTTTTATCCAACAAATGGGAATTTTAAAATTTTGATGATGATTTCCAGTGAAGAAACCATTTCTGGGCCTACTCAATGGGAAAGGGATCCGGGCTTGTATATATGTGGTAATATCTTTTTAAATTATGTCACATAAATGGGACATTTTTTTGTGGGGATTTTCGAAATTATCCTTATTGTTTTTAAACAATCACTTGGTGGGGATTAAGGAATTCCACATTTAAAGGATTTGCAATCAGTTTTATGTTTTTTATCCAAATATCCAAATTAAAAATCTAATGTTTGGGAAATTGGCATTTTTGCCTGACATTGAGGGTTTTTTACCGTGAATTAAACAAGCAAGAAAATTTTATTGTCATAAAAATCAAAAGAAAAAATAAACACATTCCTTATTTCTTTGCAAAGGGTTTTTCCCAAAAACAGAGATTTCCCAGGGACCAAAACACTTTGGGGGGCAAACACCAAGTCAAACCCCCCTGGCCCAAAATGGAGGGCAAATTCTGAGTCAAAACCCCCCTGGACAACATGGAGGGCACTTCTGAGTCAACCCCCCCGGACAAAATGGAGGGCCTTCTGAGTAACCACAATGGGCCCAAAATGGAGGGCACTCCTGAGTCCCAAACCCCCCTGGAAAAACATGGGGGGCACTTCGAGGGCAACCACCCCGGACAACTGGAGGGCACTCCTGAGTTTAAACCTTGGGGGTAAGTTTCAAAATGAGCAAAACACAACCAAAGGGCATGGTAAAAAAGTCACATCCCAAAACCCTCAAAGTTCTTTCCCAAAAGGGAAAACAAGGTTTTGTAAGCATTTTTTATTTTACATGTATTGTAACATCATTAACTATAAATAGAATCCCTTTTTATCATATCCTCCATTTTTCACTTTTGCAGAGTTCATTGTTAAACAGTTTTTTTTGTTTCCATTTATAAAACTGTGAAGGTGAGAAGCAATTTGGGGCCGGGGATTTTAAGGGAAAGCTGTTGAGCGGGGATTTGCTTAATTTATAACAACTGCAGAATACAAGGGAAAAAGGACTGTGACTCCGCCTCCAAGCAGAGCCATAGCTTTTGAAAAGCGAGGGCTGGGTTTGGGTATCAAAAACTAAAACCACAACAAAAAAATGTGAAATTTAAAAAAGGGAAATGAATAATAGAACTAGAGCATGCCAACTGTAGCTCAGGTACCATTCAATTCCAATTTTTAACGCTTCTCCTCAATAGTGTTAATATCTGGGGTTTCATGTTCATATTATTTTATTTTTTCCCTTAAAAGATTTATATTGTTGGGTTTTTGTCCCAAAAATGCCACATAGGCTCGACTGTAGATCCCACATGTTCGTTCCCGTTTATGTATAATTTAGGGCTATTTTAAAGAGGGATAAAGTTTTCCATTATGGGCACATTTTTTTGGGATTAAAAAGTTGATGATATAGGGTTTAAAATTTTATTTGTTCTCATTTCAGGGAAAAGAGAAAAAAAAATTTCTTAAAGGATTGTTATTGGTTTTCCCAAATTTCAGAAGCACTTTGTTTTTTAACCACAAGTTGTTTAAAAGTGGCCAAAGGGGTTTAAATTTCTGTTAAACTATTAACCCCTTTTTTAAAGGGGTTTTTCTGTTAAAAATATTACCATTTCCTGGGTGCTTGTAAAAGGCGTTTTGGGTTTGGGAACTTGGGACTATGTAACTTTTGATGTAAAAACCCCTTGGGATTTAGCAGGGGGAGTGAATGTAAACCCGTCATGTTTCAAGAAACTGGAGCTTTAATTTGGAGTTTCTCATTCATTTCCAAACTTTCCATTTTACTGCCTTGTGCATTTGCAGGGAAAAAAAAAAAGGGGGCAAAGTGTAGGTTGGGGTCTATTCTGGTGTTCAATTGAATTGTAATTTGCATATTTTTTTCGCTGGGCATCAATAAAACGTAAGGCATCAAGTGTTCCCTCTGTTGTACATGAATATTGACTGCAAATGTATTGGTTATAAATAAACAATAATACGGATTTAAACAGTAAGACTGAGAATATATGATATTTATGAAGTGATGTGAAAAATGGATAGGCATTTTGTGAAGGGTACCTATCGGGTGACATGATCTTATAATATATTTTTAAAAGCTTTAGTAAGTATTGTACAACCTATGTTTATGCAGGACATTTCAACATGTAACCGGAACCATGTTCAAAATACAGACCCTATGTAAAGGGTTCTTCATAAGTCCCATTAAACCTGAAAATCAGTGTGTATCCTATGGGCTGCTGTTGCTATGGGCATTATATGTAACATGAACCCGAAAAAGTCCTCATATATACTAAAAAAATCAAATAAAACACAAGGTGAAAACAAAAAACAAAATCTAATTAAAAGGCAAGTATGCCAGAATCTGGGACTAACATTCTGTTCCAGGTTCTTGGACCTGGGAAAAGGCAGGTCCCAATATGCACATTCTTTTCATAAGTCCTGATATTGTCTATAAACACAGTATGGTGTGTAGGTGTTTGTGGTCGTGTGCTGTGTGTTAAGAGTTCAGGGGTTCCCTCAATGACGGTCTATGTTCTTCTGCGTACCGCTACAGTGTGGAACATGGTGGAGAGAAACACAATGAAACCGGACTTAGGAAAAAGTGGAGTTGTTAACTGCTGTGAAGAATATGACTAAGAATAAGTCTTTAATTAAACCTCGGTGAAGTCAAAGTCAAAGACCACCATCATTTACTTACTTGCGTCCTATTAAATATCAGCTGTAGTTCTACCAGAAGCACATCAGGGACACCAAAGTTACAAAGAGTTGCTTAATGACAATGTAGTAGTGTCTGGTGTGTGTATTGTGTAGGTGGCGCGTTATGTTACATTAGAAATGTGTGGTTTTTGTGTCTGTGGGGTGACCAGTTCCTGTGTTGGGTTTAGGATTGTGGTGGGGTCCAGGTTTTTGTTTTGTTGGGGTTCAGTGTGTTTTGTTTTAGGATGTGTAGTGTGGGCCAGTGGTTTTTGTTGGGTTTTTGGGTTTTTTTAAGGATGTGTGGGGGGTTTTGTGTTTGTGGTAATTTAATGGGAATACGGGGTTTTTTATATTCCATACATTTTAAATATTTATCATTGAACCCAAAACTCAAAAATTTTTCCTTTAAATTTCCTTTTTTAAACCCAGAAACATCTACATTACGTTTTTTTTCCAACCCGCTTCCCCACGTTTTCAAAACGATGTCTCCTTTTTTCAAAAATCACACCCCAATTCCCAAAATGGGACACACAAAATTTAAAATGCCTCACATCTCCTTCAAAAAGTAACCCCTCATTCCCAAAAAGCCCTTTTAAAACAAAAATGTCAAAGAAACTTTTTCTCAATGGCAAACACTTTTTTCAAATAGTAAAAATTTTTTGGGTAACCATGGGAAACACGGGTTTTTCTAAAACTAAGCTCTTTGGTCTTTCATTTGGCTTATATATACATTTTTAATACAATGTTCACGTGAAAGTTTAACTGCTGAGAGGGGTAACCCAATTACACTGTAAACACCAATGAAAAGTAAAAAAAACAGAAAAATTTTTTAGGCCAAACATTACTTTTTAAAAAAAAGTTTGCATACAACAAAAAATAAAAAATATGTAAAAACCCAAAAATATATTCTTTAAATACAGTAAAGAAAACAATTGTGTGTGGGGGTCCCCGGGGGGGCAGTCCAGGAAAGGGTTAGGGGGGGGGGGGGGCAGTTTAACCCTGCTAAGTACGGGTTCATCTCTTCTCCGGGGGGGTCTGGGGCCCCAATACTTTGTCCACATCACCCGGGGAAAAGGTTTTTTTCTCTTGGGCCCAAAAAAGAGGGAAATATCTCCTAGCATGGCGTATCCAAACCTTTGGAGAGGCAAACCCCTAAAGTCCCCACTTTCGTCCTCCATTTTCCCCGGGGGGGGAAAACGGCATGGGGGGGCATAGGGTTGGCAAACTAACCTTTTCCAAGCCGGGCCCCCCGAGAAAATTCCCCCTATGGGATTTAGAAAAAGGGGAAATGGGGGTAGGTACAAAACTACAAAATTTTGGATGGGGGGCAAAAAAATTTTTTGGGCCAGAACAGCCCCGGGGAAAAATAAAAATGTTTCCCCTATAACCACACATCTACAGGCTTTCCCGATTCTGGATCAGGGAAAGCATTGTTTTAAATTGCTCCCGAAAAAAAAAAAGGGTAGGCCGGTGTTGTTTCGGACCCCGTGTGGCATTGTGATGGGGGACCCCGGTTTTTATTTATGGCAGCCCACCTCGTTATATTACCCCCACGCCCGTCCCGGGACATTGGTTAAATTGGGCCCCCTGTCCTATTACATTTTTTCCCCTGGCGCCCCGGTTTTTGGGGAGGTTTTTAAGCCAACCTCATCCACAAAAAATTTAAAAGTACAGGAAAATCCCCTTCCAATACTCTTGTAACAGACAAAAAGGGTATACAATGAGTAAATATGGGGATGTCTGAAGTACTGGAAGAGTTTTTCTACATACCTCTACAAATTTATGTCGCAGATTCTTACTTTTGTCAGAAATTTTTCCCAAATGGAACCCCTTTTAAAGTTGTTTCATCTCACTTGGTTTCCATTGGGAGGATGCGTTGTATGGTCGACAGGCTCACCCGCATTTATGTTTTAAATTTTGGTGTTTATTTTTCAAGATATGTTCTCTTTCTCTCAAATCCCAATTCATTGTTGGGCCCAAAAAATATTTTTTAATTTGGGAGTCTCCTTTTACACTGTAAAAAAGCTTCCTGTCCTCCCCTTATTTTTTTTTCCTTTTCCCCTCTGTACAAAAAAATTTAAACACAGTATGGTTCAGCAAGGAATTTTAAACAAATTTCACAAAAAAGTAGTACAGCATGATAACCAACCCCATTCATTTAAAGGCCCCGGCAGAAATGGGTGGCTTTGATTTTTCAAATGTTTTTGCAATAAATATGGAGTCAAGTATTTTTTCAGCATTACTTTAAAGCTAAAAAAGTAATTTGATAGTTGGCCCTACCTGTTCCAAAAATTTTTGAAGGTTCGAATTATGGACGCCACTTAAATGGGGCTCAAGTTTTTGGGGTGGCCTCGTCCAGCCTTCTCATGGTCAAACCCGGGGGATCACTTTAACAACAATTTGCCCTAATCTCATCAAGATGGGTCTATTCCTTCTCTTCTTTGCCCTCGTCCTCTTCTTCCTCTTCCTCCCTTTCCCCTTTCCCCTTTCCCCTTCCCCTTTTTCCCCTACCCCCTACCCTCCCCTTTTCCCAAATATTCGTCTTTGAATTTGTCCTCGTTGTTGTCCCCTGCCCTTTTCCTCCTACTCCTCTTCTCCTTTTCCCTTTTTGGGATCCATTGTTCAAAAAAGTTTCCCATTTCCCACAGGGAAAACAGTGATTGGTTATTTATCGTTTAAACAATTGTGTTTGAACATTGGGAGAGTTGTTTGAACCCGGTGGGGGAATGTACATTTTGATTGGTTGTGTTTTGGGAAAAGGGGAAAACAAGTCACATCCTGTTGATTTTTTTGGGGGGGGGGGGGGGGTTTTTTAGGTAGAGAATTGTGTGTAGTGTTTTGAAAAAAGTGTTTTTTCAATTTACAAAATGAGTCAAAAGGGTGAGAAAAGCTTTTCAGAGTGGTTTTGGGGAGATGAGTGGAAGGAATCAAACGGGCCCGGATCCCCGGTGATTCAATAGACTTTATGTAGTTCAAAACGTGAACAAAATAGTCGCCAAACCCCAAAAAGGGGGGCGCAAAACAAATTTCGCACAAAACAAATGCGTAAAACACCCCGAAAAGGCACGGGATTGGGGAACTCTCGGGACAAGGGCCCAAAAAACGAGAGAAAATACCCTAACAGGGGATTTTGGGGCCAAA
>CM072257.1:14770082-14811624 GCA_036851935.1 Coregonus suidteri | reverse complement strand
GCTTTGGGTTTTGTGTTCCCGGGGGGTTTGTGGAAATGTGTTTTTCAGTGTGTGTTGTGGGGTTTCCCGGGGGTGTGTTGTTGTGTGTTGTCCCGGGTTTTTTGTTGCCGTGTGTGTGTGTGGTTTTGTGTTGTGTTTTGGTGTGTGGGGGGGGTTTGTATTGTTTGTTTTTTTGGGTGTGTGGTGTTGTTGTGTGTTTTGTTGTGGTTCCCGTGTGTGTTGTGTGTTGGGGTTGGTGTGTGTGGTGGTTTTTTTTTTGTCCATTGTTTTTGGTGGGGGTGGGGTTTGTTTGTTTTGTGGTGTGTAGTTTGTGTTGGTTGTTGTTTTTGTTCCCGTTGTTGTGTTTCAGGTTTTGTGGGGTTTTGGTGTGTTTTCCAGTGGTTGTGTGTTTTGTTGGTGTGTGTGTTTTTCCCCCTGTTGGTTTGTTGTTTGTCAGTGTGTGTGTTTTTTGTTGTGGTTTTTGTTGTTTTGTGTTGTTTGGGTTTGGGGGTTTTGGTTGGGTTTGTGTTTTGTTTTACAGTGTTTGGTGTTATCAATTGTGGGTTTTGTGTGCCATGTGTGTCAGTGTTTGTGTCCGTTTGTTGTGTTGTTTCATAGTGTTCAGTGTGTTGTTCGTGTGTGTGTGTGTGTCCCCGTGTTGTGTGTTGTTGTGTGTGTGTGTGTACAGTGTGTTGTGTCAGTGTGTTTGTGTGTCAGTGTGTGTGTGTGTCCAGTGTTTGTGTTGTGTGTTCAGTGTGTGTCCAGTGTGTGTCCAGTGTGTGTGTGTGTCCAGTGTGTGTGTCCGTGTGTCCAGTGTGTGTCCGTGTGTGTCCAGTAGTGTGTGTGTCCTCTGTGTGTCCAGTGTGTGTGTGTGTGTGTCCAGTGTGTGTGTGTGTGTCCAGTGTGTGTGTGTGTGTCCAGTGTCTGGTGTGTGTTTCCCATTGTGTGTGTGTGTCCCAGTGTGTGTGTGTGCTCAAGCGTGGGTGTGTGTGGTCCAGTGTGTGTGTGGTCCATTGTGTGTGTGTGTGTTGTGTCCAAGAATGTGTGTGTACACTCCTACTCTGTGGGGGGCTGGAGGAGGGGGACGTCTATGGTAGTGGACTTATTATTGTGCCAGGCAGAGTAACTGTTGCCAGAGCAGATCAGAATCCATGACTTGTCATTACCTCAATCACACAGTCATTACCCCTTCCTCTCCTGCTGATTCCTTTATATGTCACTCCTATAACAGCCCTTCTCCCACTCCACTCTACCTCCCAGTAACAGCGCCCAGTCAGACCCTCTCTACACAGCACCTGTTCATGGTAATCAAATCTCTCTGGGTGATCAGGATACGGCTGCTCCTCTCTCCTACATGTCACCTTTCTGTTCTCCTCAGACAGAGAGAGGAATCTGTTTACTGTGTTTAGGTCCAGTGTGAGATCACAGACATCTGATGGATGAAACCAGACACAATATTAGAAATCATCATCATTCACATTAGAATGTTAACTCACTTTTCACTAATTCATTTAATGTAGATGTTTCTAGGTATCAAAAGGAGAAGTTAAGGTAACTTGAGACTTGTTGAATGATCATATGTTATACTGTATGGTAATATAAAACACACTTATTCCCATTAATTACACACACACACACACACACACACATCCTGAACACACACACACACACTTATACTGAACACACACACACACACACACACACACACACACACACATCCTGAACACACACACACACACTTATACTGAACACACACACACACACACACACACACACACACACACACACACACACACACACACACACACACACACACACACACATTATCAAAGCAATTCTTTGTAAACTTTGGTGTCCCTGATTTGTGCTTCTGTAGAACTACAGCTGATATTTAATATGACCAAGTAAGTAATGATGGTGGTCTTTGACTTTGACTTCACTTGAATTAAGACTTATTCTTAGTCATATTCTTCACAGCAGTCAACACTCACATTTTCTAAGTCCAGGTTTCATTGTGTTCTCTCCACCATGTTCCACACTGTAGCGGTAAGCAGAAGAACAGACAGTCAATGAAGGATACACACCTGAACTCACACACACACACACACACACGCACACACACACACACACACACACACACACACACACACACACACACACACACACACACACACACACACACACACACACACATACGTGTTTATAGACAATATCAGGACTTATGACAAAATGTGACATATTGGGACATGCCTTTCCCAAGGTCCAAGAGACCTGGGAATCAGAATAGTTTGGTCCCATGATTCTAGGAATACATCCATCTGTTGAGATTTTGTCTAGGGCTATATTTTGTTCAGACCTGATTTTAATAGTATATATGAGGACTTTTTCGGGTTCATGTGACATATAAGGCCCATAGCAACAGCAGCCCATAGATACACACTGATTTTCAGGTTTATGTGACTTATGAAGAACCTGTAAATAGGGTCTGTATTTGAACGTGGTTCCGGTTACATGTTGAAATGTCTGCATAAGAATCATAGGTGTACAATACTTAACTAAAGCTTTAAAAAAATTATTATAATAATCATGCTCACCAGATAGGTAACCTTCAACAGAAATGCCTATCCATGTTCACATAGCTCATAAATATAATATGTTCTCAGTCTACTGTTTAAGTCGTATTATTGTTATTTATAACAATACATTTGCAGTCAATATTCATGTAAAAAAAAGAGGGAACACTTGATGCCTTACTTTTATTGAGTGCCAGCGAAAATATGCAAATTAACAAATCAATTGAACACCCAGAATAGACCACCTACACTTTGCCTCCTTCCCTGCTATGCACAAGGCAGTAGAAATGGCATGTTTGAAATGAATGAGAAACTCTCTATTAAAGCATCCAGCTTCTATGAAACATGACAGTGTACATTCAGCTAACCTGTCTAAATAACATAGGGATTTACATCATAGTTACATAGTGCAAGTTACCATACACAAGGCCTGTTACAAGCACCCATTAAAATGGTAATAGTTTAACAGTAATTTTAAACACCTTGCCACATTCAACAACTTGTGGTTAAGAACAAAGTGCTTCTGAAAACTTAGGAACAATAACAATCCCTTTAAGTACTGTTTATCTCTTTTCCCTGTCAATGAGAGCAGAGTATTAACCTATATCATCAACTGTTATCCCAAAAAAATGTGACCATAAGTGGCAAACATATGCTCATTAATAGCCCTCAATTATACATAAACATACAAACATGTGGGATCTACAGTCGAGCCTATGTGGCATGTTTGTACAAGAACCAACAATATAAATCATTTAAGGAAAATAAAATAATATGAACATGAAACCCACAGATATTAACACTATCTGAGGAGAAGCTGATTGAAATTGGAATTGAATGGTACCTGAGCTACAGTTGGCATGCTCTAGTTCTATCTATTCATCTTCCTTTTTAATGCTACATTTCTGTTGTGGATGTAGTATTTGATAGCAACCCAGTCTCTGTCTTTCAGAGCTACTGGCTCTGCTTGGAGGCAGGAGTCACAGTCCTTTTTACCTGGTATTCTGCAGCTTGTTATGAAATTAAGCAAATGCCGCTCAACAGCTTTCACTTCATCACCTGTCCACTTGCTTCTCACCTTCACAGCTTTCATAAATGGAAACAAAATACAACTGATTAACAATGAACTCTGCTAAAGTGACAAATGGAGGATATGATACAAAGGATTCTAGTTAGTAGTTATATGATGTTATCAATACATGTGAATACAAAATGCTTACTAACCTTGCTTTCCTTTGGAGCACTTTGAGGATGCTTGGGATGTGACTATTTTTACCATGTCTTGGTTGTGTGTTGCTCATGTGTACATTATCCAAGGTGGTTGACTCAGGAGTGCCCTCCATGTTGTCCAGGGTGGTTGACTCAGAAGTTCCCTCCATGTTGTCCAGGGTGGTTGACTCAGGAGTGCCCTCCATGTTGTCCAGGGTGGTTGACTCAGAAGTGCCCTCCATGTTGTCCAGGGTGGTTGACTCAGAAGTGCCCTCCATGTTGTCCAGGGTGGTTGACTCAGAAGTGCCCTCCATGTTGTCCAGGGTGGTTGACTCTGGTGTTTGCCTCAGAAGTGTCTGGTCCCTAGAACTCTCTGTTGTTGAGCCTTTGCAAAGTAATAATGAATGTGATTATGTTCTATGAGCTTTATGACAATACGTTTGCTTGCTTGTATTATTCACTGTAAACAACCTCAATGTCAGGCAATATGCAATTCTACATTAGATATTAACTGGATATTTGAGATATAAACATAAACTGATTGCAAATCCATAAATGTGGAATTACTTATCACCACCAATGTGATTGTTTAAAAACAGATAGAGGATCATTTCGATAATCCCCACAGAAATGTGCATTTATGTGACATAACTTAAAGATATTACCACATATATACAAGTCAGGATACCTTTGCATTGATGTAGGTCAGCAATGGTTTCTTCACTGGAATCATCATCACTCATTTCTACTTCATCTGGTTGGATAAAAAACATTTACGGCCAATTATTTAAATTAAGGACTAACAACACTTATAATAGTTATATTTGAAGTGGCTAAAAACTATATTTCAAACAATATTTTACCTTCAGGATTGACCTCAATGTCATCCAGCCCTTTCCCCTGCAGGTAAGGCAGTCTTCCTTTTTCAATTGCTATCAACAGTTTGCTGACTTTTGCAAGCTGCAGGGTACTCTCTGGAAGCCGATAGAATTCTCTATGGACACGGATGTCATGTCCTAGAAAGGTGGCAAGTTGATCCATTTCATTTTCTTTGAGGTTTAGTAGTGTGGACAAAGTGGCGACTTGTTTCCGCAATCTTGTTGAGGTGAGTGCCTCTGGGTTCTTTGCACCACATTGCTTTGCATAATTGCGAAAGCAGTCGGAGCCTCTGTAATGGGAAAGGACACCTGGCCGTGCAAACATGTACACATTTTCTTTGTGGACTTGACACTCTTTCCTGCTTATCATGAGGAGGTCCATAGCAGCGATCATGTCAGGGGTTAGAAGCACTGGAACCTTTCTTGACCTTTTACCTCGAATCTCAACTCTCTCAAAGTGCTCTGCAAGCTTCCTCTCGAAGTCAGTAAGGCCCCTCACAATGTCTGGATTCAGCTCCGTAAGATCCCTGGATGTGAAAGACTGAAGTTCCATTTTTGAAACTTCCCCTTCCCTCCTTCTGTTAAATAGTACTACCTGCGTCAAAGTCACTTTAGCAAGATTTCCAAAGCTTTTGCTGTTGGGTTCTTCCTCAAGGTCCTTCATACACTTAGCACGCTCAGTAGCAAGAAACGTGTGCAGCACAGAAACATCCTCTGTAAAGGGTAAAACCTGTGGTTTATTCCATTTGGCTTGTTGAAGTGTACCCAATGCGGCAGCTGAAATGGACTCTGTCCACTTTTTCTGATGTAAAGTGGCAAATTGCTTTGCAGACTCTGCAACAGCAGGGCGATTTGCAATGATGGCATTGCATTGCACAATGCCTGCAACTTTGGCTAAACTGTGTCCCAATTTCAAAGCCAATGATGGGATTTTATACGAGTTGCTTTCGACATCATAACCAGCAACAGATCTTACTGCCTGTATCACATGGGGAAAGTTACAGGGCATAACAAGGTCTTCGGTGCTCTTCAAAGGTGTTATAGCCCTTGCCGTTATCAATAGTCTTGCCATCTCCCTCATTTTTTGGCGTATGTAGTCATTCCTTCTCTCATATGGTTTCCTGGAATTCAACAGTGACTCGCCGATACAAAGGATTTCAGTTTCACTCCTTACAACCGAGGAAATGTCATCCTGGTTCATTTCACAAGCAATCTTCCAAACAGTTTCCTTAACTGAGTCAGGTCTTGGTAAGTGCAGTTGAATCCGTTTTCGCCCAACTTGAGGCTCTCCCTCAACAGACTTCTTCGGGCAGTTTCTCACATGTCTCCATAGGGAATTTCTTGCATACAGTCCTTCGCAAAATTTGCAGTGACGGTAGTCATCAGATGGTTTTGTAGTAGTAGGTCTTCTACAGGCAACCATCTCTCCAGTGCCACAGCTTGCCACTTCAGCATTATGGTCAAAGTTTCCTCTCTTCTTAAGAGAGCGTAACAACTCTCTTCTTTTGCGGGATCCTTTTTTAAAACTGAAAGCCATTGCAACATCAGGCTTTTCACTGTGGATGGATTCGAGGTGTCTTGCCAATTTAGAAATTGCCTTTTTACAATAAAGACAAAATTGCTTCTTGTTGTACTTGCTTCCTTTTGCTGTTATTGACAAAGGTGTGACATTTATGGAGCTTTTCTGGTGTGATGTGTTCTCTGATGAATTGGCACTGCAGCTTATTACTGAAGTACAAGGATTGCTGCGCATCTTTGAATAACTTAATGTCCTTGGCTTCTCTGAACTGGTGGTACTATCCCCACTGTGTGCTGTAACATTCCCTAATGGTGTGTTCTTTGACAGTTTGTGGTGGAGATTCTTTTCTGTGGTTTTATATTCCTTACTACAAGAACTTATAGTACTTATAATAGAAGCATCCGAGGAATTGCCACATGAGTCTGGAACATAGTCTGCATCGTCATAGTCCGTAGCATCCGAAGATTCATCAAGTAGGTCAGTAGAGGTCTGAAGGAAAATGGAGAAAAAAAGCATCTAATTCTGTCAATAACTTATACATGTATTAATACCTAGGGTATCATACTCCCTACAGTACCATCACATTGTGCATAACACCTACATACTCACAGATACATTAATTCTGGTGAACTGATTGAAAGACCTATGTCTCTCAGCTATCCCTTTTTTAGCCTTCTCATAATGATCCTCACAACGATCATGACGGCGCCTCAGATTTTGCAGATGGCGGCCTTTTCTAAGCTGTACAAATTTCTATAATGTTTCTTCACATCAAAAATACCACAATGTGTTAACAAAGAACATTAACTATTTTATCTAATGACAAGAATGCAGCTTTCTTACCTGCTTTGCAGTAGGACACTGGAAGGGTACAATTCCACTGGACTTGCTTGCCTTGAATGAAATTATGAAGAATAAATATTTGTTTGTAATAACACAGTACCGTAACAGTAAATTAGGATATTATACATTATACTGTATGTGAAAATTATTTGGGTTAAGAAATTGACAATACTGTTTTATAGATGACCTATAGATGAAAAAATGAATGTGGACTCTATAGAAATGGTTAAAACTACAATATCGGCTAACCAACAATATGAGGACCTTGTAACACACACACTCTACTCTGGTTGGGTCATACCATATCGGGACGTCATCTGAAACACATTTACGTCTTGAACAGACTAAGTACAAAATGAGGACATGACGACTGAACACATCTAGAGTCAAGGTTCCTGACTTTGAGTTATCATTTTGTTGTCAAAGAAAGCTCACAACCTTAAAAGTAATGTAAATTGATCTACTGCCATATGAATTAAATCACGCAAATTGATAAGAAGTATGTTAAATGGGCAAAAACATTGCCCAAAAAATACAAAAACATAGGCATTAGAGAGAATAAAGATTAATTTTATGTTTAGAGGGGCGGTTAGTTCTGTCAAATGGTCGGGCTAATTTTGTTTACGCTATGTTATCGAAACAAGTTATGGGAATGTTGATATTGTGAACATTTTACACAAAAGGTTGGTTGTAATACAGTAAAAAGCCATTTAATTTATATATTGGAATGAACTGAGACAACAATTTAATTTAAATTGAAAAGATCTACAATAAATGTGTAATAACCTGTTGGAAGGATGAAGTGGATCTCTGTCTCACTTCTGGGTCTGCTGAAGGTTGAGCTGGGATCTTGTCACTTGGTGTCTGCAACGAAATACAACAATAACATGTCAGAAATATTTTGTTTTATAATATAGATCATATCTATTTAGTAAACTAATGATCATACTCAGTTCAGTCACAATATATTCCTACCACCTGTCTATCATAATCGCCTTTGGGGTGAGACTCATTGCTGAGGTCAAGGGCTGCATTGACCACAGATGTTAGGAAATATAATTCATATGTGGATCTGGGCTTTTTATGCAAGACTCTATAGAAATGGTTAAAACTGTACAATATCTGCTAACCAACAATATGAGGACTGTGTAACACACACACTCTACACTGGTTGGGTCATACCATATCGGGACATCATCTGAAACACATTTACGTCTTGAACAGACTAAGTACGAAATGAGGAGATGACGACTGAACACATCTAGAGTCAAGGTTCCTGACTTTGAGTTATCCTTTTGTTGTCAAAGAAAGCTCACAACCTTAAAAGTAATGTAAATGGATCTACTGCCATATCAATTAAATCACGCAAATTGATAAGAAGTATGTTAAATGGGCAAAAACATTGCCCAAAAAATACAAAAACATAGGCATTAGAGAGAATAAAGATTAATTTTATGTTTTGAGGGGCGGTTAGTTCCGTCAAATGGTCGGGCTAATTTTGTTTACGCTATGATATCGAAACAAGTTATGGGAATGTTGATATTGTGAAAATTTTACACAAAAGGTTGGTTGTAATACAGTAAAAAGCCATTTAATTTATATATTGGAATGAACTGAGACAACAATTTAATTTAAATGGAAAAGATCTACAATAAATGTGTAATAACCTGTTGGAAGGATGAAGTGGATCTCTGTCTCACTTCTGGGTCTGCTGAAGGTTGAGCTGGGATCTTGTCACTTGTTGTCTGCAATGGAATACAACAATAACATGTCAGAAATATTGTGTTTTATAATATAGATCATATCTATTTAGTAAACTAATGATCATACTCAGTTCAGTCACAATATATTCCTACCACCTGTCTATCATAATCGCCTTTGGGGTGAGACTCATTGCTGAGGTCAAGGGCTGCATTGACCACAGATGTTAGGAAAAATCATTCATATGTGGATCTGGGCTTTTTATGCAAGACTCCATAGAAATGGTTAAAACTGTACAATATCTGCTAACCAACTATATGAGGACCGTGTAACACACACACTCTACTCTGGTTGGGTCATACCATATCGGGACGTCATCTGAAAGACATTTACGTCTTGAACAGACTAAGTACAAAATGAGGAGATGACGACTGAACACATCTAGAGTCAAGGTTCCTGACTTTGAGTTATCCTTTTGTTGTCAAAGAAAGCTCACAACCTTAAAAGTAATGTACAGTGAGGGAAAAAAGTATTTGATTCCCTGCTGATTTTGTACGTTCGCCCACTGACAAAGAAATGATCAGTCTATAATTTTAATGGTAGGTTTATTTGAACAGTGAGAGACAGAATAACAACAACAAAGAATCCTGACAAACGCATGTCAAAAATGTTATAAATTGATATGCATTTTAATGAGGGAAATAAGTATTTTACCCCCTCTCAATCAGAAAGATTTCTGGCTCCCAGGTGTCTTTTATACAGGTAACGAGCTGAGATTAGGAACACACGCTTAAAGGGAGTGCTCCTAATCTCAGTTTGTTACCTGTATAAAAGACACCTGTCCACAGAAGCAATCAGTCAATCAGATTCCAAACTCCACCATGGCCAAGACCAAAGAGCTCTCCAAGGATGTCAGGGACAAGATTGTAGACCTACACAAGGCTGGAATGGGCTACAAGACCATCGCCAAGCAGCTTGGTGAGAAGGTGACAACAGTAGGTGCGATTATTCGCAAATGGAAGAAACACAAAAGAACTGTCAATCTCCCTCGGCCTGGGGCTCAATGCAAGATCTCACCTCATGGAGTTGCAATGATCATAAGAACGGTGAGGAATCAGCCCAGAACTACACGGGAGGATCTTGTCAATGATCTCAAGGCAGCTGGGACCATAGTCACCAAGAAAACAATTGGTAACAGACTACGCTGTGAAGGACTGAAATCCTGCAGCGCCCGCAAGGTCCCCCTGCTCAAGAAAGCACATATACAGGCCCGTCTGAAGTTTGCCAATGAACATCTGAATGATTCAGAGGAGAAATGGGTGAAAGTGTTGTGGTCAGATGAGACCAAAATCGAGCTCTTTGGCATCAACTCAACTCGCCGTGTTTGGAGGAGGAGGAATGTTGCCTATGAACCCAAGAACACCATCCCCACCGTCAAACATAGAGGTGGAAACATTATGCTTTGGGGGTGAATTGCTAAGGGTACAGGACAACTTCACTGCATCAAAGGGACGATGGACGGGGCCATGTAACGTCAAATCTTGGGTGAGAACCTCCTTCCCTCAGCCAGGGCATTGAAAATGGGTTGTGGATGGGTATTCCAGCATGACAATGACCCAAAAACACACGGCCAAGGCAACAAAGGAGTGGCTCAAGAAGAAGCACATTAAGGTCCTGGAGTGGCCTAGCCAGTCTCCAGACCTTAATCCCATAGAAAATCTGTGGAGGGAGCTGAAGGTTCGAGTTGCCAAACGTCAGCCTCGAAACCTTAATGACTTGGATAAGATCTACAAAGAGGAGTGGGACAAAATCCCTCCTGAAATGTGTGCAAACCTGATGGCCAACTACAAGAAACGTCTGACCTCTGTAATTACCAACAAGGGTTTTGCCACCAAGTACTAAGTCATGTTTTGCAGAGGGGTCAAATACTTATTTCCCTCATTAAATGCAAATCAATTTATAACATTTTTGACACGCGTTTTTCTGTTTTTTGTTGTTGTTATTCTGTCTCTCACTGTTCAAATAAACCTATCATTAAAATTATAGACTGATCATGTCTTTGTCAGTGGGCAAACGTACAAAATCAGCAGGGGATCAAATACTTTTTCCCCCTCATTGTAAATGGATCTACTGCCATATAAATTAAATCATGCAAATTGATAAGAAGTATGTTAAATGGGCAAAAACATTGCCCAAAAAAATTAAAAACATAGGAATTAGCCAGAATAAAGATTAATTTTATGTTTTGAGGGGCGGTTGCAATACAGTAAAAAGCCATTTAATTCATATATAGGATTGAACTGAGACATCAATTTAATTTCAATAGAAAAGAGCTACAATATGTGTAATAACCTGTTGGAAGGATGAAGTGGATCTCTTTCTCACTTCTGGGTCTGCTGAAGGTTGAGCTGGGATCAAGGATGAAGTGGATTTCTGTCTCACTTCTAGGTCTGCTGAAGGTTGAGCTGGGATCTTGTCACTTGGTGTCTGCAACGGAATACAACAATAACATGTCAGAAATATTGTGTTTTATAATATAGATCATATCTATTTAGTAAACTAATGATCATACTCAGTTCAGTCACAATATATTCCTACCACCTGTCTATCATAATCGCCTTTAGGGTGAGACTCATTGCTGAAGTCAAGGGCTGCATTGACCACAGATGTTAGGAAAGAAAATTCATATGTGGATCTGGGCTTTTTATGCAAGACTCCATAGAAATGGTGGTAAAACTGTACAATATCTGCTAACCAACTATATGAGGACCGTGTAACACACACACTCTACTCTGGTTGGGTCATACCATATCGGGACGTCATCTGAAACAAATTTACGTCTTGAACACACTAAGTACGAAATGAGGACATGACGACTGAACACATCTAGAGTCAAGGTTCCTGACTTTGAGTTATCCTTTTTTGTGGTCAAAGAAAGCTCACAACCTTAAAAGTAATGTAAATGGATCTACTGCTATATAAATTAAATCACGCAAATTGATAAGAAGTATGTTAAATGGGCAAAAACATTGCCCAAAAAACAAACAAACATAGGCATTAGAGAGAATAAAGATTAATTTTATGTTTTGAGGGGCGGTTAGTTCTGTCAAATGGTTGGGCTAATTTTGTTTATGCAATGATATCGAAACAAGTTACGGGATGTTGATATTGTGAACATTTTACACAAAAAGTTGGTTGTAATACAGTAAAAAGCCATTTAATGTATATATTGGAATGAACTGAGACATCAATTTAATTTAAATAGAAAATATCTACAATAAATGTTTAATAACCTGTTGGAAGGATGAAGTGGATTTCTGTCTCACTTCTGGGTCTGCTGAAGGTTGAGCTGGGATCTTGTCACTTGTGTCTGCAACAAAATACAACAATAACATGTCAGAAATATTGTGTTATATAATATAGATCATATCTAATTAGTAAACTAATGATCATACTCAGTTCAGTCAAACAATATTCCTACCACCTGTCTATCATAATCGCCTTTGGGGTGAGACTCATTGCTGAGGTCAAGGGCTGCATTGACCACAGATGTTAGCAATGATAATTCATGGTGGATCTGGGCTTTTTATGCAAGACTCTATAGAAATGGTTAAAACTGTACAATATCTGCTAACCAACAATATGAGGACCGTGTAACACACACACTCTACTGCTGGTTGGGTCATACCATATCGGGACGTCATCTGAAACACATTTACGTCTTGAACAGACTAAGTACGAAATGAGGACATGACGACTGAACACATCTAGAGTCAAGGTTCCTGACTTTGAGTTATCCTTTTGTGGTCAAAGAAAGCTCACAACCTTAAAAGTAATGTAAATGGATCTACTGCCATATCAATTAAATCACGCAAATTGATAAGAAGTATGTTAAATGGGCAAAAACATTGCCCAAAAAAAAAAACAAACATATAGGCATTAGAGAGAATAAAGATTAAATTTATGTTGTGAGGGGCGGTTAGTTCTGTCAAATGGTTGGGCTAATTTTGTTTATGCAATGATATCGAAAAAAGTTACGGGATGTTGATATTGTGAACATTTTACACAAAAAGTTGGTTGTAATACAGTAAAAAGCCCATTTAATTTATTTATTGGAATGAACTGAGACATCAATTTAATTTAAATAGAAAATATCTACAATAAATGTGTAATAACCTGTTGGAAGGATGAAGTGGATTTCTGTCTCTCACTTCTGGGTCTGCTGAAGGTTGAGCTGGGATCTTGTCACTTGGTGTCTGCAACAAAATACAACAATAACATGTCAGAAAATATTGTGTTATATAATATAGATCATATCTAATTAGTAAACTAATGATCATACTCAGTTCAGTCACAATATATTCCTACCACCTGTCTATCATAATCGCCTTTGGGGGTGAGAGACTCATTGCTGAGGTCAAGGGCTGCATGACCACAGATGTTAGGAAAGATAATTCATATGTGGATCTGGGCTTTTTATGCAAGACTCTATAGAAAATGGTTAAAACTGTACAATATCTGCTAACCAACAATATGAGGACCGTGTAACACACACACTCTACTCTGTTGGGTCATACCATATCGGGACGTCATCTGAAACACATTTACGTCTTGAACAGACTAAGTACGAAATGAGGACATGACGACTGAACACATCTAGAGTCAAGGACCTGACTTTGAGTTATCCTTTTGTGGTCAAATAAAGCTCACAACCTTAAAAGTAATGTAAATGGATCTACTGCCATATAAATTAAATCACACAAATTGATAAGAAGTATGTTAAATGGGCAAAAACATTGCCAAAAAACAAAACAAACATAGGTATTAGAGAGAATAAAGATTAATTTCATGTTTTGAGGGGGCGGTTAGTTCTGTCAAATGGTCGGGCTAATTTTGTTTATGCAATGATATCGAAACAAGTTACGGGATGTTAATATTGTGAACATTTTACACAAAAAGTTGTTGTAATACAGTAAAAAGCCATTTAATTTATATACTGGAATGAACTGAGACATCAATTTAATTTAAATAGAAAATATCTACAATAAATGTTTAATAACCTCTTGGAAGGATGAAGTTGATTTCTGTCTCACTTCTGGGTCTGCTGAAGGTTGAGCTGGGATCTTGTCACTTGGTGTCTGCAACAAAATACAACAATAACATGTCAGAAATATTGTGTTATATAATATAGATCATATCTAATTAGTAAACTAATGATCATACTCAGTTCAGTCACAATATATTCCTACCACCTGTCTATCATAATCGCCTTTGGGGTGAGACTCATTGCTGAGGTCAAGGGCTGCATTGACCACAGATGTTAGGAATGATAATTCATAGGTGGATCTGGGCTTTTTATGCAACTCTATAGAAATGGTTAAAACTGTACAATATCTGCTAACCAACAATATGAGGGACCGTGTAACACACACACTCTACTCTGGTTGGGTCATACCATATCGGGACGTCATCTGAAACACATTTACGTCTTGAACAGACTAAGTACGAAATGAGGACATGACGACTGAACACATCTAGAGTCAAGGTTCCTGACTTTGAGTTATCCTTTTGTGGTCAAAGAAAGCTCACAACCTTAAAAGTAATGTAAATGGATCTACTGCCATATCAATTAAATCACGCAAATTGATAAGAAGTATGTTAAATGGGCAAAAACATTGCCCAAAAAACAAACAAACATAGGCATTAGAGAGAATAAAGATTAAATTTATGTTTTGAGGGGCGGTTAGTTCTGTCAAATGGTGGGCTAATTTTGTTTATGCAATGATATCGAAACAAGTTACGGGATGTTGATATTGTGAACATTTTACACACAAAATGTCGGTTGTAATACAGTAAAAAAAGCCATTTAATTTATTTATTGGAATGAACTGAGACATCAATTTAATTTAAATAGAAAATATCTACAATAAATGTGTAATAACCTGTTGGAAGGATGAAGTGGATTTCTGTCTCACTTCTGGGTCAGCTGAAGGTTGAGCTGGGATCTTGTCACTTGGTGTCTGCAACGAAATACAACAATAACATGTCAGAAATATTGTGTTATATAATATAGATCATATCTAATTAGTAAACTAATGATCGTACTCAGTTCAGTCACAATATATTCCTACCACCTGTCTATCATAATTGCCTTTGGGGTGAGACTCATTGCTGTGGTCAAGGGGCTGCATTGACCACAGATGTTAGGAAAGATAATTCATATGTGGATCTGGGCTTTTTATGCAAGACTATAGAAATGGTTAAAACTGTACAATATCTGCTAACCAACAATATGAGGACCGTGTAACACACACACTCTACTCTGGTTGGGTCATACCATATCGGGACGTCATCTGAAACACATTTACGTCTTGAACAGACTAAGTACGAAATGAGGGACATGACGACTGAACACATCTAGAGTCAAGGTTCCTGACTTTGAGTTATCCTTTAGTGGTCAAATAAAGCTCACAACCTTAAAAGTAATGTAAATGGATCTACTGCCATATAAATTAAATCACACAAATTGATAAGAAGTATGTTAAATGGGCAAAAACATTGCCCAAAAAACAAACAAACATAGGCATTAGAGAGAATAAAGATTAATTTTATGTTTTGAGGGGCGGTTAGTTCTGTCAAATGGTCGGGCTAATTTTGTTTACGCAATGATATCGAAACAAGTTACGGATGTTGATATTGTGAACATTGTACACAAAAAGTTGGTTGTAATACAGTAAAAAGCCATTTACTTTATATATTGGAATGAACTGAGACATCAATTTAATTTAAATAGAAAATATCTACAATAATGTGTAATAACCTGTTGGAAGGATGAAGTGGATTTCTGTCTCACTTCTGGGTCTGCTGAAGGTTGAGCTGGGATCTTGTCACTTGGTGTCTGCAACGAAATACAACAATAACATGTCAGAAATATTGTGTTATAATATAGATCATATCTAATTAGTAAACTAATGATCATACTCAGTTCAGTCACAATATATTCCTACCACCTGTCTATCATAATCGCCTTTGGGGTGAGACTCATTGCTGAGGTCAAGGGCTGCATTGACCACAGATGTTAGGAATGATAATTCATAGGTGGATCTGGGCTTTTTATGCAAGACTCTATAGAAATGGTTAAAACTGTACAATATCTGCTAACCAACAATATGAGGACCGTGTAACACAACACACTCTACTCTGGTTGGGTCATACCATATCGGGATGTCATCTGAAAACACATTTACGTCTTGAACAGACTAAGTACGAAATGAGGACATGACGACTGAACACATCTAGAGTCAAGGTTCCTGACTTTGAGTTATCCTTTTGTGGTCAAAGAAAGCTCACAACCTTAAAAGTAATGTAAATGGATCTACTGCCATATCAATTAAATCACGCAAATTGATAAGAAGTATGTTAAATGGGCAAAAACATTGCCCAAAAAACAAACAAACATAGGCATTAGAGAGATTAAGATTAATTTTATGTTTTGAGGGGCGGTTAGTTCTGTCAAATGGTCGGGCTTATTTTGTTTACGCAATGATATCGAAACAAGTTACGGGATGTTGATATTGTGAACATTTTACACAAAAAGTTGGTTGTAATACAGTAAAAAGCCATTTAATTTATATATTGGAATGAACTGAGACATCAATTTAATTTAAATAGAAAATATCTACAATAAATGTGTAATAACCTGTTGGAAGGATGAAGTGGATTTCTGTCTCACTTCTGGGTCTGCTGAAGGTTGAGCTGGGATCTTGTCACTTTTGGTGTCTGCAACAAAAATACAACAATAACATGTCAGAAATATTGTGTTGTATAATATAGATCATATCTAATTAGTAAACTAATGATCATACTCAGTTCAGTCACAATATATTCCTACCACCTGTCTATCATAATCGCCTTCGGGGTGAGACTCATTGCTGTGGTCAAGGGCTGCATTGACCACAGATGTTTAGGAAAGATAATTCATATGTGGATCTGGGCTTTTTATGCAAGACTCTATAGAAATGGTTAAAACTGTACAATATCTGCTAACCAACAATATGAGGACCGTGTAACACACACACTCTACTCTGGTTGGGTCATACCATATCGGGACGTCATCTGAAACACATTTACGTCTTGAACAGACTAAGTACGAAATGAGGACCATGACGACTGAACACATCTAGAGTCAAGGATCCTGACTTTGAGTTATCCTTTTGTGGTCAAATAAAGCTCACAACCTTAAAAGTAATGTAAATGGATCTACAGCCATATAAATTAAATCACACAAATTGATAAGAAGTATGTTAAATGGGCAAAAACATTGCCCAAAAAACAAAACAAACATAGGTATTAGAGAGAATAAAGATTAATTTTATGTTTGGAGGGGCGGTAGTTCTGTCAAAATGGTCGGGCTAATTTTGTTTATGCAATGATATCGAAACAAGTTACGGGATGTTAATATTGTGAACATTTTACACAAAAAGTTGGTTGTAATACAGTAAAAAGCCATTTAATTTATATACTGGAATGAACTGAGACATCAATTTAATTTAAATAGAAAATATCTACAATAAATGTGTAATACCTGTTGGAAGGATGAAGTGGATTTCTGTCTCACTTCTGGGTCTGCTGAAGGTTGAGCTGGGATCTTGTCACTTGGTGTCTGCAACAAAATACAACAATAACATGTCAGAAATATTGTGTTATATAATATAGATCATATCTAATTAGTAAAACTAATGATCATACTCAGTTCAGTCACAATATATTCCTACCACCTGTCTATCATAATCGCCTTCGGGGTGAGACTCATTGCTGTGGTCAAGGGCTGCATTGACCACAGATGTTAGGAAAGATAATTCATATGTGGATCTGGGCTTTTTATGCAAGACTCTATAGAAATGGTTAAAACTGTACAATATCTGCTAACCAACAATATGAGGGACCGTGTAACACACACACTCTACTCTGGTTGGGTCATACCATATCGGGAACGTCATCTGAAAAACACATTTACGTCTTGAACAGACTAAGTACGAAATGAGGACATGACGAACACTGAACACATCTAGAGTCAAGGATCCTGACTTTGAGTTATCCTTTTGTGGTCAAATAAAGCTCACAACCTTAAAAGTAATGTAAATGGATCTACAGCCATATAAATTAAATCACACAAATTGATAAGAAGTATGTTAAATGGGCAAAAAACATTGCCCAAAAAACAAAACAAACATAGGTATTAGAGAGAATAAAGATTAATTTTATGTTTGGAGGGGCGGGTTAGTTCTGTCAAATGGTCGGGCTAATTTTGTTTATGCAATGATATCGAAACAAGTTACGGGATGTTAATATTGTGAACATTTTACACAAAAAGTTGGTTGTAATACAGTAAAAAAGCCATTTAATTTATATATTGGAATGAACTGAGACATCAATTTAATTTAAAATAGAAAATATCTACAATAAATGTTTAATAACCTGTTGGAAGGATGAAGTGGATTTCTGTCTCACTTCTGGGTCTGCTGAAGGTTGAGCTGGGATCTTGTCACTTGGTGTCTGCAACAAAATACAACAATAACATGTCAGAAATATTGTGTTATATAATATAGATCATATCTAATTAGTAAACTAATGATCATACTCAGTTCAGTCACAATATATTCCTACCACCTGTCTATCATAATCGCCTTTGGGTGAGACTCATTGCTGAGGTCAAGGGCTGCATTGACCACAGATGTTAGGAATGATAATTCATAGGTGGATCTGGGCTTTTTTATGCAAGTCTCTATAGAAATGGTTTTAAAACTGTACAATATCTGCTAACCAACAATATGAGGACCGTGTAACACACACACTCTACTCTGGTTGGGTCATACCATATCGGATGTCATCTGAAACACATTTACGTCTTGAACAGACTAAGTACGAAATGAGGACATGACGACTGAACACATCTAGAGTCAAGGTTCCTGACTTTGAGTTATCCTTTTGTGGTCAAAGAAAGCTCACAACCTTAAAAGTAATGTAAATGGATCTACTGCCATATCAATTAAATCACGCAAATTGATAAGAAGTATGTTAAATGGGCAAAAAACATTGCCCAAAAAAAAAACAAACATAGGCATTAGAGAGATTAAGATTAATTTTATGTTTTGAGGGGTGGTTAGTTCTGTCAAATGGTCGGGCTTATTTTGTTTTACGCAATGATATCGAAACAAGTTACGGGGATGTTGATATTGTGAACATTTTACACAAAAAGTTGGTTGTAATACAGTAAAAAGCCATTTAATTTATATACTGGAATGAACTGAGACATCAATTTAATTTAAATAGAAAATATCTACAATAAATGTGTAATAACCTGTTGGAAGGATGAAGTGGATTTCTGTCTCACTTCTGGGTCTGCTGAAGGTTGAGCTGGGATCTTGTCACTTGGTGTCTGCAACAAAATACAACAATAACATGTCAGAAATATTGTGTTATATAATATAGATCATATCTAATTAGTAAACTAATGATCATACTCAGTTCAGTCACAATATATTCCTACCACCTGTCTATCATAATCGCCTTTGGGGTGAGACTCATTGCTGTGGTCAAGGGCTGCATTGACCACAGATGTTAGGAAAGATAATTCATATGTGGATCTGGGCTTTTTATGCAAGACTCTATAGAAATGGTTAAAACTGTACAATATCTGCTAACCAACAATATGAGGACCGTGTAACACACACACTCTACTCTGGTTGGGTCATACCATATCGGGACGTCATCTGAAACACATTTACGTCTTGAACAGACTAAGTACGAAATGAGGACATGATGACTGAACACATCTAGAGTCAAGGATCCTGACTTTGAGTTATCCTTTTGTGGTCAAATAAAGCTCACAACCTTAAAAGTAATGTAAATGGATCTACTGCCATATAAATTAAATCACACAAATTGATAAGAAGTATGTTAAATGGGCAAAAACATTGCCCAAAAAACAAACAAACATAGGTATTAGAGAGAATAAAGATTAATTTTATGTTTTGAGGGGCGGTTAGTTCTGTCAAATGGTCGGGCTATTTTGTTTATGCAATGATATCGAAACAAGTTACGGGATGTTAATATTGTGAACATTTTACACAAAAAGTTGGTTGTAATACAGTAAAAAGCCATTTAATTTATATACTGGAATGAACTGAGACATCAATTTAATTTAAATAGAAAATATCTACAATAAATGTGTAATAACCTGTTGGAAGGATGAAGTGGATTTCTGTCTCACTTCTGGGTCTGCTGAAAGGTTGAGCTGGGATCTTGTCACTTGGTGTCTGCAACAAAATACAACAAAAACATGTCAAAAATTTTTGTTTTATAATATAGATCAAATCTAATTAGTAAACTAATGATCATACTAAGTTCAGTCACAATATTTTCCTACCACCTGTCTATCATAATCGCCTTTGGGGTGAGACTCATTGCTGAGGTCAAGGGCTGCATTGACCACAGATGTTAGGGAAAGATAATTAATATGTGGGATCTGGGCTTTTTATGCAAGACTCTATAGAAATGGTTAAAACTGTACAATATCTGCTAACCAACTATATGAGGACCGTGTAAAAACACACACTCTACTCTGGTTGGGTCATACCATATCGGGACGTCATCTGAAACACATTTACGTCTTGAACAGACTAAGTACGAAATGAGGACATGACGACTGAACACATCTAGAGTCAAGGTTCCTGACTTTGAGTTATCCTTTTGTGGTCAAATAAAGCTCACAACCTTAAAAGTAATGTAAATGGATCTACTGCCATATAAATTAAATCACACAAATTGATAAGAAGTATGTTAAATGGGCAAAAACATTGCCCAAAAAACAAACAAACATAGGTATTAGAGAGAATAAAGATTAATTTTATGTTTTGAGGGGCGGTTAGTTCTGTCAAATGGTCGGGCTAATTTTGTTTATGCAATGATATCGAAACAAGTTACGGGATGTTAATATTGTGAACATTTTACACAAAAAGTTGGTTGTAATACAGTAAAAAGCCATTTAATTTATATACTGGAATGAACTGAGACATCAATTTAATTTAAATAGAAAAATATCTACAATAAATGTTTAATAACCTCTTGGAAGGATGAAGTGGATTTCTGTCTCACTTCTGGGTCTGCTGAAGGTTGAGCTGGGATCTTGTCACTTGGTGTCTGCAACAAAATACAACAATAACATGTCAGAAATATTGTGTTATATAATATAGATCATATCTAATTAGTAAACTAATGATCATACTCAGTTCAGTCACAATATATTCCTACCACCTGTCTATCATAATCGCCTTTGGGGTGAGACTCATTGCTGAGGTCAAGGGCTGCATTGACCACAGATGTTAGGAATGATAATTCATAGGTGGATCTGGGCTTTTTATGCAACTCTATAGAAATGGTTGTTTTAAAAACTGTACAATATCTGCTAACCAACCAACAATATGAGGACCGTGTAACACACACACTCTACTCTGGTTGGGTCATACCATATCGGGACGTCATCTGAAACACATTTACGTCTTGAACAGACTAAGTACGAAATGAGGACATGACGACTGAACACATCTAGAGTCAATGTTCCTGACTTTGAGTTATCCTTTTGTGGTCAAAGAAAGCTCACAACCTTAAAAGTAATGTAAATGGATCTACTGCCATATCAATTAAATCACGCAAATTGATAAGAAGTATGTTAAATGGGCAAAAACATTGCCAAAAAAACAAACAAACATAGGCATTAGAGAGAATAAAGATTAAATTATGTTTTGAGGGGCGGTTAGTTTCTGTCAAATGGTTGGGCTAATTTTTGTTTATGCAATGATATCGAAACAAGTTACGGGATGTTGATATTGTGAAACATTTTTTACACAAAATGTCGGTTTGTAATACAGTAAAAAGCCATTTAATTTATTTATTGGAATGAACTGAGACATCAATTTTAATTTAAATAGAAAATATCTACAATAAATGTGTAATAACCTGTTGGAAGGATGAAGTGGATTTCTGTCTCACTTCTGGGTCAGCTGAAAGGTTGAGCTGGGATCTTGTCACTTGGTGTCTGCAACAAAATACAACAATAACATGTCAGAAATATTGTGTTATATAATATAGATCATATCTAATTAGTAAACTAATGATCGTACTCAGTTCAGTCACAATATATTCCTACCACCTGTCTATCATAATTGCCTTTGGGGTGAGACTCATTGCTGTGGTCAAGGGCTGCATTGACCACAGATGTTAGGAAAGATAATTCATATGTGGATCTGGGCTTTTTATGCAAGACTATAGAAATGGTTAAAACTGTACAATATCTGCTAACCAACAATATGAGGACCGTGTAACACACACACTCTACTCTGGTTGGGTCATACCATATCGGGACGTCATCTGAAACACATTTACGTCTTGAACAGACTAAGTACGAAATGAGGACATGACGACTGAACACATCTAGAGTCAAGGTTCCTGACTTTGAGTTATCCTTTAGTGGTCAAATAAAGCTCACAACCTTAAAAGTAATGTAAATGGATCTACTGCCATATAAATTAAATCACACAAATTGATAAGAAGTATGTTAAATGGGCAAAAACATTGCCCAAAAAACAAACAAACATAGGCATTAGAGAGAATAAAGATTAATTTTATGTTTTGAGGGGCGGTTAGTTCTGTCAAATGGTCGGGCTAATTTTGTTTACGCAATGATATCGAAACAAGTTACGGGATGTTGATATTGTGAACATTGTACACAAAAAGTTGGTTGTAATACAGTAAAAAGCCATTTAATTTATATATTGGAATGAACTGAGACATCAATTTAATTTAAATAGAAAATATCTACAATAAATGTGTAATAACCTGTTGGAAGGATGAAGTGGATTTCTGTCTCACTTCTGGGTCTGCTGAAGGTTGAGCTGGGATCTTGTCACTTGGTGTCTGCAACAAAATACAACAATAACATGTCAGAAATATTGGTGTTATATAATATAGATCATATCTATTAGTAAACTAATGATCATACTCAGTTCAGTCACAATATATTCCTACCACCTGTCTATCATAATCGCCTTTGGGGTGAGACTCATTTGCTGAGTCAAGGGCTGCATTGACCACAGATGTTAGGAATGATAATTCATAGGTGGATCTGGGCTTTTTATGCAAGTCTCTATAGAAATGGTTAAAACTATTTTGGTTTAAAACTGTACAATATCTGCTAACCAACAATATGAGGACCGTGTAACACACACACTCTACTCTGGTTGGGTCATACCATATCGGGATGTCATCTGAAACACATTTACGTCTTGAACAGACTAAGTACGAAATGAGGACATGACGACCCACTGAAATGAACACATCTAGAGTCAAGGTTCCTGACTTTGAGTTATCCTTTTGTGGTCAAAGAAAGCTCACAACCTTAAAAGTAATGTAAATGGATTCTACTGCCATATCAATTAAATCACGCAAATTGATAAGAAGTATGTTAAATGGGCAAAAAACATTGCCCAAAAAAAAACAAACAAACATAGGCATTAGAGAGATTAAGATTAATTTTATGTTTTGAGGGGTGGTTAGTTCTGTCAAATGGTCGGGCTTATTTTTGTTTACGCAATGATATCGAAACAAGTTACGGAATGTTGATATTGTGAACATTTTACACAAAAAGTTGGTTGTAATACAGTAAAAAGCCATTTAATTTATATATTGGAATGAAACTGAGACATCAATTTAATTTAAATAGAAAATATCTACAATAAATGTGTAATAACCTGTTGGAAGGATGAAGTGGATTTCTGTCTCACTTCTGGGTCTGCTGAAGGTTGAGCTGGGATCTTGTCACTTGGTGTCTGCAACAAAATACAACAATAACATGTCAGAAATATTGTGTTGTATAATATAGATCATATCTAATTAGTAAACTAATGATCATACTCAGTTCAGTCACAATATATTCCTACCACCTGTCTATCATAATCGCCTTCGGGGTGAGACTCATTGCTGTGGTCAAGGGCTGCATTGACCACAGATGTTAGGAAAGATAATTCATATGTGGATCTGGGCTTTTTATGCAAGACTCTATAGAAATGGTTAAAACTGTACAATATCTGCTAACCAACAATATGAGGACCGTGTAACACACACACTCTACTACTCTGGTTGGGTCATACCATATCGGGACGTCATCTGAAACACATTTACGTCTTGAACAGACTAAGTACGAAATGAGGACATGACGACTGAACACATCTAGAGTCAAGGATCCTGACTTTGAGTTATCCTTTTGTGGTCAAATAAAGCTCACAACCTTAAAAGTAATGTAAATGGATCTACAGCCATATAAATTAAATCACACAAATTGATAAGAAGTATGTTAAATGGGCAAAAACATTGCCCAAAAAACAAAACAAACATAGGTATTAGAGAGAATAAAGATTAATTTTATGTTTGGAGGGGCGGTTTAGTTCTGTCAAATGGTCGGGCTAATTTTGTTTATGCAATGATATCGAAACAAGTTACGGGATGTTAATATTGTGAACATTTTAACACACAAAAAGTTGGTTGTAATACAGTAAAAAGCCATTTAATTTATATATTGGAATGAACTGAGACATCATTTAATTTAAATAGAAAATATCTACAATAAATGTGTAATAACCTGTTGGAAGGATGAAGTGGATTTCTGTCTCACTTCTGGGTCTGCTGAAGGTTGAGCTGGGATCTTGTCACTTGGTGTCTGCAACAAAATACAACAATAACATGTCAGAAATATTGTGTTATATAATATAGATCATATCTAATTAGTAAACTAATGATCATACTCAGTTCAGTCACAATATATTCCTACCACCTGTCTATCATAATCGCCTTCGGGGTGAGACTCATTGCTGTGGTCAAGGGCTGCATTGACCACAGATGTTAGGAAAGATAATTCATATGTGGATCTGGGCTTTTTATGCAAGACTCTATAGAAATGGTTAAAACTGTACAATATCTGCTAACCAACAATATGAGGAACCGTGTAACACACACACTCTACTCTGGTTGGGTCATACCATATCGGGACGTCATCTGAAACACATTTACGTCTTGAACAGACTAAGTACGAAATGAGGACATGACGACTGAACACATCTAGAGTCAAGGATCCTGACTTTGAGTTATCCTTTTGTGGTCAAATAAAGCTCACAACCTTAAAAGTATGTAAATGGATCTACAGCCATATAAATTAAATCACACAAATTGATAAGAAGTATGTTAATGGGCAAAAACATTGCCCAAAAAAAACAAAACAAACATAGGTATTAGAGAGAATAAAGATTAATTTTATGTTTGGAGGGGCGGTTAGTTCTGTCAAATGGTCGGGCTAATTTTGTTTATGCAATGATATCGAAACAAGTTACGGGATGTTAATATTGTGAACATTTTACACAAAAAGTTGGTTGTAATACAGTAAAAAGCCATTTAATTTATATATTGGAATGAACTGAGACATCAATTTAATTTAAATAGAAAATATCTACAATAAATGTTTAATAACCTGTTGGAAGGATGAAGTGGATTTCTGTCTCACTTCTGGTCTGCTGAAGGTTGAGCTGGGATCTTGTCACTTGGTGTCTGCAACAAAAATACAACAATAACATGTCAGAAATATTGTGTTATATAATATAGATCATATCTAATTAGTAAACTAATGATCATACTCAGTTCAGTCACAATATATTCCTACCACCTGTCTATCATAATCGCCTTTGGGGTGAGACTCATTGCTGAGGTCAAGGGCTGCATTGACCACAGATGTTAGGAATGATAATTCATAGGTGGATCTGGGCTTTTTTATGCAAGTCTCTATAGAAATGGTTAAAACTGTACAATATCTGCTAACCAACAATATGAGGACCGTGTAACACACAACTCTACTCTGGTTGGGTCATACCATATCGGGATGTCATCTGAAACACATTTACGTCTTGAACAGACTAAGTACGAAATGAGGACATGACGACTGAACACATCTAGAGTCAAGGTTCCTGACTTTGAGTTATCCTTTTGTGGTCAAAGAAAGCTCACAACCTTAAAAGTAATGTAAATGGATCTACTGCCATATCAATTAAATCACGCAAATTGATAAGAAGTATGTTAAAATGGGGCAAAAACATTGCCCAAAAAAACAAACAAACATAGGCATTAGAGAGATTAAGATTAATTTTATGTTTTGAGGGGTGGTTAGTTCTGTCAAATGGTCGGGCTTATTTTGTTTACGCAATGATATCGAAACAAGTTACGGGATGTTGATATTGTGAACATTTTACACAAAAAAGTTGGTTGTAATACAGTAAAAAGCCATTTAATTTATATATTGGAATGAACTGAGACATCAATTTAATTTAAATAGAAAATATCTACAATAAATGTGTAATAACCTGTTGGAAGGATGAAGTGGATTTCTGTCTCACTTCTGGGTCTGCTGAAGGTTGAGCTGGGATCTTGTCACTTGGTGTCTGCAACAAAATATAAAACAATAACATGTCAGAAATATTGTGTTATATAATATAGATCATATCTAATTAGTAAACTAATGATCATACTCAGTTCAGTCACAATATATTCCTACCACCTGTCTATCATAATCGCCTTCGGGGTGAGACTCATTGCTGTGGTCAAGGGCTGCATTGACCACAGATGTTAGGAAAGATATTCATATGTGGATCTGGGCTTTTTTTATGCAAGACTCTATAGAAATGGTTAAAACTGTACAATATCTGCTAACCAACAATATGAGGACCGTGTAACACACACACTCTACTCTGGTTGGGTCATACCATATCGGGACGTCATCTGAAACACATTTACGTCTTGAACAGACTAAGTACGAAATGAGGACATGATGACTGAACACATCTAGAGTCAAGGATCCTGACTTTGAGTTATCCTTTTGTGGTCAAATAAAAGCTCACAACCTTTAAAAGTAATGTAAATGGATCTACAGCCATATAAATTAAATCACACAAATTGATAAGAAGTATGTTTAAATGGGCAAAAACATTGCCCAAAAAACAAACAAACATAGGTATTAGAGAGAATAAAGATTAATTTTATGTTTTGAGGGGCGGTTAGTTCTGTCAAATGGTCGGGCTAATTTTGTTTATGCAATGATATCGAAACAAGTTACGGGATGTTAATATTGTGAACATTTTACACAAAAAGTTGGTTGTAATACAGTAAAAAGCCATTTAATTTATATACTGGAATGAACTGAGACATCAATTTAATTTAAATAGAAAATATCTACAATAAATGTGTAATAACCTGTTGGAAGGATGAAGTGGATTTCTGTCTCACTTCTGGGTCTGCTGAAGGTTGAGCTGGGATCTTGTCACTTGGTGTCTGCAACAAAATACAACAAAAACATGTCAAAAATTTTTGTTTTATAATATAGATCAAATCTAATTAGTAAACTAATGATCATACTAAGTTCAGTCACAATATTTTTCCTACCACCTGTCTATCATAATCGCCTTTGGGGTGAGACTCATTGCTGAGGTCAAGGGCTGCATTGACCACAGATGTTAGGAAAGATAATTAATATGTGGATCTGGGCTTTTTATGCAAGACTCTATAGAAATGGTTAAAACTGTACAATATCTGCTAACCAACTATATGAGGACCGTGTAAAACACACACTCTACTCTGGTTGGGTCATACCATATCGGGACGTCATCTGAAACACATTTACGTCTTGAACAGACTAAGTACGAAATGAGGACATGACGACTGAACACATCTAGAGTCAAGGTTCCTGACTTTGAATTTATCCTTTTGTGGTCAAATAAAGCTCACAACCTTAAAAGTAATGTAAATGGATCTACTGCCATATAAATTAAATCACACAAATTGATAAGAAGTATGTTAAATGGGCAAAAACATTGCCCAAAAAACAAACAAACATAGGTATTAGAGAGAAAAAAAGATTAATTTTATGTTTTGAGGGGCGGTTAGTTTCTGTCAAATGGTCGGGCTAATTTTGTTTATGCAATGATATCGAAACAAGTTACGGGATGTTAATATTGTGAACATTTTACACAAAAAGTTGGTTGTAATACAGTAAAAAGCCATTTAATTTATATACTGGAATGAACTGAGACATCAATTTAATTTAAATAGAAAATATCTACAATAAATGTTTAATAACCTGTTGGAAGGATGAAGTGGATTTCTCTGTCTCACTTCTGGGTCTGCTGAAGGTTGAGCTGGGATCTTGTCACTTGGTGTCTGCAACAAAATACAACAATAACATGTCAGAAATATTGTGTTATATAATATAGATCATATCTAATTAGTAAACTAATGATCATACTCAGTTCAGTCACAATATATTCATACCACCTGTTTATCATAATCGCCTTTTGGGGTGAGACTCATTGCTGAGGTCAAGGGCTGCATTGACCACAGATGTTAGGAAAGATAATTCATATGTGGATCTGGGCTTTTTATGCAAGACTCTATAGAAATGGTTTTAAAACTGTACAATATCTGCTAACCAACAATATGAGGACCGTGTAACACACACACTCTACTCTGGTTGGGTCATACCATATCGGGACGTCATCTGAAACACATTTTACGTCTTGAACAGACTAAGTACGAAATGAGGACCTGACGACTGAAACACATCTAGAGTCAAGGTTCCTGACTTTGAGTTATCCTTTTGTGGTCAAAGAAAGCTCACAACCTTAAAAGTAATGTAAATGGATCTACTGCCATATAAATTAAATCACGCAAATTGATAAGAAGTATGTTAAATGGGCAAAAACATTGCCCAAAAAAAAAAACATAGGCATTAGAGAGAATAAAGATTAATTTTATGTTTTGAGGGGCGGTTAGTTCTGTCAAATGGTTGGGCTAATTTTGTTTATGCAATGATATCGAAACAAGTTACGGGATGTTGATATTGTGAACATTTTACACAAAAAGTTGGTTGTAATACAGTAAAAAGCCATTTAATGTATATATTGGAATGAACTGAGACATCAATTTAATTTAAATAGAAAATATCTACAATAAATGTTTAATAACCTGTTGGAAGGATGAAGTGGATTTCTGTCTCACTTCTGGGTCTGCTGAAGGTTGAGCTGGGATCTTGTCACTTGGTGTCTGCAACGAAATACAAACAATAACATGTCAGAAATATTGTGTTATATAATATAGATCATATCTAATTAGTAAACTAATGATCGTACTCAGTTCAGTCACAATATATTCCTACCACCTGTCTATCATAATCGCCTTTGGGGTGAGACTCATTGCTGTGGTCAAGGGCTGCATTGACCACAGATGTTAGGAAAGATAATTCATATGTGGATCTGGGCTTTTTTATGCAAGACTATAGAATGGTTAAAACTGTACAATATCTGCTAACCAACAATATGAGGACCGTGTAACACACACACTCTACTCTGGTTGGGTCATACCATATCGGGACGTCATCTGAAACACATTTACGTCTTGAACAGACTAAGTACGAAATGAGGACATGACGACTGAACACATCTAGAGTCAAGGTTCTGACTTTGAGTTATCCTTTAGTGGTCAAATAAAGCTCACAACCTTAAAAAGTAATGTAAATGGATCTACTGCCATATAAATTAAATCACACAAATTGATAAGAAGTATGTTAAATGGGGCAAAAACATTGCCCAAAAAACAAACAAACATAGGCATTAGAGAGAATAAAGATTAATTTTATGTTTTGAGGGGCGGTTAGTTCTGTCAAATGGTCGGGCATAATTTTGTTTACGCAATGATATCGAAACAAGTTACGGGATGTTGATATTGTGAACATTGTACACAAAAGTTGGTTGTAATACAGTAAAAAGCCATTTAATTTATATATTGGAATGAACTGAGACATCAATTTAATTTAAATAGAAAATATCTACAATAAATGTTTAATAACCTGTTTGGAAGGATGAAGTGGATTTCTGTCTCACTTCTGGGTCTGCTGAAGTTGAGCTGGGATCTTGTCACTTGGTGTCTGCAACAAAATACAACAATAACATGTCAGAAATATTGTGTTATATAATATAGATCATATCTAATTAGTAACTAATGATCATACTCAGTTCAGTCACAATATATTCATACCACCTGTTTATCATAATCGCCTTTGGGGGGTGAGACTCATTGCTGAGGTCAAGGGCTGCATTGACCACAGATGTTAGGGGAAAGATAATTCATATGTGGATCTGGGCTTTTTATGCAAGACTCTATAGAAATGGTTAAAACTGTACAATATCTGCTAACCAACAATATGAGGACCGTGTAACACACACACTCTACTCTGGTGGGGTCATACCATATCGGGACGTCATCTGAAACACATTTACGTCTTGAACAGACTAAGTACGAAATGAGGACCTGACGACTGAACACATCTAGAGTCAAGGTTCCTGACTTTGAGTTATCCTTTTGTGGTCAAAGAAAGCTCACAACCTTTAAAAGTAATGTAAATGGATCTACTGCCATATAAAATTAAATCACGCAAATTGATAAAGAAGTATGTTAAATGGGCAAAACATTGCCCAAAAAACAAAAACAAACATAGGCATTAGAGAGATTTAAGATTAATTTTATGTTTTGAGGGGCGGTTAGTTCTGTCAAATGATCGGGGCTTATTTTGTTTACGCAATGATATCGAAACAAGTTACGGGATGTTGATATTGTGAACATTTTACACAAAAAGTTGGTTGTAATACAGTAAAAAGCCATCTAATTTATAAATTGGAATGAACTGAGACATCAATTTAATTTAAATAGAAAATATCTACAATAAATGTGTAATAACCTGTTGGAAGGATGAAGTGGATTTCTGTCTCACTTCTGGGTCTGCTGAAGGTTGAGCTGGGATCTTGTCACTTGGTGTCTGCAACAAAATACAACAAAAACATGTCAAAAATTTTGTTTTATAATATAGATCAAATCTAATTAGTAAACTAATGATCATACTCAGTTCAGTCACAATATTTTCCTACCACCTGTCTATCATAATCGCCTTTGGGGTGAGACTCATTGCTGAGGTCAAGGGCTGCACTGACCACAGATGTTAGGAAAGATAATTAATATGTGGATCTGGGCTTTTTATGCAAGACTCTATAGAAATGGTTAAAACTGTACAATATCTGCTAACCAACTATATGAGGACCGTGTAAAACACACACTCTACTCTGGTTGGGTCATACCATATCGGGACGTCATCTGAAACACATTTACGTCTTGAACAGACTAAGTACGAAATGAGGACATGACGACTGAACACTTCTAGAGTCAAGGATCCTGACTTTGAGTTATCCTTTTGTGGTCAAAGGAAAGCTCACAACCTGAAAAGTAATGTAAATGGATCAACTGCCATTTTAAATTAAATCACGCAAATTGATAAGTACAGTGAGGGAAAAAAGTATTTGATCCCCTGCTGATTTTGTACGTTTGCCCACTGATAAAGACATGATCAGTCTATAATTTTAATGGTAAGTTTATTTGAACAGTGAGAGACAGAATAACAAACAAAAAAAATCCAGAAAAACGCATGTCAAAAAATGTTACAAATTGATTTTGCATTTTAATGAGAGAAATAAGTATTTGACCCCTCTGCAAAAACATGACTTAGTATTTTGGTGGCAAAACCCTTGTTGGCAATCACAGAGGTCAGACGTTCTTTGGTAGTTGGCCACCAGGTTTGCACACATCTCAGGAGGGATTTTTGTCTCACTCCTCTTTGCAGATCTTCTCCAAGTCATTAAGGTTTCGAGCCTGACGTTTGGCAACTCGAACCTTCAGCTCCCTCCACAGATTTCTATGGGATTATTAGGGTCTGGAGACTGGCTAAGCCACTCCAGGACTTAATGTGCTTCTTCTTGAGCCAATCCTTTGTTGCCTTGGCCGTGTGTTTTGGGTCATTGTCATGCTGGAATAACCCATCCACGACCATTTTCAATGCCCTGGCTGAGGGAAGGAGGGTTCTCACCCAAGATTTGACGGTACATGGCCCCGTCCATCTTCCCTTTGATGTGGTGAAGTTGTCCTGTCCCCTTAGCAGAAAAACACCCGCAAAGCATAATGTTTCCACCTCCATGTTTGATGGTGGGGATGGTGTTCATGGGGTCATAGGCAGCATTCCTCCTCCTCCAAACACGGCAAATTGAGTTGATGCCAAAGAGCTCAATTTTGGTCTCATCTGACCACAAACACTTTCACCCAGTTCTCCTCTGAATCATTGAGATGTTTCATTGGCAAACTTCAGACGGGCCTGTATATGTGCTTTCTTGAGCAGGGGGACCTTGCGGGCGCTGCAGTCCTTCACGGCGTAGTGTGTTACCAATTGTTTTCTTGGTGACTATGGTCCCAGCTGCCTTGAGATCATTGACAAGATCCTCCCGTGTAGTTCCGGACTCATTCCTCACCATTCTCATGATCATTGCAACTCCACAAGGTGAGATCTTGCATGGAGCCCCAGGCCCGAGGGAGATTGACAGATATTTTGTGTTTCTTCCATTTGCGAATAATCACACCAACTGTTGTCACCTTCTCACCAAGCTGCTAGCGATGGTCTTGTAGCCCATTCCAGCCTTGTGTAGGTCTACAATCTTGTCCCTGACATCCTTGGAGTGCTCTTTGGTCTTGGCCATGGTGGAGAGTTTTGGAATCTGATTGATTGATTGCTTCTGTGGACAGGTGTCTTTATACAGGTAACAAGCTGAGATTAGGAGCACTCCCTTTAACAGTGTGATCCTAATCTCAGCTTGTTACCTGTATAAAAGACACCTGGGAGCCAGAAATCTTTCTGATTGAGAGGAGGTCAAATACGTATTTCCCTCATTAAAAATGCAAACGAATTTATAACATTTTTGACATGCGTTTTTCTGGATTTTGTTGTTGTTATTCTTGTCTCTCACTGTTCAAATAAAGCTACCATTACAATTATAGACTGATCATTTCTTGTCAGTGGGCAAACGTACAAAATCAGCAGGGGATCAAATACTTTTTTCCCTCACTGTATGTTAAATGGGCAAAAACATTGCCCTCCCCCGCCAAAAAATATAGGCATTAGAGAGAATAAAGATTAATTTTATGTTTTGAGGGGCGGTTAGTTCTGTCAATGGGTCGGGCTAATTTTGTTTACGCTATGATATCGAAACAAGTTACGGGATGTTGATATTGTGAACATTTTACAAAAAAAGTTGGTTGTAATACAGTAAAAAGGCATTTAATTTATATATTGGAATGAACTGAGACATTAATTTAATTTAAATAGAAAAGATGTACAATAAATGTGTAATAACCTGTTGGAAGGATGAAGTGGGTTTCTGTCTCACTTCTGGGTCTGCTGAAGGTTGAGCTGGGATCTTGTCACTTGGTGTCTGCAACAAAATACAACAATAAATATTCTGTATTATAATCTATTTAATTAAAATTGAGAAAATCATCAGTGTATATACACTGCTCAAAAAAATAAAGGGAACACTTAAACAACACATCCTAGATCTGAATGAATGAAATAATCATATTAAATACTTTTTTCTTTACATAGTTGAATGTGCTGACAACAAAATCACACAAAAATTATCAATGGAAATCAAATTTATCAAACCATGGAGGTCTGGATTTGGATTCACCCTCAAAATTAAAGTGGAAAACCACACTAACAGGCTGATCCAACTTTGATGTAATGTCCTTAAAACAAGTCAAAATGAGGCTCAGTAGTGTGTGTGGCCTCCACGTGCCTGTATGACCTCCCTACAATGCCTGGGCATGCTCCTGATGAGGTGGCGGATGGTCTCCTGAGGGATCTCCTCCCAGACCTGGACTAAAGCATCCGCCAACTCCTGGACAGTCTGTGGGTGCAACGTGGCGTTGGTGGATGGAGCGAGACATGATGTCACAGATGTGCTCAATTGGATTCAGGTCTGGGGAACGGGCGGGCCAGTCCATATTATCAATGCCTTCCTCTTGCAGGAACTGCTGACACACTCCAGCCACATGAGGTCTAGCATTGTCTTGCATTAGGAGGAACCCAGGGCCAACCGCACCAGCATATGGTCTCACAAGGGGTCTGAGGATCTCATCTCAGTACCTAATGGCAGTCAGGCTACCTCTGGCGAGCACATGGAGGGCTGTGCGGCCCCCAAAGAAATGCCACCCCACACCATGACTGACCCACCGCCAAACCGGTCATGCTGGAGGATGTTGCAGGCAGCAGAACGTTCTCCACGGCGTCTCCAGACTCGGTCACGTCTGTCACCTGTGCTCAGTGTGAACCTGCGAGAGCACAGGGCGCCAGTGGCGAATTTGCCAATCTTGGTGTTCTCTGGCAAATGCTAAACGTCCTGCACGGTGTTGGGCTGTAAGCACAACCCCCACCTGTGGACGTCGGGCCCTCATACCACCCTCATGGAGTCTGTTTCTGACCGTTTGAGCAGACACATGCACATTTGTGGCCTGCTGGAGGTCATTTTGCAGGGCTCTGGCAGTGCTCCTCCTTCTCCTCCTTGCACAAAGGCGGAGGTAGAGGTCCTGCTGCTGGGTTGTTGCCCTCCTACGGCCTCCTCCACGTCTCCTGATGTACTGGCCTGTCTCCTGGAAGCGCCTCCATGCTCTGGACACTACGCTGACAGACACAGCAAACCTTCTTGCCACAGCTCGCATTGATGTGCCATCCTGGATGAGCTGCACTACCTGAGCCACTTGTGTGGGGTTGTAGACTCCGTCTCATGCTACCACTAGAGTGAAAGCACCGCCAGCATTCAAAAGTGACCAAAACATCAGCCAGGAAGCATAGGAACTGAGAAGTGGTCTGTGGTCACCACCTGCAGAACCACTTCTTTATTGGGGGGTGTCTTGCTAATTTCCACCTGTTGTCTATTCCATTTGCACAACAGCATGTGAAATTTATGTCAATCAGTGTTGCTTCCTAAGTGGACAGTTTGATTTCACAGAAGTGTGATTGACTTGGAGTTACATTGTGTTGTTTAAGTGTTCCCTTTTTTTTTTTGAGCAGTGTATATAAAGCGGTGACAAAATACATGCAAGAAGGGACATGTACAGTGGGGAAAAAAAAGTATTTAGTCAGCCACCAATTGTGCAAGTTTCTCCCACTTAAAAAGATGAGAGAGGCCTGTAATTTTCATCATAGGTACACGTCAACTATGACAGACAAAATGAGAAAAAAAAATCCAGAAAATCACATTGTAGGATTTTGTATGAATTTATTTGCAAATTATGGTGGAAAATAAGTATTTGGTCAATAACAAAAGTTTCTCAATACTTTGTTATATACCCTTTGTTGGCAATGACACAGGTCAAACGTTTTCTGTAAGTCTTCACAAGGTTTTCACACACTGTTGCTGGTATTTTGGCCCATTCCTCCATGCAGATCTCCTCTAGAGCAGTGATGTTTTGGGGCTGTCGCTGGGCAACACGGACTTTCAACTCCCTTCAAAGATTTTCTATGGGGTTGAGATCTGGAGACTGGCTAGGCCACTCCAGGACCTTGAAATGCTTCTTACGAAGCCACTCCTTCGTTGCCCGGGTGGTGTGTTTGGGATCATTGTCATGCTGAACGACCCAGCCACGTTTCATCTTCAATGCCCTTGCTGATGGAATTAGGTTTTCACTCAAAATCTCACGATACATGGCCCCATTCATTCTTTGCTTTACACGGATCAGTCGTCCTGGTCCCTTTGCAGAAAAACAGCCCCAAAGCATGATGTTTCCACCCCCATGCTTCACAGTAGGTATGGTGTTCTTTGGATGCAACTCAGCATTCTTTGTCCTCCAAACACGACGAGTTGAGTTTTTTACCAAAAAGTTATATTTTGGTTTCATCTGACCATATGACATTCTCCCAATCCTCTTCTGGATCATCCAAATGCACTCTAGCAAACTTCAGACGGGCCTGGACATGTACTGGCTTAAGCAGGGGGACATGTCTCGCACTGCAGGATTTGAGTCCCTGGCGGCGTAGTGTGTTACTGATGGTAGGCTTTGTTACTTTGGTCCCAGCTCTCAGCAGGTAATTCACTAGGTCCCCCCGTGTGGTTCTGGGATTTTTGCTCACCGTTCTTGTGATCATTTTGACCCCACAGGGTGAGATCTTTCGTGGAGCCCCAGATCAAGGGAGATTATCAGTGATCTTGTATGTCTTCCATTTCCTAATAATTGCTCCCACAGTTGATTTCTTCAAACCAAGCTGCTTACCTATTGCAGATTCAGTCTTCCCAGCCTGGTGCAGGTCTACAATTTTGTTTCTGGTGTCCTTTGACAGCTCTTTGGTCTTGGCCATAGTGGAGTTTGGAGTGTGACTGTTTGAGGTTGTGGACAGGTGTCTTTTATACTGATAACAAGTTCAAACAGGTGCCATTAATACAGGTAACGAGTGGAGGACAGAGGAGCCTCTTAAAGAAGAAGTTACAGGTCTGTGAGAGCCAGAAATCTTGCTTGTTTGTAGGTGACCAAATACTTATTTTCCACCATAATTTGCAAATAAATTCATTAAAAATCCTACAATGTGATTTTCTGGATTTTTTTTTCCTAAATTTGTCTGTCATAGTTGACTTGTACCTATGATGAAAATTACAGGCCTCTCTCATCTTTTTAAGTGGGAGAACTTGCACAATTGGTGGCTGACTAAATACGTTTTTTCCCCACTGTATTTATATATTTTATAATTCTTTGACAGATCCTATACATTATAATATATTAAAGCAGATGTACTTACCAGAGCACGCCATGGCCACTGAGATTCTCCATAATCATAGGTTATTTCACTCTCTGCTTGAATGTTTTCAATAGCAAACAAGCAAAGATGAGGTTTACATTGGACTGTCATCTTTTTCATTTTTGCAATTTGGTGACCTGTGGGCATCATTTACCAGCCGCCCCAGTGAACCGTCTTCGCAGGATGCATCTATGCTAAAATTGAAGAGGGAAACAGATTTACGTTTTCTCCACAAAACATATAAACATATAGAGATTAACTGATGTCTTATAGGGCTTTACTTACCACCATGAGCCATTGTTCCATTCAAAATCAAACAAGAAAGCATTTTGCTTTTCCGTATACTTCCCCTGCCTCTTGTCCCGTTCATATTGCGATATAAACTCCCCACGGTACTCGAGGACAAAGGATCCCTTTTCAATTGGTGCTGAGGCAAATACACCACGTCCTGATACAACAAAGTTAAGAACTTAGTATCAAGTAATCCAGTTCAAATTAGGTTAATGAATTGCAGATGATCAGACCCATTTAGCCTGCTTATCAATGTGTATGATTTATTATTTAGGGGAAAGATCCATTGCAGGGGTGCAAACTGGTAAGGACCCAAAAAGGTGTCAACATTAAAAATAAATTTGGTCTGAAAACTATGAAAATCACGAGGAGACGTATTTTATGTTGGATTTAATGACAGATCTACAGCTAAAAACGGAAAAGCCGAAACAATGGCGTTAAAGCGGGGCAAAAAGAGATGTGATCCCAGGTAAGGTTCCAGCAGTTATCACCGCTAGACCTGCAGTGACTTGCACCGCTGAGTCTGCTTTTGACTCCCCGCTTTAGACCGCTTTATTGCAGACTTTGTATTTAAGGACATTAGCGTACACAAAAAAGTCCCAAATCACACAGGCTGGGATTACGCACCCACTCGTGTTGTGAACATGATTCTCTGTCGGTAGGCCTACTCGGCGGTGCATTTTCGCTGTTAACTTGAATGGTGCCGTATTTGTTCTACGCGCTGATACGCATCATTCACATGTATTGTACATTTTTATCATTTAAATGCTTCTACATTCCGTTTATTGATGGGGTTGTTATGATCAAATGTTAAAAACATTTTTTGAATTTAAATCACATTACCGGCTTTCACACATAGCACGAACGGTCTGCCGACTGGCCAAGGAAATTACCACCAATATCACACATTCTAATAGAAGTTGGGAGGTGTAGTTCATAAATCTTGAATATTTTTCCCCATCCCCCAACTGCTTGCAAAAGAATCACAACATAACTTCTGAAATTGGATGTTAAAGCCGTATGTGTCTAATGCAGCGGTACGCAGTGATTTTTTCACTTGTGTAAGAATTGAATGTGTTTCAAATGACATCCCAATATGGTATGACCCAATAAGTGTAGCGTGTGTGTATAACATACCTTTATAGTCATTGATCCATTTGACTTTATAACAAGGCTTGTCACTTCCAGAAATAATAAAATGAATAGCCTCAGCCTCAGGACTAAGTCTGGCTCTTCGTTTTGACATGCTCTTCAATTGCCCATGTGCTCCTCAACTAGAAAACATCTACATTGGATGACAAAAAGTCAGCGAGACAAATACAGAAAAGACTAATACTTGATTTGAATTGAATAAGGATATATCAAATGGTATTAGTCTGCTTTAGTCATATCGTGCTCATGTTCTTACTAATGCAGTATCCGGTTAGCTTATTAGAAAAACCGATCAGTGCAAACCTTATGCAACTGCAATCACAATAGCAATCTTTTCACAGTAAGCACAGTAAGCAATCTTAACACCTTCAAAGATATATACTGTTATAAAAGTATAGTACTGTAAACTCTACAAATAACATTATCTGAACTGAACAACCAATATCATCACTTTGGCTTTAAATGGAAAAACATGATAGTGCTAAGTAACATTTACATTTACATTTTAGTCATTTAGCAGACGCTCTTATCCAGAGCGACTTACAGGAGCAATTAGGGTTAAGTGCCTTGCTCAAGGGCACATTTACGTCATTTAGCAGACGCTCTTATCCAGAGCGACTTACAAATTTGTGCATTCACCCTATAGCCATTTTATTTTTTTTAGCTAGCTAGCTTCGTGCTACACCCGGCACCGCCGAAAACAATGCTAACCTACAATAACTACCCACAACAGCCCACGATGCCTAACTATGACACCATAGCTAACTAGTATGCTAGCATCCAATAACACACAGTTTAGCACCAATACTTGGTTACAACAAACTACCAATAGTGTGTTAACACACTAAACAGATAATTCGTGTCCGTGTCTAGTTCCTTTCATAACGCAGCAATAATTAAACGTTGGCTAGCTAGCACAAATATATTGTATTTAGCTGACTAAAATGTAAATGTAATGCTACAGTACAGTTAGCTGGTCGTGTTTGGCTAGCTAGCAATGGCTACTGTGTTGACTTAGTTTGAAAAACGGCTAGCTAGCTAGCTTCGTGCTACACCCGGCACCGCCGAAAACAATGCTAACCTACAATAACTACCCACAACAGCCCACGATGCCTAACTATGACACCATAGCTAACTAGCATGCTAGCATCCAATAACACACAGTTTAGCACCAATACTTGGTTACAACAAACTACCAATAGTGTGTTAACACACTAAACAGATAATTCGTGTCCGTGTCTAGTTCCTTTCATAACGCAGCAATAATTAAACGTTGGCTAGCTAGCACAAATATATTGTATTTAGCTGCTACAGTACAGTTAGCTGGTCGTGTTGGCTAGCTAGCAATGGCTACTGTGTTGACTTAGTTTGAAAAACGGCTAGCTAGCTAGCTTCGTGCTACACCCGGCACCGCCGAAAACAATGCTAACCTACAATAACTACCCACAACAGCCCACGATGCCTAACTATGACACCATAGCTAACTAGCATGCTAGCATCCAATAACACACAGTTTAGCACCAATACTTGGTTACAACAAACTACCAATAGTGTGTTAACACACTAAACAGATAATTCGTGTCCGTGTCTAGTTCCTTTCATAACGCAGCAATAATTAAACGTTGGCTAGCTAGCACATATATATTGTATTTAGCTGCTACAGTACAGTTAGCTGGTCGTGTGGGCTAGCTAGCAATGGCTACTGTGTTGACTTTGTTTGAAAAACGGCTAGCTAGCTAGCTTCGTGCTACACCCGGCACCGCCGAAAACAATGCTAACCTACAATAACTACCCACAACAGCCCACGATGCCTAACTATGACGCCATAGCTAACTAGCATGCTAGCATCCAATAACACACAGTTTAGCACCAATACTTGGTTACAACAAACTACCAATAGTGTGTTAACACACTAAACAGATAATTTGTGTCCGTGTCTAGTTCCTTTCATAACGTAGCAAAAATTAAACGTTGGCTAGCTAGCACAAATATATTGTATTTAGCTGCTACAGTACAGTTAGCTGGTCGTGTTAAACTGTTCGCTGCTCTGGCACCCCAATGGTGGAACAAGCTCCCTCACGACGCCAGGACAGCGGAGTCACTCACCACCTTCCGGAGACATTTGAAACCCCACCTCTTTAAGGAATACCTGGGATAGGATAAAAGTATCCTCCTTCTAACCCCCCCCCCCCCCCCCCCCCCCCAAATTGTAAAGTGGTTATCCCACTGGCTATAGGGTGAACGCACCAAATTTGTGAGTCGCTCTGGCTAAGAGCGTCTGCTAAGTGACGTTAATGTGCCCTTGAGCAAGGCACTTAACCCTAATTGCTCCTGTAAGTCGCTCTGGATAAGAGCGTCTGCTAAATGACTAAAATGTAAATGTAAAATGTGTTGGCTAGCTAGCAATGGCTACTGTGTTGACTTACAAGAAACCTACAATAACTACCTAAATAACTACCTAAATAAACTACCTACAATACCTAACTACAACTACCTACCTACAATCTAAATACATGGTTTAAGCTTTACTCAACACCATATAAGAAGCCAAGCTTACCTCCTGCTAGAGAAAACACAACCTCTCCCGACCACAGCTACCTACCTGTGGTCAAGAACACTTAAATGTAAGAACAGCTTAGATAATAACTATCTCTTTAGTTGTAAATGAAGAAAAATAAATGTATTACCTTCATTTCTCTTGCACTTCTTCCAGTTCTGAATTTTCCATGTGGCAAAAGTCCTTTTCATTCCTTTCAGCTAATTTGCTAACATTAGCTTATCTGGCTAATTGATGCTAAATTACGTTTTTATTTGAGGGATTTAGGGGGATTTTATGATAATAAATAAATAATATGCCATTTAGCAGACGCTTTTATCCAAAGCTTAGTTATAGTTGACTATGATGACATGTATTATGTGTATTCAAGTAAATCTATCTTGAATAGTTGGAAAGTGTGCTCAAACAAAATCAGGATATGTCACGTAACTAAAGTGTGTCACATGACTAAAGTGTGTCACGTGACTAAAGTGTGTTTAAAGTGTGTTAATGTTCCAAAACTGACCACTAGGTGGCGTATTCACAGGTGAGCAAAAAGCGTAAACACACACACACACACTTCAAATCATGAGATTGTGACATTTAAAGACTTTTCAGATTTTTGGTTTAGGGGCATTCTATGGTCGTCTAGAACACTGTAGTGAGCTCGGAAAAATGAGGACTCCAAAAATGTCCTCATATTTCCAAGCGTCCTGACATTGAAGGTGAGTTGTCATAAAATTGTCTTCATATGTCACCAAAACGAGTACACACACACACACACACACACACACACACACACACACACACACACACACACTGGACACACACACTGGACACATACAGTATATACATTTGTCCAAGTGTGTGTGTGTGTGTGTGTCCAGTGTGTGTCCAGTGTGTGGGTGTGTCCGGTGTCTGTCCAGTGTGTGTGTTTTTGTGTCCAGTATGTGTGTGTGTGTGTGTGTCCAGTGTGTGTGTGTGTGTGTTCAGTGTGTTTGTCCAGTTTGTGTGTGTGTCCAGTGTGTGTGTGTGTGTGTGTGTGTGTGTGTGTTT
>CM072257.1:14750082-14767582 GCA_036851935.1 Coregonus suidteri | reverse complement strand
CAAATTATCAAAGTATTGCTTGTAGATAGAAAAATGTATAGTACGAATATTTGAGTAGACTGACCAGAGCAGTTTAAAAAGCAGTATCAGTCAAAAGACAGACAAGGAGGTATCAGATTTAGATTGTATTGAGTATACAGTCCACACCATATATAGTTTGACAGTGAAGCTAACATTTTAAATGTGGCTCTGTACTCCAGCATTTTGGGTTTGAGATCAAATGTTTCATATGAGGTGACAGTATATAATGTCACCTTTTATTTGAGGATATTTTAATACATATCTGTTTCACCGTTTAGAAATGAAAGCTCTTTATGTATCTAGTCCCCCCATTTGAAGAAGTCATAAGTATTCTGACCAATTCACTTATAGTGTATTAAAGTAGTCAAAGTTGAGTATTTGCTCCCAAACTCGTTGGTTGCATTTGCAGTTTGTTTTGGTTGTGTTTTGGGTTATGTTTTTGCCCAATAGTAACTGAATGGTGGATGATGACTGGAGTAATTTTTCTGTCTAAGTGATAGATAACATGTTTCTAAACACTACTAAATGAATCCTGATGATGCCATGATTAACACAAATCATAAATCAGTCATGAAAAATGATGAGTGAGAAATTTACAGAGGCTACAACAAAACATGCTAACCTCTCACCATTACCAATAACAGAGGGGGTATGATCCTTGTTCCTCTGTAACTTTCTCATTCATCATCATTCACGATTCATTCATGATTATTCATAATCATGGTAGCATCCACATGAATGTAGAAGTGTTCAGAAACATCTTCTATTCTTACTGACAATACAAGTGAAGTGACTCCAAATGACAGGACATTATTCACCATTCAGTTTCTATTGGGAAAAACATAATCCAAAACACAACCAAGACAAACTGCAAATGTATTCAACAAGTTTGTAGATTCACAAAGCTTGATGTAATCACTGCAGGTAAGGAATATGTGACCCAAATACTAAACTTATGACTACTTTAATACAATATAAGTGAATATGTCCAAATTATTACGACTTCTTCAAATGGGAGAACTAGATACATAAAGTGATTTCATTTCTAAACAGTAAAACAGATATGTATGAAAAACCTCAAATAAAAGGTGACATTCTGTACTGTCACCTCATATGAAACATTCTATCTCAAATCCAAAATGCTGGAGCATAGCGCCAAATTTAAAACTGTAAGCTTCACTGTCCAAACACATATGGTGTGGACTATGTGTGCCTGGTAAACACATGTGGATCTGGTGAACAGTTATCCCTCGTTGACCACTACAGGAATACTGACCTCAGAGTCTCCAGTTTACAGTGGGGATTCCCCAGTCCAGCAGAGAGCAGCTTCACTCCTGAATCCTTCAGGTCATTGTTACTCAGATCCAGCTCTCTCAGGTGTGAGGGGTTTGACTTCAGAGCTGAGACCAGAGAAGCACAGCCTTCCTCTGTGACTAGACAGCCTGACAGCCTGCAAAGAGTCAAATCATATTAAAACCACACTGCTATTCTTTGGTGGTGAAAATAGTGGCAGTATATTTTTTCAACATTTTCATTTATACCAGTGTCCTGAAACCTGCCATATATATATCATTATTAGAAAAAATCATAATATTGTGTGTAGAGAGAAAAATGTATAGTACGAATATTTGAGTAGACTGACCAGAGCAGTTTAAAAAGCAGTATCAGTCAAAAGACAGACAGTGAGGTATCAGATTTAGATTGTATTGAGTATACAGTCCACACCATATCTATTTTGACAGTGAGGCTAACATTTTAATGTGGCTCTATACGCCAGCATTTTGGATTTGAGATCAAATGTGTCATATGAGATGACAGTATATAAATGTCACTTTATATTTGAAGGTATTTTCATACATACAGTGAGGGAAAAAAAGTATTTGATTCCCTGCTGATTTTGTACGTTTGCCCACTGACAAAGACATGATCAGTCTATAATTTTAATGGTAGGTTTTATTTGAACAGTGAGAGACAGAATAACAACAAAAACAATCCAGAAAAATGTATATCAAAAATGTTATAAGTTGATTTGCATTTTTAATGAGGGAAAAAAGTATTTGACCCCTCTGCAAACATGACTTAGTACTTGGTGGCAAACCCTTGTTGGCAAACACAGAGGTCAGATGTTTCTTGTAGTTGGCCACCAGGTTGAACACACATCTCAGGAGGGATTTTGTCTCACTCCTCTTTGCAGATCTTCTCCAAGTCATTAAGGTTTCGAGGCTGATGTTTGGCAACTCGAACCTTGAGGTCCCTCCACATATTTTCTATGAGATTAAGGTCTGGAGACTGGCTAGGCCACTCCAGGACCTTAATGTGCTTCTTCTTGAGCCACTCCTTTGTTGCCTTGGCCGTGTGTTTTGGGTCATTGTCATGCTGGAATACCCATCCACGACCCATTTTCAATGCCCTGGCTGAGGGAGGTTCTCACCCAAGATTTGACGGTACATGGCCCCGTCCATTGTCCCTTTGATGCGGTGAAGTTGTCCTGTGCCCTTAGCATAATGTTTCCACCTCCATGTTTGATGGTGGGGATGGTGTTCTTGGGGTCATAGGCACCATTCCTCCACGGCGAGTTGAGTTGATGGCAAAGAGCTCGATTTTGGTATCATCTGACAAGAACACTTTCACCCAGTTCTCCTCTGAATCATTCAGATGTTCATTGGCAAACTTCAGACGGCCCTGTATATGTGCTTTCTTTGAGCAGGGAGACCTTGCAGGCGCTGCAGGATTTCAGTCCTTCACGGTGTAGTGTGTTACCAATTGTTTTCTTGGTGACTATGGTCCCAGCTGCCTTGAGATCATTGACAAGATCCTCCCGTGTAGTTCTGGGCTGATTCCTCACTGTTCTCATGATCATTGCAACTCCACAAGGTGAGATCTTGCATGGAGCCCCAGGCCGAGGGAGATTGACAGTTCTTCTGTGTTTCTTCCATTTGCGAATAATCGCACCAAACTGTTGTCACCTTCTCACAAACTGCTTGGCGATGGTCTTGTAGCCCATTCCAGCCTTGTTGTGTAGGTCTACAATCTTGTCCCTGACATCCTTGGAGAGCTCTTTGGTCTTGGCCATGGTGGAGAGTTTGGAATCTGATTGATTGATTGCTCCTGTGGACAGGTGTCTTTTATACAGGTAACAAACTGAGATTAGGAGAACTCCCTTTAAGAGTGTGCTCCTAATCTCAGCTCGTTACCTGTATAAAAGACACCTGGGAGCCAGAAATCTTTCTGATTGAGAGGGGGTCAAATACTTATTTCCCTCATTAAAATGCAAATCAATTTATAACATTTTTGACATACGTTTTTCTGGATTTTTTTGTTGTTATTCTGTCTCTCACTGTTCAAATGAACCTACCATTAAAATTATAGACTGATCATGTCTTTGTCAGTGGGCAAACGTACAAAATCAGCAGGGGATCAAATACTTTTTTCCCTCACTGTATCTTGTTTCACCATTTAGAAATGAAAGCACTTTATGTATCTAGTCCCCCTATTTGTAGAAGTCATAAGTATTCTGACCAATTCACTTATAATGCATTAAAGTAGTCAAAAGTTGAGTATTTGGTTGTAAACTTGTTGGTTGCATTTGCAGTTTGTTTTGGTTGTGTTTTGGGTTATGTTTTGCCCGATATTACTGAATGGTGGATGATGACTGGAGTAATTTTCTGTCTAAGTGAGTAATTAATGTTTCTAAACACTACTAAATTAATCCTGATGATGCCATGATTAAGAAAAATCATGAATGAATCATGAATAATAATGAATGAGAAAGTTACAGAGGCTACAACAAAACATGCTAACCTCCCCACCATTACCAATAACAGAGGGGGTATGATCCTTGTTCCTCTGTAACTTTCTCATTCATCATCATTCACGATTCATTCATGATTATTCATAATCATGGTAGCATCCACATGAATGTAGAAGTGTTCAGAAACATCTTCTATTCTTACTGACAATACAAGTGAAGTGACTCCAAAATGACAGGACATTATTCACCATTCAGTTTCTATTGGGAAAAACATAATCCAAAACACAACTAAAACAAACTGCAAATGTATTCAACAAGTTTGTAGAATCACACGACTGATGTAATCACTACAGGCAAGGAATATGGTACCAAATACTAAACTTTTGACTAAATTAATCCTAGTGTGTGTGTTTGTGTGTCCAGTGTGTGCCTGTGTCCAGTGTGAGTGTGTCCAGCATGTGTGTGTGTCTAGTGTGTGTGTGTCCAGTGTGTGTGTGTGTGCATCCAGTGTGTGTATGTGTGTGTGTCCAGGCTTTGTGAGTGTCCACTGTGGTGTGTGTGTGTGTGTGTGTCAAATGTGTGTGCGTGTGTGTCCAGTGTGTGTCAAGTGTGTGTGTGTGTGTGTGTCCAGTGTGTGTGTCCAGTGTGTGTGAACCAAAACAAACTGCAAATGCATTCAACAAGATTGTAGAATCACAAGCTTGATGTAATCACTGCAGGTAAGGAATATGGGACCAAATACTAAACTTATGACTACTTTAATACAATATAAGTGAATATGTCCAAATTATTATGTATTTTTCAAATGGGGAGAACTAAGATACATAAAGTGCTTTCATTTCTAAACAGTAACACAGATATGTATGAATACCCTCAAATAAAAAATGACTTCTGTACTGTTGCCTAATATAAAACATTATATCTCAAATCCAAAATGCTGTAGCATAGCGCCACATTTTAAACTGTAAGCTTCACTGTCCAAACACATATGGTGTGGACTATGTGTGCCTGGTAAACACATGTGGATCTGGTGAACAGTTATCACTTGTTGACCAACTACAGGAATACTGACCTCAGAGTCTCCAGTTTTAGTGGGGATTCCCCAGTCCAGCAGAGAGCAGCTTCACTCCTGTATCCTTCAGGTCATTGTTACTCAGATCCATCTCTCTCAGGTGTGAGGGGTTTGACCTCAGAGCTGAGACCAGAGAAGAACAGCCTTCCTCTGTGAGTCCACAGCCTGACAGCCTGACAGAGAGATCATCAAAATTTCACAAACTGTTAATTTAACACCAGTAGTGTAGAAGGACAATGGCAGGTGCATTTGGTTTATTCTCTTAAACAACATATAGATTCATCTCCCGTCTCCTAGAAATGTATGGTCATATTGTTAAACTAATGTGAACATCAATGCATTGGTTTTTTCAATGTAATATTATATATTATATACATATTATAATACATATTTCACTCTAAACTGAATATTTCTTCCTGATGATTAGTACTTAAATGTCATTTTATGTACTCACAGAGCAGCTCTTGGAGGCTTTGACCACTGGCAGCAGCCTCAGAAGACCTTCCTCTGATCTGGAGTATTTCTTCAGGTCAAACACGTCCAGCTCCTTTTCTGAAGTCAGCAACACAAAGACCAGAGCTGACCACTGTGCAGGTGACAGTTCTTCTTCTGAGAGACTTCCTGATCTCAGGTAGCTTTGGATCTCTTCCACTAGAGAATGGTCATTCAGTTCATTCAGACAGTGGAACAGATTGATGCACTTCTCTGGAGAGGGATTCTCCCTGATCTTCTCTTCTTGATGTACCTGACTGTTTCTTCATGGCTCTGTGAGCTGCTTCTTGTCTTTGCCAGTAGACCTCGTAAGTGCTTCTGATTGGACTCCATTGAGAGGCCCAGAAGGAAGCGGGAGGAACAGGTCCAGGTTTCCCGTCTCACTTTGTAAGGCTTTATCCACAGCACTCTTGTAGACAGTATCTTCAGTAACTTGAGGTTCGGCCATTAGATTCTCATTGTTTGTTGATGAATGAGAGGAACACATATACAGCAGCCAGAAACTCCTGAATGCTCAGATGCACGAAGCAGTACACCTTTTCCTGGTACAGCCCACATTCCTCTTTAAAGAGCTGTGTGCACAATCCTGAGTACACTGAGGCTTCATTGACATCAATGCCAGCCTCTTTCAGGTCTTCTTCATAGAAAATCAGATTGCCATTCACAAGCTGTTGAAAAGCAGTTTTTTCCCAGTGACAGAATGCTCTCTTTATTCCAGTGTGGACCTGTCTCTTCTTTCCCAAGATACTTATCATTCTTCTGTTTGGTATGAAACTCCACAAGGTGTGAGTACATCTCAGTCAGAGTCTTGGGCATCTCTTCTCTCTTATGTTTCAGCATGTGTTCAAGGACTATTGCAGAAATCCAACAGAAGACTGGAATGTGGCACATGATGTGGAGGCTCCTTGATGTCTTTATATGTGAGATGATTCTGCTGGCCAGGTCCTCATCACTGAATCTCTTCCTGAAGTACTCCTCCTTCTGTGGGTCATTGAACCCTCGTACCTCTGTCACCTGGTCAACACACTCTGAAGGGATCTTATTGGCTGCTGCAGGTCGGGTAGTTATCCAGAGGAGAGCAGAGGGAAGCAGATTTCCTTGATGAGATTTGTCAGCAGAACATCCACTGAGGTTGAGTCTGTGACGTCGAAACAAATCTTGTTCTTCTGGAAGTCTAGGGGCAGTCGGCACTCATCCAGACCATCAAAGATGAACAGAACTTTGTACTTGTCGTAGTTGGAGATTCTTGATTCTTTGGTTTCCATTGAGAAGTGATTGAGAAGTTCAATCAACGTGTGTTTTTCCGCTTTCATCAAATTCAGCTCCCGAAAAGGGAATGAAAATACAAATTGGACATCCTGATTTGCTTTTCCTTCAGCCCAGTCCAAAATGAACTTCTGCACAGAGACTGTTTTTCCTATGCCAGCGACTCCCTTTGTCAGCACAGTTCTGATAAGTTTGTCTTGTCCAGTTAAGGGTTTGAAGATGTCGTTTACATTTGATAGCAGTCTCTGGTCTTGCTTGTTTCCTTGTTGTTGTCTCAATCTGTCTCAGCTCATGTTCATTATTGACCTCTCCTGTTCCACCCTCTGTGATGTAGAGCTCTGTGTAGATCTTATTGAGAAGTGTTGGGTTTCCCTTGTTTAGCATCCCCTCAAATACACATTGAAACATCTTCTTTAGATTAGATTTGAGTTCACGTTGGCAAATCATAGCAAGCTCATCTGAATCTAGAAATAACACAGAGGATATTAATATTACCTATGTTTTAATGCCTATAATATTGTAAGACTGTGTTATAACGTTTTTTTCTAATTTATTCTCTTATCTGACAGTATAAATATTTAAAGTGACTGATTATATATTATTATTATTATTATTAGGTATTACTGATGTATCCTCTCTCTCTCTCTCTCTCTCTCTCTCTCTCTCTCTCTCTCTCTCTCTCTCCTCTCTCTCTCTCTCTCTCTCTCTCTCTCTTCTCTCTCTCTCTCATCTCTCTCCTCTCTCTCTCTCTCTCTCTCTCAACACAACACATCCCTGCTGCTACTTGATGAGGTCACTAGGTGTTGTGTTAAGGCTGCTGCTACAAATAATTGCGTTACACAGCTACTTTAGCTGTACTTTAGCTACAGCTTTTAAATGTTATAAAACAGCATTCAACATGAGGCAAACAGCTCTTACTTTTCTCCAGTGTGTCAGCAAGCTCCTTCTGGTTCATTTTCCTCAGGACGTGCAGTGTGATCTTCAGAGCCCCCTCTCTGGCACTGCTCTCCTGCTTCTCATCTTCAGCATCCACCACTTCCTTATCCTGCTTCTGACTCTCAAAGCCTTCTGGGAGTTCTGGACTAAGAATCCTCTTGAACATCTTCAGCTCGTTCTGTTTCACAAATGTCATAATATTCTCTTCAAGCAACTGAAATAAATCAAGTAAATAAGTTAGCAAGAAAGTAATTGCTTTCTCATTAACACATTAATGAATGATTGACAGATCAACTTTACTTGAGGTAAACAAAACAAATGTACATAACAGGACCACATACACTGAATATGGAGGCCAGGTCTGTTGTTTGATGACTCTGGGAAGACTGACCACTGGGAATCTCTGTCTCTGATCTCTCCTGTTGGTTTCTGTGGACAAAACATGAGATTACATCTCCATCATCATCCAGGGAGTGCACTCACACACACACACACACACACACACACACACACACACACACACACACACACACACACACACACACACACACACACACACACACACACACACAACAATAAACAAATAAACAAGGAATGTTGTGTTTGATTAATATTGTTTTCAGGACCATGAAAATGGAAAAAAGGATAGCCTATGGATTATTATGAAAACAACAAAAAGAAATGGAAAATGGGAGAGGAGAAATGACTAGAGACAGTGTTTGTTTAACTCACTGACCATGACCCATGAGTTCTTCTTACCTTTGTTCACAAGAAAAGTCTCCCTCTTTAAACCCTAAAGGTTGATCCATAGACTGGTCACACTCTTCATGGACACACAGCTGGGTACAGGGGAGGCTGGTCTCTCCTGCTTGATTGGGCTTCAACACAACAAGACAAGACAACATTACATCTCTCATCTACTCGGGAGCTCAGATGGGGAAACATAAGAAGAGTTCTTTACAAATCGCTATATATTTCCATTTTCAGAAAGTTCGTAAATTAGCTTTTATTGTTGAAAGAAATTATAAAAGAAATGGGTGTGTTTTTTTAAATTAAAATCACTTGATGGTTTATTTCAGATAATGCTGTTTTTTTGCCAAATGGTATATATCTGTCTCACTCTCAGAGAAATAAGTAGTACTTCTAGGGTTTTACACAGTAATAATAATATATCTGCCTCACTCTCAGAGAAATAAGTAGTACTGCTAGTTTTTACACAGTAATATATATATCTGTCTCACTCTCAGAGAAATAATAGTACTGCTAGGTTTTATACAGTAATAATATATATCTGCCTCACTCTCAGAGAAAATAAGTAGTACTGCTAGGTTTTACACGGCTAATAATATATATATTCTTGTCTCACTCATAGAAATAAGTAGTACTGCATAGGTTTTACACAGTAATAATATATATCTACCTCACTCTCAGAGAAATAGTACAGCTAGGTTTAACACAGTCAAATGTAACAAATAACTACATTTTAAATAAAAAATTAAATACAGTAATATGAGATCTGTACGTAAACATTACATTTTAGTCATTTAGCGGACGTTCTTATACAGGGCCCAGTCCTCAAAAAAGCATCTTAAGGCTAAGTGTATTGTTAGAACATTCGCAGGAGCATCATAGTGTATTGTTAGAACATTCTCAGGAGAATAATCATAGTGTATTGTTAGAACATTCATAGGAGCATCATAGTGTATTGTTAGAACATTCGTAGGCAGCATCATAGTGTATTGCTAGAACATTCATAGGAGCATCATAGTGTATTGTTTAGAACATTCGTAGGAGCTCATAGTGTATTGATAGAACATTCATAGGAGCATCATAGTGTATTGTTTAGAACATTTGTAGAGCATCATAGTGTATTGTTTAGAACATTCATAGGAGCCATCATAGTGTAAATATAGAACACATTCGTAGGAGCATCATAGTGTATTGATTTAGAACATTCGTAGGAGCATTGTAAAATCTCTGAGCTGTTTCAAAAAACATGTGTATTAACGTTGCACTTGAAAACGCTCATAATCTAACGCCCTGCCTAAGACCACACTCGTAGAAAGACTAAGTGAGATGTGAATCGTTAGAAACTTGTTTCGCCCTCCTGTCTCCACTTTAAAAACACAGAAAGATCTCCCCTAAACATAGAATCACATAGTTTATCTGTCTCTCTGTGATGCTGATCAATTCAGAACAAAGTTGACTACAAATACAAAGTTGCAAATGTCTTTGCAATTGATGCAAACAAGGACGTATAAAATGATGCTTCAAATGAAAACCGAGATGACTGCTTTAAAATATAAACAGTAGGCTATAGGCCTATTTCAATCATATTGAAATACATTTAATGTTTAATTAATTGAGTTTTATTTTGCTACTTGTAGGCTACTGTCTGTAATTTGTCTCAATATATTTCATGATATATAGCCTAACATGTGCCCAATGATGTGCCGAATCTGTGATTTAGTGCATTTTTATTGTGTAAGCATTAGAATAAACTACCTCAATATTTGCAGCCGTAGGCAGTAATATCATTCTAGAAGCTGATCTGTGGTCAGTATTGTGAAATAATTATAATGTTAAGGAAAGATTTGAATGGAGAAAGCTGATCCAAGAGCAACGCTCCCTTTCTTTCGATCCTATCAGTATTGATACATGCTCCACCGGATGTGATACCTTGTCGTGCTGCTGATCCAGTTTCTACTGGTCTGCCTGCGGATCTGGAACTCTGACCTGTTCAACAGACGTGCAACCTTGTCCCAAACCTGCTGTTTTGACCCTCTCTCTCTCTCTCTCTCTCTCTCTCTCTTTACCACACCTGCTGTCTCGACCTCTGAATGCTCGGCTATGAAAAGCCAACTGACATTTACTCCTGAGGTGCTGACGTGTTGCACCCTCAATAACCACAGTTTGACCCTGCTAGTCATCTATGAAAATTTTAAAATCTTGAAAAACTATCTGAACTTAATGGCCATATCCTCTTATAATCTCCCCCTAGCATCTTCTCTAGGTTTCTTGCCTAGGTTCCTGCCTTTCTAGGGAGTGTTTTTTCCTAGCCACCGTGCTTCTACATCTGCATTGCTTGCTCTTTGGGGTTTTAGACTGGGTTCTATATAAGCACTTGGTGACAACTGTTGATGTAAAAATGTATTCTGGGAACGCATATGAAGCAACCAGGGCCAGGGTTTGGGGTTTTGGAAGTCAATGAGAGGTAAAATGACTTCCTTAGTTTTAAATTTGGAAAATGTTCTGTCTTAAGTAGTTTAACAAACTGACACATGTTAGTCAAAAATAACTTTATATCGAAGGAGTGCCTTTGATTTGACGGCCTGCACATTCAAACCGTTAGACCCAATGACGTATTTCTGCGCATGAGCTTCAAAATCAAATCAAATTGTATTTCTAACATGCGCCGAATACAACAGTGGTACACTTTACCGTGAAATGCTTACTTATGAGCCCTTTCCCCACAATGCAGTTAAAAAGTCACAAAAATTAGCTAAAATAAAAAAGGAAATAGTAACATAAATAAAATAACAATAATGAGGCTATAAGGAGTACTGAGTCAATGTGCAGGGGTACCAGGAAGTTTTGAGGTAATATGTACATGTAGGTAGGGTAAAAAGTGACTAGGCAATCAGGATAGAGATTTCATCTCCTCATAGAGGGAGTGCACACACTCACTGGACAGACGACACACAGCACACCTCACACCACAACAGGGAGGGAATGTTGTTATTTTGTTTTAATATGTTTCAGTACTATGAAAATGGAAAAAGTGATTAGCCTATTGATTATGAAAAATGAGGAGAGGACGAGGAATTAGTGTAGAGACAGTGTTTTTTTTAACTCACTGACCATGACCCTATGAGTGTTCTTCTTACCTCTTGTTCAGTAGAAAAGTCTCCCTCTCTGAAGGATATAGGAGGATTCATAGACTGGTCACTCTTCATGGACAGCACAGCCTGGTACAGGGCGAGGCTGGTCTCTCCTGCCTTGATTGCGGCTTCAACACAACAGAGACAAACATTACGTCTCTCATCTTTCTCTGAGCCCCTCAGATGGGGGCGAAACATTAAAGAGTTTTCATTCCAAAATGCTTTATACCCCATTTTCAGAAACACTGAAATGGTAAATTAGCTTTTATTGTTAAAAGAAATTATTATGAAAAAGATTGGTGTTTTTTTCACATCTAATCATGCGTATGGTGATTGTTTCATGACAGACATGTATTTGTTTAAATCTATCACTTGATGGTTTCATTTCAGAGAGACAAATAATCATGTTTTTTTGCCACAAAATTCTATATATCTGCCTCACTCTCAGAGAAATAAGTAGTACTGCTAGGTTTACACAGTATTAATATATATCTGCCTCACTCTCTGAGAAATAAGTGGTACTGCTAGGTTTTACACAGTAATATATCTGCTCTGCCTCACTCTCTGAGAAATAAGTAGTACTGCTTAGTTTTACACAGTCAAATGTGACCGACCAGCTCGATTCGGTCCTTATGCCAGCAAAATTTGAAATTGTGATTTTTTTACATTGGATAAAAGTAGAGACTCAGCTAGAAAAAGTATATCATACACTATAGGATGAGGAACAATGGGAAAGTAATTCTGCTTTGAAAGATGATAAACTTGTAAACCTCACTTTTGAGAAAATGGCCTTTGAATGTTTTTTTGGTTCACCTACTGGAGAGCTCTTCTTTATCTACAGTGGTGTTACTTTGGCAGATAATGTCACCCTCTAATAAATAGTGAAAAAAAAAAGTTTGTATAATTACTAAATGTATGTTTGTTTATGTCAAGTTTCATTTTGTTTGTTATGCTATAAATGGTTATATTTTATGGTGTAATGGTACAATGAACTAGAAAATGTCATTTTTGCAATTCTGAGTAAATTACTAGTTTTAGTAAGGATATACCTTTATTGAGTACTAACTGCAGTTGCTAACTCATTCCAATAGATGGAAGCATAAGACCACCAATGACATTTCAGAAGGTTAGTTTAGTTTTCTCACTGGATACACCACCACTCCACCTCACAGGAAAACTGCCTGCACACGTTTCAGTTTTTACTGTCCCTTTCCACACTGCTAATGCAAGAGGAACGACCTGCCAAAAAAGCATTTAACAGATTACTGTGAAGTAATATATAATCTTGAAAAAGAGGACAGTTACATGTGTGTTTTTTTTAGATCGTACACCTTTTTTCTGACCAGAAATGCTTTAATGTTTTATGGCTATGTGCAGCCCTCTCGTCTTCGACCTACAGGGTTCACGCTGCTCACCAAGTAGCCGTAACCTTGTTAATAATAAGTTACCTGAGGCAAACCTACAGCGTTAACGCTCACCAGTAGCCCGTAACCTTGTTAATAAAAGTTACCTGAGGTAAACCTACAGGGTTAACGCTCACCAAGTAGCCGTAACCTTGTTAATAATAAGTTATCTGAGGTCAACCTACAGGAGTTAACGCTCACCAAGTAGCCGTAACCTTGTTATACTATAAGTTAACCTGAGGGAACACTACAGGGTTAACGCTCACCAAGTAGCCGTTTAATCTTGTTAATATAAGTTACCTGAGGTAAACTACAGGGTTAACGCTCACCAAGGTAGCCCTAACCTTGTTAATAATAAGTTTACCTGAGGTCAACCTACAGGGTAAACGCAGGCAGGTCTCATTGATAACAATAGTGAAGCTGGCATTGTGACGCAGAAACATGGGCTGGGAAACGTTCTGAAGGTGAGAGTCGGTGTCACGGAAGCTCCAATATAACTAATAGGAGCTGGTTAGGGTGAAAAATGCCCAAACAGAAGGCCTGTTTTTTTTCCGCGACTACTTCATAACCAGGGACAGAAGGTAATATTATGAAACTGGGCTCCATGGCGATGCAATGACTAATTTATCAGAAAATAAACGTTGTAAAACATGTCACTTGAGGACACCCCCGAAAATAATATTGAAAAGTTCAGTCGCTTGGAGACGCGGACAGAGGGAGGGTAGGCAGAGCATTCCGTGAACGAGAGAGGGAGAAGCCCTCTCACGGTATTTAACAGGTGGAAGAAACAACAAGAGGGAGCTCCATCGGTCCACAAGAAATGCAGGCAGCCGGTGATGATGTAGTCGGGTAGCTAGGATAACTAGGATGCCTGCTGGTAAAAGTAGCTAGCTTAGGCTAGCTGTACCGACTAGCTTGGCTAACTATCAGTTCGTTCGTCCTGGTCACCGAGGATGGATGAACGAATCCGGTGAATCACACAATTAAACAAGAATAGCGCGTGAAAAGGAATCTTGCTTACATTCATACTGGTCACTGACCATTAATACGCAAAAAAAGCTAATTTGAACAATAACTTTCGGTGTCCTCAGCAACTGTAAACGAACTCCGTCGTTGTTCCCCAAGATCACGCTCGTGCCCACTTCTTGCTCCACTGGACAATATGGGCTTGGCAGCCCAAACCGTACGTGGACGGCGGACAGTTCTGTACGGGGAACGCGACAGTTTCCCGAACGCGGACATGAGCACAGCAACACAATAAACTAAACCAAGTCTTTTACAGTACGTGTCCATTAGTAAATCTTCATATTGTTTATTATGTAAAACAACAATTATTCATTTTTTTTAAACAATATGTGTAATGACCCCCGGGCTGGTCCATAAGGAAAAAGAGAACGGACAAATCAGGTTGTGCAGGGCAGACACAGGTTTTAATTCCTATCTGGCCTATTGTTACATTCACCGCCACCGCCGCTAACTTCAGAATGTACCCGAATATACAACGTCAAGTTTACAGGGCAGACTCCATAGTAGCAGATCAGGGTTCCCGAATAGAAGAGAGCGAGAGATGATACAGTAAACCTCTAATTTATGCATTTCAAAACCTCGCGTGATTACCCATCAATACCCCCCCCCAACCTTTCTTCCGTCTATGCCCTCGCATTAATTTAACCCCTGCTAGCACCCATGAGAACTTAACACAATCCCCACGGAACACCGAACACAAATACTGGGTCGTTACATCTTTCTGAAGATCTGGGCCCATATCCAAAAAAGCGTCTCAGAGTAGAAATTGTGTCGTATAAGTGCTGAGAATAAAGCTAATTTTAGGTCCTACTCTTCTTGGTATAAATTAGAAGCTATGCATGAAGCCTCTTTATTCATAAGTGTCCGCACCATAGTTTGGGTCAGATAATTTAGGACACCCTCATGAGGCTGTAACTACCCGTTTAAGAGGTATCCTGAGCAGGTGTCTTGATAATAGAAGACAATTCATGCGGTCAGTGCGTTCCTGTGCCAACATGTAATTGCTTTGGAGCAGAGCCCACCTGTTTAGCTTTTGTTGTTTGTGTGTTTTGCATGTTATTGTGACATTAATAGGTGTCACACATCGTTTGCAAACCATTTCAAAAAATAAATCATTGAGTTTATATAAGCCGCACACAAACATGGTCTCTTTTTTGCTTTCTTGAGTGAAGAGGCAAGCTCCAAAATGCCAGTGTTTTCGCCTAGCTCAGGTGCTTTCTGTGGTGGTGGGGGCAGCCAGCGGAAATTCAGAGCGAGTTTACATTAGAAGTTGGCCCATAACCAAAAGCTCAAGTTCCATGGCCACAGATAAATGACGTCAAGTCACGCTATAGTCCTAAGCCGTAGATTTGATTTGACTGCTCGGTATCAACGTCATCTTTCAAAATCTTAGCTAGCAAAAAGGCTAGACAGAGCAAGTCATCATGAATCAAGTCGGACAATCTACTTGCAAATCCTTTTTCAATCCTTGTCATATGAAGAAGACTGATAGATTAGAACCTTAATCAGTGCTCATCGACCATTGGACATAAACATTAATCATCAAGTTGGAAATATCTAATTCAACAATTATGGTTTGGAAGGAATCGAGTGGCTTAACTGCAAGCCTTGCAAAGCAATCCCTAAGCCTGGCTATCCAGTGGAGTGGGTGTGTGGTCCACGTTCCTGGGTTTAGCTTCCTCATTTTCCAAGTGGTAAAAGGGTAAACATTCACATGCACACCATGGGCCAGAAAATGTTGGATACATTTGGTCTTAGTTAAAAGGGTTAATAATCCAGCATGACTTCTGCTGCCTTAAAAAAAAACTGGAAACTGGGAAATCTCAAGACTTTCAGTGAGTTCGCGACAACTGGGAAACTTTCTGAAAAAAATGAGCACAATGATCCTTATTTTACGTGTTTTCTACAATTCCCTCTGGGGAAAACGTATGGTGGGAAAACTAGTGGAACCTTTCCTTCACCTGGTTGACCACTAGGTTTTCTGGGTATTATGACACCTCCACAGTGGGGCCAATGAAATGGGGGAATCTAAAGAATGCAACCCTATTCTTTCATTCACATTCTTGCTGTGATATTCTAAAGACTGGATTTAGAAGCCCCCACATGGAAAAAATACGATATATTTTCTAGAATTTACTAAGACCACTTTCTCTTGGTCACTAGATGGACAAAGATCACTTTGTGGTTTACAGCAGAGAGTTTGTAATGAGTCTGCACACATTTGATGGTGACTGCGCTGCTCCAAGTGGACTTTAGGAGAAAATGTCAGACACCTGAAATCTATGAATTTCAAATATTAAGAACAGTAAATATTTTACACACCCATAAGCCTATCAATGTCTGATGGAAAACACACAAACTGAAAAAATGGTGGATATAGTGTTTTTGGATATAAACTCTTCATAAATTCCCCCCCCCCCCCCCCCCCCCTTAAACAAATTGGTCATCGGGTACAACCTCTTAGATTTTGTGTTCATGGTTCCCAGAGGAACATCATTTTATGAGCAGGGGCCCCCTCCGCTCTCTCTCCCCAGAGACAGGCACTAATTTTCCGTGCACTGACCCCTAAACAGAGATGGCAGCATGTGGTTTGTGGTGAACAACAGTGACAACTCATCTAAGGAATGTCAATGTTCTCTGGGTGTTATTAAGTATCTTCTTCGAAATCAAATATTTACTAACATTTAAGTGTGTTTGCTTTGGTCAATAAGTCTGCTATTAATTATGCTATTACTGAATTCAGTTTCATAATTATCAATGTTTAAGAAAAGTAGTGTTCAGTGGTTTTCATCTCAAATTACACAGGAAGCAGGAGCTCATTGTAATTTTGAAAACAAAAATGTTATCTGATATTCCTGAAAGATGATTTAGACTATGAACTATAACACAGAAGAAAATAAACAAATTGTAGAGATAAGCCACATATACGAAAATATGAATCATACACGTTTTTTGAATTTCACTTGCCTACCGCCCAGTTTAGCCGCCATTTTGTAATGATTGAAACTGTCACGTAGCTGTCCTGGTGCAAATGGACTGTTTAGATTTGAGTATTTTAACTTCCATTCACTATACTAAAATTAAGCACAGTGGTAGAAAAAAGTACTTCAGTAAAAATACTTTAAAGTACTACTTAAGTAGTTTTTTTGAGGGTTATAACATGTATTTTTTTCTGTACTTTAACTTTGGGTGGGGGGGGAGGGGGGACAACCTTTTACTTTTTACTTCATACAGTTTCTAAAGAAAATAATGTACTTTTTACTCTCATACATTTTTCCCCTTGACACCTAAAAGTACTCCGTTTATACATTTTTGATGCTTAGCAGGACAGAAAATAGTTCTAATTCACCACTTATATAGAGAACATCCCTGTCTCTCTTACTGCGTCTTCTGATCTGGGGACTCACTACACACATGCTTGTGTTTGTAAATGAATGAGTTTTGGAGCATGCCCCTGGCTATACGGAAATAAATAAAAACTAGAAAAATGTGGCCATCTGCTTTGCTTTAAAATAAATTTTAAATTATTTATACTTGTCTTTTACTTTTATCTTACGTTATTTAAAAACCATAACTTTTACTCAATTTGTATTTTACCCTTTGGGGACCTTCACTTTTACTTTTAGTCTTTTTTTATTAAGGGATCTTTACT